>JAPCWY010000011.1:11592500-12792500 GCA_028455895.1 Rhodomyrtus tomentosa
GTGGAAAAGCAGAATACGGAGTACGGTAGTGAGAGCATGGGACTTGGGAGGTGCAAAAGTAAAGGTGGTCCCCACGGCAGAGATTTGTGAGAGAGTGGTTTAGTTTTAACAGAATTCTAGTCGTTAAATCAAAAAACAAAAAAGGGGTCCGGACAGACTGTTCCATCAAAAAAATCATTTAATTTTTGATATTTTGGAACTGCAAATCAAAATGGGTCGATCGGTGCGGTTGATCTGAGCGGTTCATTTTGTTCGCTCCTAATTTGAATAAGTACCGGCACATGTACATTTGACTTGGTTTAAAAAAAAATTACTTTGCCTTGAGGTGGGTGGTTGTGGATAAGATTGAGAGCGGGTGTGGGTAGGGGTGAGCAAAACGATGGATGGCTCGAATTGAGAATCTCCCAAATGATTGATTTGGGATGGTTTCATAAGGAGCTGATCCAATTATTGATTTCATATAATTAAAAACTTGTGATTTTCAATCCAAATATCGATCTCGAAAAAAAAAAATCGAGCAAGAGTAGAGCACTGAAAGCTCAGCCTCAAAAATTCTGTGGACGAAAAAAGGTCTATATGGTAACTATTCTGATTCTCTGATTCTCATCCAGAACAATAAAAAATGAAAATATTGTTTGGTAATGTAAATAATGCTGATTCTGATTATATTCATAGAATCAGTTTTAGAGAATCAGAATCAGTTTTAGAGTAAAATCCAGAATCAAAAAAAAAAAGTAGGTTCTGAAAAAAGAATCACTTTTGAAAACAATAAAATAGGATGAATCTCATATCTCTCAATTTTTTCTTTTAGTTTTCCCGTCAATTTTCACTCTACATAATAAAAATAAAATAAAATAGAAAATTTTAAAAAATTAAAAAAATCAGAAAAAATATTGAAAAATAGAAAAAGTTTAGATTATGCTAGTTTGACCTTATTTTCATAAATTTGGGTTTAAATTTCATAGATTTCACTCTCCTACAAAGTATATTACAAAAGATGATGGCATCCAACATCTTCCTATGTATTTAGACAATGCAACATTTAAAGAAAAATGAGTCATTAATATAGGAACATGTCCATGCTTTATCAAACTTTAAATATCATATATTAAATTTTATGTTTCATTCACGACATGCTAAAAAATAATGTATTTTAAATTATTTTATGTGAATTGAAAATTAGTCTTCAATTTAGGATGAAATTTTACAAATTATCTACATAGTTATTTGACTTAAATGAAAAAATAGGAAAAGAAATAATTTTTTGAAATATAAATTTTGTGCAGTTATCAAATGATTTACTAAAACTCATCCAGAAATAGAATCAAACAAATTCATTTTAATCAAAATCAATTTTGATGATCAGAATCAGAATTACAGGATAATTATGATTACCGGACACGTAACTTTTTCTCTCCGTCATCTTTGGCCTTTTTCTTATTCTGTGAAAATACCTCCCTTTCTCTTTCTCACGTGCGTAGGAGCTTGCTTCCCCTTTTTGGTGATTCGTGTACGATGAATTGCCAGTACTTTTGTCGGATTCGCTTGACTTTGGATGCATGTTCATTGCCAAATTATTGAGTGGGCCTGTGCGTTCACAAAGGGAGAGGCTTTGCACTGAGATGTATTCTAGTTAGCTCCAAGGGCTTCTTCTATTGAACTCGTGGACTAATGTGACCTTGGATTAAATATGGACACTGATAAGGGCATTCAATTGTAAAATGAGTGGAAAGGTCGGAGGGACTCATAAGTTTGAGATTCATTATCGAATCGTTCGGAGGTACAGGGCCATATGGCTTGATTCATAAGTTCTAGACTCATTATCAAATGATTCTTTGCACTTAGCTCCGAGGCAGTGATTTGTGATGTCGTCCGCAACTATTTTCCAGTTTGAAATGAATCAGATGAACGATCATGTATGTTCACGAAGCGTAACATAGGAGAAATTGCAGCCATCGTAATTGAAGTCCTCAGCCCTTTCTTGTCTTCATTGAAGGGTGACCAACGTTATTCATTTGATAAGATACATCCTGACCCTGTTAGGATTATTATATGTCGAGTGTTCATATAGTTCCACAGTTGAAGGGCTAAAGTGTAAGACCAATTTGAATCATTTTCATTATAAAACTCACCAATTTCATTCTGGTCTTACGTGTATCAACCACCTTTATTTTTGTTTTCTTCATTTCAGCCCCTCTCCTCTTGTTTTCCGATCAAGTGGATATGAATGCTTGACCGCTAAAAGGGCTTTGGTCAAGTCGAGGTTGACAATTGGCCTTGACCACCAAAAAACAGAGGCGGAGGAACTGAACATCATCCTCTAGTTTGTCTTGTGAGATCGAAACTAGGAGAAACATAACGTCAAGGGTCAATCGCGACTTATCTCCGGGGGTGCACGACCAAGTTTCCAGTGTATCTTGTACTCAATTATACAACAGATGAACCTCAGCTTGCTAGGTGTGTTTGATTAGCACCAACTTCGTGGACCCAAAGCTTCGATTGCTGCAGACGTATGTCCTGAATACTCTCTTTTCGATACGGTCAATTCTGGCGAAATCCACAAGACACCTTTTGAGAATTGAGATTTGAAAATCCACATCAGGAGCATATGTGGGAAGTAATCCTCGCATTCATCTACAATCCAGTCTTGTGGAATTTGACATTACCATGAAGGTGTTTAAAGACAGCCTGCGCCTCCGATCTAACATACGACAGCACAGGCTCAAATTTCAGGACTATGTGCCTCAAGTATAACATGTAACAAAGGAAAGTCGCAGATGAAACTATCCCAACTTAGAATTCTACTGTAGAGTTTCCACAAGACAGATTAAGTAGCAGACGAAACTAGGAGATATCCCAGCTATTCTATTCTAAAGTTTGTACAAGACACTATGCCCATGTTCATATACATCAACAACGGTATTCCCAGTCGACTTAAAGCTTGGAACCTTAAATTTCAATCCGAATATCAAGTGATTAGTCTAAAAGAACCAAAAACACACAATAATAAGCTTCAATTCCATGTCAAATTGCTTCAATTCGTTCCTGTCTTCTGTCAGTTCAGATATATCACCGATGTGCACAAAAACACTGAAGAAAACGAAAACCTGAACCACTGCCGACGAGTTTCCTCAATACGAAGCCAGTTGAAGAAGAGACATTAATACTAAAAACAGAAAACGACAATACTTAAGCTTGACAAGAAATCAGTCAGAAAGAAAAGATGGTACCTTGAACCATTCCAGGCGACAATGTCGCCCTCGAATTTGGCATTGCCACCCTAAGTGAACCTCAACTTCTGCGATAAGATCATTCAAGTAACTGCCCAAAATGAAGCCAAAATATATCAAATTGCATATCCCGCAGTGCCTCCCATAACAACCAAGACATAGGTTAAAATCATGAGAGGCCCAGACAACAAACTTGGAGCAGGATTCAGTTGCAGGGGCCTAAGAATCCCCGAACGGCAAACACAACATTTGCACAAATACGAGTGGCTTCAGATGTGCTAGATAAAGCACTCTGCTTTTCGTGATTACTTCAAATCCCAAAAATCATACTCTGCTTTTCGTGATTACTTCAAATCCCAAAAATCATGTCAATAAATTAAACAAATTCGAAGGATTGAAGCTATCAGAAGTCATCCAATCTGTCGTTATATGCTTTCTGAAATTCAGGGAACCGCGACAGGCCAAAGAAAACAATGGACAGCCGATCATCATACACTGTCTATTAATATGTCACCGCTGGAAATCGGCGGGTCTTAACAGAAAATACAATTACCATAACCAAAGCGTAATATAGCCCATCCACCTATCAATCGCTTAATTATCAATGTCTTCACCATAGGAATTGCGGTGCACTTCGATTATCCAACCATTGTACGCTTTCGACCTCTTTGCCGCACTGCATAAGTTATTAAACAGTGAGAAGAAAAGAAATGTGAAATAAACTAAATCGGCTGGTTTTCCTCCTAAAGTGGAAAGCAAAGGTAGGAACAGGTTTCACCTTGAGCTAGTTTGTTTAATGTAGACGACCACTGTTTCGAGGACTTCCGATATGCAGCAAGTATCCGATCCATCTAAACAACAATGAGCATTATCCATAGATCAGCTTCTAGTTTCGAATGCATTCGTGTCTCAGAACACATTCCCAAGACAGCCCCTCAAATTGAAATCACTTTCGAGTTTGAAGAAAGGAGATAAACGAGCTTATGAAAGACATTTCGACATAAAATAACTTTTCAAGAACCCTTCAACAGGAATAGATTTCAAGCAAGATCCCCATGCATTCAAATTTTCAGAAAATTAAGACAAGTGGCTGAATACAGAGACATTTTTCAAGTTGAAAAAATCAGGTAGCGCTAGTTTTCATTTCTAATGATAAAGCAGATACATAAAGAACTGCAGCTTTCTTGAGCTCAGCCACAGACAGAATAAACACCACCATAAATAAATGAAGAAGTAAGAAGAGCAACCGGCATACCACATTTCCACAAGACGAATGCATAGAAAGCAGTGCTCTCTCAAGTACATACAGATCAACAGCTTTATCTTCTGGAAGCGTTGATGTAAAGCTCAGACCAAAATCAATTAGGACCTGAAACAATGAGATGGATAAAGTCCGGACTGATGAAAACAACTTCCTAGTAACATTCCAATAAGAACTCTTTTGTCAGCACCAACACAGAAAAACAAAACTAAAAAGAACCTCAAATGCCACACGAAACTGGAGAACACTATCTAGAGAGCAAAAACCGCAGATGTCACAAAGAAGAAATATGCAAGGGCTACTTCCTCAATAAATAGCTTAATAAAACTAGCCTAAAATAGGTGATTAGCATGAGAGATCGAGATCATTGCATTTTGTTTAATCTATATGCGTTTAATCGTAGTATAGTTTTCATAAATCTTCCTATCCATTACGGTATGAAGGTAAAGACTTTACCAGCCGATTAGTGCTACTCTGGATCAACATGTTCGACGTGGTCAGGTCTCCATGAACCAGACCTCCATCATGAAGCTTCCCAATCGCATCACCAATCTGCATAGCGATATCATCCAAACGTTCTTCCACAACACCATCTGACCCAAACTCGAGAAACACATTCTTGACCGATGGGCCATTCACGTATTCAAACGTCAGGGTATGCAGTACCGGGTCCACGCCATACAGAACAGGAGTCAAGACCCCCAAGCGTCTAGCTTTCGTCATGCACCTAGCCTCCTGCTCCATAGCACATGGACGAGTAAGGTGGACCGGTACATCATTCACAGCAACACTTACTTCACAAAATGTCCACCAAACTAACCGCATTCAAACGCTTCAAAGTGAGTTTTGAGTCCAAGGACGGATGCCGGTACTTCTTTGAGAAGCGCTCTTTGATGATGCACCTCCTTTCCAAAAAATTGGACTTGAAAACTCTCTGAAAAATCAGATTTTCACGCCAAATACGTCACGACGATGGATATTCGCGGCGGAATTCAGAAAGCTAATCGGACGTGGCTCATCAACATTTCTTAAACAAGCGAAGTTCTCACTAATCAGACAGAAGATAGTCTGGAAAATCAGTAAATCGATACAACAAGATCAAAACTTTTTCACTCACAGCTTCTGCACCTTGCTTCAGCAGGACGGGAGAGCCGCCACCGGCATCGGCATCCACCTCCATGTCGACGCCCTGTGTGTTGTCGGATTGTGTAAAAGGTCGACCCAGAAGCGAGTTCAATGGTGCTTTGAAATTAAGCTGAGAAACACCTGGAGAGGACAAAATTGCAACTGCAACGAGCACAGGAAATGGGCAAGAGGTTCTGGAAATCAAAACATATCTGATTAGGGTTCTATCTCTGAGTCCCACGAATTGAGCCTTCGATTAGGGTTTTTGGGTAGAGCATACCACCTGCCGGTTTGGGTTGTCAATGAGAAAATACAACTGCCACGTCGTGGTCCCCTTTTTCTTTTTTCTTTTTTTTCTTTCAACCACTGAAAACTTGACAAGTGTCTGCTGAATGCTGATATCGAAATTGAATAGAAAAAAAGCAAAAATTATGTTCAGCCATGGAGGACTGGAGTCTCTTCGCTTCACTGGAGTAGCCCCCGCCATCGCCACCGGTGGAGTGGCCCGCGCCGCGTCCTTCGCGTGAAAGCACTTCGTTGGCAGCCTCAGCCACTCCTCCGATTCAATTCTAGATCTAGAGTCATGCTCGTTCAGAATTGAATCTGGAAAGGGCAGTTGTGATGAATTTGCGAAATTAAATATCGTTACAAATTTTTGTCAAATGTTACAAATAGATAGCGAAAACCTCACCGGGTAACTTTATTTTTTCATGTTTTTTTCTAGAACCTTTCTTCTACATCAACGTTTTCTCAACATCCTATAATGAACAAAAAGTGTACATTTCGCAAATATTGATTTATTACGATGAATCATGTCAGCCGAATGTCTCTACCTAATTTAATATCATAATCCCTCTTTTTCCGACATATTTTGACTATCAGGATTCACACGTTACGATGTCATCATGATGTCATCATTCCGCGCGACCCCCTAAAATGAACTATACTGGATAACGTCCACGTGAACATTAGTAAGCCAAGCTTAGCTAAGCAATTGATGTCAATCATCAAACCATGTCATTAATCAAATATTTAAGAACATTTAGTTAAACAACACAATGACGAAAATGGACCTTATCCCAGTGAGCGTCAAAAATCACAGAAAGTCTCTTAGGATGAACAGAACCTAACTCAAGAAGTGGACGTGTGTCAAAACAGTTATCGCTTAGAAACCCCTTCTTTGTATAATAGTAATAATGTCAAGTTTTGCTTTTCTAAAATCAGTAGGAGATAGATGTGAAATGGCAAATATGATCCCTTAAAACTTCACAATCTTAAAAAGTAAGAACAAAATACACGACACACACAGTTGGATGTAATGTAAGGATCTACACAATACACAGAGAGTTGCAGTTCCATCTTCTTCATAGTCTGGGAAGGTCGGATCTTGGTCCCTGCGGGACGAGTTCTTTCTTCCGATCCTGTGGTGCTAGCGGTTCAGCGGATAGAACTATAGGTCCTGTGACCAATCTCTCTTACTCATGACTTCGCATGAGGAATCGGCTCCGACGAATTAGCAGTATGGCCTGTAGTGTTGCCATAGCCACGAGAGGCTCAGCAAGGAAGCGAAAAAGACTCAAACTGGAGATCTCTCTCGTATGTTCAAGCTTCACTCGCCACTAGATCGAACCTTTCAATTGCAGACACATCTCTCTTGAGGTCGCTGAGCAAAACCACCCAGAGCTCAACAGAATCGATACGAAGAAACGGCAAGCATCCATGCTCAAGAACATCAAAGGGAAACATTCAACAGTCATCCGCCTAACTTACACAGCCCTTAGTAGACAAAGCCCTCCTCCAACCGCTAGTTTTAATGCAGTAACAAAGAACTACGGTTGAATGGCTTTCGCCATGCCAAAAGCAGCCGCCGAAGCGATGGCACCGATCAAAGCCGTTTGCAACGCACTTCGGAAAGGTTTATTGCCGGTGAAGTAGCCCTTGGCATACCCGAAGATCAGCAAAGCCATCAGTGTCAAGATAACGGATGCCACCACAGCTTTTCCCGCTACTGGAATGAACATGTAGGGAATGAGAGGAACGAGCCCACCCAAGACATAGGCAATGGCAATCGTGAACGCGCTGTGAAGCGCTCTCCTAGGATCTGGCTTCTCAAGTCCGAGTTCAAACCTGAAATCGCAGTACTCAGTTGCATTTTCAGTTGCTACACTTTGGTTCAGGCATTAATCAAGATTACTACTAATCATTCAATTGCCAATGAACCACTGTATTCACAACACATTCATTTCACGGACGATATATGTGCAACCTTGCACTTAGCAAAAAATCAACAATCTGCTTTTTAATACAAACATCACGCATTCATTCCTTTGAGAACCGTTTAATTAATCCTCAATATGTGTGACCTCAAGGCAGAAACATGCAAATTCCAGATGGAACTCACAGATCAATCTATCATCCACGTTAAACTGTACCTCAATGCTCCTGAGAGCATTACAGTTCATTAGATCCCTCTATTCTAGATTGTTTGGATATTTCACTCCCAGACCACAACATCAGGCATATTCTCCAGTGTTATTTCTCTATCTGAAAGTTGTTATCAAGACATACCATATAGCATGATTTTCATGCTTCAATATATAGCATAGGCAATTTAACTCAAATGGTTGATTTTATCAATAATCTTTACATCTAGTAAAAAGAAAAGAGAAATAAGAGCCAAAGATTCTTTCACAGATGATTCAACCATTACTCAGCTCCAGCCAATTATTGCCTCAGCACTCTAAATATGGCAAAATGACCCCCATCTCATAGGCAATTTAAGAAGGAAGCACCCTTCAAATTTCTAAAGACTTTATCATAATTACCCTCCAAAGTAGGAACAACCAAGCACCAACAAAATGTAGTAAATACGGGTTCATGGAGTTGTATAATGTGTTGAAGCATACAAAGAATCTTGAAATGCAGCAAACCTATATAGGGTAAGGGTTACAAAGGAACCAGCAAAGGCAGAATCATAGGGTTTTTTATAAGAAAAAACAATGAAGTATATATCATAGATGCAATTTCATATGGCAGTTAGCAGTTACAGAGCATGCGATTGAAAAGCTACGTGAACCATTATGAAATTGAAATTTGGCTTCACATCGTGCAAGAGTGTCAAAGATTTCAGTGAAATTAGAAGCATGGGTCCTGTTATCTTCGACTCTTGTTATATTCTCTCTATTCTTTGATGTGATCTTTAAGTAGGAGATTGAGGACCCAGCGCACTATTCCAGTTACCAAATATGTCAGCAAACTCTCCTCAAAGGTTTCCATCTTCTGCTGATAACAGTCACCCACATAATGGGGTTAAAACCAATAGTATGGCTATCTTCGTACTATTCTCACATTTCAGATGAAATCTCATCGAGTTTAAATAGTTCACCTAGGATTTATAGCTTTGTTGATGTTATATATTCACATAATACCCCGATCACGTTCAGATGTTTTTCTTCACTTATCAGCCACGAGGGCCCGATCAACCATGCTGTATGAGGTATGTAAGAATTCGACTTACTTCATCATGAAATCAAGCCATGCCTGGGGCTTCTTCCTGAGAGCGTTGACGACTGGACTATATTCATGGGGCTCAATACCATACTGTGCAAGTATCTCAGCTATCTCCGCAGCCTCTGCAATTGACGAACGCTCTCCGAATCAGATGAAAATCTAATGTCTCGAACATGCTATCTAGACCACATGGACCGAACGCGACTCTTTAACAGGTTAAAACATTATTGTAGTACAGAACCAGGATTTTACTCATCCCACATAAAAGTGGGGAAACCTGTATCTGGAACTCTGATGATCTCTTCTTGTTCTCTCTTCAACTCCCTCGCGTAATTGTCCGCCTCGCTCTTAGCTGCCAGATACCTGCACTATCCCTTATCGTAGTTAATCAAAAGGGTAACTTCCACACACTCTTTACACTCAAAAAGAAGGTCAGCTTCACGTGCTTCCGGTCGAATAGTCATATCATATCTTCATCGATATTTGTTAATTTGTTTAAAAACGAAGACATTCCTCGCATCTTTGCTGAATTTTAGACCATCGCTCATGAAAAAAACAAAAGTCAATAGGAAATTCGAACTCTTGGCATGATCCGGCTAAGGCCAATCAGACTAAAACAGTCCGTTCAATTTACTTTTGTATCAGCAGTTGAAGGGAGATGCGAAAAGGTGAGTATAGGATCAGATTAAACAAACCAGGAGAGACGGTGGAAAAAGAAGAAACCTTTAACAATCTCGGAGAAAAGGCGGTTGCAAAGAATGACGAGCGGAGAAGGTAAAAAAAAAATGGAGGGAGTACCCGCCGAGACCCATGGAGATGGCGCCGGCGGCGACTTCGGCAATGCCGGCGGTGAGGACGATGGACGAGGAGGCGTTGGCGCCGGAGAGGCCGGCGGCGAGGGCGAAGGGGACAGTGAGGCCATCGGAGACGCCGATGATGATATCGCGGACGATCTCGCCGGCCGTGAAGTGGGCCTCCTTGTGCTGACTCAAGAGCAGCTTCTGCTGCTCTTCTGCCCCCGAATTCCCCCTGCTGTTTTCGCTGTCAGCCATGAATCGCCGCGATCTCTGCCCTTGGGTCGCAGCCGCAGAGACGAAACCAATGACGCACCAGTCACTACGTGGCTCGCTCGGCGTCGATTGACTCGAAGATGGTGATTGTCTTTGTCCTTTTGTATATGAATGAGGGGGATGAACCGATGAAGGGCCAGTGGACGGTATGTTCGCGCAGGTGCTATGTGAACTTGAAGAACAGTGATGGCAAACTCATAAATTCTGAAACTCTATAGGGATCCGGATGCAAACAAGGTTACATTGTTCTGTTGCCCAAACGGGGACATTTGACCAATTCTAAGATTTAGAGGGGCTAAAAGGAAAATAGATCAAATTCCCGGATGACCCAAGACCATGTCGCACAATTTACCCTTCTCTTCTTATGAACGTTTTACCCAACAAGGATTACAATCGGCTTATCTACGTAACCATCTACACATCCTTGTCATCAAGTCATGCATAGTGATAGGTACATATCAACTTAGACCAGTTGTCATTGCAGTAAATGTCAAATCTCGATACATGCGCACCTAAAAGATTGTATTCTGTTCCAACTTGTTTCGCTGGAATTTCTCCCCCGACAAAATATTTTTTTTCATTGAAAGTCGTCTTTTAGTTTTCAATTAAAGACAAACAGATTTTGTGGGGAATCCGGTCGAGAAATGCCACAGGCGCTACGGAAGTCAATAACTTGAATTTCAACAAGACTGTACAAATACAAATCGATTTGGAATATAATGGACGACAAGACTTGGGAAAAAAACCAAGATAAAATGTAAACAAACTATGACAAAATTCTTAATTACGACAAACCCTTAAAACCGCTAAGTTAAGCTAGAATTCAATTGACGGCGTAGCAAAAGATACATAGGAATTTAATCGACGACACGGATCTGAAAACTGCTAAGAAACACGCTCTAATTTATCGATGCCGCAAGTCTGGAAGACTAAAAAAATATAGTGCGAGAAATTAAAGATTTTGAAAGATAGCAAACTTATTTAATTTGTGCGCCAGGGAGGGGGGTGCCCTCATTGGATGGAAGATGGTATTTATTAAGGGTGATCGATTCCTGATTTGGTTCGGTTCTCCTCAAGAATCGAGAACCGAACCGGTAGTCTCGGTTCCTATTTTTTTGGAACAGTGTACCGAACCGGCCACCCTCAGGATTGGGAATCGGACTGGATCATCGGTCCGGTTTGGCTCCCAAGAGGTTCTAAGGACCAGATATAACAAATTTCTACGAATTTTAGATTTAAAACATTTCTCTTTATTTTCTTTTCATTCCAATATTTTTTGCTCAGAATCTTGTTTACAATAAAATTTACTCGTGTATGTGTGTACGTGTGGGAGTATGCATCTTTGATAGATAAAGATCGGTCCTCTACAATTTGTTATGAAGCTTACTATGTCAACGATGAGAGTTAATTTTAAAAATTAAAAAAAGAATTGACCGATCCGATCGGTCCTATATCCTTGGAACCGGAAACCGAACTATCCAGTCATCGATTCTAATTTTAGGAACCGAAAATCGGATCGTACTTCTCTAGAACCGGTGGTCCCGGTTCTGTCCGGGGGATCCCGATTCAGACAATCCCATTTACTCACCCCTAATATTTGCTCCGAAACGGTTTTCAGCGATTGTGCGCCTGTTCTCATGATGCCATGATCTTGTTACCATGTGGTTGTTCCTCTAAAATGCATGTCAGTTGTCCCACAATCACAACCAATCCATTCTCCAATGGCTTCATACTTGCTACCACTTCTCAATGTGTTCGTCTTTCTTCCAACACTTTGATGGCTTATTGATCGATCCCCCATCAATTGATTTCCTTGTCGATTATGATTATCATTAACCATTCCTCATATATCGACAACGGAATGATGACAGTCATTGATATGCAATAACATCGATACCAATCTTAATCGCAGATGATTAGTCACGAGTTTAAAAATTCATGCTACATTAACCATGTATCGATGACCTAAGTCACTTTTTGCTTGCGAACAGAGATATAAAGCACAAATGCATTCGTATTCCAAACTAACCGTCATGAATGAGTTTCAAGACCGTCTCGTGCCGAGCATACATTACCGTTGATTGTACCAAGAAAATATACGCAATATCCAAACCTTAACTTATGCGGCTTTTCGACCAAAAAAAAATGCAGCAGAAGTATTTGCGAGAATATTATCGTCTCTTTGTTTCGAATTGGCGAGTCTGATGAGGGAAAAACAATCGTTTGCCGTTGACATCGAACAGGGCGGGGGTTAATACCCCAAGAATCTTTCATCAAGAGGTTCGAATTAATTACTTCTCGCCGTTAACGGTCGACGGATGGCACCAATCAATACCATTGACACCCTTTTCAACCCCTTTTCAAAGTAGGAATTTCATCGACATCGACTCCCAACCTAGTAAACTTTTTTGTTTTTTTTTTTTGTTCGAAAACCTAGTAAACTTCAAGTGTGGTAGTTTCGCAAAAATACCAACACTGTCATGCCCCGCTTACCATCGGTTAGCTTGTGGCATCTCACTACATCTCAAGAACCACACAACCTAAGTGAATGAAATGCACAAACGGAAGGAAACAACGCCCTGACAATTAAACATAAAAGGAATTTGTGACATAAGAAATCATGTACGTATATATACATAACATACATGGAATTCATACAACGACAGTGGAAATGTCTTAACTAAAAACCGCAAACCAGACTGGGTAGGCACTCAGGCTAATATATATAAAGAATTAGTTCAAAACCTAGCTTAAGACTCACACCAAAATTCGTTCCTACCCCTAACTTGGCCACAGCACCTCTCTATCCTGAAGAACCACTCGAGTTGTCGCTTCCTTCAGCTTCGTCTTCATCTGGAATATAATCTGAAAAGGTATCATATGTAACGTTCTCTGAAATGTCCTCTTTATCTTCCTCAATTTCCTCCTCAAGGTCTTCTGATTAATCAGCAGAAATTTCTATATAATTTTGATACTCCTCGGAAGTAGGTGACTTTGACTTCTCAGACATATTCTTTGATCCCTTCATGAACGTTGGATTTCCACCTCAATCTCCGAACGGGAAGGGTGGCACCAGCTTGGCACGGCCTCTATAGGGACTTTCTCAAGTAACAGGGGACCCATCAGGTTGCTGTTTCTTAATCAACAATATCACGCCTCGAAACGATGAGGTTGCAGTTCTACCTTTCCTTCATCCATCCACACTGTCGTTTTCTTCCAAATGTAAACAATTGCCCCTTTTTCAGGAAATTCATCAAAAGAGATTATCGCTTCCTTTGGATCGCCCAGTCTTATCGGTAGCATGGTTAAGGTTTTGGGTCTGAAAAATATGTCTCACTACGGGGTGAAATTGCATCCCAGCAAGTGAAACCCAACCTAAACTAAACCACTAGTCTCACCAGATAAAACAAAATGCAGATTATGCAGGGAAATCAGCAAGCAATGGCATACGGCGATTCAACATCATTTGTCATAGAACAACTGACATATCAAATCATTATCAAACACACCACACGCCATAAGATCCAAGCTTCACACATTAGTCTAAATCACATTTAGTCATCGCTAGGGCCCACAGTCGCGATGTATTGCCAAGGCCCACGGCCACATTATATCGCTAGGGCCCACGGTCGCGATGTATCACCAGGGCTCCAAGCTGTGATATAGTTTCATAGAACTCAAAGCCAAAGCATCGCTAGGGCTCACAGCCGTGATGTCATCACTACTCATCGACAGGGCTCACGACCGCGATGTCATCACCAGTCATGGCTAAGGCTCACGGCCGCGATGTCATCACTATATTTTTATAGCACAATTGCACTACTCAAGACACTATCTAGTAGCGTCTTAGGGTTCAAGTAAGGGTTTAGGAATCACTTACCATGATTGATCAGCAAAAATCCACACCAAATGAGCCTCCTCGATCCACAAGATCACAACCAAACGAAAACCACGTGCTGTCCTAGAAAGTTCATCAATTTTGAGTTAAAATCCACTCAATTTCGGATTAGAAACAATCGACTTTCACTTTCGATAAACCATTCTTTCGATCACCAAACAAATGGAAACTCGGGATGCCTTATCAATTGATCGAATACACGACAACACCTCCATTAATCCTCCATTTATTCGGTTTATGCTACAATTTAAAGGGTAGAATATATATATATATATATATCTCAAGTTCCATGCATCAATTAGCCCTTAAATCACCTTTAAACTTCAATTCACTTCTCATACTTCCCATTAGCACTTCTCATGATATCATACAAGACGTTATACGTCAATTGACATCCAAATATTCCTCAATTAGTCCTTAAACAGAACTGGCCAGCATGTATACATCATCCAAACGAAATCGGTTTTGGGTTCTAACCGCTCAATCGAGCCATACTTCAATCTCAAGCCTAACCCTTTGCACAAACAACATTCCAAGACCTTCATTTACAAGTTTAGAAGGCTCTCCAAGAGATTTGGAGTCGGTTGACTCCCCAAAAACGCTGAAACAGCCCGAACTCCTCTTGGTCAGAATCTTTCCAGATTTTACCGTTAATGTTCAGCCATGAAAATCGAAATTAACTTCATCTACTTGTAGCTATAAACCATCTGAATATAGTACTAGATGTTATGAAGCTCTCCTAAAAAGTTTGAAGTCATTTGGAATTTCTAAGAGGGTATACGATGACCTTCTCCCAGCTCGCGCAGATTTTGTCCAATTTAGTCTTGGACTCACACCGATAAAACTACTTATCCAAATGAAGAAATTCCAATTGGAGCTTATCAAGGACACATAGACCTTACCTCTGGAAGTCTAAGCACCTCAAATGGTCACCGAGAAGGGCCGTTCGACTGCACCGAACAGAGAGGTCAGAAGCTGTCTTTCTCAGCAATTTTTTGTGAGGTGAGTTTAAGGGTGAAATTGCAATGAACGTGGGGTAAATGGTATGCACAGCTGAAGAGACTTCATTATACTTATCTCACACAAATAATAGAGTTTAATTGGATTAGACTTGATTAGGTGAGGGTATTTAATGCTTGGGCTCCAAATGGTTGACATGTGGCAAGTGACCAATAATGCAACTTAACATTTTACTCATCTTTGACCCCCCCCCTTGTATAGCAATTTCGGCAGCCATAAGAGTGTGAGGGAATGACCATTTCGTACTTTTTGAGTTCTTAAGGCAAGGGTAAATGGTCGAGGGCAAAATGGTAATTTTGCACTTTCAGTCCAAACTTCACTCTTTCAATTTGAAATTACCATTTGCGAGACATTATAAAATTCCTATCCAGAATTGGAATTCTCTATTTTCAATTGTCAATTTTGAGCTTCCATTTCATGATCATTCGTTCGTCAATCATAATTCAAGTTTGTTTCGAACTAACGGACGATTTTTGCAAATGTTACGCGTATTGACTCTGTGATTCTCATCACACTGAGGATAAATCAAGTTATGACGTCTTTGGTTGTCATGTAATTGCGAGAGTTCATCACTACTTTCGATGGCTTCGATCGCCATAGTTCGATTTAGGAAAATTTACAAATTATACATTAATTAAGCGGCTTCACCCGTGATCTAATCGTACAACGCTAGCATTGCATTCCTTAATCGTTATTTGTTCGGCATTACTGGCTCTAAATGTTCCCTCGACAATCCTTATTGTCAAAGCGTGATTTCCTCTTTCGAGTTTCCTAGGTCCACGTACCTCGTTATGCGTTAGTCTTTCCCTTTTGGTCAGTTTATTCAAGATTGATCAGATCTGAGACCAAACTGAAATATATCGAAATGTACATTCATATTCAACAATCTCAAAATGACAGGAAATTCAGAATGTCACAAACACTCTACTAGCAACTCTCACGGAAAAATTATCAAAAAAATCTTAAATTTATTATATTAATTTAGTCTTAAATATATTTTTTATCATTTCAATCCTAAATCATTTATATTTATGTCAATTCAGTATATTTGACCTGTCAAAGCTGACATGACAATATCAGCCATGATGTGGACTTTTTTAAATAATATTTTAATGATTTTAATGATTTTTTTCATTTCTCTAGTTTTCTTTTTCCATGGACTCTTGGGCTATCCCCGCCCTAAGAGGAAAAAAAAATAAAGAAAAGAAAGGGAAAAGAACAAATTTATATAAAATTCATTAAAATATCATTAAAATATATTTTAAAAAATTCACGTCGCCGTCAATAGTGTCACGTTAGCACCAACTGGTTAAATGAACTGAATTGGCAAAAATGCAAAAGATTTACATTAAATTGACATAATTGCTATAGATTTAGGATTTTTTTTTTGTAGTAATTATCCTCAACTCTTGCATCTGATTATGACTTTATAATGATAATTATGCATGAAGAACGAGTTACTCTGGGGTTTGAGGAGGGGGGTTTCTAAAAAATCCTTTTTTTTTTTATGGCTATAGGATTAGGTATACGTGGAGAAGATGAATGGGGATTGGGATGGACATCATGATGCCTTCAACTCTTTTTTGTGGTTCAAAAGCATCTTTCCAAGTTTTCTGGGTGAGCTTTAATAGGTGTAAAGTTAACCCTAAACATCATTCTAGAGTAACACCTCCATCATTGTCTATGCACATCCCCACCTTAGTTTATTATCAACATAAACAAAAGCCGAGGACTCATTTTGACGATGCGATTGAGCCCCTCGATTGAGCAACAACAACTTACTCGGATATCATCAAAACTCGTCGAAAACAAAGTGAAAACAAAGTGAAAACAAAGAGTGAATAGAAACCTAAGTCACGGGGTGATCTGATAAAAGCAAAGGTTAAAAAAAAAACAAGGGCCGGCAGTTTTTTTGACATGAGATCAAGTCCTGAAGAGCTTGGCGATGGAATAGGCGGCGGCGGACGCGACAGCGCCGATGAGGGCGGTCTGGAGGGCGCTCCGGAACGGCCGGTCGCCGGTGAAGTGGCCCTTGACGAAGCCAAACACAAGCAGCGCGGCGAGCGTGATCCCGACGGAGGCAAGCACAGCCTTGTCGGCGATCGGAATCGCCATGTACGGCATCAGTGGCACCATACCGCCGAGGACGTAGGACAAGGCGATGGTCCCCGCGCTCTGCAGGGCTCTCATGGGGTCTGGCTTCTCTAGTCCTAGTTCAAACCTGTAGGGAAAATTTTTCGGCCATTGCCCTTATAAGTTTCAGGTGTCAACGCAATGCAACTCGAGAGAGAAAAGAGAGCGATTGATTCATGGCTTACTTCATCATGAAATCGACCCATGCTTGAGGGTTCCTCCTCAAGGCATTCACGACGGGCTCGTACTCGTGGGGCTCGACCCCGTATTGCGCCAAAATTTCCGCGATCTCGGCGGCCTCTGCAACATAAAATTCCGGAAACTTCAGCCGCTCTGCTCTGCAACTCGACATTACCTCGTGACGCTACATTATCCCACGAAGAATTGCAAGAGAAATCGTATCCATAAATGAATAATTCCCCTTCGATTTCACCTCCAGTTTAGTATAATATTCTGTGTTTTATTTGTTGCTTATTATAAGATATTTTACCAAAAGAAATGTGATTATGTTATAATTAATCTAACTGGGAAATGAGGGGTAAAGAGACCTATGTCCGGCACACTAATGACCTCTTCTTGTTCTCTCTTTAGTTCTCTATAGTAGTGGTCAGCCTCGCTTTTGGCTGCCAGATACCTGCACTCGCACATGACCAGTGCATCATAGTAAGCATCATTTAGTGATACATAATATTCAGCACAGTAAAGAAAACGCTAATCGGGTCCCAAAGTACTCAGAAAAGTTACCCTCCGAGTCCCATGGAAATCGCACCGGCCGCAACTTCAGCGACGCCGGCGATCAGAATGATGGAGGACGTGACGTCGGCCCCGGAGAGGCCGGCTGCAAGGGCGAAAGGGACGGTGAGGCCATCGGAGACGCCGATGATGATGTCGCGGACCACTTCGCTCGACGTGAAGTGCTTCTCCTCATGGTCGTGCAGGAGCAGCCTCTGCTTCTCCAGGTCCGAATGCCCATTCGCGGCCATGATGTTTCACACCAGCTCCTTTTTGCACAAAGAAAATTGTTGAGAAATGGAGCAGCTCGAGAGATGAAGTTAAGAAGAGTAAGCGAAGAGCATTATATAGAGGCAGAGGGAGCATGGAGTTCGTTAATTAGGGCGTGTGTCCGGATGCCAATTAAGAAAAGGTGGTTCGGGCATTTCTTGTTGGCTGCGAGTTTAATCCATATGTAGTGACTCAAGATTCACACGTATAGATAAACGAATCATTAATTCATAGAGTTAAAGAATTAATGTACATTGTTTTGGATCCATCGTCCTTGATGCGAAATTGCGATGATCCGATGCCTAAGATCTTCTCTTTTATGACCCCATTTATCACTAACTTCAATGAGACTACCCTATTTATCTCTGACTTCAATGAGACTACCCTTCACGTATCGCTACTGACGACTCTTGATGTGAGGTTATGTGGACATTAGGGTTTCGAGGAAGGACTTGAGTTCTATTTATAGAGATTGAAACATATTTTTTCATTAAAGATAAGGTTTATCACGACCCACACTATCCAGCATCATATTAGACTAAATAGGAAACTAAATATATCTTTCTTTATCATATCAATTAATAATTACAATAACAATTAATAAAGCACATAATTAAATATTAAAATAAACTATTCTAGCATTATCCCACTTGGGCAAAATTAATTGAAACTGTACTATATATGCGCATCTTTATATTGGTCTCGAGATAATTCTCAATAGTCAATCCGATCTTATGAAGTCTTAATCACCGAATCATACCAGTACTGCATGAAAAGACGTAAAGCCATCCATGATCACAAATGTCCTTAACTTTACTAATATGAATTAATATGGTAGTGTGGCAAACGGATAACATCTCAAATAACAGAGATACCTTATATGTTATCTTCCTTGTCAGTCACCATTCTCTTATTTTACGTGTCACGAAACTTGATGTATCACAAGAGAATGTCTTTATAGTTTCAATGAACTAATATATGTCTTACATTTATAGTTAACTATACATTATGTATAACAAGACATATACTTTTGGTTAAAATAAATGCCCCAGCAATCAATCAAGGTTTACACAATTTCTTGAGATTTTCTACAAATATACATTCAATAACAATATCACATTCATAAATGCTTCAAAGAATGTAAAAAAGTCAATACATATCAAAACCGTTACTAAAAGTAACATAACATAATACTGTAAACTTTATTAGAGCAAAAACTAAAAAGTTCTCACAAAGAATGGCATCACATTATGCTTCTAAGCTCATATTAATGACATGTCATTTGAATACACAAAGGCGTATACCTTCAATCAATGGATCAGCAATCATAGCATCTATAATTATATACTTTACCGCAACGTCACCATTTTGCACAGATTCCTTTATGGTAAAAAACTTAACCTCTATATGTTTAGACCCCTTGAGACCTCTGTTATTGTTAATGAACAACAATGCAGAGTTATTGTCACAATACAACTGTATAGGTCTATCAACAAAATCAAACATGGTCAACTCTCTAATGAGATTCTAGAGCCAAGTAGCCTGAGTAGCGGCTGTAAAGCATGCTATAAACTCCGCTTGCATGGAAGAGGATGATACCATTTTCTGTTTCTCATTGTTTCATGATACTACACCACCTGCTAGCATAAAGATATATTATATTGTCGACTTCTTGTTATCCTGACAACCAGCATAATCTGAATCTGAATATCCACTAGTTGCAAGTTCTGAACACATCTGTAAATCAACATATTGTCTCTAGTCCTTTTTAAGTACCTCAAAACTTTCTTGGCAGCACTTCAATAATCGTGTCCTGGATTTGACTGATACCTGCCTAGAAGTCCTGCCGCAAAAGTAATATCTAGCATAGTACAAACTTGAGCATACATGATGTTATCAAGTACACTAGCATAAGGTACATTCTTCATCTGTGATTTCTCAATATATGAATGAGGGTATTGTGAAAGACTCAATTTATCATCTTTGCAAACTGAAGCAATCCCTGGTTTGCACTGTTGCATATTGAATCTCTTCAAAATACGATCAATATAAGCCATATGAGATAAGCCTAATATGTGGCGAGAACGATCCATATGGATCTCAATACCAAGGATAAAAGACGCTTTACCAAGATCCTTTAAATCAAAATTCTGTGACAACATTCTTTTTATCTCGTGCATTAACGCAATATCGTTGTTAGCAAGCAATATGTCATTAACATAAAGAATGAGAAAAATAAATTTTCTTCCACTGACCTTGCAATATATACATTGATCTAGCCTATTCTCAACAAAATCAAAAGAAGTAATAACACTATGAAATTTCAAATACCACTGTCTAGAAGTTTGCTTCAAACCATAAATGGACTTTTTCAATCTACAGATCAAATTACACGTATCATCTGCTGCAAAACCTTCTAGTTGTGCCGTATGAACTTGTTCATCTAAATCTCCATTTAGAAAATCAGTTTTAACATCATCTAATGAAGCTCTATATCAAAATGAGCTACTAAAGTTATGATTACTCTAAAAGAGTCTTTAGAAGAAATTGGAGAAAAGGTTGCTTCATAATTTGCTCCTTCTCTCTAAGTAAATCCCTTAGCTACTAGTCTAGCCTTAAATTTTTCAGTCTTTCTTGTGCAGTTTTTCTTAGTCTTAAATACCCATTTACAATCAATAGGTTTATAACCTTTAGATAATTCAACAAACTCCCAAACATCATTATGTTTCATAGATAACATCTCGTCTTTCATTGCATCTAACCATAAATCAGTTTGAGGATAAGAAACAGCTTCTGCATAAGTTATCGGATCAACAATAAGACTGATATCATGATCATGTTCTCTCAGATAGACTATATAGTCTGGTGGTATAGCTAATCGTTTCTGCCTAATAGATCTCCTTAGAGGAGCATCTTCAATCTCACTCTGTTCCTGAGAGCCTTGAGGAACTTCATCAGAGCCTTAACAGGTTCAATTTGTGATATAGGAACTTCTACAATTGTATGTATAAGTAGAGAAAATAACATAGAAGTACATACCGTACTGGTATCCTTAATAGTCTGTAAGCAATCATCCTTTTCTGCTACATCAAGTTCCAGGAACTTCGTTGTCTGGGAATCCACAATTCTCATTCCTCCATTAGGATTATAAAATCGATATCTGTTTGAATGATCTGGATAAGACACAAAATAACAACGAGTAATTTTGGAGTCCAACTTACTTAAAGTTGGATTATACAATTTTACTTCTGCAGGACATCCCCAAACCTTCAGATGATTCAAGCTAGACTTCCGTATAGTCCACAATTCAAAAGAAGTAAGTGGCGTAGATTTAGCAGAAACTCGTTTCAGTATGTAAAGCTCTGTTTTTAAAGCTTCAACCCATAAAAAATCAAGTAAATTAGATCTGCTAATCATACTCCTTACTATATCTATAAGAGTATGATTAAGCTTTTCAGGCACACTGTTTTGTTTAAGATTACCGAGCATAATAAACTAAGCCACAATCTCAGAATCTTTTAAGTACTTGGTGAATGGCCCTTTAAGTTGTCCAGTTTTGCCATGTCGACCATGGTACTCACCATTGCGGTCAGATCTGACAATTTTTATGACTTTCCCTAGCAGTTTCTCGACTTCAGTCCGAAAAATCTTGAACTTGTCAATAGATTCAGACTTTTTCTTAATCAAGTACAAATAACCATATCGGGAATAACCATATATAAATGAGATGAAATAAAAATCTCTACACAATATTGTTGTATAGGGTCCACTTATATCTGCATGGATGATCTCTAACAAGTGAGAACTACGAACTGCAGTTTTCTTCTTTATTATGGCCATCTTACCTCTACAGCAATCTATGCATGTATTTAGATTACTTTTAAGAGTTGGTAGAATGTCAGCCTTTATTAGTTTTTCCACTCTTTCTTTAGAGATGTGACCAAGACGTTTGTGTCATATTGCGTATGACTGTTCCTTAAGTAGAGGTATTTTAGAAATAACATTTTCAGCTATATGAGCGACCTATATTTCGTTGAAAGACAAACATAATTTGTACACCCCATTGGACATAGTGCAATATTCAATTTTATTTGAATTAAAAGAAATAGAAATTGCATTGTTTGAAACCTCAAAAGAGTACATGCACATGTCCAAGCTTGATATGGAAATCAAATTCCATTTAAAAGAAGATACATAGAATGTATTCTTTAGCATTAAATTAAAATCAGAATCTAGAATTAAAATGACATCTCCCACAAACTTGACGTCAACTTATTGTTGTTTCCTATGCTGAGGTTTGATTCTTCCTTATTTGGCTTCCTCTAGTTTATGAATCTCTGTATGATAAACACAACATGATTAGTTGCACCACTATCTAACCACCACGAACAAGATGGATCTTTCGATAGATTAGATTCACAAATCAACGCTAAAGAACCATTACCTTTAGGTTCACGCTTAGATAATCAATTTTTATATTTAGCACAGTCTTTCTTTAGGTGTCCTCCCTTCTTAGAAAAGAAGCAGAGACCATGCTTATCAGAATTACCATCCTTTTTAAAGGTCGATTTCTTTGGACCCAAGTTGTCAGACGGACCATCAGATGATTGTGTTCCTTTATGAGCACGATTTTTGTGCCTCTTGCCTTTTTTAATACCAGAACTCGAAGTAGCATATATAGTAATATAAGTTTTACATTTCTTCAGCTTAGTCTCTTCTGACACCACCCTTGCAATGAAGTCATTGATTATCCATGCCTGATCAGCGGTATTATATTGTGTTTAGATAATACGAAACTCAAGTGGAAGAGAATTGAGTGCAAGATGTATGATACAAGCATCAGGAATTGAAACATTAAGTGTATTGAGCTTTGATTGCAGGTCTACTATTCTTAGGAAATAGCACCTAACACCAGCAGAACTGTCATACATCAAACTGAATAATCCTGACATATGTGTCCTAGTTTTAGTATTAGAAGAGTCACGATTTCTAGCCGCCAAGACTTCCATCAATTGCTTAGCAGTGATGTCAACGGCAAAATCACTTTTAAGATGTTCTTATATGGATTGCTTCATTGACAATAAGCAAATCTTATTGCTCTTTTCCCAAGCAGCAAAATGCCTTTTGGGCATCTATACTAGCCTCAGTAATAGCTATCGGCTTATCTTCATTAAGAGCAATATGAACATCCACCAGTTTTATGCCAAACAGAAAATCATATGTCTACTTCTTAAAATTAGAAACAGTATGAATCTCAATAGCTATGGAGTTGTCATTCACAGAAAATGTGACTAAAAAATAATCAATGTTTTCAATTAGTATAATGTGAAATTTCTCCTAGAGATATACATACATCATCATATAATCACATTTGGACAGAAAATATGACATGCAATTGTATGCTCCCTCCATTACAGCGGCCATGAGAATTTATTTTAATCTCCACTAATCACCACATTTGGGTGTATGAAGGCACTTGGACTAATCAATTCCCAATCATATGATGTACATGTAACCTTCATGCAATAATACGCAATTACCTCTTTTTGGAGTATAAATATGTATTAAAACAGGAGACTTCCCAATATTATGCAACTTGTTCTTTATTAAACTCAACCAAGCGTGCCATTTTGGCATCACAACCTAACTGAATTTACATGAAATTGATATATAACTTTATATTTCACATTTACCATATACATGTAATTTCAAAAATTAGGGGCAATTATCCTCAAAATTATACTTCTTGCTAATTTTCATCGACACCTCAACAATTCATGTCAAACCATAAAAATGTAATTGATAAATCATGCTCCACATAACCACATGTGGTATTCATATGTAAGCTTGTACCTGTATTTCACAAACCCAAAAAGAGATACTAGAAAATAGTCCAAAAATGCCCCAAATTATACATATATTTTGGAGTTTCATAGGTATTTTTCATCCATAAAAGCATCAAATATGTAAAATAAATATACCACCTTATAGAGTATGAGCATACGAGCACGTCGGTACCTCGAACTCCCCCATCGGACATGTCACGCTCCCTCACGCATCGCCTAAAGTTTCAACGCGTAAGGCTCACGCGCTGACACTTGCTGAGCACGTGTTCCAATCTTCAGCCGGTTCTGAAACCAGTCCGACCTCTCCTTGACCAAACTTCGTGAACCGGATAGAGGCGATCCAATTCTGAAACCGGTCCGACCTCTCCTTGACCAAACTTCGTGAACCGGATAGAGGCGGTCTAGTTGAATCGATGAACGACTGGTCCAGTTGAATCGATGAACGATTGGTCCAATTGGACGGTCCAAATCAACGATAAATTGAGTCGGGTTGGGTCTACACCAGGTTGAATGACGTCAGCCCTGCTACATGTGCGGGCCTGGTTACAGCATGAGGTGCGTTTCCACCACGCGCTCAATGGGCAGCGGCCCGTGACCACACGTGGCGACGTGTCCGACAGTCGCCGGCAATGATCTTGATATGGTTTTGCTCATCTTATCGAGCCCTTCCCGAATATATAATGTTCTTTGAATTTCGACAAAAATAAAATTTTGAAAAATACCAAGAATGTGATTCGCGACCTTATACGCACAGGCTCTGATACCACATATAGGCTGCGAGTTTAATCTGTATGTAGCGATCCAAGATTCACACGTATAGATAAACGAATCGCTAATCCATAAAATTAAAGAATTAACGCATTTTTTTTAGATCCATCGTTCTTGATGCGAAATTACAATGATCCAATGTCCAAGAGCTTCTCCTCTATGAACCTCCTTTATCACTGGTTTCAATGAGATGATCTCTCACGTATCGCTACTGATGACTCTTGATGTGAGGTTATGTAGATATTAGAATTTAGAGCAGAGACTTGAACTCTATTTATAGAGATTATAAAAATCTATCTTCTCATTAAAGATAAGATTTATCTCGATTTACACTATCCAGCACCATACGAGACTAAATTGAAAACTGAATATATCTTTCTTTATTAGACTATTTAATAATTACAACAATAATTAATAAAGCTCATAATTAAATATTAAAATAAAATATTCTAACATTTCCTTTTTCGTAACACCGCTTCCATTAAGCACCCTACATTCATTTCACCAAACTAGTAACCCGCGTCTTTACCCATCAACAGATGGGGTTGAAAATGATCTCACCCGAATAGATATATTTATACCGATTGGACTTATTTTTACGCAATGCAAATATAATGACTCATATCTCACCTAACTCTACAGGACCGGATCTATATTCTCAAAGTACTTTCATATTTAATCAAATTTAGGAGGCGAGAGAGAGTGAAAAGAGAATCACCAACGAAAGCTGGGTCTAAGTAAGTTATAAAATATATTTACGATCTATTTATGACATCTATTATGTTTGAACACATTTATGATGTACTTATTGAGTATAACTAACATATACATTATATACAGGTTAAGCAACGAATTTATGACGCATCTTAACGAATCCAATCGCGTCATTCCATAACATATTATAAGCGAACCTTAATGATAAACGGTCAATAACGTTCTTTCCTTTTCATTTTTTTTCGACCCGCTTGAGCATGATAAGGATGAACTACAACCTTGACTGATGTAGGGAGAAAATTATCATAAAAATCTCCCATTATCTACGAAAATTTAAGATTTAAGATCACATTAAGATTGTTCACTCACGGCTCAGAGACCCATTGGTTGCGATAGGCTAAGTCTCATCGCAACAGCTCATTCACTAATATAAAAACAAGCCCATTTATCATCGCATGCCATTCAATAGATTAAAGCTCATAATATGATGAACTGGAAAACAGTTCTAGGGTTTCTCTCTCTCTCTCTCTCTCCCTCTCTCTTCGTCCCTTGCAGGCAATCGACCTATAGGAGGGTCCACATGTTTTACGGGCGTGGCCGGGTGGATGGGGGGACTTCTGGAAAAAGATGCGTTCACTTTGTGGTTCGTTTGTCGTTTTCTCTGTCCGAAATTCGATCCGGTTCGTCCCACCAATTTTTAAAAAAGTAATTTGAACTCAAAAAGTTTTGGATATTCATTGGATTCAAAGGAACGAGTCATCGTCACCGGGTCACTGAAGGCGTGTGCCTGACACAAGGCCGCTCTCTCTTCCACGGGATTTGAAAGGATGCTTTGTCGGCATTAATGGAGAAAAAGACGCTATTATCTCCACCCTTTGGTCCACCCACAAGAAGAAGAAAAAAAAAAAAAGATGTCGTGTGCTCTTGCAATTACTCAATATGCATGTGAGATTAGATCCACACAAAAAAAAGAATCAAATAAGACCTGTCAAAAATTATAGTCGGACAAAGATTGTACTTAACCCAGTTACGTAAACGCCTTTTGAATAAATGGAGTTAGTCGCTCATAGTCGGCGGAGCTCTCGAGTCCATGACTAGGGTTTTGTGCTTTGGAGCAAGCTCGATTGTCCTGAAAGGACTCGTATCTTACCCATGTAGGAAGTCCATGACCGTCGTCCAAACAAATAAATAAAAATAAAAATAATAATAATAATAACGACGACGACGACGACGACGAGAGCTTCTCTCTATTAATCTGTCTTACAACGAAAGCCTCTCGACAACATATTATGTATAGAACTCGAAATTCCCTCTTAGTGAATGGAAGTCTAAATGAAAAATTTGAGGAAGATGAAGAGATGTTGAACCTTGCCCTCAAAGATCTCCATTCGGACTCGTGTATTAGCTCATACTTTAGAAGCAAAAACTAGTTGAAGTTTCTTTTATTGATCAAATTGATATATCTACATCTCATTAGACCTATTGAATGAGTAGGTCGGATTGAGTTTGGATCGAGTTGAAAATGATCCGACCTGTTTTGAACCATTTTCATACAATATAAATCTTGCTATCCATACCCGACTCATACTATATTGATAAAACACTTTCATATTTAATCCAAATTTAAAAAACTTGTTTCTTGCGAATTTCTATATTCTTTTTCTTTTTTCATTGGATTTCCTTCTTTCTCCCTAGGTTGCCAACCGAAGATGTCTAGCGACCGAAAGACGATTGACGGCGGCTGACGAGACCCCAACAAGGGAAGGGTCGAGCTCCCTCGTGGCCGTTGACGGCCCTTCACGGAGGAGTAATAAGGAAACCAAAACAAATAAAAAGAAAATAGTAAAATAAAAATAAGTATTAAAAAATAGTATTTTTTGAAAGAATCTCGCAACACTTGATGCATTGCCTAAAAGAAAAGAAAAGAATTAAAAAGAATAAAACATAAGAAATTTTATTTATTTCTCACTTAATATATATATTTTTGTCGAAAACTCACTTAATATAATTAAGTACCTATTTATGACCCATTTAATATTTATTTAAAACCCAATAAATTATTAAGGAACTCGTTTATAACACACTTAAATTTAACCAATTAGGTTAAATTACGGCTCTTAGACCCATTTTGCCACCTCTATATATCTCACGTTATAACGATGATGTCCAATTGTCCACTTGCTCATTTGTTTCCAAATCTACAAATATTCACATTAACTTAATTATTAAAAGTCATGGGGACTAAACTTGTTAATTAATGAACGCGGAACTGAAGAAATGGCTCCGAAGCTACGAAGATAAAAGAATTTTCGGCACGTGATGACCATTTTTTTTTTCATGACCCAAAAAATAAAAAAAAGGCAAAGCATTACAAAAATAATTACTGTACGTTTTCTTCGGATGCCATCAATAATGATCAATTATTCTCCAAACTGCTCGTGTTCACACGCCAATGGGAAATCATTGCTGTCCTGTGCTTTTTGGACACGTGGGTTTCTTCCATTTGCCCAAAAATATCTCCATCTTGGTCATCATAATTCATCATGCCTCCCCGTCCGGACAATTTATCCATAAAACCATGTGCGCATCTCTCGAACAAGGATCGAAAATAATGTTCGATGCCACGAAAATTTTTTACTGCGCCATGTTTATCTCAAACAGATTTTGACAACATGAGGGAAAAATTTTAATCGGGATATACTCGATGACAAATCTTAAGGTAGGAATAGAGATTTCAGCGAATTTTCAAACTGCGAAGGAGCTCTTTGGGCATACTCAACATATTTAAGCAGATCTCCCAAAACTAGGAGACCCATTTATGTCTATCATTCGAGTTGCTTATCACACTTGTTTTCACACCAGTAATTTTAACAGAGATATTAGACGAAAGCTTTGTGGCCAGCAGGTTTGTGGCAAAGGTAGAATCCTAAGAACTAAAAGCGTCTGTCTTTCTTGGATAATGTATCTTAAACTTACTTAGCTGATTACCGCCACGTGAACTCAACGTTTCCTGAATGGGAGGGACATCAAAAGTGCAAAAGAAAAGAAGGAAAGAAAAAGGGTTATAATATGAGCTAGCCCGACTAAGCAACTAGGGGGAGCAATTATTGAAAAAGACTGAAAGTGACATGCATCCAGCACCATATTTCGGACCCACGTTATTACCCCCGAGTCAATTTTTTATTTTTTTTTTACCGTTCAGAAAATACAACTCAAAAACTCAACTCATATAAAACAACAGCAGTTACTTCAACACCATTTCTCACATGCAAATTAGATTACGAGCTGTGAAAATTAACTAATGAGGGATGGATCCACATACGCAAAAAGAAATAACATTAGCTCTGATACTATTGTAAAAAATTCAAACCAAAAGTTTAAGTTAATAAATGAAAAGAGATACGTGAATAAAAAGAGCATATAATCAATATGGAACAATAACAATAGCTTCAAACATTTACATGAAATAACTGAAGCATTAGTAATATTTTTCTTTTTGAGTTGGGGTGATAAGGTTTCACTTTCATCAATGTGAAAGCATCTGATAAAGTGATTAAGAGAGAGCCCCGTGATTTTCTTTTTCTCTTTGGCTTTTTTTAACGAAGTTGCTTTGGTAGGTCTGAAAACTCAAGGAAATAGCAGACGAGTACACATGTTTTTCTTCTCCCATGCCGATTACTTTGGCCAATTTTGACTTTTTTTCCTTCATACACAGTTGACTCGCATTGAATGAAAATTCCAGCGAAATGAACTCCGTAACTATGCATTTACCAATTTACCATGTGCCCTAGCATCACAACCCGGCTAATGCATGTGCCAAATTTGTAATCTTTCTGAGAGAGAACGTCTTCCCGATAATTCAAAATGTTTGCGCAGTAGTTAGGAATGGATTACAGGAGAATAATTCGATATGTGCAAGCTGAAGCTGAAATTTCTATTGACTCGAAGAGCTTATTGAATAACTGGTTATCGATTGCATAGATGCAGGGCCTAACTCTTCGACAATCCGTTGAAAAAAATAAAATGAAAATACGAATTATTGTTACCGACATGCAATTTCAAAGCCGAAACCTTTGAAATAAAACATCAGGCCCTCCTTCTCCTGTCGATTTTCACGTAGTGGGAACAAGTCCCTCTCAAAGTTTAGGCGCGCAAGGAATTCAAACAGCGACGGATCGAAGAAGAGAAATGCTTCAAGTGAAAGTCCCTGAGAAAATGAGGAGGTAATCCAATTCGTCCCCTCTCCGCCACACGTCTTTTTCCTCCCCCATGAAACGCAGCTCGCGAATTGGAATCTGGATTCTGGCACACGAGGGAGGCACGAGTCCACTGCCGAAGAGCTAAAAAGCAGGGGAGCAACTTTTCCGCCCATGAACAGCGATGGTGGCCGTCACCTCCTTCCTCACGCTCTGTTTCTTTATCCATGGTGGGTATGAATCATTGCCTCTGCTTTTGTGGGGCTTCTTTTTCCTTATCTGTCCGCCCGATGCCATGTGTTGTCCACACGCATCGAGAAAAATTTTAAAAACGAAAAGTGAAATTAACAAAAAAAAAAAAAAGGGATGAAATAAACAGCGGATGAGCGATTCGCTGGCTCCTCTGCTTTTTCGGGAGGACTGGTCCTCGCGTGGTTGAACTGCAGAGTGGCACATGCCACACTGAATTGACCACCGAAGAAGATGAACAAGTATGGAATAGGGCCACTCTGCTTTTCAACTTTTTTCAGTGAACGAAGGTCAGTGTGAAAAAAGAGAGATTAGTCCTGGATATCGCCATCGGAATCTTCTTCCATTTGTCCTCGAGAAGTACATTTGATTTCGCTGAGCCTCCTCCACTTTCATGATGCACGACCATTTTACCCCCCCTAATTCATATTTTCAATGATTCGTCTTGGCTTGATCCGAATTCAACTGTGCTGGGAGGTATGCACACTTGCAATAGAGAACGACGATTGGCGATGTTTGCTTTGGTTGAAGTTGTCCTTATGGATCAGGAACGTCGAGCTTACTTCTTCATTTGAACTGCGCTCCAAAAGTGACCGCGGTCACTTAAAAAGTATCCTCACAACAGGGAGATGAGACATTTGGAGCGCGTGGTCGTGTATCAATGAAGGGATGCCAAGTAAATTGCGAAAAGCGATGAGGAGACGATTTTACTATTTGTGGACACTTTCTACCCTCTGCCCTCGAGAAAATTTTCAAAAAGTTATCAAACGTGTCGCATTTTTGTCAATTCATTCTTAAAATTTTTAAATTTACTAATTTAATCGTAAATCTTTTTACATTTTACTGATTCAAACCTATTTGCCGAAAATCGATGAGGTAGCACCATTGGCCCTGACGTAGATAAATTATAATAATTTCTTAATAATTTTATTTAAAAAATTGATTTTTTCCTAATTTAGGGTTTAAGGCCGGCAACGGTTGTCGACCTTCAAATCTTGAATCATAAAAAAGAGGGAACAAAATAAAAATAAAAATAAAAATCCAAAGTTGTTTTAACAAATTATTATAATTTGTCCACATTACGGCGCCACACAAGAATACCAGTCTGCGATTTTCGGCCGATAGGAACCAATCGAAAAAAAATAAAAAGGTATGGGACTGAATTAACAAAAATACTAAAGGTTTGAGACCTTATTATTATTATTATTCCCTCTCTACAGCTTGTGGCTATCGAGAACATCCATAACGACATCTGTTTTGCAGAAAGTTACTGAAGCACCTTTATTTATGGTGGTAATCATAAGGGCCTTGATCTCGAGATCAAAGAGATCTTATCCTAATTAGCTGTGGAGATACATATCCCGCTCTTGTGAAAATCCACTGATCTTCAATGACCATAATTTTATTGTCTCATGTCCAAAACTACAGCTTTTTTTTCTTTGCTGTGCTGGTAATCATCAGGTGCCGGTGAACGCCGGACCACTGCTGGTGAGAAGACTTATCCGCAAATTTACCTTAAGATAACTTGTTTGGAAATTTATTAAGTTCCTTTTATGAAATTACCAACTTTTTTTTTTGTAGTTTACAAATAGTAATTTTGTTATAACTTGATCACTTTTATTTGAGTAACTTACTTAATGCTTTGAATTTGGGGCTTTTTTCCAAATTAATATTTTTTATAAAATATTTACCAAATTAGTATTTTAAAAAAATATTTACCGTATTAGGTGTCGCTCGTCAATTGGGCCTCCGAGCGGCACCCAATTGGGGTGATTGGGCCCCGCCCAACGGCCCAGTTGCCTAGCAGGGCAACAATTTTATTTTTTTTTATTTCATATTTTTTTGGAAAAATAAAAAATCATTTATAGTTATTATAATTATTTATCTTTTGAAGCTTATTTTTATAAAATAATCATCAATCATTAACTAAAAAATAATTTGTATTTATGTAATTATTTAAAATCGCGACGAAAGATTAAAATCGCAGTAATAGATAAATGAAAAATTACATCAAAATAGCTAAAAAAAACGCATGGAAAGATGGAAAACCGTGGCAAAAGAGTGGAAACAAGTAAATAAAAAGGAAAATTTTGAAAAGGCATATCTCATCGCTTGCGCGTCCGTTTGGGACAAATTTTTTTTAATTTCTCATAATTTTTCTAGACGAACCCATTGGCAAATCGCCGAAGCCGGCCTTTATCCCCAAAAAATGTTGTTTTACTTGTCAATTTTGCATTTTTCCCTCTAATGCCACAACTCGATCACGAATGAACTGTCATTTCTCTCTTTCCTCCTTCAATCTTTCCATGTCTGACTTATTATATCATGTATTTTGTAGTGGGAAAGGGATGTAGGTAATTTTTTATGTCCAAATAAATATTACGTCTTTTAATGAGTGTATAGATTAATTAATCTACAAATAATATTGTCAATTGTGTTGTTTGCCCTATTGGTTGTCATTCGGGTGAAATGCTTTAGCGGTTTCGTGCTCCATATCTAATTTTTTTTAATTCTTTATATATATTATTTTTCCAAAAAATACGAAATAAAAAAAATTAAATCACAACCCCGCTCTTCAATTGGGCCGACGAGCGGGGTGCACCTAATATGGTAAATATTTTTTTAGTACTAATTTGGTAAATAATTTTTTAAAAAATATTAATTTGGAAAATTGCCCTTGAATTTGCTACCATTTATATGAAATTACGAACTAGTGACTTGCTAAATTTCACCATTTTATATATGATCAACCAATTTTGAGTTACTAACACTTGTTCGAATTATTTATAGACGTTGAACGTTGAACTGTGTTTTTCAATTTACGAACTCTTCCATTAAGATAGGAACTTTTAGATGCATTGGCCAGCTACCCTTTACTTCAGAGATGAACAGTGGAGCTGCTTCAACTCGAATCTGCTCGAGCTGGGGTTACTCGACCAATTTTAGGCCCATCCACAAGGGGACCGATTCCATGCTCAGTTCCATAAACTAGACTGTTCTACACAAAAATCTAGAACATATGAAAGGGATGAACCCAGAATCTAATAAGTTGTAATATGATTAACCACTAACCCTAAGTAAGTTCTTTTAGCCTTCGTTTGGCCGCTAAGATAAACCAAGATGGGATATGTTCTATCTATTCAAATTTTAGTAAATGTTCATGATAGGATAAATGGGATATAGTACGGATAAAAATATACTAAGTAGAGTTGTCATATAGACCTATATTTGGTACATATTTTGTATAAAATGAGTCTTATATGGGTAGTCAACTTTCAAAAATCTCACTAAAAATGGATTCAAAAGGTTAAAGTAAAATTAAATGGGTTAATAACACTTAAATCCATTTTCGATCCATATTGAACCCATTTTCGATCTATAAGGATAATTATAAATAGGCCCAATATAATACTTCAAAGGCTTTACAATATAATATAATTGCAAATGGGCATCTGCCCGTCATCAAATTTTTTAATAATAAAGTATTTTTGAAATAAAATATATTCAATAATAAAAGTACTTTTGAATAGTTAATATTTAAAAATAAAAAAATCTAAAATATCTAAAATATTACAAAAGAAAATTTTCACTAATTTTTTTTATTTTATGTAAGTATTTTAATAATATTATTTTCTTAAATTATTATTATAATTTTGTAATATTGATCAAAATAGATTTGATCGGATCTGGGTTAATTGCGGATTGAATCGAATATAAGTTATTGAATATTGGCCAAAATAAGTTAGATGGATCAATATGTATCGAACCATATTCAACCCTATTCAAACCCGACCCAACCTATTCATTTGACACCTTTAGTCCTAAGTATGAAAATGTGATAGATTTATATGGGATTTTTCAAAAGAACGAGAAGAACCGAATTCTCACAACTAGCGCGGCGCCTCCTCGGGCTACCACTCCGGCATCACCACACTACGGTCTTCGATAGCTAAATAGGGTACTGTCCATGACCTCATTCTTTAATCATGTCCCTCGTTTTTTAGTCGCGTAAACCTTTACTCGACACATTTTGAAGAACTCAAGATGGACTATCAAGCAACTCTTCTAGAATAAGACAAACGGATTATTCTTAATGGATTCAACTACAAATCTCGATCAATGTTGTGCCCGAATTTAAATCAACAATATCCCACTCGACTCATCACTAAATAATTTGTAAAGTATTTTGACGTTTCAACAAAACAAAACAGAGTCATTTGCTCAACAATAACTAACCCAATTCATCACCGAATAATTTCTAAAGCATTTTAATATTTCCACGAAACAGAACTCATCTCAGCTACGCCTTACCTCTATTTATCTGAGTTTATATATGACAAAATCGTTATATGTATTATCCTATCATCCTATTGACCAAAAGCAACCATGCTTTTTAATTTTTCAAAATAGGAAATTTTTTTAATTAATATATTAGACATACTATCATCAAACATAGAGAATTAAATTCATAGATGACACATGCATATTGCATATGTAACAGAACCAATAAATACAGAAAAAAAAAGCCTCCACCTATTTTTGGGTTCTCAATTCCAAAAATTGAAAGTCGACTTTGAAAAGGCAATTTTCAAATCTAAAATCAAAAACCTACTCACCTTGAAATCGATCAACTCTCCCTGCTTACTCTAGTAATGATTTAAACTAGGGTAACCAGGGGTGTGTATCATCCATTGAACCACCACGCTTAATTCAGTCCTTTTGTCAAGACAAAGGTTAGAAATCTATGTAAAGTGCATATCGTATATCTACAAAGCATCGCAGTCACACTAGGCCAGACCCTGTCACGCCGCATTATAACAGTAGACAACAGTGGTTGCTTAGGAGGAGCCAAATCTTGAATAAAATGTCTGCAATGCATGATAGTGGACTAAATGGATGTCTTTTCGACCAAAAAAAAAAAAAATATGGATGTCTTGAACCAAATATAGCCAGCATTACAATCTCTCATAGCTAAATGGGGTTCTGCGCTTCAGTAAGCTTTCTCCAAGAGCACGAGAAGTCTTTTGAAACAGACAAAAGACCAAATGAATCTAAACTACATTGTTCTGTTAAAAGAGAACATAGATCCTGAGAACATCTATAAAACCCCTGGTCATAATAGCAGAACCCGAAAAGAATGGCAAGAAACGTTGACTTCTGTGACTATTTTGTTTCAGTTGATAGGGCATCCACATCATCCATGTATATCAGGATAGTGGCATTTGCATCATCCATGTATATCTCCGACATTCAAGAACCGAATTCCGAAGCCCAATCAGATGGACTATCAGAGATGCGAGGAAAGAAGAAAACAGTGGGAATAAGTAGCCCTATTACATAACCTCTTCTAGATTGGTTTTGGAGAAATTTGCATGTGACCAAGATGAACTAAATTATATAACCAAGACAAATAATTCACAGGTGTGACCAGAGAACACTCGTGGAATTTGTGCTGCCGCACAAATCCTAACTGCAATTCAAAAAGATAGAATCAAGTGAACGGATTAATACTAGAAACTATAGTTTTCATTGGTAAGAGAACTCACCCCAAAAGATTTTAACTTTGAAAGACCACAGGTGCTGCTTTGTCTAAATGAGTACTCCTTGAAAGCATTAAATGAAGCCATCCAGCAAGAACACTAAGTAGGACATTAACAGGAGCTTCAAACAGTCAGCAATCTAAATTAGACCTTGAAATACGACCACAAAGACCAAACAAGAGACAAGCGCATCTGTTCAAAGCGATTGTAACTATAAAGTAAAGGCCACCAATCATAAATAAGTGGAATCATGCCTCTTCAGCTCAGGTCTCCATGTATTTTCCACATGAAACATCTCAGAAAAACGAAAGTTCTGTCATAATCATCATCAGAGGCATAAACCAGGGAGGCCTTATATCGCTTTTCTCTGGGGTTACTAGTTGTTCCTTTTCTTTTTCTTGCAGAAGGTCGAGGCTTGGGGGGTTAGCTCAAGCTGTTCAAACTTCACTCTAGCGAAAAGTGTTGTGAATGAGAGGAATAGAATGGAGTAAGAAGAAGAAGAAGATTATTTCAACATGCCTCTTCAGTTCAGGTCTCCAATATATTTCCGCATGAAACATCTCGGAAGAACGAAAGTATTTTTACAATCATCCCAAGAGGCATTGTTACTGACCTAAATTCCCAGGGAATAAAACACTCAGCTGAGCAAATTAGGCCACTTGAATCTTGAAAGTCGAGGAACAATAATTTGAAATGACAGCTTAAACAATGTATTCAGGAGAACACATCCAGAAATACGGCATAAAACCAAGAACAAACACGCGAGACCTGGCACTATCATTTGTGAACTATTACCTCTCATGAAAAATTTACCATTAGGCCAAAAAACCCTACAAATAGAGAGATTTGCAATGAAAAAACTTGAAGGGAAACAAAAGTGAAGCAATCAAGTAAAGCCCTGTCAAGAACATAGATAGATGGTTCACGCCTCTTCAGTTCAGGTCTCCATAATTCTTCCACATGAGACATTTCGGAAGAACGAAAGTTTTTTACATGGTCATCATCAGAGGCATTACTACTACTGTCTTAATTCGTAAATCATGATCAAAGCAAAATCAAGAAGGGCAGTAATCAAGCAAAGCGCTTGTGTAAACAAAGATTATAGCTTTCTTCCGTCCTGCGCTTACAGAAAACAAACCAAACATAAATAGATGCAAAAAGCGATCACTCATCGATGCCTCATCAGTTCAGGTCTCCAAAACATTTTTCCTCACGAAACATGTCGGAAGAACGAAAGTATCGCAACGACATCACAGAGGCAAACCATACAGCGGCTGCTCTTAAATCTATACACCGTCACGAGGACAATCACGCTCGCATCCCCGAAATCGAGTGCAGTCTCTCATCAAAAACGAAAAGAAGATGAAACCAAGAAAGGAAGAGACACACAATCAACCCTATTAGAACAGGGGAGAACCCAAAAAAACATCCAACCCCAAGTCATGAACAGAAACGAAGAAATCAAGAGTATAGATGCAGAGACAGCATCGAGAATTGAAAACATTTCGAAGCAAGCAACGGAATTCGGAGTAATGTATCCAGCAATAAAACAGCGGATCTAACGAAACGCAGGGCGTTCACTCGGGAAGGAACGAAGGGATTAGGATTTAAACCGACCACACGGTGGCCGGGTAGCTGAACTGAAGCTGTCCCTGTTCAGACTAAGGTAGTCCCGGCTTTTATAGAGGTGAACGTTGCACAACCCTAGCGATCCTAGGCACGCTCCACGCCCCCCACCCCCCCCCCCCCTCCCCGAACCCGATCTTGCTTCCAGATTCGGTTAATTACAGTTTGGTCCTTTTTTCTTTTGGTCCCAACAGTTTGGTCCTTTGATCAATAAAGTTTCCGCCTCCATCCTTTTGTTTTCCGTTTTGTCCTTTCTCTTTTGTGATTTGTGCAATACAGTCCTTTATCATCAATTATTAAGTAACCATGAAATTATTTAGGGCATTCGACCCAAAAAAACAAAAAAAGTAGGACGCATTTTTTTCACTCGCTCTTTGGCTTATACACTCACTAAAATAGTGTTTTGACGGTAAAATGATATCTGAAGTGCTAATATTTATATACGATGCTTACTTTAGTGTCAATTTTTTAAAAAATAATTATTTTAATGGTAACCCCGATGAGCATCACCAGAAAGCATATGTGGTATCTACTTGGCTCGTCGAAGTATCTCAGTCATAAAAAAAATCAATAAAAAAATCCACGTAATACTAAAAAAAGTAAAAATAAGTTAAAAAATTAAAAATAAACTAAAAATAACTTAAAATAAAAAAATTTGAAAAATGGTTTAACGTTTCTTCGGCGACCCCCTTCTCCCCCCTCCCCCTTCGAGCACTCCTCCACCCATTGCCGGCGATGGTGGGCAGCGATGACGATGGCGAAGGATCACAACTCTTGTCCCTACAGCTACAATATTAAACTTTTGTTTTTTTTTTATTTTAGTTTTTGTAATTTTTAAGTTATTTTTCTATCTACTTTTAATTTTTAAAATTAACTTAATTTTTAGTTTAAAAGTCCACATGGCGTCCATGTAGACTGAATTTTAAAATAAAAATTGCCACATAGACGCTATGTGGATAGAACTTTTTTTTAAAAAAATCCACATAATATTAAGAAATTAATAATAAAAAAATGACATGTGTAATGATCGTTTTTTCTTTGATTTGATATTTAAGTGATCCAAAAATTTAGTGGGCAATGTACACAAATATTGACAATCCAAACGTAATTTTGCCGTGTTTTGACTATAATATCCCTGGTGTGTCCCACCTTTTTAGCAAATCATATCCATTGACGATAATTAAAGTAAAACTTGAGCCCCATTTTATGTCTTATTGTACTGTTCTTCATTTCTGTCTGTCTCTTTTTCTCCATGTTCGTCATCTTCTTCTTCCTCGTTTTCTTCCCCCCCAAGTCCTTCACTGTTCCTTCAAAGGCTCCATTGGCTGCACCATTCATTCGCTGCCCAATTACTTATTAAGTGGCCAAAATTTACACGTGTAGCGTTCATATTGGGCCCTATTGCCCATTAAAGTAAAAAAAAAGGAATATTCATTATGCAAAGTGAAAACGCGAACCGCGTGAATGATAACTATATTATTTCTACATTTTTTTTCTATTCTTAATAACGTGTTTGGAACAAAAATTCCTTTGGCGCCGTAATTTCTTTTTTATTTTATTTTCAAGAAATATTTTAAGTTCGGAAGTAGGTTTGCAGGAGAAATTAAAAAGTAGGAACTTTCTACTTTTCTATTTCTAAAATAGAAACAAAAAGTAAAAACTCTTCTCGTTGTCGGTCTCTAGCCACCGTCTATCAGTTTTCGGTTCCCAGCAACCAACCAACCGTTGGTCCTTGGCCATTGACCACCGTCCGCTATCAGCCGATCGCCAAAGAAAGTTCACGTTGTTATTAAATGAATTTTTATTTTAGGAACATTAATTTTGTGTTGTTATCAAATGTGTTACTCTATTTCAGAAACTCATCTAAGGGATACGTATTGTTCCCATAAACATAATGGTTAGCATTCGTGCCCGAAGGGACTCGCTCAATAGCTGATGCAGAAAGAAGCGAACTTGAAAAATAATTCAAAGAATACTCGAATTTTGATTGAATGATAATTTCGATTACAAAGGTGGACGTCCTATATATAAAGATAAGACTTCTTTGGGCATCAAAACAACTAAAGATAACATAATCTAAATAGCATGTAACTTATCCTAATGAAATTCGAATAAACTATTACAGATAATTGAAATATTTAAAATTTTCTAAATTAGAAAACAGCCTTAAAAGTGATCTAAACGACTCTAGAATACCAAAATCCATCGTATCTCATAGCAAAGCGGTAAATTTGAATCAGACGACCATTTCACTTCAACCGACCAGTTTTGAGTGCGATATGAGATCGTTTGACCCAAAATTCGAAATTACCGATGAAATGGTGCCGGCTTTTGGCAATTCACTTTGATGAGATTATCATATGCCAATTGTTCTGCATTACTCCTCTCCTCTTCAGAAGAACTCGTTCTCGAGTTATCAATAGCATAAAGCGGAATGTCATGAGGATGATACTCGAACAGATCGGACACATTGAAGGTTGGAGATATGTTCAAATCTGCAGGGAGATCAACAACATAGACATTGTCATTAATCTTTTTAGAATGCGGTAGAGACCAATCTTCTTATGCTTCAGCTTGTTATAAGTGCCCACAAGAAATCGCTCCTTGCATAGAAACACCATCACGTCATTGCCTTTTGCAAAAAATTTAGAACGACGCCGTTTGTCAGCATCATCCTTGTATTTCGAATTCGAAGCAATAAGTTGTCGCGCCATATCAGCTTGAACTTCCATAATTTTTGTCACAAGATTTTCTATCGTGACATTATAACCGGGGATCTTTGGCAGGGGAACCAAATCAAGAGTATGTTGTGGAGTCCGCTCGTAGATAACTTCAAAATGAGACTTACTAATCGAACGATTAAATGTGTTGTTGAAGGCGAACTTAGCAGGAACGATATAACGATCCCATTACTTGGGCATGTCGCTACAGAGACAATGAATAATATCAGCCATGATACAATTAACAACTTCTATTTGACTATCAATCTGCGGATGAAAAGAACTGTTGTATTGTAAATCAGTGCCAAATAAACGCCATAGAGTACGCCAAAAATAGCTCAGGACCTTGGTGTCACTATTAGAGGTGATCGTCTTAGGCACACCATGCAATCAAACTACTTCACGAAAGAATAAGCTCTCCATATAGGATGCATCTGAAGTCTTCTTACATGGGATGAAATGTGCCATCTTTGAAAACTTGCCAACCACCACAAAAATATAGTCAAAACTGCGTTGTGTTCGGGGAAGTTCCAACACAAAATCCATGGAAATATCTATTCAAGGGCCAATAAGAATAAGCAGAGGAGTATATAACCTAGTATTCTGAGAATGACTTTTAGCAATCTGGCAAGTATAAAATTTATTAACGAAACGCTCGACATCCCTATTCAATTGGGGCCAATAGTACCCATCTTCAACCAATGTTACAGTTTTGTTGCGACCCAAGTGTCCACCCAAGGTACTACCATGAAGTTCTCGAATGAGCTGCTCCCGCAATGATCCACGAGGAATACACAATATGTTTCCAAAGAACAAGAACTGGTCTTGAAGAATCATATCCTCATTACAGCCTGTTTGTGAACACTTCTCCCATAAATCACCAAAATCATCATCATCAGCATAAAGAGTACAAAGATGATCGAAACCAACGACATCATTGCGCATAGTAATTAATGTTTCAGCACGGCGACTAAGGGCATCTGCGATTTTATTCAGATGTCCCGCCTTATGACGAAGCACAAAATTAAACTGCTCCAAAAAGAAAACCCACATCGTATGCATACTATTCAATTTTTTTTTGGCTCTTTATATACTTCAGAGCCTAATGATTCGTATTCAGTACAAACTCTTGTTGATAAAGATACGACTCCCAATGCTTAATAGATTGCACTACAACATAATACTCCTACTCATACGTAGACCATTGCTTGCGAACATCATTAAGTTTTTTGCTAAAATAGGCAATAGGCTTACCTTCTTAGGAAAGAACAACACCGATACTTATTCCAGAAACATCGCAGTCCAGCTCGAACACTTTCTCAAAGTCAGGGAGCATCAGTATTGGAGCAGTAGAGAACTTTTCTTTAATGAGCTTGAAACTGGCTTCAACTTCATCACCCAACAAAAATTTTCTTTCTTCAAACAATTAGTGATTTGGGCCATAATAGTGCTGAAATTCCTGATAAAGTGCCGATAGAATGTAGCAAAGCCATAGAAACTACGAGCCTCACCAACATTCTGGGGTACTGGCCAACTGTAGATTGCAGCCACCTTTTCTGCATCAACTCGAAGTCCATCTATTGCAACAACAAAGCCTAGGAAAAGAAGTCGTTCTGTTATGAAACTACACTTCTTCAGATTTATAAATAACTTGTTCGACTGCAAGGCCAGCAGTACATCTCTTAGGTGCTCCATGTATTGTCGATCATCTATGCTATATATGAGAATGTCATCAAAGAAACTTACTACAAACTTGCCAATGAAAGGTTTAAGAACCCGAGTCATCAAAGGCATGAAAGTGCTAGGCGCGTGAGTATGGCCGAACGGCATAACAAGCCATTCATACAAATCCGCACTTATCTTGAAAGCCGTCTTCCACTCATCACCAAGACGGATGCGAACTTGATGGTATCCGCTACGTAGATCGATCTTGGTAATGAGCCTTGATCCAGCAGGTCTGTCTAACATATCATCCAGTCGGGGAATCGAAAACCTGTACTTGATGGTAACCCAGTTGATGGCACGGCTATCAACACACATCCGCATACTTTCGTCTTTCTTTAGCGTGAGAAGCGTAGGAACAACATAAGGACTTTTGCTCTCACGCAAGAATCCCTTTCTAAGGAGCTCTCCCACCTGATATTATAAAATCTGGTTCTCCTTCGGATTCATCTAATAATGTGGCAAGTTAGCGAGACTGGCACGTGGAAGAAAATCAAGTTCATGCTGAATATCCCTCAAAGGAGGTAATTCGTCAAGGAAGTCTTCTGGCATTACATTGCTAAAAGCCTTTAACAATGGCTTAAGAACATCAGGAATACTAATCACAGCTTGCTAATCTCCCTTTTCCACAATCATATACATTCTCTCACGTTTTACGAATATTTAACATAACTTTGGTGCATTGCTTCTTTGGAATCTGGGGGGGGGACTACTCTTTGGTTTCAAAGTAATTTTAATCTTTTTCCAGACAAAAGAGTAAGTATTCTCTCTACCTCGATGAGTGATATCTGCATCATACTACCAAGGTCGCCCTAATAACACATGGCACGCATCCATCTCCACGACATCACACACGATAATATCCTGATATGATTTTCCAATTGAAATAGGTAGACAACATAACTGAGTTACCTTAATTTTGCTCCTTTGTGAATCCACCCGATCGTATAAAGTGAGGGGTGCGGCTTTGTCTTCAATTACAAGTGATCCATCAAGGCCTTTGATATTATATTTTCACAACTTTCGCTATTAATGATGACATCGCATACCTTGTCATTGACAGTACAACGAGCGCGAAGGAGTTGATTTCGCTGGGTGTCTTCTATATGCAGGGCAAGTAATGGACGTCGGACAACACAGTTAACTTGCTCGCCCACTTCATCATCTACTTCTTCCTCATCCACCCACTCTTCTTCATAGGCTTCATCATCATGCTCAACAATAATAGCCACCTTCCGCCGTGGACAATCGCTGGAATGACGGCCCAGCTCATTGCACTTATAACATTTAATCGGTTGAGGTTTGGCATATGGATTCTATGCACTCGGATTAGGCGTATGAGTGTTTGATGCCATCGGTTCTTTGGACACTCCTGCGGTACTCCGCGAATTTCGGTTTGTATCCTTGTGTTGCTGTGACAAAGAACCCAAAATTTCAGTTTACTTTCCTTTTTGAACGTTCCACAACCTGAGTAGCTGTTACCCCGAGTATTAGGGCCAGCTCTTTCCAACTACATCTCAACCTTTCTCACCATCTTCTAGGCATAATCGACAGTAAACAATCGATGTAGGGGCACTTGATCCTGGATATTGAATCGCAACCTGTCGATGTATCGAACAATCTGTTGGGCATCTAATTCTTCAAGGTTATTATGAGTGGAGAGTCGAAGAAACTCTCCTATATAAGCTTGGATGGATCGATTCAACTGCATGCAATTCTGGAATTGCTGAAATAGCAACTGGTCATAATTCGATGGAAGGAACTGCTTCTTCAACTTCTGTTTCATCCGATTCCATATCCGGATTGGTGTCTGTCCTTGTCGAAGTCGGGTCAATTAAATCTACTCCCACCAAGTCGAAGCGTCACCCTTTAGTTTATACGCGACAAGCTTCACTTGGCAATCTTCTTCGATCTCCATGGCATCGAAAATTTTTTCGACCTCCCAAAACCAGTCCATAGAATCTTTAATATCTATATTACCATTGAAAGTAAGGAGATCTACCTTCAATTGATACTGTTCAGGATCTCGGCAATAACCTTCCTGTTGGCGACCTCCACAAACGTACTTATCCTGGAATCCTCTATATTGACGACCTTCACGAATGGGCATGTTCTGGAAATCCTCTTCGTCTTTGTCTTCAATACCCTCAACATAGTTTTGATGTCTATATCGGGGATTTCCTCCACACTCCATGACAACTTTGGGATCACAAGCGACATGAATTTGCTCGGCTGGAAAAATGCCAGGGGCTTGGTTTGTGGACAAACGCTGGATGGCCTCAAGGATTTTTTGAAACTTTTGACTAATTTGATCTACGAATTGGTTAAACTCCGTCCGTGTAATAGGCTCGTTTTCACGGCCCTTAGTTACGGGGAGATTGACATTCACGTTATTCACCATCATCACAGGAGAATCCTGTTCTAATACCAAATGACGCAGAAAGAAGAGAACTTGAAAAATAATTTCAAAGAATACTCGAATTTTGACTGAATGATAATCTCGATTACAAAGGTGTACGTCTTATATATAGAGATATAACTATTTTAGGCATCAGAATAACTAAAGATAACATAATCGAAATCGTATCTAACTTATCCTAATGGAATTCGAATCAAATATTACGGATAATCGAAATATTTAAAATTTACTAAATTAGAAAACAGCTTGAAAAATGATCTAAACGACTCTGGAATGCCAAAATCCATCGTATCACACAGCAAAGCGGTGACTTTAAATCAAAGGTCGTTTCGCTTCAACCGACCAGTTTTGAGCACGATCTGAGATCGTTTGACCCAAGATCCGAAATTACGGACGAAATCGCGTCGGCTTTTGACGATTCAATTTGATGAAATAATCACATGCCAGTTGTTCTACATCAATAGCTTAACCCCCCTCAGAAAGCGGTAAAGATGCGAACACATTCGATGTGTTCAAATGGGGGTTGTCCAAGAGAGAGGAGAGAGAGGGAGAGAGAGGGAGGGCAATAAACATGGAGGGCATCGCGGCTTCTTTTGGCTATCACCGGCAAGCAAAGGTAGGGCGATGTCCTCTTGAGGGCCATGGGACCCCATCACTATTCACTACAATTGCCCACGAGAAAAAAAGGAGGGGTTTGATAAGTCAAAGAAGAAATAGGTGAATATATATATATATGTGTGTGTGTGTGTATTTATTATGTTTGAGGAATGAAATTAAGAAAGGTTATATATTTTGAGTTTGCTAAACTCTTTGTGAATGATTATGAAAAGCTCTTGACTTGGAGTATGGTTTAAGAAAAGATTATATGTAGTAATTTGTAACGTGCTTTATGAAATGCATTTCATTTGATAAAGTGAGTTGTGAAAGGTGATGTAATTCGATTTGTGAAACAGTTTTTATGAATTTTTGGATTGATTTGTGAAAGCCTGTGTTTTGGTTTGTGAAATCAGTCGTGATAAGAACTGGTCAATGTCTAAGTGCTACACGGAGATGCGAGTTTTGTGTGAGTCACCTTTAGAGCATTGTACAATTGATATGTAATGATCAAGAACTAAGTAACATACAGTGATGCGAGTCTCATGGGAGCCACTGTCGCAACTCGGGAAAAGTTTCAAGCGTCGCGTTTCCCTGGGGCCCTCATTTTCTTCGAATACGTCGAGGGTAGTTGACTACGTGAAAAATTTAGCGAGCGGCGAAGCTACGTCAAATCGAGAAAGAGCGAGACGACCTAAGTGGGTTCGACTTCATAGAGGTTGACGCGTTTCGACGGTCTTTTTCAAGACGTGGGGGGTTGCTCCCGTTGCCCCGCAACCTACGGTTTGACAGACATTACATTTTACGTTTGAAAGCTCTTTTTATAAAAAATGATTTCTTTTGAAAAATACTTAAAGTTGCCACTAACCATTTTGGGGGGTCGATTAGAAACTCGATTAGGAAGGAGAGATCCTAATCCTTACGCAATCTGAGATACAGAATTGAGGATTTGATTACCTTAGTTTATTTTGATTTCGGCTTGGAATTGATTGTAATCCTACTTGTGATCACACGAGATTTTACCAGTTTGATTCCTAATCGTGTTTTTGTTTGCCGCTAGGTATTCATGTAAATGTTAATTTTCCTACTTCTACTCTAAATTAAATTCTGATCAAAGAAATTCATTTGGTAACGGTTGGACTTTTTTTTTATATTATTAACAAAATATTTAGCTATCGCCGGTCGGCGACCGGCAAGCGATCGGCGACAGGCAACGGTAGTCGGCCAAGGCTCGCACAATCGAAAAATTGATTCTGGAGCTGAGAAATAAAAATTTTTAACTTCTCAAAGTCGGTCAAAAATCCAACTAGAACTAGAAAATCCTACCATAAGTAGAAAATCCTACCATAAGTCAATTTTTTTATCAAACGTATTTTTGCCTCAAAATTGATTTCACAAAACGAATTTACTTGCCAGATTGACTTCTAGCAGGAAAATTGAGAAACTGAAGTGTTTTGATGCATCACCTAAGCCTGTTTGGTTCAGCATTTGAGATAAGCATTGAGGCAGTAAAGTACTTTGGCCAAATGCAAATGATGTTTAGTTTATTTTTTTTTTTTCACTTTGGACAGATGCAATTGCATCTCAAATGCTCTCTAAAGGCCTTTAGGCCAAAGTACCTCTAGAGGTACTTTGAGAAGTTGCATCTCAAATGCAATTAATTTTTTTTAAAAAAATTGTCATATTTACTTGCCGCTTCCCACCCTTGGCAGGCACCGCCGTCGCCAGCCGCCGCCGATGCTGGTCGCCGGCCGACCGCCTCCGCAGGTCGCCGGTCGTCGCTACCACCGCCTCCAATCGCCGATTGCCGCAATCGCCTCCCGCTGGTCATCAGCCGCCGTCCCGCGCGCCGGTGCCCGCTGCACTTTTTTTTAATAAAAAAAGTACAAATACTTTACAAATTATATTTTTACCAAACGGTATTTAGGCCAAAGTTAATTTCAAAAGTGTTCTTAAAAAATATTTTGCCAAACACTACTTGCATTTTGGAAAAGGCCTTTAGCCCAAAGTTATTTGCGTTTACTCAAAGTATCTTGATCAAATGCTGAATCAAACAGTCCCGTAATCTAGATTAGAATTGTGGAAATGATGGGAACATGATTGTTGCCCATGGAGGTCGCCAATTCTAATGGCTACCTCCATGTCAACGGTCGTCTGACCATGTCGACCACCGCGGGGATGGTCGCCTCAAGGAACGAATCCGACATCTTGTCCGGCCACCAAACGCGCCCTCGGCTTTTAATTTCTTCTGCTGAAAGCGTAGTTACTGCTAGTTCTTGTGTATCCTCATCGGCCACTTAAACCTGCGGCAGTTCTCGAAGCTCATGTAAAGAACTTACCCAGTCTTTGAGAATCTTACAGTTTCTAACGTTCCCTACATTAGATGCACAACTTCATTCACAAAGGTGTACATGATTCTAGAATTAGCCGAACAATAGCAATATCGCGAGGACAAATTAGATCAGAGAGAGAGAGAGAGAAAGAGGCGAGATAACTTTAGAGATAGATGATCTGCACAAGATAATTAATACATGTTAAGCGATCACAGGATGACAACCGCCATTTGCCGTCGGGTTCGTCGTCACCGTTATCGTGTCTCGTAAAGACTCTTTTAGCAGATAAACCATACACGACCCAAAAGTACAAGAGAAACCGAGTACAGACATCCTGCGTTAAAAGGACAGTACAGTCTGTACAGCAAGTGATGGAGATCCCATGAACACAAGTTCAAAGACAAATTCCTCAAACCCCAAGTTTAGCATCCTTAGAATCGACTGATACAATGGGAGTTCCTCCTGATGATGACCCATCAACATGAACGTGTAGCAGTAGCAGGAGCAGCAATATTATCAGTTCCCTTCCCAACTTCTCCCCTGCTCAACACAACCGTCTTATCCTCCTCTGCCTTCTCAACCTTTTCCTTAGTCATGTTGCTCACGTCCTCGGCCACCTTAGCGACGGTTCCGAGTGCGCTCGACACCCACGCGGCCCCAGTTGACACGTACCGGTTGCTCATGATGCCTGAGCCCGCGGTTGAGCCGCTCGCCTTGATCTGCTCGGCGATCGCGAGCGCCGACCTCGTCATCTTGGACACATGGAACCGCTCATCCATCTCTTTCACCTTGCCCGCCACCATCGTGGTCCCGGCACCCAGCTTCTCGCCCATGGAGGCGACTGTGGCGGACGCGCTGGACGTCAAGTTGTGCTGCTCATCGAGGGCCTTGGCCCTAGCAATCGCGTCCTTCCCGAGGACGAACCCCCGCGCGAGCATCGAGCTCACCATGTCCTCAGCCTTTTTGATGGCATCACCGCCAATGGTTTGGCCCTTCTCCTTCAATGCAAGATTCAAATCATGCGAAAAGACGAGGATTTACATCGACAAATCAAATGCAAACTCTGAAATTGACAACATATTCCTAGTTATGGGAATGGTTTGTATCGCTTGAAAAATGAGTGAATCAGAAATGTTTTCGTAGTTAAAACCAAGAATTTGAAACTGAACAAGATCTTACTGGTGTGGAGGGAAGAGCTTCTGGGGGGAGCTGGTAATCCTCAACTGGAGTTATGCTGACACAAAGATCGGCAATTGTAGCACCCTGAAACCAATTGAATTAGTATTTACCCCCAAATCAACAGACATAATGCAATTGATGTCGTATCATAAAGTCTCTAATTATTCGACACGATTGTTTTTTCAACTTCCGAAGTCGATCTAGCGGCAAACGCCAGGAGAATGTACATTGGCGCAATCCATGGAGCGAATGCAGACATCTTATCAGGACGATGCGAACTTAAGTTGCTTGTCCGTGGCTTTATACTGCAACCATTAAAATCCTACTTCGAGTATAGCACACTTACCGAGAGGAGCATTGCTGTGTCTGCACCCTGCGCTTCTTTGAAAGTGACATAAGCAAATTGAGACGACTCCGATTCTCTGCAAAATGAAAAATCATCATCAGTCTACTGTATATTCAAGAAAATTCGTGCACGGAAAGACCCTTTCTTTCCCTTGCGGTGAAATTAAATTCTTTCCTTCGCATCTCGACGTATTGGATGTTGCCAGAGAAAGAAAAGAACTCTTTAATGTCTTGGTCCGTGACATTCGGAGAAATGTTGCTGACCTTGATCGTTTTTATCTGCAAAATGCGGAAGAACATGATAAACAGACCGAAGAACTTCGAAAGCATTCATCATCCGATAACGAGATCGGACGAAAATAAACTGCACCTCGGATACATTGATTGCCCAGTTTGATGTCATGATGGATTCAGGGACCGACCCATTTTTCCTTTCTGCATTATCCTCCGAGACCTGCATATTCAGGGGGAAAACAAGAACATTTACGTACGCACAAACTGTGAGAGATGATAAGGGATGTCGGGACAGAGCTCACGTTAAGAGCTACATGGATAGGGTAGATCCTTTATGAAGTGGACGATGAAAAAGACGTTGAATTTGATAAGGAAACGAAGGATTGGACATTGGCTTGCAAATGGGAATGCTTGGAAAAAGCCAAATGCATTAGGCGAAACCAGAGGCAACAAGAGCAGAGCACAAGAAATCGAACACTCACCGACATTGCGAATTCGTGTTAAGACGATCTATTACAACCAATTGAAACCTTTTTAAGATGAGAATGAGAATGAGAATGAGAATGAGAATGAGAGAGAGAGAGAAGGATTGCTATGCGGAGCTCAGAACGACAGTTTTGCGCTCTTTCGGAAACTCTGTGGTTTATGTTGGTTTATTACCGCCCTTTCCCTGTTTTTCAGGGATCTTATTGCATGGATTTTGTTATCAGTTTGACAACTCGACAAATCCACTCATGACGCAACAGCAACCCGATTGAGATGAGCCCCTGCCGCCGCCATGAGTGGCCGGAGCCCCGTCTCTTCTCGTGCATGGCCCTGCAAACCCTGTTCTCCTCGCCTGCGAGACAGGACAGTCTCGTCTCTTGCTCAACCGAGGCCGCTCCCGACTGCGAACCATGTATGTGTGGCCGAGCGATGCAAGAGACATTTCGATCTAAGGTCACTACCTCAAGATCGGTGATGAAGGATCCGCCACCGCAGGCGGTACCCTTTCCGTGATGAAAGAAAGGAAAAAAGACAAAAAAAAGAAGGAAGAAGAAGAAAAGGAATGAGGACTAATCTCAACCATTTAACACCAAGCATTCCGATGTACCTTCTTTCGAATGGAGTAAATATAGTAAAATAAAATGCCTCCTGAATCCATTTAAAATTTTCAACACTCAGCCGATTTGATCATTCTATCAATTGGATCTACTCCGCGAAATATGTTTCGAAATACACGTGTTTTGTGACTATTGTATAAATAAAATATGGATAGTTCAGTCTATCCGAATTTGTACTGACTATTCAAATCCATATCCAAAACAATTTTTTTAAAATACTTTTTATATTTATCCGAATTTATCGTCCTTTATTTTCGAGTGGTGAAATATTTGGATCATCCATCCGAATTTGAACCACCGTGTTATCCGAACATGTTGCCATGGCGCGCACGATGGACCGCCCCAGACCATGACCAGCAAACAAAACGACGGCCCTCTGTTCTCCCGCCGTAACCGCCTCGGGAAAAGTTGCCAAAACGGACGACAACCACGACCACCGACTCAAGCCACTCTCTCTTCTCTCCCTCGAGAATTTACCGAATTGCCCCTCCGCCCCCACGACTCCCGCCAATTTAGGGTTTCAATCCCCCACATTCACGAATCCAAACTCCAAAATTTATTTAATTAGTAAATGAATTTTAAAATCACAGAATAATTTTTTTTTTTTAATGAAATACACACACTCTCGCGTAGTGGGACTCTCCTCCCTTGAATGGCAGCAAGAACCATGTTCGAGTCCTGCAAGAAGCGCAAGAGGAGTCGGGCGGCCGTGGCCTCTCCCTCTTCTCCCCCACCCCCCGCCGCGTTCTCCTCCCACCCCATGGATCTCCCCGGCCACTTCCGCGACAACGTCCGCCGCTTGCTCAGCGAACACGGCCAGCCCCAACACCGCGCCGCCGTCGGCTGCAGCCCCACGTGGCGTACCCACTCCGTGGGCGTCTTCCCCCTCTACATCGTCGAGGAGGACGTCCAGGGCTCCCCGCGGCCCTTCTGCGACAGTTGCATATGCGCCGGTGAGTCGGTTTTCTCGATCAGTTTCCAGTTTCGTGGCTGTTTGGGTTTGGGCATTGATCGGCGGTTTCTGCATTTTTGGATTCTTTTTGTTTGCGGGTTGGGTTTCTTTGGGTTTTCTAGATTCTTCTTCTTTGAATAGGGTTTTCGAGGTTTTTTTTTTTGGGTGGCGACGTCGTTTTGGAATTCGTTCCCGGTCCTGGTTTGGGGAGCATTTCATCGAACTTGTTCGGGGAAATCTTTTGAGCTTTGTTTCTTGGTTTCCGAATTTGTATGTCACCGCTTTCTGATCGGCGTCTTGTTGGGCTTTGAAGGTTGGAGTCACCATTTTGTGTCCAAGAGGAGATACCACTTCATCATTCCCAGAGAAGGTGAATGGACTAAACCCATGAGCAGAGACATACTCGAGCTTGACACTCATCTTTTACATGGAATGATTCACTGCAATGGTTTCGGGCATCTTCTCTGTGTTAATGGTATTGAGCAGGGCTCTCATTCTATTCGCGCAGAAGAATTGATGGACCTGTGGGATCAAATCTGTGCGATTCTTCGAGCCAGGTGAATTCGAATATTAAATGTTACATGGTATGGATAAGATGGTGTGTAATGTTGCTTTTCCTAAATGGTTTTGGCTTCTACTGTTAGGAAAATCACAGTCCACTATACGTCGAGGAAGCATTCGATGGACCTTCGGTTGCTGCATGAACTTGCATATGGACGCTCCTGGTTTGCAAAATGGGGTTACAAGTTCAATCTTGGAAGTTTCGGAATCACGAAAGACAAGTACAACAGAGCACTTGAAGTTCTTGGATCATTAGATCTCAACACCATCGTCCAAGACTTTATTCACACAAGCCATGGCAGAGCAATTCAGCGAATCATACGTAAATGTGAAGTTGCCAGTGAGTCTCGATTGGTCACCGTCAGCGACCTGCTGAAGTTTGTTTTTGCTTTCGAGCACAAACATCCGATCCAGGAAAAGACTACCATGGACGGATACCCTGTGGTCTGTTCTGAATCGCCAATGGTAACAGACAATCTAAAGCCTCTTCAGCACAACACAATTGATGGTATTGCACCAGCACTGTCTGCTAATATCTCGAGATCCTATGAAGAGAAGAGCACAGTTGATGATAATTCTGCAAAAGATACATCTTCAATCTCCGCACTTCCTGTCACAGAATTATATTCTAGATTATATTCTAGATGGCCAACGAAAAGGTTGGAGCATGCAGCTAAAATTATAGTTAACACTTTGAAAGAACATAACGCAGATGCTAAAGGACACAAAAGCATGTCCAGGCAAGAATTGCGAGATGCTGTCCGTCTATATATTGGAGATACGGGACTAATTGATTTCGTCATAAAAAACATAGACAATACAATTGTGGGCAGTCAGATTGTCAGTCGCAAGATGAACCCACGAACCAAAACTCTGGAATTTACTGTTCAAGAAGCTGGCAAGGCGGAAAAGCTTGAAGATAGAGATAGTTTGCGTTCAAGTTCTCCAGCTGTAGAGCAAGAGTTTGATATTTACAAGGACTTATTGTGTTTGTGTGAGAACATTTTGTTTGGCTACCCGGATTCCCACCCTGTGGGTTTGGCTACCCAGGTAATACAGGACAGCAAGCATTTCGTCAAGGAATGGAAATATGCAAACGCAAAGGATGAGAAGTCCATGACAATCACATGCAGAGTCATGCCGACTTATGCTGAGTTGGTGTCACATTTGACACGGCCACTGCCGCCAGGCGAGTTAGTTGATGTCCCTCAGTGTGCAACGAACAGCGAGCTCAAGCTGGCTGTGCAGAGAGCACTAAGGGACACATATGTCATAATGGACCAGTTCATTGTGAGGGAAGTGAAAGCTTGCGAAATGCACCTGCGCGATGATAAGCAAGTGCAGCATTCTGTTCTGGAGTCACAAATGGAGGTGTTGGTCAGAGGGCAAGGGCTAGACTTGGAGAGTAAACTGAGGTATGAAAGCGGGACAGATGATTGGATGGTGGATCATCTGTGCGGAGCGAGAGACGACAATGGCAAGAGGATGGTGGCTTGTGATGTTTGTCACGAGTGGCAGCATACCTTGTGCGCCGGTATCAAGGACGACGAGGATGTTCCTTCAATGTTCATATGTGGTAAGTGCAATGCAGCGAAGCACAAGAAGAACTGACTAGGTATATATGTTCCTTTTTTGTTCCTTTCCTTTCTGGGGTCAGAGAACTGGTAAATATCGTTCCGTCAATATTGTTCATGGCTCTCTTAACATATAGTCAAGAACTGTTTTTTTTTTTGGGTGGGGGGGGCTTGATTAGGATCACCCTGTAGTTGTGGTTCTGTAGATGAAGTGAACAGGCATAATAGATCCGATTCTTTTATTCACTTTGGAATTAGTGAAAGAGCTCTCTGATCTTATTGTTTATTATGTACCTGGAGGGGGTTCAGAAAATTTGAATTGGTGGGTGTTGCTTTTTCTTTGGCCCAAAAGATTCTTCGTGGGAATATCTTGGGGGGATGGACAGAGATTGGTCTCATGCAGGTCAGCTAGAGATTCAAGGTGATGAATATATATAGAAAAGTTAAGAAGATGGGGCCAGATCCCCATAACTAATTCATTCTGCTAGACTAGATCTGCTCATACTGGGAATGATAATGCTAGACATAGCAAGGTCGAGAATATACTGCTGTCTTAAATTATGAGCTCACATTTAAACAAGCGGGTCATCTTCGATATCGAAGAGAAGTTTGTCACGTCGCTTCGCAAAGCGATCTTTCATCTGTTTATTAAAAACTTAGTGACACCCACATAAAATCTCGCGCAGAGAGAGAGAGTGGTTATAAGGATGCCGACGACAACAACTACAAGAACAGCTACTCGTGCTACATTCCATTGATGACCTTTGAGAAATTTTCCTGCGAGGCCTGTCGTTTCTCTCTTCGGCTACACCCGGTCGTGGTCGTCCGTATGCAGCAACACCGGCCTTGTCTTCTTGCGCCTGCACTGGATTCTGCTGAGACATTGCACGCCTCCTACCAAATTCACGCAATACTTTGTGACCCTTCTAAGGAACTTCAATTCAATTCAATCTTTCCCTCCCTCTCTGCATCGCCATTTCCAAGGCCTGCAAGGATCTGAGGGAGCGATAAAATACGCCTCAGAAATGAAAGGAGGGGAACTCTTTCTGTGTCTTCAGGTCTCCTCACAGCTGGGCGATGGTGAGGCTTCTCTCTTCAGAAAGAAGACGAACAAACAATAAAATAAAATAAAACAAAATAAAATAAAATGAATTTAAAAAATATCAAAATATTATTAAAGTTGCCTTGTCAGCATCTGTCGGGTCCATGTAAGCGTTGGTCAGTCAAAATTGATGGAATGTACTGAATTGATACAAAGAAAAAAATTTAGGACTGAATTGACACAAAAAAAAGGTTTAGGATTGAATTAACACAAATATAAGAAGTTTATGACTGAATTGGCAAAATTAAAATGTTTAGGACTGAATTGGCAAAAGACCAATACGTTTAGGACTATTCTGACAATTTTCCCACTTTGTCCATATCATTACTATTGGAGGTTATTGGTCATTTTGGTCATTCAACACATGAAATTCTTCTGAAAAAGCTTAGAATTTAAATGGTTGATTTTGGTTCTTATATAACTTGAGATGATAGGCTTTGTAAGGCTTGTTAATTTGGATCGAACAAATTTACTTAGACGTACTTGTATCAGACTGTCGGGTGGGACTATGGTGACAGGTTCACCAATCTTGAATTTTCCAATCACGAATGTTGCAGAGTAGTTGTGATTCAAACCGAGCATTTTATAATGAGTATAAGATCCATATGATAATATCGTTACTTCACTTATAAAAAGAAATCTTTTATGAGTTTTTAATGGCTCATCTCAAGACGGCAATGTTTTCCTTCCTGAGCATTGGCTATTCCCCCAAGAAAAAGAGAGAAAAAAAAAATAGGTCATAGTATTATGCAAATCTTCCAACGCGATGATTGTGGAGCCCCAAGAGTAGGTCGGTCTTACATTCCAATGAATGACATGTTCTATGACGTGGTCACAAGCAATTCCTTCATGAGTGCATGTAACCTAAAGAATTGACTGATCATTAGAACAAGAATTCTGACCCTTTATGAAATTGATGAGCTTTTTCACATGGGTGCGTATCAACTTGCGGCATCCAAGATTAGCCCCTTTTTTTCAAGCTGGTTTTCTCCTCTTTCAGCCCTACCATCTTCTTCTATCTTCAGTCAACGTTATTAGGGTGAAATTACACATGGAGCGGCCACAGGGAATGAGCTGATTTGCTCCATCGCATTCGCAAAGAACATCAAGCCACGAATTTGGATTTATCATCTCCATTATCTTCTGCTTCGAAGCGGTACGTCTTTTGACCGTGTAGAAAAGAGGGAGACAAAGGACCGAAAGAAGAGGGGGAAGTTGAACTTTTTTTTCAAGCTTAGCCATGCTGAGCGCAGAAGACATTAGGCCAACTTAGCCATTGGCCTCGCGCCGGCTAAAAGCTTAAATTCGCAAGAAACCTTGTCGGGTTTCTCATTAGCCCTACGCAAAGGAAAGTCTCGTGCTCTTCATGATCTCCTTTAGACCCATAATCAGAGAAACGTGGGGTTGAAACTTTCACATGATGCTTGGATATGTGAAAAGCATTTATAGGTCAGGTGGGAAAATTTGGATGATCGATGAAGCTTGATGTAACTGGCGAGGGCTATGGAATTCAAGCTCGACTCCTAAGCTCTTTTAGCCGCGTCAACTCGGATCAATCGCCAAAGAAATCCCGATTTCCATTAGGTTTCGGGGGTCTTTTCAGAGTCGCCGTTTCATCTTCAGCAATAGTGGCTGAAGCCGAACTTTTGGGATTGTGTGGGCATTGTGGGTTGTACTGCTATCTGCCTCCACACATAGTCAAAGGAGGAACAGTTGAGAGAAACGACTTTCCAAGGACAGGAACAATGATGCTTTTCATTCGAGCCCAACGTCAACTGTTGCGACCAGCAAACAGCCCCATGGTGGCTATCCATTTCGTCCCCCAAGCTCATGTCGACCTATTGCCTAATTGATAGGCAACGGAACACACAGCAAGGAAAGGTCAATATACATGAGTATAGAGACTAAGCCGGCGACGAAACCGACTAAATCGCCTCGAATCGCACGAGACATAAGATCTCATGTGGCTCTCTTTTGGCACCCATTTTTCTTGAGCTATTATTACGAATCTGCTGATCCCGATGTGAATTCAGCTTAGCCTTACGACAGGATCGAAAGGATGGGATTAATTTTATCGACGGGAGCTGACCGTGAGTATGATTTTTATCTTGAGATTGCCAATCAACCACCCAAAAATACGAAAAAGAAAGGGAAAAGTCAAGCCATGCATATGCTTGATGCGCTTCGATTTGTAACTTGATCCCCCCCCAATCTCCTCATTCTGCTCCCTCGGCAAAACCATTTTGGAGGCCCCATGTTCTGTCCGCCACCATTGGCTCTCGGGACATAAATTCCTGGCCATAATCCAAGGAAAAGAGGGCCCAACACCACACAACTAAACAAAGACCAGGACAACCCGAAGGGCTTGTTCCACCGAAAGTGATCGCGACGTGACTCTACTGAAGAAAAGAAGAAGAAAAGCGAAAAACATAGCAAAGTCCAAATTGCCTTCACAACAAGAAACATTCCATCAAGCATAGAAGACACCCCCCACAAGTGATCAAATCAGCAACAGCAGGAATTGCTAATGGTGAAACTCGTTTTTATTATGATTCTGGTACAGCTATAACCAATAAAAATCCCCCCTTGAAATGAAAAATGATGATTTCAAATAATGCCCAAAATTAGAGTCGCTGCCACGACAACCATCGCCATGTCATTTCCTCTGTACAACCCCAGGAAAATTTTTTACTCTTCTGAAATCTTCTAGACCTGGGACACTTACTTTTGCAACTAACCCAACTTAGGGAGACCAGATAAAAGAGGATACTTTGAAAGTGACATTTCTCTGTTCATTGCATGATGACCAAGCATACTGTAATTGTATAGTTTTTACTCCTGTATAGCTCTTTTGTACCTATATATGATGTATTAGAAAGAAGGAATTCTCAAAGGAAGTAGCTACACTCTGGTTGGGGGGGGGGGGGTGGTGGGGTGGTTGTGGATTTATTGCAGGGGCGCCCTGCGAGGGAACCCTTTTCGCTTGTGCGAACGACTTCTCGGTTTCAAGACAGAACTAACCCCGAAATGAGCATCCTCCGATGACTCAGCCATAGAGGTGGAAGATTCCTTTTCGTCACCGTTACTTGACGAGCAGTAATTGTCTTTCAGTGTCAGATCAGTTAGTTCTTCAAGGGGAAGGGCGATGATGTCGGGACTTTGCTCATTGTTTGGCTTCATTGACACCACTGAGACCTGCTAGAATTGCTTGTTTCAAAAAATTTAACTTGATATTATACCGAAGATGCTTAAAAGGGGTAAATTACAATTGTTTTCACCTTGCAAGCAATTGAGCAGAAGCGATTAGGCGGGTCCTGGATGTATCTTCTGCAAGCTTCACAGGTTCCTCCATTCTTGGATTTTGTAGATGGCTTGGTGTCCTTGGATTGGGGACGAGGATTTAGGTGCACTGCTTTTTCGCCATTGATCTTATATGTCTGCCAATGTCAAAATCATCAATAATTGTGGGAAACACATGATCAAGCTCTCAGCGCCATTGGCCTAACTTTCCGTGAAAGAGATGCCAAAGACTTTAACTTTTTCCATTACATATCACTAGACCAAGCAAATTCATAAAACGAAACTGCTTAAGCAAAGTTTGATGAACTCGGCTTCTGCCAAACTGGGAGATATAAGAAGCAAAAGAGAAACGACAGCTCACTGATCTTTTATAGAAGTTGGCCAATTATCAAAACGACATTCAGTCTTATACCACAAATGAAATAACTAGATATAAATTCGACATTGCATTTGCCGAATCTAAAACCTGAGTGCAGAAGGAATGTAGGATATAACTGTCCAGTACTTTTCTTGAAACAGATGCCTGTTTAATGATTCCTCAAAGAAGGCTAACAAATAAAGTGCAGGGGTTATCATAGTTTTCCATGTCTAGCTAACAAATGATTGAATTGCAATGGATAGGCACAGGACCTTAGGTTCGACTAAATAGATCATCTGAATTCGGATGATCGGTAATGTGGACATCACTCAAGTCTACGAATCCACAAACATGACAGACTCATTGCATAGATAAACAATCGGCATGGATCACACAAATTGTCATCTACACTGGACCTACATCGGGGCAGAACTGTATTGATGACGAACCTGAATTTTAGAGCAGTCGAGATGCTTCTGAACGTCCTGAAGGCGGACCACGTCCTGGTACACGTACTTGCAGATCTGCAGGCGGCGGTGGAGGCCGTGCGCCGTCATGCAGTGCTTGCAGAGCCCGACATTACAGTCGATACAGAATATGTTCTTCTCATTCTTCCGCAGGTAGTGATGAGCGCCGCACGAGCCGAAGAAGTCGCTCCGCAGAAGCGTGTTCAGCCAACAATCCGATGGTCTCTTCTTAGCATAGAACCTGCAACCTATCTGCAAACGTACATGATACGCACGATCAGCCGGAGAACGAACAAAATGAACTCCAATTACAGAAGCTCGAAACTACAGCGGAATCTGATTCCGACATATTCACGACTCAAGTCGTTAGAATAACTTCAAAAAGTTCATGAGAAATTTGACAAACTGATGCGATTCCAAGTTAAACCGACAGCGATTCATCCAAGCAAACTCGAACACGAAATTCTCACAAAATATTCGCTGCGACTTAAAAATCTCAATCCGTTCGATTGCAGCAACGATTAAATAACTCGAAGTTGCAGAGCTCAAGGCCACATCTCGAATCTGATGCTGACAAATTCACGACTCTTCTTCTCCGCGGACTAAGCTTCGCGTCCATGAGAATCTCGACAAAGCCACGAGACACTTACTGCAAATTTCCTCACAAATTGAGCCGAACCGACCAAGCGATTCCTCAAGAGAAAACTAGGAAAAAAAAAAGGACCAACTGATCCGGACCAGGACATCCGCGTGAATAAAACCGAGAGTTTTGAACTAAAAACCAAGTTTGAACTCATCAAAGCACCAAAGCAGAACGAATTCAGAACAAAGCAAAGCGGTTCGCGCGTCGAATCGAACACTGGAGTGAGCTCCATGTGCGTACCATTTGCTCGATCAAGGAGCGAATTCGGCGAGACCAGAGCGGTGATCGGAGGCAACGATTCGCGACAAGAGGATGATCATGAAGAAGAAGATGATGATGATGAAGAGAGCAAGAACGTAAGTATGAAGAGAGAAAGAATCGATTTTGGAAACAAAAATCTTATGCTGAGAATCGCGTTTGAGCTCTTACTTAAACTAGAGCAGCACTCACACACACTCTCTCTCTCTGCGCGCTACTGGCGGGAAGGTGGAGATGAATCGATCCTGGCCGTTCGATCGCGTCAGAAACTTGAGGGGGCCCCACCGATTGAGATCAATTGATTCCGACCGTCGATTGGCCTGCTATCGATCGATGCCACCGCGTGGGTGGGGGAGTTCCAGCCACTGCGAGCGGGATTTTCGGTCGTGCTTCTTTGCTTTTTTGTGGGGGGTGTGTTGAATTTTTGGTGGCGCCGCTGCCATCCTTTCACGGGGGATTTTTATTGCCAGCTAATTCGCGGTTAATTTTTTTTCCCCCTTGAAAAATGTGTGCTTTAGGGTTAATGTTTTATGACGGGATTCTTTGTTTTGGTCAGTGTTCGTATATTTTGTCCTCATTTGACATGTTGGTGTCAACTTATAAAAAGGCAAAAAAGAAGAGGCACTGATCTTGTGTAAAGGGCCTCCGGGTGGGGGGTTGTGAATTGAGAGAGAGAGAGAGAGCGAGCGAGATTAGTCAACATTGGAGATTATAAAGGAAACAAAATGGATTTGATTTGGACATTCTTGCCAGTCGACATGTGAAAAGTTTAGAAATATGGCTTTTGGGTTGTTGCAGGTTTTTTGTATTGTTCTGATGGCCAAAGAAGGACAGACGGATTCCAAAAGTCGTTTCCAGAAGTTACTATTTACGTAAATTTGGGGAACATCGCGTAAATCGCTTCTTGGGATTACGCAGGACGCACGAGCCTCGTGAGTTCTCGTGCTATTTTGTAAGGGGAATCGCTAGGGAGATTTAGTTGATAATCGAAAGGTGTGGATTGAGCGTCACCTTATGGTTTCTGATAATTTCATGGGTTTCCCTGAATTTTTGGAGTCGATCGGTCGACTTCTTCTCAATCCCAAACTCGGGCCAGCCCGACTCAAACCGGGCCAATTCAAGCTGGATTCTTTTATTTTTTTCCTTTTTTTTAAATAGAAATCAATTAACAATCTTATCAAATTAAAGAATATAAAAAGAAAAAAAAAGAGTTTAAAAAAAAAGAGTGGTGGGCCAGCCCGGGCCGGCTCAACCCGACCCAACCAGAGTACCAAACTCAGCCCAAAAAGTCCCAAAAATGAAGGGCAAAATTTCAGGCAGAGGCCAGGGCGGTCCGTCCAGCACGGGTATTTTGACGCCCCTAGGTGCATTTGCCTTCTTACATCAGCACAATCCAATTACACTATGAATATTCCGCTTGCAGTTCTGTGTTTATTTCTATGCAGCACGCCGACACTTCTACTGCATAATAGAGAGAACAGTTGGTTATCTGAATTTATCCAAGATTACTATTCAATGAAAATTTGGGGTCAAAACCTCCAGTTTTTCTTTATGAGATTTATTTGGCCGTTGGGCGTCCGCCTCGGGATGGTTGTACACTAACATCAAACAAGAAAATTCATGGTCGGCAATAAAATTGGCCAAACTGTCGTACAATCAACACCCTCAGGGAGAGGTTGGTCCGAACGATTCCGCAGTTGACTTGAAGATGGGGTACCATCGTCTTTGGTTCATATTCTCTGGTATTTGGCGGTAACAGCTTTTAACAGCAGCATGAACTACGAAATTACACCAAAACTTTGTGAACTTTGTCTACAAGGTCACGGTGAAGATAGACGCTTTCCCGGTATCATATCCCTTTTTGTCAGACGACTGATGTCTAACCTTATGTCTTTGTCCACCTGTGCTCTGGATGTAAGCCGAACTCGAAAGAGGTAGTTCATGAATTAGGAGTGGCTCCACATACGGGGATTTCTCTAGGCAGATAATTAGCTGAAAATTCTCCACAGCGGTTCCAAATCAATCTAAGTGGAGGTGGTGTCTTCTCTTCTGGCACCTATTGACGTACCAAGCAGCATGCTTATGCAGGCCCAAGCGGACCATCACTTTAAGACTCGCAAGCATGATGTACGTCACCGCTAGCAAGAGGAGGATCCACAGGACTCTCCATGGGAGTGGATGACAAGGGATAAGAGAGGCATATACTGGAGTCAGAACCCGTATTACCTGAACCCAAAGCGTTGCACAAAATTACAGCTTTCACCATTTTTTTACTACAGGTAATTAATGATATTCTAGGTTCTCTAGAAAAAAGATTTTGCATAGCCCATGCCTTTCTACCTTCTAGGCAAGTATTTCTTTTACTCCAGACGATGACCAATAGATTGCTGTTATTGACATTTCTATGCTATTAAGCACGATGATCTAGGCATAAGGAGGATGCAACTTTTCAGTAGCACGCGCTTACCACACAAGCTGGTGCCAATGGAACAAAGGTGAGACTGTTCTTCAGATCAGTTTGCGTATTCAAAGTCTAATGAAAAGATAGGAGGATGAAAAAGTAAGTACATGTAGAAGCAATAAAATGATATGAATGTCAGAAAGCCAGTTGCAGTGTCTCGGAATGGGGAAAAGAAAGAAAATTGAAAAAGCAGTCGTTAGACGAAATGACGTACCTGCTTGCAGAGGTCTTCAAGAAACTCAGAGTATGCAATGGGTTTGATATCGTTGAATTTGGCAATGAATGAATGTTTGATGATATCAATAGATATCTCACAGAAGTAAACCATGAGAGCATTCTGCAGAGTCCAAGTACAACATAATAAGAGATTGAAAATGGTGCCCCAAGAGAATTAATCTTCCGTTGTAGGGGAGATCAATATGAAAACAAATTATGCTGAAAGATCCCCGAAAGAACTTACAATAAAAAAACTTTCAAACCATGGACCTTCAGCCTCCAGAATATTCTGAGCAAGAACAAATAATACAAATGCTGTAATGTGGAATCTCTCAACTGAATCTGTTTGGAAGCAAAGGCATAACTGTAACTCATCTATCAACTTAACAGCAATCCTGATAAAAGCAAAATCCCCCAAGGAATGAATCATACATCAACATCAACAACACATTTATCCCAAACCAAAGAGTGAATCATAAAAAATAATAATAATAATAATAATAAATAAAAATAAAAAAATCATGGATATTATTTCCCTGATAGACTTGATGTGTTTGAGTAGTATAACAAAAACACAAGTCACAGGCATGAGACAGATCCACCACTTGAAGAGACCCACTTATTGCTTTGGTATTCTAAAGATACACATAAGTTGGCTTATGCCAATTCATATTTTTTAGCCCATTTCAAGTTAGGTGGTAACCAAGCAAATCCTGCAGATGTGTGATCAATTCTAGTTAAGCGTGCTCTGCAGTTGTTAGATGAATTCGAGTTGACTGTTTCATGGATATTAATAGGAATTTACTGAGACCGCAATAGTAAAACACAATACTCTCTCACTATTTCCAACTGTTCCATGGCTTGGTCATAACAAATAAAGAATACCTATGCAATGGAATCTAAGACTAAAATTAACGATCACTTGAGCCCACCTCCAAAATGTAACTTCTATATAGGCCTTTTCTATTGGGATTCTCTATATACGCTATTTTATGGGTAATGTAGGTAACATATTTCTTTATTCGAAGATAAAGGTCTATGATTTCCAGAAAAGTGCTTTATATTCGAAGAAATATATGATTTTGTAAGATATCGTTTTAATACACGAGACGGTATAACACACAGGCCAAGAGAAGGTTCTATTATGGTTCAGCTGGAAAATGAAACCATCAAACAATCGTAATGTACAGCAAACTGAACCAAACAAAAAACCCAGCGGAATTAAACTACGGTTTCTCTATAGCTAATTGCAAACATAGGTAATTGACAAATAAATTTCCATATTAGGTTTTCTTCTTTGATTTAGAATAGATTACTAGGCCTTTGGTAAAAGAATATGCATATCCACAAAATGGAAGCACGGAAAAAGCACCTCATAATAAAAGCAGCACATTGGGTAATTAAAGGTGCAGTATGAGGAAGTCAGAACACTGAACACCTATTGGTGAACATGGCATCATCAATAGTAATAATGTCAAACAGTCTAAAGATAACGGCAGTTGCACATCAAAAATGAAATTTCCAATCCCAACAACACTTGGGAAGTAATTCTGAAAGAAAAGCGAAAAGTGGCTAACTTACCATAGTAGACAAGACTATGAATGTTGTCTCTGCTGAAACGCTTGAAAACATTACTCTTTATCTCAGCAAAGTTGTTTGATACAAGCAACGCCAGAAGTGCATTATTGTGAGCAACAATACACGTTGACAAAGTAATTGCCTGAGCTAATAAGATAAATGAATGAACAAGTATCATTTGTAAAGGAACTTCAAAGCCGAAAATGGAGGAGGAATACAAAGAAGCAAACAGAAGAGCTATAATCAACTAAATATAATTACAACAAAAAGGATATTTGAGGCACACACGGCTAGTGCCAAATCTGAAAGGAACCTTGTTTTGTAAACTATCACGTTTTCTGGTGAACAACTCGCCAGCTCTTCAGCAGAATTAAACAGAGTTTTCAGGACATCTCCACCAAAACTCTGGCATAGCTTATCGAATATCTGCGCAAATGTCCAAGAACAACAGATTCATCAAAGTTTCTCCTAGGCATTACTATTACCAAGGTATATACTAACATTGGTCCATAACAATGGCAATGGCAATATAAGAAGTACTAGATGTCGCCTCCACAAGCAGAAATCCAACTTAAACATATTTGTTAGGATAAGACTGACTTGACTAATGGGCTGATATGCAGAGAACAACAAGGTTCCGAGCGGCTGGCTTACTTCCACATAGGAAGCCTACCAGAAGACATGTACTTAAGAATCTCAGTTTGATAAGAGACATTCAGTCTTACATTCAACTTCCCACCGAGTAACAAAGAACAAAAATAATTGTCGAAGGACAGCAGATCCTCCAACAACTATGATCATAAGGTAATAATTATATATAACATGAAGCATATAGTTTAAGTAACTCAAGAAAAAAAACAGCAGAGAGCAAGAAAACTCTTCAAGTGCTATTAAGAAGACAAATGCATTTAGACATTTTTATGAGAATTATTTCATACTATATGATAAGAGATTTCTTAATAATTCGTTCTCATCACGTAACACAGTAAAGAAAAGTGAAACTGACTAAACATATTATTTCAACGTTTCCAGAAACAATTTGTTTAAAAATAGCAGCTAGAAGCAAATTGGATGAAAAAAATGCATCCCCATGGAATAATGACCAAGAATTCCTGCAAATACATCAACATCTGCGCAACTCTACCAAACAAGACTAGTTCTGAAGAATTGAACTCGAATCTAATTTGATTCTTCTTTGACAGTTCCCAAATTAGTGTTGTGGAGGGGTAGCGTGTGCATTTATTTATTTATCTTTGTTTATTTATTTTTATACATTTATCTCTTTTCCCTTAATTGATTCTGCTTTTATTTTTATGATTATTTGGGGTTCATCGACCACCGACCCCAACTAGTTTGAGATAAAAGTGTTGCTGATGTTGATATTTGACAGTTCCCAAATTAGTTTATCAGGGAAAATTAAATTTCAACAAGTACAAAGGAAAATTTAACCAGGTTCTGCACTTACATCAAGGGAAATAACGGAGTTTTTAATCTAAGATTCTAACTTTATTCAAAATAAGTGATTTCTCCTCCGCTCAACTTTACTTAAGGTGAAAGTCTTCAGTGAAGGAAATCAACTAACAAATCGTCTGTAAAGACAGAAAGACATTAAAATGTAAGAGGTGAAAATGGCTGTAGGGAAATCTGGCTCATTATGATCTGACCTCTAGAACGTTGTACACAACATAAAGCTTGATCGTTCCTTGACCGCGAATCATATGATATATTAAGCTTATATCTGTGGCACAAAATGGAAAAAACGAAAAGGAGAAAGTTAGTAAAATTCGCATCCATATGTTAAAATAACAATAGTCCACAGATAAATGTAAGAAGTACTTAGCTACACCTGTTCTCTCCAAAAGAGTAACACCGACAGTGAGCACAATAAAACACCCTAAGTCAGAAAGCTCCTCTGCAGAAGGCCTCTTTAACTGCCTGCAACAAGAACAATTAGGTGATAGTATAAATCATATATTTGGATTCAGGTTGAAAATTTGGGAGGAAAAGAGAGCCAAGTTGCTCAAATTTCTTTTGTTAAAAGAAGATCATGCTTCATTAGTGTTTACAACAGCGCTTCCCCTCCATCTCTAGAAACTTTTCACCATAAACCACAAACATCAATCAAACCCCTCTTTCGCCCTCCTCCTCCCCCCACCCCCGAAAAAAAATGAAAATAAAAACAGAAAAGGAAGTGAAAAGGAACTTCATTTTCTAATATGGGACAAACTTTTAAAAAAATGTTCGCATCAAACTGCTTCGCCTGTCTTCCATCAAGTGTGGAAGGAAGTTGGAAGCATAGTCAAGGGGCATTTCGCAACCATTTCCATCCATGTAACAAGATAAGCAAACTGAATGTCGTTTCAATTTTTCGAAACTTGGAGTACAAAATAGTCTCTTTAACATGTATAAGGTGCTAGGTGCGATGCTCAATGATTCACGCATGGTTGAGCTAAAGTTTAAACGACAAGTGAGTACCCATAGCGTCTACATAAAAAAAACCTTGTTTGAACTCCCAAATGCCCCCAATAGGATAAACAAAAGAATTCACCAAAAAACCAATTGCGAAATAATATTGTGAGACGGATAAATAGTTGTAACGTGACTGCTTGAGCTGCTTTAAATTGTGAAAGAAATGGACAAATTACCTCGTACTCAGAAGCCTCCATAGTACTATGGCGATTCTTGTTGGCATAATTGTCAACAGTGAGAGAAATGAATCGAAGCACACGAGCACACCAACATCTATAAGCTGCAAATGAACCATAGGTAAAGAAATGTAAAGATGCATACAAGGCATTTATCAGAGAAATAAGCATCAGCCAATTGTTCTGATACTTCTCAGACATATGCAAAACGTAGCAAAGGTGAACAACATCAGAAGTTGCAGGACGAACCGAACAGTATTTTTACAGTAACTGGACATCACATGAGAAAGAACTATATCCATCATCCAACTAATGTCAAGTATATTGCTAATTCTATCTGACCATTTTCCTTAGAATTAGCTGAACGAATTTCTAAGCAATTAGCACAAGAGTATAGCATTCTTCTCAATATGTAATATACCATACTTTTGCATAATGTCATGCTGTGAACAAACAATTTACTCATTTACATATAGAAATTGTAACGACCCGGCCCATTCAACTTGGGCCCAAACTCCCGAACCGAGTGCTCGAGTCACCAGACAAAGTGAAGGTGATAACCATCAGGGAACATGTGTCTACTTATGAATCGTTTATTAGGGCTTCTCCCATTTGATGTGAGACTTTGAGATGTCACAAACTCCCCCACTTTCCAACCCCCCTCCGTCATTCTAAAATTGCAACGGAGCTGCACCTATCTGAGCGCTCTCGCTTGGGTGATCACCCCCCGATTCATCGAATTATGTATGGGCCTAATTCATCCACAGATCACACATCCCCTAGAGGTGGTCCTGCTAGATACTACTTGTAACAACCTGACCTTTTCATTGTGGGCAAGGCCCGAAAAGTAGTATTCTGATTAACCGCACAAAGTGGTGACTATATGGGAGTGGGTGTCTACATATGAATCTCTTGATAGAGTCTCTCCTATCCGATTTGGAATGTTACAGAATTACATGGTGAAAAAGCCTATTTTGGGTGGTTATAACTATTATAAAGGGTAAAATAGTATTTGTGGGTTTGTGGGTTTATTATATATGTAGTTCTCTCTGTTGAAGTAAGTGATGTTTTATATAAAAATACCAGTTACATGGTATCAGAGCCTCAAACCTAAATACCCACCGCCATTAATCACCCACCACCATCCTCCGCCACCATCGCCAACCACTGTCGTCGCCCACCGTCGAGGTCGCCCAAGTCAGGCGAAGCACACCATCGACCGTCAAAGTCTCCCAAACCAGGCGAAGCCAGATCTGGCGTCATCCGGCATCGGGTAGGCCGACGAGTCCCCGATCCGACGCCGCCCAGCGTCGGCTAGGTTGGGGAAGCCCAGACCCATCGTCGCCGGCGTCGGCTAGGCTGGGGATGCCCAGATTCATCGTCGCCTAGCCTGGCGAGTTCGGTATCTGGGGACATCCACGCTCGTTCTTGTCATCGTCACTATCACCGCCTACCGCCACAGGTCCACCGAAAGCGGGGAAAAAAAAAACCTCCTGCACGTCGTCGTTGTCGTCCTCATCACCATCGCCATCCTCGTCGTTGTCGTCCTCTTCGTCACCGTCATCGTCCTCCTCTGCCAATCGTCCTCTTCCTCGTCTCTACCTTCTACACCATCGTTTTCCTCCTCATCTCCACTAGAAACCACAACTTCCTCCTCCTCGTCCTTCTCAACGTACTGTATCTCTTCCTCCACGAGCTTCATCTTTCTCCGAAAAAAAAAAAAAAGGTCGCTGGAAACTTTCTCGAGAAAATGTTCGTCGTCGTCCTCTTCGAATGTTCTTTTTTGCCTTGCTCGCATCAATCTTCGCATCTTTCCCTAGCAATTGAAGATCAAGGAAGCAGTTGGCGTACTGATACTGAGACCTTACTTGCTTACTTCGATTAGCGCCGTCAATGCAGTTCATGGGTTGGAAGACATGAGAAAATCGGTGTCTGGTCTAAGCGTCTTCTTTTTGTGTGGATCTCTCTCGTGAATTGTTCCTGTGAGCTCTCTGTGGCCTTTAGTTTTCCTTATTTTTTCTTTAATTTGTTCTCTGGGGTTTTGAAGTCAGTAGAGTGGCATTATTGGAGAATTTTGTGTGAGAGGTTGAAAGGGAAGTATTGAGTTGGTGATCAGTAGTGTGGTGTAAGTCTAGTAGAAGTGTCTGATTATGGTAGATAAGAACAAAGGAGTTGTTGTTGAGGTCGTAACTGCACCTTCTAGTCATTTGACAGAGGAGAAATTAGCTGGGGTCACCAACTTTCAGCATTGGAAGAGGATTGTAACGGTAGCATTAACGGGGAGAGAATAACAACACCATTTGACGAGTGAACGAACTGATAATGATACTAAATGGAATACTATGGATGCTAGAATACTTGGACAGATGTGGAATTGTATGGAATCTCATGTGGTTGCGGTGGTTACACATGTCATTACGGTTAAAGAGTTGTGGGATTATTTGAATGTTCTCTATTCTGGAGAAAACAATCCATCAAGAATCTATGAAGTTTCCCAGGAGTTCTTTAGAGCTGACAGAAAAGGTCGGCCCCTTAATCAGTTTTTTGCTGATTTTAAACAAATGTACGAGGAATTTAATCTTCTTTTGCCAATTACTGCTGATGTTAAGAAGATGCGGGAGCAGCGAGAACAATTGGTCGTTATGGGTTTTTTGGGAGCACTAGGACCAGAGTTTGAAACAGTTCGATCACAAGTTCTTGGAGGAGACACTGTGGCCTCATTGACTGAGACCTTTTCTCGGGTTTCAAGAGTTTCACGTGAATCATCTAGAGATACATCCTCCACAGGTGATAGCTCTGCATTGGCTGTACACGGGAACCGCGGTGGTGGTCGAGGTCGTGGTGTTGGTCGTAGTGGTCGTGGCTTTAGTAGTGGTAGCAGTGGTCGTGGATTTACAAGAGGCCAATCGCAGTCATACAGTAGTACCTCTGGTGATATAGGTAATAATACATCACCTGCACGAACCTGCCACTATTGTGGGATGCCTAGACATATCCAGCGCTTTTGTTATAAACTTCATGGATGGCCCTCCCAGTCTGCTGCTGCGAATGTGGTTAATGCAATGGAGTCCGTTGTCTCTACTAATTCCTCTGATGGAGGAACATTGATCATAATGTCCAAAGAAGAACTTGCTAGGTATAATCAGTTTCAGCTATCTCAACCAGTTTCATCCTCTACAGCTACCTTCGCTCAGACAGGTAATGCAACAGCGTCTCTCATCTACCTCTCGCTCTTGGATCATTGATTTAGAAGCGACTGATCACATGGCTGGATCTTCAGGTATATTTTCCACCTTTCATGAGTTTGTGTCTAATGTCACATTAGCTGACGGCTCCACATCCACAATAAAAGGCATAGGCTCAATCCCTTTGACGTCCTCCTTGTCTCTATCTTCTGTTATGTACCTTCCAAATTTTCCGTTTAACCTTTTGTCTATCGGTCGCTTTACCAACGAATATAATTGTTCTGTAACTTTTTATCATGATTCCTGTGTTTTTCAGGATTTGAAGACGACGAAGACGATTGGTAGAGGACGTTTGTCAGGGGGGCTTTATGTGTTTGAAGATATTACCAGTGCCGCTTGTTTAGCAGTCTCTCCACTTCAAGTTCAATGTCACATTAGTCTGTGTCTAATGTCACATTAGTCTGTGTCTAATGTCACATTAGTCTGTGTCTAATGTCACATTAGTCTGTGTCTAATGTCACATTAGCTGACGGCTCCATATCCACAGTAAAAGATATAGGCTCAATCCCTTTGACGTCCCCCTTGTCTCTATCTTCTGTTATGTACCTTCCAAATTTTCCGTTTAACCTTTTGTCTATCGGTCGCTTTACCAAAGAATAAAATTGTTCTGTAACTTTTTATCATGATTCCTATGTTTTTCAAGATTTGAAGACGACGAAGACGATTGGTAGAGGACGTTTGTCAGGGGGGCTTTATGTGTTTGAAGATATTACCAGTGCCGCTTGTCCAGCAGTCTCTCCACATCAAGTTCATCGTCGCTTGGGACATCCCTCCTTACGAAATTTGACGAAGTTAGATTCACATTTTCATTCTTTATCTCGTATTGAGTGTGAGTCGTGCCAGTTTGGAAAACTACACCATGTTAGTTATAGTCAACGAGTCAATAAACAGGCTTCTCAACCTTTTGCTCTAGTTCATTTTGATGTTTGGGGTCTATATACTATCACTTCTAAGTTGGGTTTTAAGTACTTCGTTACCTTTGTAGATGACTATTCAAGAGCCACTTGGTTATATCTAATAAAAAGTCGTTCTGAGTTATTTTCTATTTTTTGTTCATTTATTAACGAAATACAGACTCAGTTTTCTACTACGGTTTGTATTCTTCGAAGTGATAATGCAAAAAAGTATTTTTCTAAGGCATTCTTTGATTTTATGATTCAACAAGGCATTCTTCATCCATCCTCTTGTTCGGATACACCACAACAAAATGGTGTCGTTGAAAGAAAGAATCGCCATTTGTTAGAAGTGACTCGATCTTTGATGTTTGAAATGAAGATAGATAAATCTTTTTGGGCTGACGCAATTTTGACTGCGTGTTATCTTATCAATCGCATGCCTTCCTCTATTCTTAAGGATGCAATTCCTCACTCTTCTTTTTCCTTCCGATCCCTTGTTTCATTTGCCACCTCGCATATTTGGTTGTGTCTGTTATATTCGAGATCATCGTCCAAGACTTTCTAAACTTGATCCTTGATCTCTTAAATGCATTTTTGTGGGGTATTCTCGCACCCAAAAGGTTATCGATGCTATTGTCCCTCTTTACAGAAGTACTTCACTACTGTAGATGTCTCTTTCTTTGAGTCTACTATTTATTCTGATATTCCAATGGTGCCTCCTACAGTGGATGATGATTCCTTGACATATGTTATTATGGAATCTTCATCCACTTCGGAATCTCCGCCTCCTCATCCACCTATTCAGCATGTTTACAGTAGACGAACTCATCAACATGTGGAGCCCCTTGCAAATGTATCCCAAACTATCTCGTCTTCTTCGTCTTCGGAACCTGAGGTACGTCATTCTCATACTGATCTTGATATTCCTATTACCCATCGCAAAGGAATTCGTAGTTGTACGAAATACCCTATTGCCCAGTTTGTCTCCTATTCTGGTCTATCTACCTCTTGTCAGACTCGTCTAATGACCATTGATACACATCCTATTCCTACCATTGTTGCCGAAGCATTATCTAGTCCAGGCTGGAAGAAAGCTATGGAAGAGGAATTACTGGCACTGGACCAAAACCAAACTTGGGATATGGTTCCTTTACCTGCAGGGAAGACGGCCATTGGAAGTAAGTGGGTGTTTACTGTTAAGGTTAATCCTGACGGCTCCCTAGCTCGTCTCAAAGCTAGATTGGTTGCTAAAGGGTATGCACAGGTATATGATTATGGTGATACATTTTCTCCTGTGGCTAAGATGACTTCTATTTGTCTTTTACTTTCTTTGGCTGCTTCTGTTGGTTGGCCTATGTTTCAGCTCGATGTTAAAAATGCCTTTCTTCATGGAGAGTTACAGGAAGAGGTCTACGTAGAGCAACCACCTGGTTTTGTTGCTCAGGGGGAATCTAGTAATGTTGTGTCACTTAAAAAAATCTTTGTATGGTTTGAAACAGTCTCCCAGGGTGTGGTTTGGGAAGTTTTCTGAGGCGGTACTCCAATTTGGACTTTATCAATGCACTGGAGATCATTCGATGTTTTACCAGGTTTCTGGAGCTGGTCAGATATTTCTCATAGCATATGTGGATGTTATTGTCATAACTGGAGATGACTCTGTAGGTATCAAGGAATTGAAACTGTATCTGCAACAACAGTTTCATACAAAAGATTTGGGATATCTTAGATATTTCTTGGGTATTGAAGTGGCACGAGCAAAGAAAGGTATTCATATCTCTCAACGGAAGTATGATCTGGATTTACTTACTAAAACAGGTACGCTAGGAGCTAAACCATTGGATGCACCAATGGAAGGTGGCTTGAAATTGATGGCAAATGATGGTGAACTGTTAGATGATCCAGAAAGATATCGAAGACTTGTTGGAAAGCTAAATTATTTAACTATCACTCGGCCTAATATTTCCTTTTCAGTGAGTGTTGTGAGTCAATTTATATTTTCTCCTCGTACCTCACATTGGGATGCTGTAATCAGAATTCTGAGATACTTGAAGAAAGCCTCAGGTCGTGGTCTTGTTTATAGGGATCACGGTCATAGAAGAGTGGAAGCCTTCTCAGATGCCAATTGGGCAAGATCTACTATGGATAGAAGATCTACATCAGGTTATTGCACATTTGTGGGAGGAAACCTAGTATCTTGGAGAAGTAAGAAACAAAGTGTTGTGGCTACAAGTGCAGGATCAGAATACAGGGCTATGGCTCAAGCTACTTGTGAGTTAATTTGGATGCGCCAGTTATTAGTTGAACTCAAATTCAAAGATCCTGCATCAATAGAGTTGTGGTGCGATAATCAAGCAGCTATCCATATTGCTTCTAATCCAGTATTCCATGAGCGTACCAAGCTTATTGAAGTTGATTGTCCTCTTGTCCATGAGAAGCTTCAAGCTAAGATTATCTCTACTAGTTACATTAGGACTGGTGAACAACTTGCTGATATTTTCACCAAATCTCTAGGGAGCAGTAGGGTTGAGTATATTTGTAACAAGTTAGGCATGCTTAATATCCATGCTCCAGCTTGAGGGGGAGTGTTATAAAGGGTAAAATAGTATTTGTGGGTTTGTGGGTTTATTATATATGTAGTTCTCTCTGTTGAAGTAAGTGATGTTTTATATAAAAATACCGGTTACAATAACCATTCCAAAGAAAGTCATCGATCGATGGGGCAGCGGGGCTGTAGCAACAACTTTATCTACTCATCAAATCGTGAATTTTTTTTAGCGTGTTATACCATGTTGAAGCTAAAATGAAAAACAGGTACTCTAGAAGCATGTAGTAGCTATTGATACTTACTACTGAAATCAGACAATCAAATAGAAAAAATTGCCGTTGGAAACTAAACTGTAAGGAAATAGTTTATTTGATTAAACAAGGAGAGGTCCAGATGTGTCATCCTTAGATTAAAAATAAGCGAGAGAATATATATACATACATCAACAACACCTTTATCTCAAACTAGTTGGGGTCGGTGGTCGATGAACCGCAAAAAATCATAAAAATAAAAGCAGAATCAAGCGAGGGAAAAGAAATGAATGTGTAAAAATAAATAAATATATATAAGCAAGAGAATAAGAACAGAAAAGGAAGGATGCAAATTTATTCAGGTTTCAAGTCTTTCATTTCTAGGTTAATTTTCAAGAATGGTGTGATGCAGCCAAGATATGATGCATTAAAAGATTTCATTGGTGACAAGTAGAATACACAACAACTGACACCCAGAGAGATGTGGTCAAAGAAGATACAAAACCACATCCAATCTTAATTTGAACTCAAACCTATTCCTTCCACCAAGTGCAAGGAATCTCAAAACCAGTATTCCACATACAGAGTATGATTTAATTTAGATTGAGGAACAGGAAGAGAACATCACCAGCTCACATCTCCAAGGCAATCGGAAGATAGTATCATATACTCTCTCGCGTTCTTTGTCATTTCCAAGAGTAGTTGTATTCCTTAATGAATTTCCATTGTTCATTTCATCCAAAAAGTACCTCATTGGTGACTTCTGTACTGAACACAGCACCATAGACATGCGTGAGAAAAACAGAAGAGAACAACCTGATATTCAGACAAAACCAGGAAAATAAGGAGAATAGACCAATTATACAGAACAAACAAAAAATTCCTCCTACTACTGTCAAGAAAAAGTAGGAATACAAAGCAGAGCAAGCAATTCAATTCGCTGAACCTAGATAGACTAGAAACATATTAACCAGCTCAAAAGCAACAAAAAAAAATCACCGTATTAGCTTGGATTGTCCCACTAGACCGAGGAACAGATGAATCCACCATATTTGTAGTCTCCAAACCACAAAGGCCCATGGCTCCCATAGTACAAACAATATAACAGAAAGACTATAAACCAAGTGCCTTACGGTGCTCTCCCAATACTTAGGCGATGCGAAGCGAGAATTGTTCTTACTTGTAAGTACTGCATACTTATCTGTTGGCATCAATGCAGGAAACATTTCTAAGTTCGTAGCCTTCACAGTAGCTTCATCGATGGTAGGTAACTCACACAAATAGGTGAGACCAAAGCCCCAATATATTATCCCTTGACTCGAGACAGTCTTTTTTCCGATTACCTGTCCAGTACTCTACCATGAAAGGCTACGTTATAACGAATTTTAGCATTTATCTATAGGATTTAACAAGTTCCGGCAGGTCCGACTCCTGAAAATTCTAACCCATAAGAAATGAGGCTCATGCTGAACGAATTCAAAGCCGTGTCAAAGCAAGTTTCTTCAGGTTCCTATTTGACAAAATTGTTTCACATCGACAATGACAGCACAAATCAACACAGAAGACAATCAACTACTCACCGAAAGCATCCTCCGCCATGACCTTCTTCCAATCGAAGGACTCTGCAGTCTCCAACTTCCGCGGCACACTCCCATTCGGCTCATTACGCTCCTTCAAGATCGAGCTCGCCTCAATGCCGCTCTCCTCTCTCAAACTCTGTTCGCCTCCCGCTGTTCTATCCTCTCCGCCATTCACAACTCTCTGCCTCAACTCTCCGCGTCTAGACTCGTCGCCAAACACGCTGTTCTGACTCTCCGCATTCACCACCTGAGTAACAGAGCCCAGACTCGCCGCACTGTAGCTCTTGCAATCGAACTCCACGCCGCTCGCACGCCCACACAAATCGACAACGCCGCTCCCAGAAACCGAGCTGCTATCGTCGAAAAACGCACCGTCCGCGCGCTCGACACCGTTCCGGAGGGAATCGGAATCGATCGGTTGGCAGGAGTCGCCGTTCTCGGGGATGATCGAGCAGGAGGCCTGCTTCTTCCTCCTGTGCTTCCGCTTCCGGCGGGTGGACTTGTCGCGAGGAGAATCGAGAGGGATAGGATCGGAGTTCGATCGGAGAACGGAGGAGGATTCGTCCTCCGGCTCCTCCGGCAGGTCGCTCCGGCCCAGAATCTCGAAGGACAGCTTCCGGCCCCTTGATCTCAAATCCATGGATGCTCCGCGAGACTTTCAGGCAACCAGAAAATTCGATCGGGAGCGTTCGCGGAGTGAGCTTTTTGGGTGGAGAAGATTAGAGGTTGAGGACAATGCGAGCCTTCGAGCGTCGCGTTTCTCTGGATTCGTTTCGGAGCGTCGCCGATTCGGAGAGAATTCTCAGCGTCTGGACACCAGTTGGCATTAGTGCCTTGCGCACTGCGCTTGCCTCGTTTTTACTTTTACAGCTTTTCTTAAGTTATAAAACTCAATTCTCATTTTTTTTGCGAAAAAAAAAATATTTCCTAAAAAAGTGAAAACTTATATCTCTTAAAATAATAAATTAATAAAACATTAATTTTTTTTCGTTATTTCATTTTTATGAGCCATGGTCGTTATTTTTGGAAAAAAAAATTCAAATCATTTATATTTTACGAAATAAACAGAGCTTTACATTGCAAATTGATGGCGAGATAATTTACGATAGAGTATTTTCCATGTATTTCTTTATTATTTTATAAAAGTTGTATAGTAAGTGAAGTAAGCATTGACCATATGTAAATTTGCGATTATAATTTGTTGTGCCAATCTATTGTTGTGGAATTTTATTCTAGAGCTCTAATGAGATATAGTTAGACCATCGATATCGCATTTTGCTACTTGCGAAAATTCACAATTTCAAATGGGACAAGGATATGAGATACGAGGTCTTATCATGATGAAATGAAATTGCATTCATGCAATCAATGAGATGTCGTAGTATAACTAAACTTTTAAATCCCCGTATCCACGAGATATTCATGAAATAAACAGGTCGTGAGGTTTAGAAATCTCTTTCGAGAAATGCCACATGTGCTAAGAAATCTTAATGGATGTATAACGAAGTTAACCATTGCATTCACGAGTCCTACCAATTGCAATACCCAATTCAAACTTGTCGCAACACTTTTGCAAAAAAATTTAGTATATATATAGCAGTTTTGTTTTCTTTTGTTTAGGAAAGTAGTCTGGTTTTTTATTTCACAGAATTTTACAATTTTAAAGGTTTCCAATGAGAAAATGTATTTTTTGCACTCAATGTTTCCAACCTTAAATCTTGCTACATTTTCTTAAATAAGAGATCAAAATGCCATTTTTGAATGAAAGAGGCCTGCTAGAAATATTTTTATCTTTTACATTTTCTTTTTTTAAATTTTTACCTTTAATTTTTCTTTTCTTTTTTCCCTTTTTCCTCCTTCATTTTAGCCGTTGGCCATGGGCAAGGCCGGCCCTCGGCTGGGGCAAAGTAAGGTGAGCCCCTCGCAAGCAATCGCGAGGTAGCCCATGACCACCGGTGATGAGGAATAGAAAAAAAGGAAAAAAGAAAAAAAATCAGAACATAAAAAAATGTAAAAAGATGAGAATACCCTTGATTAAGTCATTCTTTAAATAATGATCACACTTTGGGCTTTTATTTGAAATTTATCCTTAAATTTTGAATATGAAAAATAAAGTTACATTTTCTCAATTTACAAATAGATGTCGCAAATAATGAATTGTTAATATCACTAATCTCGGGATTTGACCAAACATGTTCAGTTCCCAGGGACTAAATCTAATAATCTATACGATTCTCCTTCATAAAATGCCTAATTTCCTTTTTTTTAATTGTAGTTCCAGTTTCATTTTCCCAAACTTTTATGTTTCTAAAAAAAAATCTTCAACTTTTGTCTCGTCCCGAATTTACCGTGAATTTTTATTGTCTTAAAAAAAACTAACTTTAGGTCCAACCTAAAATCTGCCCCAATTTTTTTATTTAAAAAAAAAAAACCTCAAACTTTATGTTCAGTTCCAAATCTATCTCGAATATATTTTTTCTAAGAGAAAAATCACGAAATTTTACTCTAATCTCAAATATACCCCCATTAGCAATCAGTCCAAAAATCGCGGTTAGTTATCCTTAATTTTCCTATCCAAGAACGATTCCATTTTGGACAATTCCAACAATTTTTATTGGGGTGGATTTGTTATTCACGTGAAAATGTCATGTTGGTTGATACATATACTTCATTACTTTGCTAATGTGGATTTTTTTTTATCTAGGTGAAAATGCCAAGTCAAGTGGGACTGGATCAAGGGGTAAATTTGAGAATTTTGGAATTATTTTTATATTTATTTTCCTTTTAATTTTTTAAATAATTTTGGATGGAAAAAAAAGAGCGTTACCGTTATTCTCTTTCTTAGCTTTTCATGATTATCGGCTATCATAAGTGCACTCGGTGCCAACATAGATTCAATGTCCAGCAAAATTAATTTGGCACGACCATAAATTAATGCACATACTCTCTCGAAATTTTTCTATGTACAAAAAAGTGGTTCATCACCATTTTTGGGGTTATGATTAATACCACGAAAAATTCTAAATCGGTATATATGTGATAACTTTACCTCAAAAATTATTTTTTTGACAACCAAAAATGTCAAACTGGTACATTTTTGACAAATTTATCAAAAATTAGTACATTTGTGATAAATTTACCTCCCATTCGTTTTCGTTGTTTTTTTTTTTATCGTGATGACATGCAACAATTTCCTGGTATAAAGGTTTAGGTTATTTACCTTTTGTTTGTCACATATGTATCAATTTGATATTTTTCATGGTATTAACTTAATTTAACGAAAATTAAAGCAGGATAAATTTTCATATGTGTACCAATTTGAGTTTTTTAATTAATATGAGATAAATTTATCATAAATGTACAAGTTTAGAATTTTCGATGGTCCAAAAAATGGTTTGGAAAAAATTTATCACAGATGAATTAATTTGAAGTTTTTTTGGTAGAAAAAATAATTTAGTATAAATTTATCATAGATTTATCAATTTAAAATTTTTCATGGTATTAACCCTAAAAATTATTGACCACATACTCTCCCAAGACATGATCTCAAACCTTGTTTTCTCATTGACATAAATAAACTAATAATGAAAAATTGGTATGGAAAGAAGCATTTTAGGATTATGAAAACTTACAGATGAAATGCAAATGAGAATCTAGACCCAAGTCATTTAGAGAATTGATTTTGTAATAAGACTAACTTTCTGCTTTGATCGATAATTAAAAATTATTGTATAGTTCATTCTTTAAAAAAATTGTGCTTCACAATATAATTTATTCTCACGGTCACAAAAAACTATTATGCTAGTAAATCTCATTTGTTCAATAATACACTTGCCTTCATTTGGCCGAGCACATTGCAAATACGCTTAGTCTTCACAATTTGTACCCTAGAGAGAGAGGGCAGTGAAAGATGACCCTAATCATCTCCTAAGTAGAAGATGGTGGGCTTCCGTGGCTCCATGATCTCCACCGTCCCTTCCAACATCTTGGCCACCTTCCCCATCGACGGCCGCAGCTCCGGCCGATCCTGGAGGCACCACATTGCCGTCTTCACCATCCGGTCCACCAGCTTGAAGTGCACCTTGTCGTCGTAGGCGTGCTTGATCTGGCGGTCCAATATGTCCTCCACCTTCATCTCCTTGAACGCCTTGTCGAACGCCCACCCGGGGAAGTACCAGTCCTCGCTGTCCACCAGCGACCCTTGCATCTCGAAGTTGCGGACCCCGCTCACGATCTCCAGCAGCACCATCCCAAAGCTGTAGACGTCGGCCTTCGAGGTGATCTGGTCCGTCTTGGCCCACTCGGGGGCCATGTAACCCCGTGTGCCCCGGATCCGGGACATGCTCACCATGTCCTCCTTCTTCCGGAGCTTGGCCAGCCCGAAGTCTGATATCTTGGGGCAGAAGTCGTCGCCAAGTAAAATGTTCTCGGGCTTGATGTCGCAGTGGAGCACCCACTCGAGGCACTCCTCGTGCAGGTATGCAATGGCCCTGGCCACCCCGAGGGCGATCCGATACCGGACCCCCCAGTCGAGCGTCGGCTTCTGATTGTGCGCGACCTCGCCCACTTCGTCCTGCTCGGTGGCAGCACGGGCTGATCGAAACAGGAACTTGTCGAGCGAGCCGTTAGGAACGTACTCGTAAACTAGAATCCTCTGGCCCTTCTCGGCACAGAACCCCCACAGCCTCACCAGATTGAGGTGGTGCATCCGGGCAATGATCGTGACCTCCGCCCAAAACTCGGCGTCGCCGCCGGCCACGTTCTTGAGGCACTTGACGGCGACGACCCTCTTGTCGTTCAGCTCGCCCTTGTACACGTCGCCGAACCCGCCCCTTCCGATCGGATCCGAGAACTCTTTGGTGGCGGCCTTGAGCTCAGCCAGCGTGAATCTCTTGGGCCCTCCGGCAGGAAGCAGCTCGAGCCCCAAGGTCTGAGCCATATTCCTATACTTGATGTACTTCTTCAAGAAGGCCCAGAAGAAGGCCATCCCGGAGATTAGCTCAGCCGCGAACAGCGTGCAGATGATCACGATGTTCCTCGTCGTCGCGTTCGAGTCGTCCGGCGGGAGCGGGAGCGTCACGTTGACCGGGCACGTCGTCTCGAGCACTGTGGTCAGCCCCGTGAAGTTGGTCTTGTCGGTCTCCGACTTGTCCACCATCAGAAACATCGCGTTCGCCGTCGCCGTCCCCGGCGACCAGTAACCGTACAGGAGCTGCCCCAACTGTAGGACGCAGTAGCCAGTCCCGTCGTAATTGAACATGAAGCCTTCACAAGTCGAGTTCGCCAAGCACTTGGACTGGCAATCGGAGTAGTTCGTCGCCTGCAGGTTCGTCTGGTTCAGCCCGCCGGTGAAGTTGACAAAATCGAGGCGGAGGAATTGCGGTATCGCCACTGGGACCTTCCGCTGGCACTCATAGTTCCCAGCAGCGGATGAGCGGAACCCCGGCGGGCAAACGCAGTAGGTGGAGTTCGCGCCGTCACTCATGCAGATCGAGTTGCGGCCGCAGAGGCCGTGGATCTGGCAGAGCTCCGGCATCGCCTGCCACACCATCGTCCACTGGCCCTGGGAGTAGCTTAGAAGTCGAAGGTTTCCGTCATCGGCAAGCGTGAGCCTTCGCCGGACGGAGTCTCCCAAATCGGCGGAGAGGATGGACGCTCCGTTCTCCTGGCTGATCTTCCCCGAATCGTCCAGATTCAGGAATTTATTGCCCCCAGATGTCCAGTAACTCTCGGTGTCGTTGAAGACCAAATTCGCCGAATCGAACGAGAATCGACCGTTCTTGGAGACCAACTTAGTCCCGTTCATGGTCTGATTCGGCAAGAAAGTGTCCCTGGGGACGCCGAAGCTCCCCCAAGCGCCGAACATCAGGTTGCCGTCGCTGCGCAGCGAGAGCTCCGAGGAGTTCCCGGCGGCCGTCACGTTCGCCGCCCAGCGGTTGACGCCGGAGGAGTTGAGGAATAGTTGGCCCCTGGAGGTAACGACGAGGGAGGCAGAGGCGTCGACTGGGTAACCCGGATTGGCGGACCAGACGACCGTCAAGGGAGAGATCTTGTAGTACCAGACGGAGAAGGTGAACTGGGCCGACGCGTTGGGGAGGGGCTGGAAGCCGGCGGCGAAGGCGGAGTCGGGGGAGAGGAGGATCTGGCCCTGGGTGGGCCGCCATGGGGAGTCGGAGGACGAGAATGAGGAAATGTTGGTGGTCTGAGCTTGAGCCGACGGCGGAGAGGGGATGGAGAGGAGGAGAGGGAGGAGGAGGAGAGAAAGAGACATGGTTGAGAGAGAAAGGACGAAAGAAAGGGAGGAGAGATGGTATTGGTGGTTGTGGACGGTGAGGATAGTGGAGGGAAGCAAAGGTATAACAATGGCGGCTTTCAGGGGAGAGGAGATAGAGAGGGGACGAATTTTCAGCGACGACGCAGACGGATAGAGGGGCCCACCCAGAAGAGGCAGAGTCGCCGTCGATCACTTTGACCGGACGTCTAAATTGTATTTTGACCGACTGGGGGAGTTTGGACTTGGACCACTAGTTCGATTCTTTTCTGCGCATAAGTTTGACAAAGTCAGCGTTGGAAAATATTTGGAGACCGCCCTCAACTTAGGGGATTAAAGTATAAACGATTTCTCGACCTTTAGATGCGGGAAAGCGGTTCATAATGATTTTTTCTTTTTTCTTTTTTTTTGCATAAATCAATTAACGAGGCATTCGCCGCAGTGGATTCGACCAACCGGAGACGGCACGAGAACACCACTTGCCCGATTTCAAGGCAACTCCTTTTCAAACCCAGCTTCGGAGAATACTATTGGCAAATTAAAATATCTTGAACATGTGAAAGTTTACTAAAAAAAAATCTTAAATTTCTTAAATTTGTGCCAATTTACTAGTAAACTTCTTCACGATTTAAATATTTGTAAATTTAGTCATTCGACCCAATTTTAACCGAAAAATTTGTGACATGAATACTGTATGCGGTACGATGCTAACATGGACTAATTTTATAATTTCATAAAACAAATTCTTCTATTTTTTTCCCTTCTTATTTTATTTCTTATTTCTTTTTTTTTCCCTAAGCCCAATGATGGTTACCGGCCAACTCTCGCCGAGATCTGGTGAGGGACACTAAGCCCTCACCAATTGCGCCCCTTGCCCGATGGTCGACCCTCGCCAGACTTCGTAGAAAAAAGAAAGGAAAAGATTTTACAAAAAAGAAAGAAATTCAGGAAAAATTGAAAAATATTGTAAAAGAAATTCATGGCGAAGCTATTTGACCTAGCAACATTTCATTAACTACTAAACGGACACGATTTCAATGAAATGTGAAGTGGATTTCGTCCTATTCGTGATGCAAAAAGGGACTATGTTAGGGATTTGGATCGCCTAATATTAGGATTTCTGTGATATCAGTGACATTACTCAAATTAGGCCGTCAAAATTAAAATAATAAGCATCCAGCCAAAGCATGCTCGAGGGGCGTGGAATGTCTTCGTGCGTGCGGAAGAGGTTACGAAATAAGGTCGCAAGTATGTGGCTGGGCCTAAACATGGCCACGGGCTGGGTCGGTTCAAGAAACCGCTAGTTCCTACCTTTTTTTTTTTTTTGGCCCTCCCACTTGCCTTTTCTTGTAATTTGTTTAGCAATATGGGCAATCAAAATGAAGACAGCTGAGTGGCCTAGGACGTGTGTCCAAGCAGGTAAGGTGTGAGTTTGAATTTAATTATCACAAATGCTAAAATTAGAGGTTTTTTTTTTTTTTGGAGATTGGGACATTAAAAATCCAGCATGCTAGTGATATAACTCAGGAATTAAATCAGAATCATGGAACCCGTTGTTGGACTTTTGGTATTCGGATTGGGTTGGGCATGATTTGTTTTTGACATTTAAATAACCGGGTGAAAGTGGGGTTGGGTCCTAATAGATTTCCACGGGACCCTTTGTCGGCCAGTTTGAAAGATCCAAGCCGAATCAGCTTGGATCACCCAATTTTCCCTACGCAACGAGCAGAAACCGGGGCCCACGGAGTTCGTCCCTCGCACTCGGTTGCAGCGGTTGCCGTCACGCCACGGTGGCCCGCCTTGGCTGTCGCATTCGCGTTAATCACCTCAAATATCGTGCAGTTTTGCGGGATCGATAGGATGAGTCTTTGCTTTATTAACTTAATGAAATATCGTAGCACCGATATTGAGTACTTTCATATGACGCTAGGAGATAGTCAACGAATGTGGTTTAAAAGAATATAAGTTAATACCGTGTTTTTTTTATTCCCAATAATATAGAAATTCGTATTCATTGGAGGGGAGCTCGGGTTGTGTCGGATATGATTGGACGAGGGGTCGAATTTGGTCTGAATTCCTAGATGTGGCAAAATGTATCATGACAAAAACCCGAGCAATATCCACCACACTTCACCTTGCCACCACCTTCACGCGCGTCGTCCACATCTCGATCCTCAAACCCGTCCGCTCCGGCGCCACACGTGTGTTCACGTTGCTCACGTGCCACACGAAGTTAACCGGGGACTTGACCCGAGCGCTCGAGCTCCCTCATCGGACTTGGCGAGCTGGTCAATGGATTCATTCGCCTCTTCTTCAAAGGCAGCAAATTTTATGGAGAAAAACTACTACAAGTTGGAGCGCAGGTTGGATAGATTCGTGGGTTGCGTTCGGGTCCGGTCGGTTTTGGTCGTTAAAATTTTATCGCGTGAAAGTGGGTAAACATTTTTTAAATTCGGCAATTTCGGTAGGACAATTTCACCCGACCAAAATTCGGTCCGATCCATCCTTTTGACGGACTTACAATACTTTAACTAAATAAAAAAGTTGAGTAAATTCAAGGACACAATATGTCTTTGTGAAAAAATAATTGCAACGGACTCATTGTAAATTCATAGCTACGGATTTGCCAAAAGGTTATGTGCGTCCTCATCATTGCCACCTTATAGAGACAACAACAATATCAATAAGTTGAAATAACACAAAAAGTGACAAATAGGGTTGTCGTCGCTAATTGGCGACAACCTTTGCGACAAATTATTTTTATCAATAAATTGCCACGAAATGTCACCACATTGTTTTTCAAAGATTTAGCGATAAAAATTCGAAATTCATCGCTAAATTCATGCCACGAATGTTTAGTAACGACATTTGCGCCGAAAAGTCTCGTGGCTAAAGTGATGGCTGAAATTCGCGACGACATAATCTTTTTTGGCGACAAATTTTTGTTTATTCCTTAGCGACGAACTTTGCAACGAAAAATCCAATGACAAATTTAGCGACGAAATTTTATTATTAATTTTCAATCTTCTCTTGTAGTGGATTTTGCGACAACCAGGCACGAGACAATATTATAATTTGTGATCGTATGGTAAAATAATTTTTTCATTTTTCTATTTTAAATCTAATTAAAAGCAAAATTAATTTCTAGGAATTTATATTTTTTTTGTTTTTTTTTTATTTTTTTTTGATAACCCAGGGAACCCCCGCACGACCGACAGCCGGGGAGTAAACCCTGGGGGCAACACGTAATTTTTTCATTTTTCTATTTTAAATCTAATTAAAAGCAAAATTAATTTCTAAGAATTTATTATTTTTTTTGTTTTTTTTTTTGATAACCCAGGGAACCCCCGCACGACCGACAGCCGGGGAGTAAACCCTGGGGGCAACACGTGCTAGCCACCACACACGTGCCACCGGTTAAATCACTATACGGCGTCCGGGATTCGAACACTCAACCTTTTGCGAGAGGAAGAGTGCGCGCTCCAGCAGTGCCACCCAGGAATTTATATTTACCATTGAGTAAAGCAAGTAAAAAGACGTAAATATTCCTTACCCCCCCAAAAAAAAAAAAAAAACAAGACGTAAATATTCAAGGACAGATGTTATAGTCATCAAAAGAAGAAATTATAACATCTTAATCCAAAGTAAATACCGACTGATGCAGTATATCTTTACATCTATATCATCAACAGGAGATCAGGAAAACGATAGAGTACTAGATTTTCCTAATATAAATCCCGGAAGTAATGGAGAAAACACACTATGATTGCACATGACGAAATTAATTGAAGCATAAAAAAGAAGAACTTATGACATTTTAACCCAAAGCAAATGCCAACTGATACAATATATCTTCCCATTACCCTTTGGTGCTTATAACTCCACAGCCAATCTTGAAGAGATATCCGCAGCAGCTAGTTTCTGTCCAAGTCTTTCAACTCGATCCTGTGGAAAAATGAAACAGAAAAGGTAAAGAAAAAGAAGATGCCGGTTAATGTCGACTCCAGCATAATGGAAAGGGAGAAACCATAAGTAAATCGCTTATACAGCTCGATTAAATGGTTCATTAGTCGTCAATAAATGGAAATGTAAAAATCAATGTAGGTTTTAGTAAAGATTTTCAACTGGCAGAATAGACTGAACAAAACAGCCCTACATACTAACAGAGACAACTACAACATCATTTATCAAATCACTGAACATAAGAAAATTATAAAAAAAATTAAAAATGAAACAGGATAAAAAGCATGTCCACACGATCCTTAAGCAGCATATGACCCATCATAATCATCACAATGACAGGAGCAATGACACCATTCAGAGTATTATGACTTGGCCTATCATGCCCAAAAGTGATTTCTGACAGGAATTAACAAGTAGGCTAAAAGTTAACAACAATATTCATTGGCATGCCACGCAGCATGCATGTGCAGATTTATAGATAAGATCACCAATAGAAATTTACAACATATAGCTTCTTTAGATACCTTCTCCAATAAGCTCTTGATCTCCACGACAAACTGGCTGTCCCTCAGGCTTAAGGAGGAGACAAAAGGTAATTGCTTGGCAATAGGCCATCAGCAGAATCTGCTTCACTTCCAAATAGCGTGATCCTCCTTTCATTGTACTTCCCCTATTTTTAACCTTCCAGAATAGAAGACACATGTCCAACAGACAGAAAATATGAGCTGCAAATTCCACATTCAACACAAACCGTAGGCAGCAACTAATAAAGAAAAAATGCTGTATACGAGCCAAGTGGACTTGAAACGTCATAGGAATACAGGTCAAACAATCAAAAACATTAAAGACCAAAGCAAAGAAAACTTCAAAGTGAGACACCAAAGTATTCTACCAAAAGCATAACAGAATATATTGGATAACTACAGTTCATCCCCTTTAGTGAGATACTTCCTAGGGACCTTCACAGTGATCGGTGTAAAGAAATAAATTTCTGCGAAGAAAACTTGCAGAAATCTTGAGCGTAATCATTCCACTCGAGAGATTAAAAAAAAAAGTCATCTGTCAGCACATGCTTCTTTGACAGACGATAAGTACCTTGCTTAGAAGCGGTTGATTCTGCTTTCAAGCTCTTCAACTTGCATCATTCAGGTCGGCCAGTAGTCCCACCAATTCTGGAGCAGAACTGCAAGAAAAACATTGCATAAAATAGAGAGGTAGGAACAGCTGAGATGAATAGCTGAGATGCACAGTAGAATCACAGACCACAAATTATCCAGTTTTATGCAAGAAGGATTATGTGAATCGCATAAGCTTCCAGAGTCTAATTTCAGGAAGCACCATGAAGAATGATGAGCACATATAGTGAAACACTTTAATGTAACATGACCAATTACAAACATGCATTTGAAGATCCGTCTTTGGAGATCTTTTCTATATTTGATAGATAAAAGTTCGAACATAAGGCACCAAGGGTGTAAAAAACCATACACAAAAGGAGCCAAAAAAACTAAAGCCATATACAAAACAGTTCAAAGGAATATCAATTGTATGTTCATGGTAAATACATTGTTGCCAGTATATCAAATTTTCCCATACTGATCTTCCCAGCGAAAGATTATGTTCTTGTTACCCTCAGTTGAAATTCCATAACCAATAGCAATACATCAACCAAAGCAGCTTTTAGTTCGCTTTAAGAGGGGAAATACCTATATAAAACATCCATTTGCTCCTCCTTTGACAGTGCATTTAAATCTTTTTTTACCTCCTCAACAGCTGTTACAATCTCATCTCAGTGCCTTCGCGTGCGGCAGATCCAAAGTCTTTTTCCTCCAGCCGTAATTTCCTGCAGAATCACGAATAAGTTGCAATTGAAATAGCACTAGTACCGTAGTACATTGAAACTCCACCTACCACTAGGTGGAAAACAGAGTAAACAAGGTTATAAGAAAGTCTGCCCTAAAATTGGTTCCACAGCAAGGACTAATATCTTCTCCTACAATAGTCCAAAGCAAGAGCTCGCAGCCACTTATATGTGAATGGTAGAACAAAGAAGATAAAGTAGAACAGCCATGAAAACCTCAGTGATCAATTCCACTGACCAAAGCAGCTTCTTATGCTCTTGTTAAAAGCTAATTTACCATATCTCTTAAACTGATTATTCCAATCACCAAACAGTCTGTCAATAAAAGGTCTTGAAATAAAAACAATTACGGATTATCTGGGAAAATAGGAAAAAAAAACTTTAATTGGCAGACTAATGGTTTTTCCAATGACTCAGGCAATATATATTTGTAAACTTTGACGGTGCATGAAAAGAAACAATGAGGGAGCTTGAAAGTTATCGTACTACATATAGTTGAGATAGAGGATTATCACCAAAGGCAGTAAGCCTTCCAAAACATTACTAATAAAAATCAATAAAGCCATAGACAGCTACAATAACTAACCTGACTGCCAAACAAAAAAGAAGCTATGATGTCGGCAAACATGCTGTTTATCCAATTATATCATGGAGAATTTCCTCATCATCTATGTCATCATCATTGCGCCGCTCATTGTTGCGCCCATGACCTATTTGATTAGTGGGAGATACAGGAGGAACCTGAGCTGGATTTATGTTAAGGGTCTGCAAGACCATTTGCATTTGAGCCTGCAAAGATCTGATTTGGTCATCCTGCTGTGACATTCGTTCTTCTTGCCGTTTCATTTGTTTGTCCATCTCTGCAAGCAGAAGTTTCAGTCGGCTCACTAGTTGTGCCATTTCCTCATTGACTCGTCTCTTCTTTGAAGCAGACGCATTGGAGGATGAACTTCCACCATCATTTGCGACAAATTCCCTTGACAAGTTCCCCCACCCATATATTTTTCCTCGCTTCATCCCACTCGACGCCTCCACCCATATTGCCGTATTATCGGCTGCTGGCTCAGACGCAGCCCCACCATCACCGCCACCAGCTGCACTCATTAAAAGCTCCTCATATTTTTCCTACATCAACAAAATAGATATGAAAATAAAATAACTTCACATATGTAACTGCCATAAATATTAAAGCATTCATGGTTTCATTCTAGTTTCCATAAAGTCAAAAGTATAACCTTACATACCTTAACAAGTTTTGCTCGGTTGCCAATCCTTGTCTTATCTTTCTTTGAAAAACGCGTTCGAATGTAGCTGCATACGTCGCTTCAGTCACCAAATCATGTGCCTACAAAATTGAAACATAAATCAGTATTTGAAATAAATGAACTTCCATGTTTAACAAACTTACCAATCTTTTTCTATGCTCCCCAATGTTGATAGAACCCCCAGCATATGTTGCAAACACAGAAGACCCTTCACTAGAACTGAAAGCTCGATTCTTGGCATTTTGTTCAGTCCTTTGATTCATTTTTTGACCTTCCCAAGTTCTCTTTATTTCAGTCCATTCTTCACCGGTAATATAGTGTGGCTTCACATTTTTTTTCTTCGCTTTATTCATCACATTGCGGATATGATCACTAGCTTTTTTGTTAAATATTCTTCTAATTTCATTCTCTTGCGATTCATCCCAGCTGAATTTTCGCTGTAATCAATAGAAAAAAATCTGGCTTTATTTACGCCGAACTTAGTTTGTGAGAAAATTGAAACAGAAAACTTACCTTGAACTCATTCCACCACAAATCTTTTACTTCTTTCGGCGCACTACTGTAACTAATCCATGGGCCCCTCCAATGGTTATTCACTATTTCATTAAGTCCCCGCACGATGTCCATAGCATCTTCAAATCTGCAAACAAGGACAATTCAGTTCACATCCATATCTACCACCCAAACGATATCCTAAATATTACATTTACTTTTAAAAAAATGAAGTACTTATGAGCCTCCCTGTGGGCATATCACACACCGGCTATCTTCTGCAGCTATGCTCTCCTGATCATTCGATTGTTCCACTAGAGAAGGTGGAACTGAGGCAGATGGAGGGTCAACATGTAGTGGTGGAGGGTGCGATGAAAGGGAAGGGGAAGATTGCTGGGACGGGGACAGGGAAGGGGAAGGCGAACGGGAAGGGGCTGCTGCTGGTCCTCGTTGTGAAAATGCACCATGCATTTTCAAGTCGTGAAGTAAACCCTTATCAAGCTTGCAAGCAGGAAATTCAGACGTTCTCGTAATTATCACTTCTAGGAGAAGCAAACAAAAAACACACATTTCAATATTTGACTGCCTGGTCACTTAAATGAAGAGTTGAAGATTCAAGAATCTGTTTTTGAAAGGTCAAATGCCTGGAAAAGATCCAAGTAATCCGTACATGAAACAAGCTGGATTCATCTGGCAAACAAAAAATCGCAGATTTCCAGCAGAGATCCCTGGACATCTTCAAGGACCCAAGAATTTTTTGTGAAATCGAAGCAGTCAAAAGGTTCTAAAAATTAGGAAGATATGAAGACTACCTACCAGAGTGCTGGGACTTGGGGTTTCACGAATGAACAAAGCTCGGAACAGTGGGCGAAAATTGAACTCTACAGCGAAAAATCAGAAATGAAATTCTAGAACAGTGGAAATTGAAAATCCAGGATCTCAAATTCACCAAATCGGGAAACAAGCAAAGCAAGAAAGAATCGAAGATTCCTGATCCCGATACTCGACATAACAATCCGCAAAAAATCATTCCCCAATCTCATATACTAGTTGCTCAAATGCCTAACCTCGAAGATAAACCCTAGATACAAGTGGAGCTTTCTGGACGACGACGACTGCTGGTGGGCCCCGGCCCTGCTGAAGAAGCACAGCCCGGCGGCGTTCACAGCCCTCCGCTTGCGCGAGAAAGGCGTCCTGGCGCGCAGGCAAGAGGTGGCGATCGGCCTCAGATCTGTGGGTTTCGACCTCAGATCAGTGGGTCTCGGCCAGCTCAGGTGGCCGGAGGTGGCGGGGGTAGCGGTGCTCGGTGGCAGCGGGGCTCAGATGGAGGATGGGCGTGGGCGCGACTCAGCTGGTTGCGGCTAGCGCGAGGCCGGCTGGCGGTGTGGCGTGGCCGGAGATGGGACTGGACGGAGGGTGGTGGTGGAGGCTGTAGTGGTCGGTGGAGGTGGGTCGCTCGCAGAGTCGAAAGCAAAGAAATGACGGAGAAGCAGAAGCGGAAAGGAGGAAATGGGTCGCTCGGGAAAGTGAAAGGACATATATGATTTAGTACGTAGCGACGAAATATATTATTGTCGCTAACGTCGGATGTTCGTCGCTAACACTTTTCATCACTAATTTATATTTAGACGGTTAGCGACGAATTCAAATAAGCCTCTTGCGTCGCGAATTCATAACCCGAATTAGCGACGAAAAATATGGTTCGTCACAAATGTTGCGACGAACACCCTCTTTTTCGTCGCTATTCCTGCGACGAATTCTTTTTTAAAATTTTGTGACGAATTGCCTTTGGTTGCAAAACTAGCCATGAATTTTATATTTTAAATTTTGCGACGCATAGCAATTGTCTTCCACATCATAACAATAAAAATATATAATACTTTTTTTTTGGTCGGAAAATATATAATACCAATCACAACAAAATAACAAACGTCGCAGTAATAATAATAGTTAATCATAATTATTTTTTTTTGGTCAAAAAACATAATTAGTTCAAAGTGTCAAAAATCCTAATTTTCGTCTTCATCATCGTCTTCATCTTCAATTTCGTCTTCGTCTTGATCTTGATCTTGATCTTCTTCATAAGCATCATCTTCATCATCTGTCGCAAAATCAGATTCTTTATCACCATCTACATTTGATGTGCAAATTTCAGTTAAATCCACATCTATCATTGCTCCACATGGATCTCATAAAGTCGAAATGTTATATTTATCAACTTCAATCATGTTACAAACTTTCTCTCGTTGATACGTTGTATCCTTCCAGTGTGCCTCGATTTTCCTTCGTGCTTTGGTTTTACATATAGCCCACCAATCAGCTTTGTCGCGTTTCAAACTAGGATACGATGCATAATATACTTGATTTGCTTATTGTGCCAAGACAAATGGTTCATCTTTCATATACATTTTCTTGTAATTTACTTCGACCAAATCAAACTTTGTATGCACCTTCATTCCTTTTATGGGGATCGAACCACATGCACTAAAATAACACAACCCGCATTAATGATCTAAGGTGCTCTATCTCTATGATTTCATCCAACAAGCAATCAAAATCATCTTTCGCACTGCCACCATTGGATGACCGAACACACACACCACTATTTTTGTGGCTTTTCCCATTCCGTGCTATCGAGTGTGAAAATTATACTCGTTTATGAAATATGTTGGCCAAGTTCGTACCCTTCTTTGTGGACCTCGTGACAGATGATATAGCAATCTTTGCTCTTCGACTTGATCATGATTGTTGTGAACCTGAAGTCACAGACGCAAAGTCGATAATATTTTTTAATTAATGATTTATAAAACATTAAATCCATAGGCAACTTACATATATTTTGAACCATGTTGCAAATTGTTTATTGCACAAACGGTCTAACTCATTTGGTGGTAGTCCATACATTGAAGTTTGAAAAATCCTATTAACAAATACCATTTATATATTAGCTAATGTTTGACACACAATAAATATATTTGCAGAAGTGCACTTACTCAAAATATGTCCCCACTTCTGGATAGTTCGGCAAAATATATGTATGAGCTGCTTGCCATTTTTTATCTGTTAAGTACCGAAACTTACATGCGCCACTTGATCGACCAAGATAATTGAAAATAGAGAATGATTTTCTGTCGCGATCAATGGGCCCCTCATTATTTCTTCCCGCTCTCTGCCTCTTGCACTGCACGTGCGGCTTAAAATAATATGATGCAAATATTGTCACTTCTTCCACAATATATGCATTACAAATTGAAGCTTCAACTCATGCCTTATTCTTTGCTTTTTTTCTTCAAATGATGTAAAAACATAGTTGCAATAGGAAAAAGTTAATTAGAACATAATAAGCAATAAAGTAATTCAAAATTTATTAAAAAATATTTTACCTCTCAAATGAATACATTTAGCGAAATTAGACAGGACCTGCTACTTTTGCCTCATGAGGCAAGTAAACTAAGAGATGCTCCGTTAAATCAAAGAACCATGGAGGGAATATCCTTTCTAGGTCACAAAAAATGATTGGAATATCTCCCTCCAAATAGGGGTAAGCGGTTCTAGGTTCCGAATAAGTTCCACCTGAAACCTGAAACCTAGCCTCTAGTGCATGTTCCTCATTTTTTGGAACCTGAAACCTACCCGCTATGCCCTGGAACCTAGATCCTACCTTATCACAGGTTTCGGATCCGGTTCCAAGGTACCATAGAACCTATCATACATCAGCCCGATGACGGTCTTGATGATGGTCTCGACGGACCGGACATTAAGCGCTTTTTGGTGCGGTTAGTGTAGAAATATTAGGGTTTTAAATAATATGATCGGTGCGATTCTACCCTAGAACCATGCTCACCCCAATGTGTTTGGTGTGGTTCGGTTCTTCAGTCCTTTTATTGGGAGTAAGTCAGCACTTTTTGGTGCAACAGTAAGTGGGAACATTAAAGTACGATAGATGATCAAGTAACATTACTCTTCGTTTGTCCAAGAATCCATCATCATTATCCATCACCCATTAAAGTTCAAGCAAAGGTCCTTCTGTTCTGTCGTAGAAATAATTGGGACTGAAACCTTTGTTGCCCTCTATTTGTTTGTGTGCTTTAGAGAGTGGTGTCACGAGGAGGCCTATTACCCATCACCCATTAAAGTCCAAGCCCCAGTCTTATGCACCGATGAAAACTTGGAATCCCAAAAACGTTTGTGTTCTGTGCCTTTGGGTGTCTCTGTGTCTATGAGTGTCTGTGGTTATAGAGAGAGAGATGGGAGAGAGAGAGTGATGTCACAGGGAGTTGGTTCCATTTTCAACCGTGATCGTCGCGGACAGCGTCTCGGTGGGCGTGACCACATTGCTCAAGTCGGCCAGCTCGAGAGGGATGAGCACCCACGTTGTCCACTTCTATTCTTACGTCCTCGCTTCTCTTCTATTCTTGAGTAGAAACACTGATTCACAAAAATATAAAGTAGGAATTAAAAAATCAGGGTTTTAAAAAATATGGTTCCGGTCTCGGTTCTGAGTAGATTCCAACCGAGAACCGGGAACCGGAACTGGCGGTTCTTCAAAATTCAGAACCAAGAACTGGACCCAGGCACATCGAAATTGGGAATAGGACTGGAGCCGTCGGTTCGGTTCTCGGATTCTTGATTATACCGTGGAACCATGCTCACCCCGCCTTTAGCTTCTCCATGTGTGATGCTTTTAACACCGTTGGATAAATATCATGAAGAAAATTACTTAACTCTGTGATGACGCCTCATATAAAGTTTGGTAGAAGTTCCTTGAAAGCTATTGGAATTAGTCTTTCCATAATTATGTGGCAATCATGGCTCTTCGGACCTATCAACTTGCATTCATTCAAATCAACACATCTCCAGAGATTCAAAGCGTATCCATTAGGAAATCGCACAAATTACAACTATTGACAAACAACCCATCTCTGCTCCCTATCTAGTATGTAATCTGTTTTTGGTTTTGGGCCCCTGCTGCTTGCATCTACATCTAGTGCTGGTCGATCACAACGAGCTCTCATATCTTTTCTAGCAGTGAAGTTGTCTTTCATTTTTCCGGTGACATTCATCATGGTATTGGTGATATTATCAAAAACATTCTTTTCTATGTGCATGACGTCAAGATTATGACGAAAAAGATGGGTATTCCAATATGGTAGATCACAAAATATACTGCGCTTAGTCCACTTATGTGCGCTTCCGTACGCAATAGTTGTGCCATGGGGACTTTCAACAACAGTCGAAAAGTCATGCACTTGCTCCCAAATTTGATCATAAGTCAACCTCAATGGTGGAAGTGTTCTTTCAATCCTATTTTTGATGACTCTTTTTTATTCCTTCGGAATGTATGATTTATTGGCAAAAATTATGTATGACAATCAAAATAGCTGACCTTCTTATCGTGTTTTAATCTGAATGACTTTGATATCTCTGTACATATCGGACATCCTAATATCCTAGCTGTACTCCATCTAGATAACATCCCATAAGATGAAAAGTCATTTATCGTCCATAGAAGTGCAACCTTCATTACAAATGTTTGATAAGTAGAAACATCAAACGTAAGAACACCTTCATCCCATAGCTGTCGTAACTCCGCAATCAATGGTTGCATATAAACATCTATCAATTTTTTTTTTTCAAATTTTGCGGGCCAGGCATGATCAATATCAAAAACATATAAGGTGTCTTCATACACATACCAAGTGGCGGATTGTACGGAATTAAGATAACTGACCAACGTGAATAACTTTTTCTTGATTTTCCAAATGGGGCAAATCCATTAGCACAGAGACTTAATCTAATGTTTCGAGGCTTCATCGCAAACTCAAGGTATGTTCTATCAAAATGTTTCCATACCTCTACATCTAAAGGAAGACACATCAAACCCTCATCGATTTCATGATTTGCATGTCAAGTCATCTGTTCAGCAGTGGCTGGAGACGCATAAAGCCTTTGCAATTTAGGGATAAATGGCAGATAAAATAATTGCTTGCATGATCTACGCTTCTGATTATGACCCTGCCTCTTGCTAATCTTGACTCTCGGTTGGCCACAGAATTTGCAAGATTCAACATTTTCATCATCCCACAATATAACACACAACCCGTACTACATACATCGATCCTTAAAATTGGAAGACCTAAGTTATCCACTAGCTTCTTCATGTCGTAAAAATCAGCCGACATGATATTATTGCGAGGCATTGCTTCTCGTATTGTGTCAACAAAAGAGTTGAAGCAATTCTCGGACACATTATGCTCTCCCTTGATGTTTAATAGTCTTGCTGTCACTGATTATTTAGCGTGATTGTCACAACTTGCCCATAAAGATTCATCTGCTGCTTTCAATACTTCCTAGAACTGGTTAGTTTGTAAAAGTTTCATTATGCACATTCTCATCAAAAACTAGTTAGATGTAAAAGTTTCACTGATAATTTAATCTCCTTTTTGTCTCGCGAGTTTGTCAAGACAATTCTTGCAATGTCATAATTTTGACAATTGCTTATTTCAAGACAGTATGACAGGCAAATTGAGGGGTTTGGGTAAAGTTGAAGATCAGTTATTTTTCTGGATCAATTCTCATGGAGATTTAACATCCTTAAATAAAGACATTTCTTGTAATGATGCTAATGTTAATAAAAATCTCCTTTATCATCGGCGTTTGAGTCATAGTGCAAAATTTCCTTATCCGAAATGTCCAGTATGCCCTCCAACTAAACAATCCAGACAATATTTTTCTGGCTCTCGATTTTTCCTCACAATAGTTGATTTTTTGTGTGTCACTTGGATGTTCCTCATGCATTCTAAAGGTCAGACCGTTTCAAAGATATCAAATTTCTTCTCTATGGCCAAGACTCAATTTAGTACATCTGTTCAAAAAATTCGGATAGATAATAGACGGGAATTTCTTTCCAATGATTGTCAATCTTTACTTTGTCACGCCTGAAATCCACTGCAAGGGCCATGACGCGGTCGTCCTTTCTTAAAAGGACGCAGCCTTCACAAAGCCAAACTCAGCCTGCTAACAAATGTGTACATATATATTCGGTAAAAAGATATCTCGGTACACTATCAAAGCTTTCTATAAATATTTAAAAAAATATCCATAAACCCAACTAACAAAAGAGCTAACTAAAAAGCTCAACATAGCTCTTTAGACTTCATAGCAAAAATCCTCTACCCAAAATCCTTCAACTAGCGCAACTCTCACGTTTTACTAGCGATTCGCTGAACCTGAAAGACAAGTGAAATGGAAAGGGTAAGCTAACATGGCTCAGTGAATAATACATTTCTTCTAGGCGTATCAAACAATCACTATGCACATTTAATATCAAAATATAACTCATTTAAATCCAACTTAGAACATAATAGATTTTTATAGTCAAACGAGTTATATAAATTCTTAGCATAATAATTTCTTAACAAAAATACTTGTTTCAAATCGCGAATTCAAGCAAAATATATAAATGATCTAATCCATTGATCAATCTTGTCAAAACACAAGCCAATGGTCTATCCATTGACTAATCTCATCATAAACACATGTCAATGATCTATCCACTGACCAATCTCATGCTCAAGAGTCTAACCATGGTCACATATATCGCCCGTGACAAAAGGCGATCAAGATTCCCCCCTTGGCAAGATATCCATCTACAATGCCGGTGGCTCGGCCTACAAGGATATCCTAACTAGTATGCGCATACCCACAAACCCTTCAACCGGGTTCACAGCCATCTTGAGCACAACAAAATCTAATGACAATATCCTCCTCAGAATCAACTTCACACCAGTAACACATAATGAATAGAAACCATATCAAATAGACAAAACAACAGTAAATGTCTGATCCTGGTTTTATGCACTAAAAATATCATTTTCTCCAATCATAACAACATATAGTACTATATTTTTTCAAATATGCATTTTGCAAACACAAAAAATAAATAGTATCACTCACCTGACAATGCCAAAAGTAAACTAGAAATGTTACTTGAAACGACACGTTCGAAACCCTATCAAAAGTACGAAAAACTGATAAAAAATTGAGCCATAACTACTCTAGAACACGACTCAACTGAATAATGCTTATTTGCCACTAAGATGACACCCACGCATCAATAAAACACTTGTTCATAGCAAAAACACAAGTTTTCCGCTATACGCAACTAGCGCGATAAACTTCAACGGGCCATAACTTCCTCATCTGAGCTTCGATTTAAACGATCTTGTAGTCCAAAGAAAGCTCTTTTAACGCTTTAACGAGATCGCTTCCCACCTTCTCATCTCAGAAAGCGTCTGAGGTTGCATGCGCGTTTTAGGTTGTTTTCTCTTTCGGTGCTTTGAAGGGACCAAAGAGAAGGCTTACTCCTTGCTCAAGTAAGTACCCCGACAGTCATCTCAATGAATTGCCACACAAGAGTCCCACACGGCTTATCCAAAATCCATTCGAAAATTAGAAAAAAGGGCAAAATCAGTTCTGGTCGTGTACGGTTCATCGCGCACACTAGATTTGAATATCTTATTTCGGGAAAACCGTAATTTCAAATCAAGATCCGTCGAATCCTACGACTTCATTACACCATAAAGTTTCATTTCCACGCAAAAATTTGATTAAAAGACCAAGAAATCAATCCCAACAACTCATATTCCACCAAAACCCGAAAATTGGGCACTAACTCCGAAAATCACTTTGACCGAAGGAAAGAGGGGTGCGAATACTTACCGATCACTGTTAAACGATGCGAGAATAGCTTGGCGAGGCAACATGATGACCCTTTTTCTTTTCTTCTTCTTCTTTTTCTTTCTCTTCTGTCGACCTCTTCTGTCCTTCCTTCTTCTTCTATTTTGTTTTGTTATTCACGTGTACTGAAGAAGAAAGAAAGGAAGATTTGGGCTGGGCTTAGACATTTTTTTTCTTTTGGGCTAAATATTACAGTCTACCCTCCTTAAAAAAAAATTTGTCCTCGAAATTTGAATAACTAAACTTACCTCAATTTTTGAACAAATGAGGATACTTACATCTCGCCTCCTCCTCTAGTTTCCACGTAGCCTCTCTTTCAGTGTGGTTCTGCCATTAGATCTTAACATAGGGAATAGTTCGTCGTCGTAACACTTGCTCTTTTCGATCAACTATTCGGATGGGCTGCTCCTCATAAGTCAAGTTCTCTCTTAATCTCAAAGAAGTGAAATCCAGTACATGATTAGGATTCGGCACATATTTCCTCAATAAAGATACATGGAACACATTATGCACTCCGAATAAAACTGACAGCAAAGCAAGTTTATAGGCGACTTCGCCAATCTTTTTCAATATCAAGAATGATCCCACATATCTTGGACTCAACTTTCCACAACTGCCAAATCTTATAACACCTTTCATAGGTGACACTTTTAGGAATACGCGATCTCCCACATCAAACTCTACATTGCGCCTTTTGAGATATGCATAACTTTTCAGACGGCTTTGGGAGGCTTTCAGATGTTCTCGGATTAGCCTGACTTTTAGCTCTGACTACTGTATGAATTCAGGGCCAGTTAGTCTTTTCTGGCCAATATCATCCCAACAAATAGGACTTCTGCATTTCCGACCATATAAGGCTTCTTGGATGAATTGAGTATCTAGTAGTGTGAGCCTCCTGCAATATCTCCTTTTTCAAGTCTGCATTATCGGAAACACATAGCCTACCACGGAACTTCAGTGATCCATCCACATGGATACTAAAATTTGGTTGTCCTCCAGCTTCTACGCCTTCTCTAAACTTTCTCAATTGAGGATCATCATTCTACTTAGCCTTGATTCTATCGATCAGCGTTGGCTGCACTTGAAGATGAGCTAATTGAGCACCTAGCTGATGCACCAATACCTCCAATTCCAGTTTCCTCATATCCTCGAGAATAGGTTGTGAGAAGTGAGCAATACTGCCATGTTTCCATAAAATGTACGACTCAAGACATTTGTTAATACATTCGCTTTCCTTGGATGACAGTTGATAAACAAGTCATAGTCCTTCAAGAGTTCTAGCCATCTTTTCTGCCTCATATTCAATTTTTTCTAAGTAAAAATGTTCTTCAAACTTTTATGGTCAGTAAAAACTTCACATTTCTCACCATACAAGTAGTATCGTCATATCTTCAAAGCAAAGACAATCGATGCTAAATTTAGGTCATGAGTAGGACAATTCTTCTAATGTACTTTCAACTGTCTCTAGGCATAAGCCACAACCTTACCATTCTACATAAGAACACAACCTAGACCTTCCTTGGATGTGTCACAAAAGATAGTGAAACTATCAGTTCCTGAAGGCAAGGTTTATATGGGAGTTGTCACTAACCGTCTCTTCAATTCTTGAAAACTGTGCTCTCACTGATCTGATCACACGAACTTAACGCCTTTTTGAGTTAGACGAGTAAGTGGACTAGCAATTTTGGAGAACCCCTCCACAAATCGCCTGTAATAACTTGATAACTCAAGAAAACTTCTTACTTTTGTAACATTGGTAGGACGATTCCACTGAACGACTGTTTCAATTTTCTTCAGGTCAACAGAAATATCATCTTTAGAGATGACATGGCCCAAGAACTCTATATGGTCAAGCCAGAAGTCGCACTTGCTAAATTTAGCATATAACTTATTCTCACACAAAGTCTGTAACACCAATCTAAAGTCTTGCTCGTGTTCCTCTAAACTTTTCGAATACACTAAAATATCATCAATGAACACCATAATGAATCTATCAAGATACTGCTTGAATGCTCGGTTCATCAAGTCCATAAAAGCAGCAGGTGCATTCGTTAATCCAAAAGGCATGACAAGAAACTCATAATGCCCAGACATTATTCTGAAAGCAGTCTTTGGCACATCATCTGCTTTTATCTTCAACTGGTGATAATCAGAACGGAAGTCAATCTTTGAAAATACCTGAGCACCTTGGAGTTGATCAAATAAGTCACCGATCCGAGGCAAGGGATATTTATTCTTGATCGTCACCTTATCAAGTTATCTATAATCTACGCAAAGCCGCATGCTACCATCCTTCTTCTTCACAAAAAGAACGAGAGCTCCTCAAGGTGAGACACTAGGTCTAATGAAACCCTTATCTAAAAGTTCCTATAATTGCGTCTTCAACTCTTTCAATTCAGCAGGTGCCATCCGATAAGGTGCTTTAAAGATAGGTGCTATCCCGAGCAACAACTCAATGCAAAATTCAATGTCTCTATCAGGAGGTAAGCCGGTTAAGTCATCATAAAACACATCTGGGAATTCTCTAACAGTCGGAATATTTTTCAGCTTTGCAACTTCCTTACTGGTATCTTTTACACAAGCCAAATAACCACAACAACCCTTCTTTAGAAACTTCTTTGCTTGCATGGTTGAAATTAGCCTAGGAAAAGTGCCTTTACAACTTTCCGTAAAAGAAAACTTGGGCTGATTTGGAAGTCGAAAGACAACTTTCTTCGAATAACAATAAACAGTAGTATGATATGTTGATAGCCAATCCGTCCCAAGAATAACATTGAAATCTCGTATATCTAACAACATCATCTCCAGGCATTTCCACATTATTAATCTGGAGCTTCACCTCTTAAGTACACAATTAGCAATCAAGAAGTCACCGATATGAGTATCAACTCGTAATTCATAATTAAGAAGATCATGCAGCATATCAAGTTTCTTTGCAAATTCTGTAGAAATAAAGGAATGTGTAGCACCATAGTCGAATAATGCATAAGCACACCGCGAGGCAAGTGAAATAATACCTATAACAACGGTGTTAGAAGCTGCGGCATCATCTTCTGTCATAGCAAAAACTTTCCGTGTCATCTTCTGCTTTTGCTGACTATCTTGAGGCCTACCAACTGAAATGTCCGTTTTCCTCATAGAACAAGTACTTGCTATATGTCCAGGCTAACCACAAACAAAACACACCCTGCTATTTGTAGGTGTACTCTTATGAGTGGAACAATCACATGCCATGTGTCCTGTTTTGCCGCAAACAAAGCACGCTTATGTCTTGCGGTGACAAAGGCCTCCATGATGTTTCCCACATGTAGCACAAAGCCCCTGAATAACCTGACTCTTTTACTATCCACGATTACTAATGATTCGTTGCCTGGTGCTACCACTTGCTTGATTTCTTGAAAATGTGTGAACTTTGGCCTCTTATGCAATGAAGCACACTGTGTACCACTAATAGAAAGCTCTCGTTTAATCTTGATTGCTCGTTCCAGCATATCCTTATAAGTGGGACAATGACAAAGACACAAGTGTAAAACGAATCTCAGGTCGAAGTCCTCTCACAAAGTGCTCAACCTTTTCCCCTTCATCGGCTACTAGGTGTGCCGCAAATCTACTCATCTGATTGAAGCAACCTGCATACTCCAAAATAGTCGAGTCACCCTGTGATATGTGTAGAAAATCATATTTCATTTGCGCCTGAAAAGATTGCGAGAAGAATTGGGTGTTCAAGGTCTCTTTGAAATCCTTCCAAGGAATAATAGTATTTTCGTCTCCAAAGGCTGACCTCATTCCCTCCCACCAGTATTCGGCTTCACCTTCTAGATATTGCGTAACAAAATAGACCTTTTTCTCCTCAAGAACCTCTTTGAGTCTGAAAATCCCCTTTATTTTCTTAATCCATCGTTCTGCCACAAGAGGATCTATTTTCCCATCATAAGTGGGTGGTTTCGCCTTTCTGAACTGGGCAAAGGTGTAGCCCTTATCACCTTTAGATTCAGCAGCTCCAGTTGTAATATCTTGTGTCTCTCACTGTTGGCTATCTCCTTTTGATTCTCGAGATTCAGCTCTCGTACTCTCTTCTCCTCTTGAAGGCATGCCCTTAGAACCTCAAAGAACATCCCTAGAATCAAAGATGATAGCTCTCTTGCTCCTACTCTTCTTGCTATAATTGGCAAGCAGGTTAGGATTAGAACTTATGGTTACTTGAATCCAAGAATGAAACCAACTATATCTTAGTATCTCTTAGGCTAACGCATTAAAATCTATCACACTATCTCACAACGCCCCATATCGATCCATAGAGATCATAGCCTAAGTTCTGGTACCAATAAATGTCACGCTCCAATTCCATTGCAAGGGCCATGACACAGCCGTCATTTCTCAAAAGAACGCAGCATTCACAAAGCCAAACTTAGCCTGCTAACAAATGTGTACATATATATATATATATATATATGGTAAAAAAGTATCTCGATATACTATCAGAGCTTTCTATAAACATAAAAAAAGATCCATAAACCTAACTAACAAAAGAGCTAACTAAAAAGCTCAACATAGCTCTTTAGACTTCATAGCAAAAGTCTCATACCCAAAAATCCTCCAACTAGCGCAACTATCACATCTTACTGGCGATTCGCTAAACCTGAAAGACAAGAGAAATGGAAGGGGTAAGCTAACACAACTCAGTGAGTAATACATTTTTTCTAGGCGGATCGAACAATTACTATGCACATTTAATATCAAAATATAACTTATTTAAATCAAATTCAGAACATAACAGATCTTTATAGTCAAACGAGTTATATAAAACCTTAGCGTAATAAGTTCTTAAAAAACCTTAGCGTAATAAGTTCTTAAAAAAAATACTTGTTTCAAACCACGAATTCAGGCAAAATATATCAATGGTCTAATCCATTGATTAATATCGTCAAAACACAAGCCAATGGTCAATCTATTGACTAATCTCATCACAAGCACATGTCAGTGGTATATCCACTGACCAATCTCATGCTCAAGAGTTTAACTATGGTCACGTATAACGCCCGTGACAAAAGGCGATCAAGATTCCTCCCTTGGCAAGGTCTCCACCTACAATGCCGGTGGCTCGGCTCACAAGGATATCTTAACTAGTATGCACACACCCACAAACCCCTCAACCGGGTTCACAGCCATCTTGAGCACAATAAAATCCAATAACAACATTCTCCTCAGAATCAACTTCACACCAACAACACATAATGAATAGAAACCATATCAAATAGACAAAACAACAGTAAATGTCGATCCTGGTTTTATGTACCAAAAATGTCATTTTCTCCAATCAGAACAACATATAGTACTATATCTTTTCAAATATGCATTTTGCAAACACAAAGAATAAATAGTATCACTCACCTAACGATGTCAAAAGTGAACTAGAAATGTTACTCGAAACGACACGTCCGAAACCCTATCAAAAGTACGAAAAAATGATAAAAAAACTGAGTTATAAGCTACTCTAGAACACGACTCAACTGAATAATGCCTATTTGCCACTAATATGACACCCACGCATCAATAAAACACTCGTTCATAGCAAAAACACAAGTTTTTCACTATGCGCAACTAGCGCGATAAACTTCAACGAGCCATAACTTCCTCATCCGAACTTCGATTTAAACGATTTTATAGTCCAAAGAAAGCTATTTTAACATATAATAAGAACTTCAATACAGCTTGCCCAAAATCCATTCGAAAATTGAAGAAAATGGCAAAATCAGTTCTGGTTGCGCACTGTTCATCGCACACACCAGATTCGAAAATCTTATTTCGGGTAAATCGTAACTTCAAATCAAGATCTGTCGAATCCTACGGTTTCATAACACTCATTTCCATGCAACAATTCGGCTAAAAAACCAAGAAATCGAACCCGGTGACTCATATTCCATCAAAATCCGAAATTGGACCATAACTCCGAAAATCACTTCAATCGAAGGAAAGAGGGGCGCGAATACTTACCGGTCGTTGTTAAACGATGCAGGAATAACTTGGCGAGGCAACGCGATGACCCATTTTCATTTCTTTTTTTTTTCTTCTTCTTCTTCTTCTTCTTTCTTCTTTCTCCTTTCTCTTCTGCCGACCTCTTCTGCCCTCCCTTCTTCTTCTATTTTGTTTTGTTGTTCACGTGTACTGAAGAAGAAAGAAAGGAAGATTTGGGTTGGGCTTAGACACTTTTTTTGTTTTGGGCTAAAGATTACATACTTACTTCTTATGGCATTCTTTATGAGAACTTTTGCACATATACTCCACAATAAAATGAAATTGTGGAACGAAAACATTGACGTCTCTTAGAAGTCGCACAAGCTCTCAAATATCAAGTTTTTATTCCTGAAAAATGTTGGGGTGATTGTGTGATCATTGCTACTTATTTAATTAACCGCACGCTGAGTAAAATTGTTGATGGTGTCACACCTTTTGAATTACTTTATGGAAAAATATCTTCCCTTGATCATCTTCGGACTTTTGGATGCTTGTGTTATGCAATAACTGTTGGGCCTCGAACCAAGATGGATCCCTATGCCATCTGATGTGTTTTTATGGGGTACCCACTTTACAAAAGGGTTATTGAGTTATGAAACTATCTACCGAAAATTTCTTCATTAGCAAATATGTTGTTTTCCATAAAAATATTCTTCCCTTTCAAGATAATACGTCTTCATCTTCAACTGCTCCAGACTGCCAGAATTTCCTAGAAGATGATGTTTTGACTCATTCTTCTTCATACTTTATTACCCCATCGATTCCGGTTGTATCAGCTTCGATAGAAAGTCTGGAGGTGACATTAGCAGAATCATCTCCGATGGATGTCTCTTTATCTCCTATTGCTGATTATTCATCGTCATCAGTGGCACCTTCATTGGATCCTTCTCCAGTGACTTTAGTTCCCGCCGAACAACCACGATGTTTTGGGCGCATTATTCGGCCACTTTCGTGGACTAAAGATTATATCTGTTCTACATCCAAAGCTTCAAGTAACCACTATCTTGTATCATCATACGTCTCATTCAGTCATCTTTCTCCCACATATACATGTAGCATTAACAGAATTTCTGAAGAACAAGAGCCATCTTCATACCAGGAAGCTGCGCGAGACCCTTGATGGCAAAAGGTGATGGAAGCTGAACTCATTGCAGTTGTGGAAAATCACACATGGAACATTGTTCCTTTATCTGAACATCGAAAACCCATTGGATGTAATGGGTCTATAAGATCAAATTTAAAGCTGATGGGTCTGTCAAACGATGCAAAGCACGTTTAGTTGCACATGGTTTCACTCAAAGGGAGAGTTTCGATTACAATGAATCTTTTTCACTAGTTACGAAGGAAGTAACTGTTCGATCTTTCTTCACAATTGTGGTAGCACATCACTAGTCTCTTCATCAGATGGATGTCAATGACGCTTTCTTCATGGAGATCTCAATGAAAAAATATACATGAATCTTCCACCGGGATTACACAGACAGGGGAAGTCGTATTTATGTCGTCTTCGCAAATCCCTGTATGGTATGAAGCAAGCTTCCAGACAATGGTATGCCAAGTTTACAGATGCTCTCACATCAGCAGGTTTTTGGCACTCAAAATATGATTATGTCGTTTTCAGATGAACCTCTGGTACTGAGTCCATTTATTTGCTTATTTATGTTGATGACATACTTATTATGGGAAACAATGAGTCTTGCATTGATAAGTTCAAAAGATATCTACACTCCACATTCCACATCAAGGATTTAGGAGCTCCAAAATATTTCCGTAGCATTGAAATTACACGTTTTGATAAAGGAATCAACCTTAGCTAACGGAATTTTGCATTAGAAATTGTATCCGAAGCCGGCCTATCAGGACGCAAACCTGTCGTCGTCCCCATAGAGCAGAATGTCAAGATGACAACACATGAATATGATTTAGGGATTTTTACGTCCGTTGAAGATCCACTAATCAAGGATCCATCAAGATATGAAAGACTCGTTGGGAAGCTGATGTATCTTACTATGACAAGACCTAACAAATGCTACGCAGTTCAAATTTTAAGTCAATTTATGCATCGGCCAAAGCAATCTCATATGAACGCAGCATTATAGCGAGGTATCTAAAGGGGTGTCCAAGACTTGGGAATTTTTTATCTTGCAACTGTAACATGAAAATGACAGCTTTTTGTGACATCGATTATGCAACTTGTCCAATAATCAGAAGATCTATTACTAGTTTTTACGTGAAATTGGGAAAGTCTTTGATTTTATGGAAAACCAAGAAGCAAACAACAATATCATTGTCATCTGCATAAGCGGAATATCGCGCCATGGCCAAAACTATTTGTGAAATAGTATGGTTGCGAGGCTTATCCTCTGATCTGGGAATAAATATAGAAGGCCCAACCAAATTATTTTGCAATAATGATGCGGCACTCAAGTTAGCAAATCCAGTTTTTCATAAAAGAACAAATCACATTGAAGTTGATTGACACTGCACTCAAGAAAAGATTCAAGAAGGAGTCTTCGTCACTAGGGATTGGGACTGTGGAACAACCTGCATATATTTTCACCAAACCATTGTGTCAAAGGCAGCATGCGTATCTCCCAAGCAAACTTGGCGTCCTTGAGAGGGAGTGTTGGAGATCACAATAAAATCATAGATCATAATCAGAGATCATATCATAATCTTCTTGATTGAAGATTATATTCGGAGATAACGCTGGATTGATTTCATATATAATTACTTTCCTTTTATTCCTACCTTGTCAATATTATAGAGACACAACTGTACAAACAATATCAAGTAAAGAAATATAGAAAGCTTGCTCTATTTTGTTCTTTCATTTCGTCGCGGACATCTTCTTCTTTCAACTTTGAGCCCTTATTTGAGAAAATAATTGCATTTGAAACGCTTAATTGAAATTTTCCACATTATTAATATTAGGGCTAGTTAGAGGTTCAATAACGGAGCTTGTGGTTTTTGTATGCAACAGCATCAACCTCCCGAAGTGGACAAAAAAAAATGGCACTTTTTTAGCGTGGACAGATTTGCGATCGTAGTGAAAGTCTGTGAAATTTTTGGGAAAAAAAATTTGGATCAGAATTAGTGTTGGAGTTACAGTAGGTTTCTTTCCCCCCCAAGAGGAGTAGCCCAATATATATTATGCGTAAAATAGAATGAGTTGGACTCACCCACATTTTGCTTTTTCGCAATTTTTTTTTGGCTTTTACATAAAAAAAAGATTTATCAAAGGAAAATCCTTTTGAATTTAATAGGTTACATCACTTGCTGGGATTTATGGTTTGGGAAGACAGGGACAGATAACCAATTGGACGTCAACGTCTTGTTAGGATTAAATTTAATGAGTCTTGTTATTAAGGGCAACGCTTAATGTGATTCGTGAGACTTCAAGCGTTGCCCTTCATAACGAGGCAAAATGTTCCGTCGAGAAAAGAAAAATACAAAACAAAACAATACCGAAGCAAAAAGTCTCACAGGAATTGTCCCCATGCCTTGCTATAATCTCACCCCCTTTAAACTTTACCTGTCCTAAAAAAAAAAAAACAAAAACTCTTTACCAATCAAGAAAGTATTGTGTGGGCCGGGCCAACAGATATCCATGCGCCCCGGCCAATCACGAGAGGACACCTGTCCTCTCGTATTTGACAGAAGAGAGAGACAGAGGGGAGAGAGAAGGGCGCGAGAGGACACCTGTCCTCTCGTGATTGGCCGGGGCGCATGGTCTCTCCCCTCTGTCTCTCTCTTCTGTCAAATACGAGAGGACAGGTGTCCTCTTGTGATTGTGCGGGGAGCGTTGACCTCGGCTTACCCAATATTTTTCCTTTCCTATTCGGTACGTTGGCTAAAGTATTGTGTCACATCACTCGGCAATGGATCACATATGTTCTTTAATTCCGTTTGTTTCACGGAAAATTTAATTTTTTTTTAAAATTATCGAATATATCGATTAGAATAATTAATCAATAGAAACTATTTTCATTATCTAAAACGATTTTTGTTTGGAATGTTTTTATAAATGATGAAAATAATTTTCTTTTATTGTAAGCAACATGAACAATTATTTTAAGGAAAATATTTCTGATTCGCTCAACTTTCCTAAGGGGGTTTAGGTCTCAAAATCCTCTTGTGAAAATGCTATGGTGTTTGACAAGCCTTTTCAAGGGACATTGGATCAAATGCCAGCCTTGGAAAGGCTAAAAGCCCAATGATGTTAGGGACCAACATTGTGATTTCAGCAATTTTGAAATGTTGAATGTCCCATTAATGAAAATTAGTCAATTACTTATTTTGCTCTCAATACTGAAAATCCATTCTTACCCCTATTTTAAAAGTGAAACCCCAATTGCTCATCTTCTTCTTCCAGTTATTGTCCATCTCCTTCTTCTTGTGGGGCTAGCAGGGGACGAAAAAGGCCGTTGAGGGTCGTGCGATCCCTGACGACTTCATTGGATGGCCGGAACCCTTCGTCGGCCAGCGTAGGGTTAAAAAAAAATAAAGAAATGAATAAATAAAAACATTGAAAAAGAAAAGAAAATGCAGCCAAAAGTCCATTGCAAATAATTTTTTTGCCAAACACTACTTATCCCAAGTTGCATTTCAATGTATAATTTATCAAGCACCATTTGCATTTCTCCAAAGCCACTTAGGATAAAGATATTTACATTTGCTCAAAGTCCATTTCCAAAGCCAAACCACACGCACCCGTTCATGTGATCTACCTCCACGGCGGAGTATCCACTTGTTGATTTGAGCTAATCAGAATATTTTTACTTTTGTATAAACTGTTCCTTACAATGTATCATATGGCATAATACATCATATACACTTTATGGCATCTAAGTTTTTGGCCTTTTCTCGTTGATCTTTGCTCTTAACTAAAAGCATAAGCTCTCGAACAAATAACCATCCATCGTAATCCACCAAGGTTATTGTCCGTCGCCAACTCACTTCGTTATTTCTTAGGTCTCTCCTAAGCAAACAAAACATGATCATCCCTAAAATAAAATATGATCTGCTCGCCCCCGCGACCACCCCTTAATTTCGTTCACCTTAATTTCATTCACCTAACTTACGCACTCTCTCCCTCTCCGACACACACACACACAAAATGCACAGGCGATTCCATCGTTTCTTCACATCCCTAAAGGAGCACGGCAGCGTTAGCTACGCCAAGATCGCCACGGCCGGCGGGTTCTGCAATGTCGACCTCGTGCTCATCAAGGCGACCGCACCCGACGACCTCCCACTTCCCGACCGGTACGTGCTCGAGCTCCTCAAGATCTTCTCCATCTCCACTTGCTCGTTCCGCTCGTTTTCCCTCTGCTTCGCCCGCCGGCTGGGCAACACGCGCTGCTGGCGTGTCGCCCTCAAGTGCTTGCTCCTCGTCCACCGTCTTCTCCGGATGCTCCCCGAAGACAGCCCTTTACGGTCCGAACTGCTGTGGACCCGCTCCGCCGGATTCCTCTATCTGAATCCGTGCCCCTTCCGGGACGCCTCCTCCTCTGCGGCCGAGGACTACACCATTTTCATCAGGTGCTATGCCGGGCTTCTCGACGAAGCTCTCAATATATTCTCGATCAAAACCGTGCTCGTCGAGGACGAGGAGTTACCCGAAAACCTGTCCGATAGGATGAGGGAAGTGGGGAAGCTGCTAGAGATTCTGCCGCAGCTACAGAGTCTGATCGACCGCGTCATGGACTGCCGGCCGGTCGGATCTGCAGCAAGGAGCTTCATCGTAAAGTCGGCGATGAAACACATAATCCGCGACAGCTTCATTTGCTACACCACATTCAGGAGAGACATTGTGGTGTTGCTAGAGAGCCTCTTTCACATGCCACACAGGAATTGCATCTCCGCCTTTGGCATCTACAAGAAAGCGGCTCTCCAAGCCCATCAGCTTACTGAATTCTACGACTGGTGCAGGGGGCGGGAGTTCTGCGGGCCTTACGAGTACCCGTTCATCGACCGGATCCCGCAGATTCAGATCCAAGCGCTCGAGAGTCTCCTCGACGGGATGTGGCAGTTGACGGATCGGTCGTCCTCGTCGTCATTGTCAACAACTGCGTCGCCCTCTTCATCCGCAGCACGGTCGAGGTCGACGTTGACCGAAGATGAATGCGAATGCATGCCGAGGCGGGATATGGTCATCGTCAGCACGCAGTGGGAGAGATTCGAGGACGATGCCTTGGTGGTGAAACCTGAGGAAGATGAGAGCGAGCCATTGATCAAGCTTGAAGATGGCGGGAAGGCGGCCATCGGTTGGGACTGGGAGGCCCTTCTGGAGGCCTCCATCAATCTCTCCCCCATGAATCCACAGACCAAGTTGCGTGCTCGTGATGAAGCAAACGAGGATCAAAGTGGGAAGGAGAACGAGTGGCAGTTGCAGATATACAGCAACCCAAGAAGCCTCAATCCTTTCTATTGACGTGATCTGCAAGAGGAATTGAATTTGCTGTTAACGGTGTCGTTTTTCATGTTAGACAATAGTGTTAGAAATTTGGGTTTTAAAGACATGAGGCACTTCATGAGTTTCGATTTTTTCCTATACCATTGGTTGTGTTGCTTTAGAAACTAGCGTACCATGTTTCATTTGTTGTGATGAGCGGGGAAAATTGTCCCAAAAGTACTAAATTTATTATACAGTGCACAAATCACCCCTACCACCTTTCAATTCTGCCAATTTAGTTCTATATACTTTCACGATTTGTCAATTTAGTCATAATCCTTTCAATTGTGTCAATTTAGTCCTAAACATTTTAAATTTTTGTCAATTTAGTCCTAAGTCTATTATTTGAATAATTGGGAAAAAGATTACATTAACAAGTCGTCAAAAGGTTTAGGATTAAATTAACACAATTAAAAAGTTTAGGACTGAATTGGCTTCAATACAATGAGCTTATGACTCTTTCCATGATTTTTCCCGTAGAGATATAGAGGTTAGAGAAAGTTTTACTAATCAATGTACTGTTGGAGACTAATCATGATCGTTGTCTAAGCTAAGCGAACAATTGTCTTCTCTAATTAAGTTGTTAAGATGCCAGTATCAAGTCGATACGGACCCCCCACATTATGAGACACACGAATGAGCGAAAGGGGCTGTAAAAATAATGATTGCGTGATCATATTCTCTAAAAGTTTAAGCTATTCAAGAATAGAGCGACTTTTGACAACAACAAAAAAAGAATAGAACGACCAAAAAAAAAAGGAATAGAGAGATCAATCCTAAACAAGGCGTAGATGCTTTCGAGAAGTTAAAAATGGTAAAGTATATTCAAAACAATGGCTGACTTCTTATAAGTATTATACATGTATATATGCATTTGGATGGAGTATATTGTACATTAATTATTTGGAGGAAGGAAAAATCCAATGCAAGAACAATCGACGCTTGTAATATACTTTCCTTACAATATACTTTCCACATATCTGTTTAGGAGCACCGATTTGGAGTTTTTTTTGTTATATTAACCCTATTATCTTCACTTGGGAAGGAGAAATATTTAGGGATAATATCGGTAGAAGTAGAAAAAAAATGCGTCACATAGAGATTTTGACTAAATATATATTGCAGATATGAAAAATTCTTATTCCTCAAAATTTAGGTAAAATCAAAGACTTGTATGAGTTTCACATTCTTAGAATTATTTGAGAAGTAATGAACGCTCATTTTGACCGGACTTGTCGCGATTGCATCGTTATACACATAAGTGTCAGCATAATGTTGGAGTAATCCCTTTATCCGACACAAGCCGAAGCAGTGCCAACGGGGGATCGAGATTTTCTCTGATGAGGGATGGTCGATGATTCGGACATGCGATCACGAAGAGGCTTCAAACCGCCTTGAGAAAACGCTTAATCAACGCGGCGAACCACTTTGGTCGTGACACAAACTCACATATTTAACATTGAATGGGACATATCAAATTCCCCATCATACCTAAGAAACTCCCCCCTGCCAATCCATAGTTGCCAACACAAGAAAAAAAAATTAAAATTGAAAACCGAACCAAAAAAATATGCAGCGCTTATTCGAATAACCAATCGAATAGCGGCATGTCATAAATTAACCTAATAAAAGCCCAAAAAAGAAAAGAAAAAGAAAAGTGGTGGTTGCTCTGTTAATGCCAATCGACAATGGGGACAGATTCGTTGTCGGGTCCTAGGAAATTTTGGATCTTTCTGAAACTCCAACGTTTGTCTCGTCAACTTTCACACTGGGAAGGACGGTAATGCCAAAGCCGTCCGGCTGCGTTGGCAATTAGAGCCGCTGGCTTGGATACCCAGCACCAACCCATACATAAATGCTCTTTGTGACCATGGGCATGAGTTCAAAATACCCACCAACTAATGACAATTAATGTGTAAACGGTGGTGTCGACGGGCCGATTTGGTTCGTGTCTCCACTGATACTGGACCCTAACGGAGCATGAAAGGCATATGATATTTATTTTTTTGGGGGGTACGCCGGCCAAGACCCGGCTCGCGCAGAACTTGAACCCAAAAGAATGATTCGGTTCGGATCGGATCGAATCGAGTCGAAACGAGTTTAGACATCTGCCGTCTGCTTTTTCTAAAGGGTGTAAGAATTGAAGAAAACATTCTTCCGTACGTCGCGGTCGCGTCAGCCAAACAAGCCATGGAAATTCAGTTGAAATGCATCAGTGTAGGGGGAAAGCAACTACGAGGGAGTTTCCAGCTCTACCTTGCATTCTCGACGGAACAAGCAAGGACACGAACAGGAGCGTCGACAGATGTTTTCCCACCGTCGGTTCACATTACCGTCCCGGTTTCTTGCCATTACTATGATTCTGGTGGAAATCCAAGTCCAAAGGATGGTATGGAATTCGCGTCCCAGTTGCATTCGACACGTCGGAATGTTGTCGGACTCGTGTACTACGTTAAAATTGGTTCGAGACAAATGATGATGCCTACGTGACAAAAAAAATAGTAATTATAATAATAATATTGAGTTTAGTAATGTGTTTCGGTATGATTCGGGTTTATAATGCGAAATTGAACCAAACCGCGAGAAGCCTGATCCGAAACAACCCCAAATTTTTTGTTGGAAACGGTTGGAGGTTCAGTTCGGAAGCCCATTACTTGCAGCATAAATTGCTAGTCTCCACTGGTAATTTGATGATTTTAACCACTCATTCTCCCGTCAATTATCACTAGGCGCACCCGTTAAACCATAGTCAAATTGGATTAATCCAGTGATAAAAGCGCCCTCATACTCTCGGCTCAGGAACCAATGGTTGTCGACTCGATTTCAGCCTCGAAGGACTCAGATTTTAGCGAATGACCACAGCGACACGTTGTTGCGCTAGCTCTCCTCAAGATAACTGATCAATTACAATTGTGCCACTTGATTATAAATAAATGTAACTAGACAAGAAAATGATTCGTGAAAAAATAAAGAAGATAATGTTTCTGTGGCACTGAGTAATTTCATGATGTATCTCGATATTTTCTTTTGGGATAAGTGACTTGGAATTCCTTTTACGATGAAAATGCAATTTAGTCCTAAAACAGTAAAAAGTGTAATTAAGTACTAAAACTTATTATGAAAGTGCAATCGAATGTTAAAACTTTCAAAAAGTGCAATTAGCACAGGAAAAAGTACGAAAAAGTACAAAAAGTTGCTAAACATGTTGCATCTGTACTAATTATGTCATAAAACTTTCAATTAGACCAATTTAATCGTAAACTTCATTTGTATTTGTGCCAAATTCAATTCATTCGGCTAATTTTTGGTCGAAAATTACTGACATAAACCCTAGCGGTGCCATGTAGCACAACCGACGCTGACGTGGTTAAAAATTATTTTTTTAATCATTGTCTCTCTTTGTTTTTTCTTTTCTTTTTTTCTCTTGGCAAGTGCCAGCAAGCTCTTTAATTTAGGGTTAATATAACAAAAAAACCTCAAGCTTGTACAACTGTGATAAAATTACCATAAATTATTTTTTTAACTTTCAAAAACGCTAAATTAGTACAACTTTGACAAATTTATCCTAAATTATTACACATATAGTGAATTTACACTTTATTAATTTTCGTTAAATTTTATCATTAAATTACTGGTTTAGATGACACGTGACAATTACTGAATGTACATGTTTCGGGTTTTCACAATCTATTTGTCGCGGATGTATCAATTTGGGGTTTCTAGTGGCATTGATCCAAATTAATGAAAATTAACGGAAATTAAATTTATCACACAGTTTGAGATTTTTAGAGGTCAAAATAATTCATTTAGAGTAAATTTATTATAGATATATCAATTTGAATTTTGGGTAATCAAAAAATAATTTACAATAAATTTATTATAAGTGTATCAATTTAATTTTTTTGTTAAAAAATAAATTTATGAATAAATTTATGATAAATGTAATTTAGAGTTTTTCGTAGCCGTCCGTTGACGCGATTCCCTTTACAACAAGCTATGTGGTTGCGGAGTCGATTGGCTTGGAAGCATCTGGAGCTGCCACATGGAACTCTGTCTGAACAGTTATTTCCGTTTTGAAGACAGCCCACGAGAGATATTTCGAAAGATCAATTTTTTTCTGCCGCTTCGAACGATAGTGACATCACTCTGAAAATCAAAAGGGTTTAAGTACAGTGAAAACACACCTAATCACATGGGCCAGTGTCTATGGACATCCAAGCATAATCTCGAAGACCCCAAAAGCAAAAAACCATTGCCCTTGAGCATTCTGAACTTTGGACACTACCAGTACCACAATACAAAATGGACATCGAAGCATTAAAAGCAGGCGTAAGACCAATCACTAGAAGCCGCGGGGAAGGATGACGGAGAGGCCGACGCAGACGGCGAACAGGAAGATGAGGAGGCCGGTGAAGTTCACGACGAGCGCTTGTTGACCCTTCTGGAGGCCTAAGAAGACGAACCTCTCGACCAGGCCGGACTCGGCCGTGCAGACGGCGAGGAAGAAGACGACGGAACCGACGAAGACGTGCCATGGGTGGTAGGAGGCTCTTGCGGTGTTGTTCGTTTGCGGGAATACGAAAGAGAAGAAGGCAAACACCCACTGAAAAGAAGAAAAGAACAGAAAAAACTGTTCCAACAATGAGTTTTTCTATCGGCCGATGACAAAATAGAGATTAATCAAGATTTCATGCTGTTTCCTCCGTTGCTTAACCTGCAGACCGAACAGGGAGATGGTGGAGATGCCGAGCCAGGAGTGCAGGGTGTACACGTTGGGAATATGGCGCTCGTTATGGAACTTGAAGACCGCAGTGATCCCCAGAATCCCCAGCAGAAGAGCAATCAAGTTCAGGATGAGGTGAATCGTCTTCAGCGCTTCCCTCTTCGCTGGAATCGACTTGTACACCATAATAGCTGCGTCGAAAATCGATGTTTGGTAATCTATTCCAGTAAAATCCAGAGCTTCTGAAAGACTTAAGATATGCGCTTCCTGATTCTAAGGAGGAAATATGGAAAGCGACATGGCGAACATCCTTAAAAAAATTTAAAAAAAAAAAAAGATTTTTACACAAGAAAACGTTTGTGATTGTGAAAAGAAAGCCGCCAAGATATCAATTATATGTGACCCTCACCTTCTCCTGCGATGAGAATGAATCCAATCACCATCAGGAGCGGATGCAGCTGCACAAAAAAAACAGAGCATACAAACGAATCATCGAGAGGAACGAAACGGACTGAAATCGAACTTCATCTCCTTCGGAAAAGAAAAGAAGCGGAATCGTGCGTGCTTACGTTGAAAATCTTCTGTTTGTTGTCGGATGAGAAAGCCACGCCTTCCCGGAGCTTGAGGAGCCAAACGAGGACGAGGGTCGCCACCGCTAGCGCCAGCAGATGCCCCAACACCGTCGCCGGAGTTGCGGATACTTGAAAGTTCCGGCTCTTCGCCATGGTTGATCCCTTTTGAGAAAGAGAGAGAGAGAGAGGGAGAGAGAGATTCTAGAGACGTTCGGAGGAGGGGGGGATGAAATAGCCGAGCGTTGTGGGTACGTGTGTGCGATCTGAATTAGAGATTAAGAAAAGAAGGGGGGCGGGGGGGAGCTTAGTGAAGTTCACTATGCGGAAGGACCGGACGGCGGACGGAGCTTTTTAATGATTCTCTCTCTCGGTCTTCGATTTTTGCACCCTGCATTTTGCGGCCCTTTGGATTTTACACCCCCGACAACTTTCCAGTCTTTCGATTTGAGGCCCAGACAGCTTGGCCTTTTTTTTTTTTTTGGTAAAGGAAATAAAAAATTTTGGATAAAGAAACAGATTGACCTTCTTTTTTTATTAATAACCCCGAGGGGTCGAGATCATTTTGTGCGCACTTTAATTATTTCTCGAAGAAAATTAGCATAACAACCCACCGCCATGTATCTCTACTTAAATCACAGTTATTCAGCCGTGGAATCGAATTTGGGATCAGTGAATCTAACCACACAATTCTAAGCGCCCTAACCAACTGAGTCACCTCTGAATGGATACAGCTTGACCTTCTTTCGTATTTCAATTAGCCAAGCATCTCAAAAGATCAAGATGAAGGTGCTCCGGTTCCCAATTCCTGCACATGCGGGTGAATTGAGAAACAATTTCATTTTCTGCAGCACATCAAATCGGAGAAAGTCACGAATCCTCCCGATTCTTTCTCCAACTTAAGGCGTTTTCAAGAGAAGCAAATAAAATCAGGGAAATGCAAGAGAATTTCGTTCGGTCATTAGACTAGAGGAGTTGGTAGGTTGGATGAATCTAATTTAGGTGCATTTTTCGAGTACGGATGTAATCTTCGTTGCATCGTTTGATCATCAGCTCAATCATGCACCGTTCTTCCATGGAGTATGTCCTACTGATCGGGCCACATACAATTCGGTTCTTATTTTATTGTTCCGTTGCTTGTTTGTTGAGAGTAAGTCCGGCCCTACCAAGCATTATTAGCCCAAGAAAAAGCCGTACGGCAAATTTCTAGCATTTTAGGGTGAGGGCCAACAGAAAAGCCAGCTTCTCTTTCAAAGTCAAATGTGAGACGATTGGGCTTTCGACACGGAGTTTTCACCCTGAGTGAGTTATAATGCTCTGGGACTAAGAAGATCGCCCCTTCATCACGGGACGCATTTGTCTGTCGATCTTAGTCTTAGATAAATTGATGGTAGCCACTCTGTCAGGAGAAAAGATAAGAGGTAGATAAAGATAAAAGAGGAGATTGCCATTTTCTCGACTGGTTTGAAAGTTTGCAGACTCTTTCGCTTCGATCGGACGTACCTTCTTTGTTTAGCGGCAAGTAGCACTTGAAAGATTGGAGTGAGGCCCCTCAGGCATTACCCATCATTACTGAGTTGAGTTGGATGTGCAATGCAAATTCCAGATTTGAAAGACTCCAACGAGTTTTCTACGTGCGGTTTCAGCCAAACCCGGTGTTTGTGGGAAGGGTTTGAACCACCGCGACAATAAAAGTCCGGGACAATAAAGTCTTTGAACGACCTGCTCCATCAACGTCAGCAATCGTGAAATATCATTACAAGAGTAGGAACACAAGATAGACCAAATGAAAATTTCAGGGGCGAACACAATATAGCCCAACATCTTTGAATAAATTAAAAGTTCATGCGCGACATTGTATATTAAACTAAAGTTCAGAGATCGTGCTGAATAAATTCAAATTTTAGAGGCTACGTTGGAAATTGAACTAAAAGTTCAAAGACCGTTGAGAAGACTGATGGGTGTGCTGTCCTATCCACGATTCACTCATTCTACTTTTTTTTTTCCTCCTATTTAACTCTTAAATTTTGCTCTTCAAATCCAGCAACAGCCACTGGGGGATTGTCCTGGTGACCATTATTACCTTTAGAAAGAGGGAAGTAGGGTTCGAATCCTCACTTTCGGGGGATGGGGTGGGAATTCCTCATGGAGCAGGATTTCGCAATAGTATGGTGAGGATGTGTACATTTGAATTATATTTTGATTACATTTGATGGTACTTTGGGCAAATATTCGAATAAATAGAATGTAACTTATTTGTTTTTATACACTGTAGTTAGATGACGGTGAATGATGCAATTGTGAATATTCTCGATATTATTAATGTGTTTTTGAGATGTTGCTTGGGATTTTGCATATAAAAGATCTATTTTCCAGATTTCGTGCAAAGAGCCGCGCCCACGTTTTAGGGTTGCGCGGACGCAGAGTTGACGTGGAATTTGGGGACGTGATTTGACCGTTAACTTTGATATTCTCCAGATGAGATTGTGAAGGGTTTTTTTGCACTTAAATAGGACTCCTAATTAGGGATATTAGGGAGAAGATTTAGCCTACTTTTTCTCTCTTTCCATGTTGGATAGAATTTCTTTTTTCTATACTTTCTTTCTTCTATTTAAGGGGTTGAACGCAATAGGAGAAGACAGATTTTGATTCTAGAAAATTCATAAGCATTTTATTTTTCTCTTTGGCGTATTTTGTGTGTGGCTAATTCCTCTTAAATCTAGCAAGGGTTTAACGAGGTTCAAGTTCATTCAAGTTGTAAGATCTAAGCTTAATTCGTTTTCTTAATTTCTGTAGTATTTATATATTCTCTATTTTATTGTTTACCATTGGCTTGTTGATTGTTACAATAAGAGCTCATTGTGCTATTAAGAGGGGTGATAGTTTGCCAATTGAAATACCCGAATCCGTAATTGTTTAGGTGTTTTAATAATAGTGGTAGATGATAAAACTGCATTAAAACCAGATTTTCATGTTGTATTATGAGAATATATGACCTAGCCTGAATAAGTGGGTTGGGTTTTTCTCGCTTTTCTTGCTAATAAGGGATTAATCTTAGGCGCATGTCTGGTTAATCTATTATTAAGAAAAGATTAGGTTGTTAGAAGCGTTTCAACAACTATAACCAGTCTATATCAGCGTTTGAGATTATTCGTTTGACTCAATGATCAACTTCTGAACTTGAATGAGATTACCTTTGCTAGATGTTGCATAATCTGATTTCAATTATTTTTTTTAAGTATATTCTGCACAAACCTCCCTTGTTAATTTCGATTATATTGTTTACTCGGTTTTCAAAGAATTAATTAACAATTTCTTAGTCTTTGTGGATTTGACCCTGCTCATCCTAAGTACGATTTATTTGTCAATTTGAGAGTAGTGATTATTTTTTATGAAATCAACAGTCACCATGTGGATAGGATAGAACCATACCAAATAATAATAAATTCCTGACACTCCCAAATACAGATTGCTTATTGCATCTGCCTTTCCTATTCCAGGCAAATCTCAGCTATGATAATATGAACAATCGTTTTTTTTTACGAGACATAAGTTATTATTATGAAGCTTATGATTAATAACAAGACAACTAGTTGAATTGACTCTATTTATCAGTTCATCAAATCCTTAATTTTTATCATGGATGTGGGTTTTGGCGACCGGATTCGTCTCTCGTTTTGTTTGGTTACCTAAGTGATACTGAAGTCACCTGAGTGAGGAGGGAAGTGTGTGAAAATGGAAAGGAAGGGAAACGAAGGGAAGAGGTATGAATCTTTCACTTGCTTAGACTTGCATTGAAGGAAAGTAGGGGAAGGAAAATAGGTTTGATTGATTGTCTAGAATGACCCTTGCCTTGTTGGTTTTAAAGAAGAGATCATGTTACGAAAAACTTCAAATTGATATATTTGTGATAAATTTATCTCAAAATAATTTTTTGGCTACCAAAAACTTCAAGTCAAGTTGGTACAATTATCATAAATTTGCTCCAAATTAATTTTTTAACCGCCAAACCCCGAGCAGGCAAACCTATCATGAATTTACCCTCCATTGATTTTCATTAACTTTTACCGTCATATTACTCAGTTAGATGACACTGGACAGTTAATGGACTTAACGGTTTGAGATTTTTACCCTTCGTTTGTCACATATGTACATGTTTCGCTTTTTTCGTGATATCAACTCAATTTAATAAAAACTAACGAATAATAAATATGTTACATATGTATCAGTTTGAGATTTTTAGTGGTTAAGCAATTAGTTTGCAGTAAGTTTATTACTAGAGTACCAATTAGAGATTTTTTGTGGTTAAAAAATTTCAATTCCAATTTGGGATTTTTCGTATTTTAAGAATGAGATGAGGGATATAAACTTGGAAAAAAGCTATTTAAGCTCTGTTTGTTTAACGAATAATAAATGATTTGGAAAAAAAATCTTAAAATTGATTTTTTAGTCATCGACAATAATTTATGTCTAAGTTATTCTCCCGAAAAATGAAAATTCTGATTTGAAAATATTTAAAAGAAATAATTGTCTGTCTATTATTAAAAAAATAAATAATAAGGAACAAAAAATACTTGCAGGGGCCCAAAAAGAAATGCTTTTGTTCATTTACCCTCTTTATTCCACTTTCATTAAGTTATCCAAACAACGGAAACGCGTTTTCCTAGACAACCATTTCCCCACATTTCTCTCCAAATACACTGTTTGTGTCGTACGAGAAAAGCTAATCAACAACCTTTTTCTAACTAGTGAACCTTAGTGGTTCGCTAACTAGAAATATAGAAATTTAATGAGTTCTTCTTCTTCTTTTTCCTGGCCCAAAAGATTTATTTTCCTTTATTCACTTTCGCTATTCTCTAATCTTTAATCAACTCTTATTTACCATTCGTGATTACGTCTTAAAATCTACTACTCATATGTCAAATTACAAACATCAAATGCAAGTTGTCAACTAGTTTGGTTACCAACTCTCATTTCAAACAGTTACCGGCATTCATTCGGTTATTTTTCAATCTAACGCCTTTTCTATTGATTTACTTAGTCGCGAATAAAGTTGGTAATTCTCCAAATGATGGTAAATTCAAGGCGCTCGTAAGAAACTTAAATAGAAGTCGGTAAATATATACAAAAAAAAAAAAAACTTTTGCCAAAGAGAAGAAAGTTGGTAACTTTAGAAAAAATTAAGTTGATAAGTAACTCGAATAAGAGTTCGTAACACAAGACTATTTGACAAGTTAATCATATTGAGGGCCGGTAAGTAAGGCAAATAAATATGATAACTTACAGATATTGAATTAACAAATCAAATAAACAATAGTAAGCAACTCACATGAGAATCCATAAATTATTCTGAAAAGCTCGCAATTCACACAAAATGGGTTATTAATCTCATGTGATATTCGATGAATTTAAGGTGTTTCTAGAAAAGGTACGTAAAAGGTTACTAAAAGATAAGGCTAAAAATAAAATACCTAGTAAACGTCGGTAACTAACTCAAATAAAAGTTGAAAATGCAAGATAATTTGATAATCAATAGAGAGATAAATGTTATAGTCTGATTTTTATTTTTTTTTGGTCGAAGGGTAATAAGTCTAATTGAGATTGATATTCTCTAACAAAGTCGGTAATATCCACGAAAACAAAAGCTCGTCTATTGATTAGCACGTCAATTTACTACGCGCAGGCCCATTCTTTCAAATTGCAGTGAACAGAAAGCAATTTTCAGGGCCACATAAGCCCAATTTCCTCCATCTCCCATTAATGAGAATGAGCCCGTTTTCCTTATTTTTTCCTTTCAATGCATTTGTAAGTGTGGATCCATCCGTTTCGCTAGCATATGGCGATTATGAACTATATAACCTATGATTTTGGACTAAAGTTACACTGTAAATCAACTTTCAAAGTCATGATTCTACGTTCATAATCAAACTAGAGCACATAATCTAGATAACAATGAGTATCAAACAAGGCTTAAAGTTGGCATTGGCGCTCATACCCCCAGCACCCCGAGGAATAGTCCATTGCACGTGAGAAACCTCGATTAAAAAAAAAACAAGGCTTAAGGGAAAAACCCGGCATTGATGTTTCGTCGTGCACCCGTGAGGCGCAATGCGGATATTGAAAAAAATTGTAGAGACTACAGGGCATCTGAGCATACGAACCTATTGACTAAAGCCGATCAAGGATGGAGGCCGCACGTGGGTGCGGACACCGCGTCAAAAGAGTTGTTCCGGAGATTCTAGCCCCACTACTCGCATGTTTTGGTCAATCCCCGTCGCGACATGAGCTTAATCATGTTGTCCCTTGTCCCTTTGTACATGGATGGGAAACCGTCACATAAGGTATCGATCATTTTAATTTCTTCCGAATATCCCGTCATTGTAAAAAGAAAAAAAATAAAAAAATGACACAAACGGTCCTTGAAATTGATCAAATGTTTAATGAGGTTCTTGAAATTTTGGTACATGATTAATTTAGTTACTGAATTGTATAAAACTGTTCAATATTGTCCATAACCTAAATTTAATTCAAGGATTACACTGAATAGTTTCGTATAGATCGGGGACAACATTGTATATTACCAAAAATTTTGAAATCGCATTGAACGAATTAAAAGTCGCATTGCATATTGAATAAAACTTCATGAGGTTTTTGTTTTTTTTTTTCTAGGGTTTGGTCAGAGTCTACTAAGTCTAGAGTTCTCTGTTTCTTTTTCTTTCTGGTCTAATCCGATACGGTGGCTCACGGGCATATAGAAGAGGGTATTTTCTTCCGCAAATCAAGGTTTCTTTTTCTTGCCTTTCTTGCCAAGATCGAACTACACGTGTGAAAAGCATGTTAAAATATAGGCCGACAAGACAATCAAATTTTATATGTAATGCAGTCTTATGACAAGTTACGCTACGCAATAGCGTACGACGTAAACCTTTTCTTTGTAAAAAGCACTGGTTCGAGCTGACGGCAAAGGGAAGTTTGGGAACTTCCTGCTTGTCACGCAGGTTTTTGGAAAATTTTGTAGGAAACAAGTCCTCTATTTGGGTCCAATGTATGTTCTACATAAGAATGAGGAAAAAGAGCCAAAGTAAATCTCAAGACGCAGAACCAAATAAAAGTTAACTAGACATCCATTGACGATACTTACTCAGGAAGCTTAGCCAATTTGTGAGAGGATTTTGGGCGTCCAGAGCAATGATGCCATATTCTTAATTTTATCTTGGCAGTCAACTCCTCCAAAGGGAGAGAATCCAAACTTTCAAGTACCCGTTTTAGCATCTCAGCTTTCTTTGCATTAGTCTCACAAAAATCTCTTAGGTTGTGATTGATCGTCTGAACTTTGGATTCGGAACTTTGGATTCGGATATGATAGGATATGGCGGGATTATAAATCATTCAAATATCCTCCCGATTGTAAAAAATCCAATCACATGTTTGGTGCAATTCATGATAGGATTAAGTTTTTTTTTTTTTTTTGAAAATCTCGCTTGCTTAGTGCAATTTCCCTCGATATCCAAATTTCACCACCCTTTCCGATACGTCATCTTCACCGTTTCGCCAAATCCACTACCATCTCCATCTCCAGACTATAGTCCTCGCTCAACTTCACCGTATCAAAGGTGAAATAAGAAGAACTCAAAAGAGGATCGAAAGAAGATTTAGATTCTTTGAAAATTAGAAGAATTGACATCGAATAGAAGGGACAAACAGAATTTATATATATGTATATATATTCCCCAACTTTAATGTCACCACAAATAAGTGTTTTCTACTCTCTGAGCCCCACAAGGAGACCTAACCCTCGCGTTTGATGAAATATAAGACTTACGGTGTATACCAATGCAGGCAATCACACCCGCCCCATAAATATAATTGCAATCACATCTGCCCCTTAAAGATAACTGCAATTAGTTATCTAACTAGAAGAATCACGTCTTTTCACGTACATTAAAATTAAGTCTCTTCCCTCTTTATTCCATTCCACTTACAGTCACTTTCAAGGACGAGAACGAAAACGAATGACACTCTCTCAACGTTGAATTGCGTTTGAAGCAGAGGAATTTTCTAGACTGCGAATGCCTGGACTGCGAAGACAACACTTAATCTATGGATAGCGAGTACATTCCCTCGTGTGATCGTATTTCTGTTAGTGATATAAGTTAATGATTGATTGGGCATGATTATAGTAAGTTTTTCCGCACATGTTTCGTATTGAAACTGGAATTTATTTCCTTCGTTGGTATCAGAGCCAATTTACTTGTTTCCTGATCTTTTTTTACTTGATAATTTTGTAGTTTAAAAACGTGTAAACTCTGTTTACACCGCTACTATTCATAATGTTTAAGTTGAGTTTTGTTCATCGAAAATAAGTTTTGAACATATCATCAAGACGGGATTGAAGCAAAGGGACTCTCTGGACTGCGAAGGCCTGGACTGCGAAGACAACACTTAATCTGTGGATACCGAGTATATTCCCTCGTGTGATCGTATTTCTGTTAGTGATATAAGTTAATGATTGATTGGGCATGATTATAGTAAGTTTTTCCGCACATGTTTCGTATTGAAACTGGAATTTATTTCCTTCGTTGGTATCAGAGCCAATTTACTTGTTTCCTGATCTTTTTTTACTTGATAATTTTGTAGTTTAAAAACGTGTAAACTCTATTTGCGCCGCTACTATTCCTAATGTTTAAGTTGAGTTTTGTTCATCAAAAATAAGTTTTGAACATATCATCAAGACGGGATTGTCAAGACGATCATTTCAAGTGGTCACCTGCTACGAGGGGACATTGAAACCGCCGCACGCGCCACGCTCCGTGATGGGGCGGGACCCCTCGAATCCGTGACGGTTCGTCCCTTTTAAGTTATTTTCTCTGCATCAAATATTAGGTTTGAATATACCATTGTTTTCGTATCGTTGAGACGAGAAGGTTGAGGAGTGGCTCAACGCCGAAGGTCGCTGGATAAGGCCGCACACGCCGGAAGGGTCCAGCGCGCATGTGCTTTGGGCACCCATGTAAGCAGCGCGTGCCGATGGCCCATTTCCGAATGTCTGTCTATTCCTATCCCGATTTTAAGTTATCCTTGATCCGTTTTTAGCATATTTCTAACTCGATTTTGATATTTTCTAATCTAAGATTTGGATTAAAATAAAATCGATTCAATTTTTTATTTTGACCTGACCCATTGACTCGACCCAACCCATTGACCAGAGTTGATCGTTGACTAGTGTTGATCGGCATTGATCGGCTGTTGACAAAAAAAAAAAAAAGGAAGATCAATCAGTCAATCAATAGGAGTTTGTATGATGCATTGTTTTACCTGTCATTGGTTACGATATGCTCGTAAATATTATATGATTAATAGATTTTAATAATCCACTTTGTTCTCTATTCGTTGTAGGAACAATGTCATCAAGGCCAAGACTTAAGGAAATATGGGCAACACGAAGTTCAAAAACGCCAAGACGGCCACCTGATCAAATACAAACCCTTGAAGAGAAGATTGAGCAATTACGTCATTCCTAATGGGATAATATATGCGACATTATAACCCATGTGACGTTGGTAAACAATAAGATCCAAGGAATCATTTGGGTTGGACAAGAAATGACAGCAGTAGAGGCAATCTATGCACTAAGGAACTCCGTACCCGAAGAATGGCATGGTTTGATGAATAGCGCTCGATGGCTTGATACTATCACATACAAGAAGTTTGTGATACATTTCTTACGTGAGTTCATAAAGGTCCCGACGAAGACATCATCGCTTGGGATGAATGGATCTTGGCGCAGGTAGAATGCACCCTGGTATAAGACCAAGGGTTCTCATGCATAACTAGAATGATTTTGAGGAGTGAGGTTATAGTTGGGTTTACAAGAGAAGAGTTTCTAATGAATCGATTCATGCATAACTAAAACTACTACGATTTTGATGTGTCTAGTTGGTTTTGATGAGTTAGGTTATATAATTAGGTTTACATGATAAGGCTTTGGAATATAAATGAATGATTTTGATGAGTGAGGTTATAATTTGATTTTTCAATGAATCATTCATGCATAACTGGAACGATTTTGAGGAGTGAGGTTATAGTTGAGTTTACAAGATAAGGCTTTCTAATGAATCCATTCATGCATAAGTGAAACTACTATGATTTTGATGTGTCTAGTTGGTTTTGATTAGTTAGGTTCTATAGTTGGGTTTATATGATCAGGCTTTGGAATATAAATGAATGTTTTTTATGAGTCAGGTTATAGTTTGGTTTTTCAATGAATCATTCACACATAACTAGAATGATTTTGAGGAGTGAGGTTATAGTTGGGTTTACAAGATAAGGATTTCTAATGAATCAATTCATGCATAACTGAAACTACTACGATTTTGATGTGTTTAGTTTGTTTTGATGAGTTAGGTACTATAGTTGGTTTACATGATAAGGCTTTGGAATATGATAGAATGATTTTGATGAGTGTGATTATAGTTTGGTTTTTCAATGATTCATGCATAACTAGAATGATTTTGAGGAGTGAGGCTATAATTGGGTTTACAAGATAAGGCTTTCTAATAAATCCATTCATGCATAACTGAAACTACTATATTTTTAACGTGTCTAGTTGGTTTTGATAAGTTAGGTTCTATAGTTGGGTTTATATGATAATGCTTTGGAATATAAATGAATGGTTTTGATGAGTGTGGTTATAGTTTGGTTTTTCAATGAATCATTCATGCATAACTAGAATGATTTTGAGGAGTGAGGTTATAGTTGGGTTTACAAAATAAGGGTTTCTAATGAATCGATTCATGCATGACTGAAACTACTATGATTTTGACGTGTCTAGATGGTTTTGATGAGTTAGGTTCTATAGTTGGCTTTACATGATAATGCATTGGAATGAAAGATTTTGATGAGTTGGGTTATAGTTTTGTTTTACCAAATTGAATGATTCTTGCATAACTGGAATGATTTTTTGGAATGATTTTGAGGAGTGAGGTTATAGTTGGGTTTATAAGATAAGAGTTTCTAACGAATCAATTCATGTATAACTAAAACTGCTATGATTTTGATGTGTCTAGTTAGTTTTGATGAGTTATGTTCTATAGTTGGGTTTACATGATAAGGCTTTGGAATATAAATGAATGGTTTTGATGAGTCAAGTTATAGTTTGATTTTTCAATGAATCATTCATGCATAACTAAAATGATTTTGAAGAGTGAGGTTATAGTTGAGTTTACAAGATAATGATTTCTAATGAATCCATTCATGCATAATTGAAACTACTATGATTTTGAAGTGTCTAGTTGGTCTTGATGAGTTAGATTCTATAGTTGTGTTTACATGATAAGGCTTTGGAATGTAAATGAATGGTTTTGATGAGTGATGTTATAGTTTGGTTTTTCAATGAATCATTCATGCATAACTGGAATGATTCTTAAGAGTGAGGTTATAGTTGAGTTTACAAGATAAGAGTTTCTAATGAATCGATTCTTGCATAAGTGAAACTACTATGATTTTGAAGTGTCTAGTTGGTCTTGATGAGTTAGGTTCTATAGTTGGGTTTACATGATAAGACTTTGAAATGTAAATGAATGATTTTCAAGAGTGATGTTATAGTTGGGTTTACAAGATAAGGGTTTTTAATGAATTGATTCATGCATAAGTGAAATTACTATGATTTTGATGTGTCTAGTTGGTTTTGATGAGTTGGGTTTATTGGAATATAAATGAATGGTTTTGATGAGTGCGGTTATAGTTTGGTTTATCAATGAATCATTCATGCATAACTGGAATGACTTTGAGGAGTGGAGTTGTAGTTAGGTTTACAAGATAAGGCTTTCTAATGAATCCATTCGTGCATAAATGAAACTACTATGATTATGATGTGCCTAGTTGGTTTTGATGAGTTAAGTTCTATAGTTGGGTTTATATGATAAGGCTTTGGAATATAAATGAATGGTTTTGATGAGTATGGTTAGTATCATTAATGCATAACTGGAATTATTTTGAGGAGTGAGGTTATAGTTGGGTTTTTCAAGATAAGGGTTTCTAATGAATTGATTCATGTATAACTGAAACTACTTTGATTTTGATGTGTCTAATTGGTTTTGATGAGTTAGGTTCCATAGCTGGATTTACATGATATGGCTTTGGAATATAAATGAATGGTTTTGATGAGTCAGGTTATAGTTTGGTTTTGCCAAATTGAATCGTTCTTGCATAACTGGAATAGTTTTCTGGAATGATTTTGAGGAGTGAGGTTTTAGTTGGATTTACAAGATAAGGCTTTCTAATGAATCGATTCATGCATAATTGAAACTACTATAATTTTGATGTGTTTAGTTGGTTTTGATGATATAGTTGGCTTTACATGACAAGGCTTTGGAATATAAATGGAAGTATGAGTTTGGTTTTGATGAAATCACGTTATGGGTTTAATTTGTTTGAATAGTTAGATTTATTATAAATTTCGAGGACGGAATTTTTGTAAGAGGGGAAGAGTTGTGATATTCTGAATTCCGACCTTATCTCGAAGCTTATGGATGAATGAATGCCTATCGATGTATTTCAATTAAGTCTCACTTAGAATTGATCTCTCTTTAGTCGACTAACCAAAGGGAAATGACTAATTATGACTTAAATTCGTAAACTAAAGAACTCGATCATGGATTGGTACCTTGACCATAAGGATTACCGAGGAAATATTTAGAACTCAATTGTAAAAAAAAGTTTTAGGACTGAACTAACACTATTATAATAGATTTAGGACTTTTTGGGTAATTTTTTCATTATTAAAAAGGTGTGCTCTTTACAACTTCAATAATGTGAGTTTCCACTTACTAATGTGGCACCTCGACCCAGCAAGGCAGCAGCAGCGACTACTTGTTATTCAAGTCATTATGATGCTCTCCGCCATGATACTCAAATTCTAAACTTTGTCGACAATCTAAATTTAGAGGGAGATGAAAGTGGAAAAAGGAAGTGATAAGGCTTTCTGAATGGATTCATGCATAACCCGTTTTTATTATAGTTGGGTTTACTGATAAGTCTTTTGGATTAATCATGAAAAAGGACATATCTTGCGACTCTCATATTGCTAGAAGTAAAATACTTGTTTCCTCAATAGATCATGCATTCCCATTTTACTCGGAAATTTCATCAAATAGGTGGCATGCACAGGTCATCACTAAAGTAGTCCGATGCATTTGAAAAGTCCATAAAGCTCTAACAAGAGAGATGACCTTGACATGAACCTCCCCAGAAAGGTAGGGAAAGCTCTACAAGACGAGAGAGAGGGTTTGCCCTGCCTTAGGGTAAGAATTTCATTCGGCGATAATTAACCCAAAATCCCTTGCGCCTCCTCCAATATTTACATATGCCTCTCAACAGTCTCGCGCATTTAGTTTCTGTCCATTCAAATGCCTGAAATTCGCCACTCAAATGCAAAAAGATCGAACTAAATCTAATCTAGAATGCCACAGTTCCATCTAGGTTTCAAGAATACCACAGTTCGATCTAGGTTTCGAGCTAACCTGAAGGAGACGTGGTAGAGAGACAAAGGCGGCAGAGTTGTTGGGTTCCCTCCCTCTTGTTTTCTCTTCGATGCACCGATCTTAGTTTGTTTCGCTATGCCTCTTTGACGCCAACACTAGCGGAGCATTGTAAAGTGTCGTCCTGTCGAAGTTCCTTAGAAGAAAAATGTCGGAGGGTTTTTTTTTTTTTGGTGATTTGGTGAATATGGTGCAATGCGTATGATTTGTAGGCAAGATTTTCAAAATTCAAATAATCAATCTAATTAATTTACATATGCTTTGACAGGCAAAATATTTAATCTAATCATAATTAAGAAATCATAGCTAGACTTCATGTTAAATTTTGTAATGGCAATTTTTAATGCTTGGGAAGATATTTGAGCTTTTTCATTATGATATACTTCGGGGTTATCTTGTTGATTCATGGATGATTAAATTGGATTCTCGTGATGAGAAATACGTGTACTCGTAGCTTTGAACAGGATCTAGTAATTGCTTGCATTGTTTTGGTGACATGGACAAAGAAAAAAGTGTTTTAGAATTGGGATTCATTATGCTGGTGCAAAATGTCTTAGTTGGCTCTTTCTCTCCTATCCATGGAAACAAACTCCTAGATTGATGCCTTGTATGTCTAAGAATGTGTTGGAATAACTTTGCATTAGTTTCTCTCCTCTCCTCCTTTCCTCCTCCTTTCCTCCTCACCATGAATTTGTCCAATTTGAATAACTTAAATTAGGCCATGTTAATAGTTTATTTATTTTAATTTTTTTTAAACTTAGGTTGATTGATGTCCAATTCTCTTATTCTTCTACTCTTTTTTTGGGTCATAATCCAACTATTTCAATTTGATAATTATTGGGGTGGACAAAAGGAGAATACTAATATGACTGGTTTTTAGAAGACTGATATTTTTAGTTTCTCTCCGACTAATGATTTTTTTTTTTTAAAGAGAACAAGGAAGTATTCTACTTCCTTGATATTTGAGCAAATCTTTTTAGTTTCTCTCCTCCCTCCCTTTCCTTGTCACCATCCTCACCGTATTAAATTAATTTTTCCTAGTTGAATGACGTTAATGACACCATGTTAATAGTTTATTTATTTTTAATTTTTAAAACTTGACAGATGCTAAGGCGCATCCCTTTAATGTTTTTTTTTTCCCGAGTTTTATGCCGGATTAGTCATATTAAAAAGCATTAACGGAGTTTCTGAATGTCTGTTAATCGGTATTGTTTGCAAATTGGTAAAGTAATATTCTATATTATAATTTATTGTCATGCTTTATTGTTTTCCACCTCACCTCTGTCGCTTGTAGCCAGTTTGCCATTCAACAAAATAGAATAGAGTTCGTAAAAGAATAGGAGGACTCTTTAAGGATTCTTCATGCTAACTTTTTCCAATCTCGATAGTTTATTATGGCGTTACAACTAAAACCGCGGCATTAAGGATATGGCCTTCCTAGCATTGTGGATTGTTTTTTTTTTTTTTTTGGTTCTCATTTTCCGTTTGAAAAATTAGATACTTAATAATGCCGTTTAATATTAACGGTTCACAAGACGAAAATAAATACGATAAACACATAATAGAATTAGATGCCAAAATTAAACCCTCGTGATAATAGATAAGATAATGATGGACAAACGGAGGGATGGACGGATAAGTGATCTATCACAATGTAATTAAATAAAAACTGAAAAAAATAATAATAATCGAGTGTTTTCGATCTCTTACCTCTCTTTTTTTTTTCAACTTTTGACATAATTTTCACCAGTTCATATTTTGCGTTTTACAAGACCGACCATTTCAATTTCCGAAAAATCAATTGATACATGCCGGATAGAACAATTTCGACACCCTTTTCCTTCGCTACATTCGGAAATTAACAATAAATAAAGTTTCACAATGTTATGCCGAAAAAACAAATCTCTACGATAAACAAATAAAATAGCAGCTCAGCTTTGCCAAGGAGTTCGAATTTGGATTTACCAATCATCTCCTTCGATGAAAATCCGTTCATCTGTCTCTCGATGAACGCACAGGTTCTTGCCTTGTTGTCTGTTTTTCTTCTCTCTCTCTCTCTCTCTCTCTCTCTCCTTTTTTAGTTCAATGACTTTCAGTTTGTCCCGTCCACTATAGGTAGATTAATTACAATCATAAATACATTTCTTAACTCATGCATGAGCTGAGTTGTTCTGTGAATTAGTTATAGTTAATAAATAGATTTAAATATAATATAAATGTTAAATTGGTACAAAATAAGTTTACAACTTACTTAGAGTCAATCTATTTCTATGGCCCTCTTTTCATTTTCGCTCGCCCTCACTCGATTTCGCTCACTCGCTTTACACACTCACCTCAATTTAGTTATGAATTTTTTAAATTTTGATTAAATATGAGAGTGTTTTGGAAATATGAATCGGGTTAGGTATGAGTCACTTAAATTTAAATTGCATAAAGTATATCAAGATTGGTTAATTTGGGTCGTGACATTTTCCAACAAATCCAAAATTGATAGGAGACAACCGTTTGACTAGCCTAAGGTAGAGCAAGAACAGAGGGCACAAAAGTCTCGATTCTTTGTTCTTCTCTAGGGTTTGGTCAGAAGCTACTAAGTCTAGTAGAACCTGTTTGGAAGTTCACGGGCACGTTAGGGGTGGGAATTTTCTGCCGCAAATCAAGGCTCGTTGACCAACGGCAAAACCTTTTCGCTTGAAGACTCACTCTGAGTCTGAGCCTCCGAAGTCCAACCCCACGCTGTGGACACACGGGAGGATAAAAGGGCTCGTGGCTCTGTAGCTTAGAAGCTGTATAGCCCCTTTGAAATTCTACGGGAAGAGACATTTTTGCGGCTCGATGTAGAAACTTAACCCCACAATTTTCTTTCTTTTTGGGAAAAAAAAAAAAGAAGGACGAATATTGTCGGGGGAGGAATTTCCAAAGAGAAGTTCGAATTGGACCGCGTACGAGGAGATATGTATTTTGTCGAGAACTTGCGTACGTTGGCTGGTTTTGACTTTGAGCGACCGGTTTGACTGATTCTTTCTCCATTGTTAGGACAGATAAAGCTATAAGGACAGGCTTATTATCTTGAGATATAGTCTAACTCGAAATGTAAGCGGTTTTGAAATGGAATGAAATGGATTGAAATGAAATGGCCTGCGAAAAGAAATGGCCATTCTGTTCTGCTTTTTGGTAAAGGGATTTGCTAACATAACATACTTTGAGCGATTGTGAAATCAACAGCATGTCGTGTGCCACAAGCTCTTAAATGAGTGAAGCCCACAACTATTTTTAATTATTTATTACTTACTTTTTGTGGCCCAAGAACATGTTAGTTAACCTCATTATGGATTAAGGGATGGTCAGATAATCCTTTCTCTTTGTTGTTATCAATGGGGTCGTGTCTGCAATTCCTGAGTGTGGGTACAAATGTCATGATGATGTATTCTTGCTAAATACAGGGGACTTTCTTGTTTAATTTTTTTTTGGTTTGATCTATTGATTCAGCAATGCTAATCGCATTTGGCTTTGGGTAAATTTGATTGTTTGGTTTTGATGTATCGTTAGTATTGGACTAAGATCTTATTATTATTATTTTTAAATCCAATGTGTATACGATAAAAATCATTGATACAGTGGGTATTGCTTCTTCTTTTCCTTTTTTTTTTTTGTTTTCTCGATTAAAAAAAAAAGAAAACGTAAATGTACAGTTAGGTGAGTGACCCTCCGAGCATTACCATAGAATATGCTCTTTCTATTTGAATCTTTGGATGATGCACTTGGATGTTATTGTCACTTAGTATTGTCTCTTGCGTAGAGCTCGCAACGTTATAGAACACAATCCATTTTCATGGCGCGAAATAAAACACGAATGACAGTGAAAGAAATTAGATGTGGCTCGGTAAGACGCGGCATTACATGCTCGGCACGACACGGATTAACACGTTTTCATCCTAATTATGTTATTTGGCAAGTGGAATTGAATTCAAGATACTTTTTAAGAACATCAAAGAATTGACGCAACTTATGAACAGGCTAACACAAATCGTCAACCCCTATTAGCGTTGAGCAATTATGGCAAAGGCAACTGTCCCCGATTTCTTGTTTTTCCTACCGCATGTTGGATAGCAAAACATAGCAACATCGATTGCACGAGGTTCGGCGTGGAATGCATCCGGAACCAGAATTCGATGGCGGCCCCCCTTCGCAATGGGACCCGAAAATTCAAAAAATAAATCAAAATTCAATTCAGTCCCCCTTCTTTTTTTTTTTTTACTTTACCCACACCCCTGCCGTCATCCAATGCTCGTCATCGCGTCACGTGTCTAATCTGCGTCGTTAAATTATGGCAAAAAAACGAGGGACGCTCCTTTTGCGCCGAAATGTGTCTCCGGTGTCCCGCGCACCACGCGCGTCACACACCCCCCGCGCCGAAATTTTTTTTTTCTGAATCGCAGAACTTGGACATTGCCCTTTACGAATTCCTTTATTTACGAAAGTTGCCACAAGGCTTCGGTCAAAAATGGGTCTATGCCAGACCAAAGGCCACATTTTAGTTTGGACTCAAGTCACCCAACTTAGGTAAACGCATTCAAATCTTATTATTAAAACTTTAACTAACCCATGTTCCATCCGTGTCAACAAATACGGGTTGAAATACGGATTGCCACCAGCCCCATCTTGCCACTTCTAATTCCGAGCAATCAGCGGGGTCTCAGTCCGAGTCCGAGTCCGACCCGTCCAATCCGACTTTCAAAATACGGTTAGCCCCGTGGGATTTTAGAAAGCGCAGAAAAGTGACGTCGGAAACAGCCAAAGGAGGAAATTGGGTCGGCGCCTGGGTCGGTTGTCCGATTCCCAACTCCCCGCGACCAATTCCATTTTTTTTAATAAAAAAAATCTCCCTCTCTCCATCTCTTTGCCTTTTTCTTGTTTTGTTATCCAATTAACGTAGAAAATATATATCAATTTAGAAAGAAAAAAAAAGAGGTTTAAAAAGCGAAACCCATTTTTACAGGGGGGCCCATCAAGGCCCACCTCAATAATAATTTGTTCCGCCTCGGCTGATGATTCCACGCCTCCTTTGCGGTTATTTACACGGTCTTATTGTAATGACGACAGTTGGACTCCACTCCACGTTGCCCCTTTTGTCCCCCCCCGGCAAAGTGTCTGCAAAAAAAGTTCGATAATTCATGTTCACATTAACTTTTTTTTTAAGCGTGTCAAGGGGACGGGATTAATCAAAGGAAGATTGGAATAGTCACCGATGTTCGAAGTCCTTTTCCGTTCGAATTGCTAAAATCTTCATACGTATGCGGGAAAAAAGGTGAGAATATTTCTCGGGAAACGAGCACAAATCGGTCGGAAAATCAGCATTCCTTGATGGGAAATAAATGGAGAGCAAGAGAGAGAAAGAGAATGTATGTTTGCAGTGAACGATGATTGCGTTTTGGTGATTTAGTAAAACTTGACCGGGTGTTCGAGAGTCACTCCTTAACGTTTTTTCTTAATTTTATTTTTCATATCAACTAAGGTACATTAAAAAGAAAGTAATGGAATTTTTATTGTATATATCCTAATAAAAAATTTGCAAGATAAAGTGATCTCAAATCGAAAACAAATTACATGTGACACTAAAGTTGTTGGGGGGTGGAAAGAGTGAAACGATGATGTCCGTTCCGACCAAAACAAAAACGATGATAAAAAAATCTTTCGAAATTGACAATAAATTAATTTCGCAATATTCTGCCAAAAAAATAAAAAACTCTCCATAATAAATAAATAAAATAGCAGCTCAGCTTTGCCTTCTTCACTCACGGATCTCTCTCTGTCTCTCTCTCTCTTCAATCCTCTGGAGCCTGTGGCGATTCCAGACGTCGCTCTAGCTCTTCTCCTTCTCTGGCACGCCTTTCGCCTGTCGTTTATATGCGCGGACAACACATTGCAGACTCACCGAATAAATAAAACAAAACCCACCACCGACTGAAACAAAGAGAAAAGAAAATGTCAGCTTCATGGAGTCTGGTGAGCTTGTTGTTCTTCACTTGCTCCGCGCTTCCCGCCGTTCTTGCTGTCGGGTCACCCAGGAGTTCGAATTTGGATTTACCGGTCATCTCTTTCGATGAAGGGTACACCCACCTCTTCGGAGACGACAATCTGGTCCTTCACGGAGATGGAAAATCCGTTCATCTGTCTCTCGATGAACGCACAGGTTCTTGCCTCGTCGTTTGTTCCCACCCCCCCCCCCCCCCCCCCCCGCGCCCCCTCTCTCTCTCTCTCTCCTTTGTGGCTTCTTTTTCTTGAATCGTTTTGATTGGGTTCGTGGGGTTACAAAAATTTTCACTTTTTTAAGCGACTCTGTTTGTTTTTCGAATGTGAATGCAGGGTCTGGATTTGTGTCTCAGGATCTTTATCTTCATGGGTTCTTCAGTGCTTCGATTAAGCTGCCTGCGGATTACACTGCAGGAGTTGTGGTTGCTTTTTATGTGAGTAAGCTGCTCAAGAACTCTACTATCAAGCCATTAAACCTCATATCTTTTTTTTTTTTTTAATTTGCCTTGATATTCTTTTTGACATTTGCCTTTGTACGTTCTACATTGAAATGTTTCCTAGCTTGATCACAAACTACTCTCTGGTGACTGCTTATTGCTGTCAGTTCTTCCTCTTTGGGGTTTGAGAGCAGGTTCAAGTTGCTGTTCCTATCTCTCCTGTTTGATTTCACATATCCAGATGAAATTAACATAAAATATAGTGATTTTCCCTTGGAAATTGTATTTAATTTGTATTCTAGACTATTCGCTCATCACTTTGATCTTTCATGTGTGAGAAATGAAGACATGGAGATGTGTAGTATTCTCTGTTTTACTGTTTGTGTTTCCAAGACTGAGTCACTGAGGTCAGTAGGTCACCTTCAAGTCGGTATTGTTCATCGCAAGGAGGAAATATTTCTCCGAAGTTTTCGCTTTTATGCTTAATATTTGAATTCTGTTTTTGAGAAATTGATTGGGACAATCAACACGCATAAAGATTTCCTTGTTCGATTTCTGTAGGTTCTTGCCGATGTTAAAAATTGTGGTGTTGCAACTTCACTAGCTATCTTATTACGAAGCGCATCTTTCTGACTGATTTTCCCGAATTACCAATATTTTATCCCAGATGTCCAATGGGGATATCTTCGAGAAAACTCACGACGAAATCGATTTCGAATTCTTGGGAAACATCAGAGGCAAAGATTGGAGGGTGCAGACCAATGTTTACGGAAATGGAAGCGTCGGCATCGGGAGAGAGGAGCGATATAATCTCTGGTTTGATCCCTCTGACGATTTCCACCAGTACAGTATTCTCTGGACCGATGATTTAATAGTGTGAGTACCGATCAGAATCTGTCCACCTCAATTTTCGGCCCCCCTTCATTCTATTTGCACATATGCTCGTATTAGATCTTTCGAAATCTCGACGAGTCGGAGCAACCAATGTCGCTAAACTACCGTTATTGCCACTAGTGATTCGCAGGTGGGGTTCCATGGATCTATTCAGAGTTATTTTGATGGTGATGCATCTGCTGTAGTGTAGGGCATGATTCCTTTTTTAGGAGCTTAGGCTGATCTGTTTTTTGGCCCAAAATTGGCACCCCCTGTTTCACAAACCGCTGGTTCCTTCATTAGCACATCAAATGTGATGTCTAGAAGCTAGTTTGGTCACTGCGATACGGCAGCGGTACCTAGGAAACAACCTTCGTTTGAGTGGGCCATTGGTTGATGTTAAACAGATAGCCTTTTAAAGAAGTTGTGGTTGGATGTCCTGCCGTCGCTGCTGATCATCTTGCTATGCTAGAGCTTTCATTTACTATTCATGGTAATTTCCATAAGGGTTGGTGGGATGTTACGGATGCTATGTTGGTACATAGTTTTCTAATAGGAAATGGAACGTGGTCGGAAACTTTTGTGGAGAGGTTTGAATAGGTAAAATTTTACAAATGTCGTGACCCTGTGAACACATGGTGTTACAAGATAATTCATGTATCTAGTTCCACTTTGCAGGAATACGAAACATCGGAAAGACTTATTTATTATAATATTCGTTGGTGATATTTAGTGTGGTTTTTTGAGCTCGGCATTTTCAGTTGCCCTTTGTTGCGGTTTCGATTTCTTGTGGTCGCGATTAATTCTGTCTATTTGCTTGTTTTAACTGTTTCTTTTCTACAGATTTTACTTGGACAATGTGCCTATTAGAGAGGTGAAGCGAACAAAAGCCATGGGCGGAGACTTCCCCTCTAAACCGATGACCTTGTATGCCACAATATGGGATGCATCCAATTGGGCTACCAATGGAGGCAAATACCGAGTGAACTACAAATATGCTCCCTATATCGTCCAATTCTCTGATTTAGTCCTTCATGGGTGTGCAGTCGATCCTATCGAACATTCATCAGCATGCGACGCAGTCCTTCCTTTGGGACTGATCCCTTCTGCCGTCACACGCGAACAGAAAGTCCAAATGGAGAACTTCAGGAAGAGGCACATGACCTACTCGTATTGCTACGACCGAGCTCGGTACAAGGTTCCTCCTCCAGAGTGCGTCCTAAACGCAAAAGAAGCCGAGCACCTCCGGACGTCCGATCCCGTCACGTTTGGCCAAGGCAAGCGGCGTTTCGCAAAGCGTCACCACCGCCGCGTATCAGCTACTTCTGTGTGAGTCGTTGCCAAACCCCGATTGTCCATTCTATTCTGCTAGGCTGTCTACATAATTTTTCCTGTGAATAGGGCAGAGAGAAGAGGAGACGGAGGCGATGTCGGACCGGTTCGGTGTATAGTTTCGTGATTCCATCATAATTTGTGGGCCAGAAAGTTTGTCATTGATGTTGTTTTGTCTCTGGCTTTTGCTGAGTTTCAGTTTGGTGGATATGAGTCATGTATCTTTGGCATACCTGGTTGCATTATTATTGTTATTATTATTAGCATCAATAAATATGTTTGTTGGCATTGTGGGGGGCATCAATCGGCTTGGCACTCGCGGAATTGAATGGTTAGCATGGGCATGACTTGGTGGGTTGTCCTCTTTATCTGGGTGTGAATGGGGTTCATCTGTCAATAAATCTTCTGGTCAGAAGAGGGGTGGGGTGGGGGGAGATCTCGTCAGGGGACAAATGGTATCCCCAGGTATCAGTTAAGCAGCTTCTTGTTCCTCATGGAGCCTGGTCTGAAAGGAATAATTGTTTTCAAAGGTTGTTGCTTGAGAGAGAGAGAGAGAGAGAATATCAAAGGTCCAACTGGGAACCGAGCCGCACGCCAAGTACTCTCTATTCCCAATGGGTACATGTATTATTTGCTCGGATCCAGGCGAGGGTCGGGAAGTATGTTCCGGTTTTGTTGCGCGTGAATTCCTCGGAATTTCTGAGAAATCAATGCGCTAACGCCAGCTACCCGCCGTAAAACACCGCCTTTTTAATTTGAATTGAACAGAAGGCAAGAGAGGCAGAGTAAGTATCGAACCAGACACCCCTATCCTTGAATTAGGTGCAACTAGAAAGATTTTCCAAAGGGGATACAGAAAAAGAATTGAGGGTCCAGCTCGGTTGGTGCGGTGGTCCCCTTGCTCTGTGGATTGGCGTGCGATCTGTAGGCCCCATTTTGGGCATTGGCTTGCTGGCATTGGACAGGAAAAATGCGATGAGATCTGCTCAGTTTTTCTTTTTCTTTTTTTGGGATATTTATTGGTGCGTGTTTTCTGCTGCTCTTCGATTCTTGTATTAATTAATAGGAATGTTAAAGTAGGTATTGAGTGAAATTTCATGATTATGTGACGAGACGGAGGTCATCAATTAAATGGAAAATTTGAGGCCAGCAGAATATTTCCGTGATTTCGATTTTTCTTTGGGCTCCCTAAATTTGAAATATGAATCATCACGTATCTTTACCATTCTAACAACTTAACCATTTCGACCAAAAAAAAAATAATTTAACCATGTGTGTGTGTTTTTTTTTAAATTGAGCTTAAATTTTGAGTAGGCCGACAAAAAGGTCTTGGTAAAGCCCAAATTGAATTAGATTCAATTTTTACGTCCCGCGCATAGACCGAAGCCAAGACTCTTGGCTTCCACGCTCAATCCACCATGTCATGTGTTTGACAATAAGAGCGCTTTTGTTTTACCGAAAATTTCATGGTAAAAATGAAAACAGTAACTTTTCAATCACGTTGTGATTTAGGGAAAGCGTCTTCTTTCTTATTAGAAAGGGAATTTGTTTTCAGTTTTCCATCATCCAAACCTCGAGAAGTCAGAAAAAATCATTTTTTGGGAAAAATAAAAGGAACCGGAGATTATTTTCATAAGTCGTGGACAGCAATTTAGGCACGGGGTCCGCAAACACCCCCCTTGATTATCACGAGGAGGAAATGTGGGTGAGTTTGGATAGGAGCGCGCGGCTTTTTGCGACTCGTCGATTATACACGGCTATTGGGAATGTTCAGTGACGAACGAATTTATATAGATAAATACACCAGCAAGGTTTCGACGCAGTGTCAAATTTTCTTGCTTTTGGACTCTTAAAATTTGAGACATGGATTACCTTGAGTCCCTATAAACATTAGGATTTTTGGTATTTATTAAAGTCCCTTACGATGTTCTCATGGCTTTTACAGGTTAAACATTATCCATCTTATTATTATTATTATTATTATTATTTTGGAAACAGGCCTAATAGTATTGAGCTTCAATTTTGAGCAGGCCGACGAGTAACCATTATCCAGTCTCCAGTAGAGGGAGGCAATTCGATATTAGATGATCCATGCAGAGCCCGAACGGGATTTTTTTTCTAAAGAAGTTGTCCTATTTTCGGCTTATAAATCATACAACTCCGGTCCGCCGATTAGCACGACCCATCCCCCCCGACATCGATCGATCGACAACGTGCTCAGGAATCCTATTTCCGGCTTATAAATCATATCTCCGTTTCCGTTTCAAGGAACGATAAACCAACAAAGCTACTCGCATTGTGCTCTGTTGATTGCGAAGGGAGGTAACGAGACAAAGAAAGCCACATCCTTCGCGTAAAGCGTGGTCCAAAAACCACTTGCGGTTCGAGAGTGACTCGTCCGACGAAGGTCTGGACGGTAGCCTCACTCTCCACACAAGCGTGCAAAGAGACAACACCTTTTGTTTTTTTGGCAGTCTGAGAATGGCTCAACCGAGGAAAGGCTGTATGAAACTTGGTCCGTTGGTTTTTAGCTTTCCACGTCCCCCCACAAAATCAAATCCTGGGGGGAATATCCGGAAATCTAACACGGCATCGTACCCTTTCGAAAAAGATATCTGATGTATCGATTCGATTCGCGCCATGAGAGCGAATGACCACGATCAGAAACCGGCGATCCGATTTTTTCGTCTATTTATCATTGCAGTTAGCCGGATTCACCTCTTTTTTGAGGATGATAAGACGTTATGACGCGATATCCATGATGGCACGACGTTGTGTTATCTGAACAATAAAACCCACTTAATTATACTTTCGATCTGACCACCGACGCTTTGGAATATCAAAGAAATAATAGCTAGCAACAGTATTTAGGTGATTGTGATAATAACAGTATGTTGTGGGTCACGAATTTTTAAAAGAATAGACCTCATAATAATTTATAATTATTTAATCTTTTTTTCATTTTTTGTGGCCCCAAACGGGTTATTGATGGATTAAGAACAATCACTTAATCATTTCTCAAAGAGTTCGTTGTGGAGGAAAATATTATAGGGTTAATGCCATGAAAAATCTCAAATTGATACATTTATGATAAATTTACCATAAATTATTTTTTTGACCACCAAAAATCTCAAACTGGTACATTTCTGATAAATTTATCCTAAGTTATTTTTTTTACCACAAAAAATCCTAAACCGGTATAATTATGACAAATTTACCCAAAATTAGTTTTTTTACTATAAAAAATTCCAAACTAGTACACATATGAAAAATTTACCCTCTATTAATTTTCTTTAAATTGAGTTAATATCACGAAAAATTGCAAATTGATCAATCTGTAGCAAACATAAGGTAACTTATACACCCGACAATTGACATGTGTCATCCAATTCAGTAATTTAACGGTAAAATTTAACGAAAACTAACGGAGACTAAGTTTATCATAATTGTATCTGATTAGGGTAAATTTGTCATAAATATATTAGTTTGGAGTTTTTCATGGTAAAAATAATAATAATTTGGGGTAAATTTTGTCACATGTATACCAGTTTGAGATTTTTTATGGTATTAATCTTACATTATAATACTCTGTAATATAATGATTGTGCCCGTAAACTAGTGACGCATTAATTATGCTACGCCATAATCTCATAAATTGATCATTAATTACCGGTAAATATTACCCCCCCCCCCCCAAAAAAAAAGAAAAAAGAAAAAAAAAAAGCCTTAGTTGTAAGAGATAGATAATAGCTACTCGCGTGGGTGGCGTATTAGTCACTACGAATTTTAATTATGCTTACACCTACGGTATATACTAGAGTTTTTTTTTTCGTAATTAATACGAAACGGATAACTTATGGCATAGTAAACATGTGATAAGATGGATTATACCGGAAGCCAAACTCGCGTTGAGACTTTTGCGCTCAGCGACGCGACGGTAATCAATTGTATTTTCAGACAAATAAACAAGGCAACAATCAGATCAACCAAGCCCCACTTGCATAGGATCGTGGTTGAATTTGAGTCTTTAAAACCACACAACCCACTGATTCAATACGACGTCGCTGTCAATACTTGAAAAAGGACGGATTGAAGTACACAAATTGTCGTGTCTCCCGGTTTTAGTCTTAGTCTTGATTAACATTAATTTAAGTTTTCATATACTTGATATGCTATGGACATGTCAAGCATGCGGATCAGGTAAAAAATGGTATGACCCAATTGAACTTATTTAGCACGTTTTGATTCATTTCCATGCAAATCAAATTTAGTTACTCATTGTCATTCCAATCCATACCCGAACCACCTCGTATTCCCAAAACACTTCCATATAGAACCTAATTTATGAAATTTCATACCCAAATTGAGACGAAAATGAGGAACGAGAGAGCGCGAGATCGAGTGAAGTCAAAAGAGAATGAACAGAGAGTTATTATAAAGCTGGATAGAATCTAAATAAGTTGTAAGTCCGTTTGTAACCCATTTATATTTGCAACTGCAAACATATCAGTCTCATTGATGAAATTCTTGCATTGGGCTGCGCATTTGTACACACCTACTTATACAACATAATAGACTTGTTCATGAGCCTCCTAGTTGAAATTTGACATTACATAATCATGACTTTTCAATCGGGGGCTGCTCATACGATGGAGAAGAGAGGGTCGGCGGTGCTCCACTGGTGAAGAACGACGCCTCCAATGTCGTAGAAAACAACGCCGATCCGGGCCTCCGTGACTTGCACGGTCATGAATCCCTGGCCATCGTAATAGAACTTGAGCTCTTCCGGATTCGGCCAGCTGACGTCGCCCCTCCACGCCTTGGATCCACCTCCACTGGTCAAGAACTGAACTGGGCTGCGCTCGACAGAAAAAAGAAAAAGAAAGAACAGTTGGTAGAATGGTACATCGAAACGACATTATTCTTTCCACTCGCCATCAGAAACAATTACCTGTCGGCAGTTGTGATGCGTTGCAAGCAGTGGTCGTGGCCGTTTACGTAGAGATCAACGTTGTTTGCCTGGATGATCATATTAAAAAAACACAGATGAAAAGAGTAACAACTAATTAGCTTGGCTGATCAAGCGGCATATACATTTGCGATATCTAGTTGAATTGAAGGGACCTGAATGATGGGAAGAAGCCGAGCGTTGAGCTCCTCGGTGTTGCCGTGCTGTCCGGCGCTTTTGATGGTGTGGTGACCTATTACGATCTTCCATCTCGCTCTCGACTCTCTCAGAGCCGAATCCACGTCCTGTCACGGCAGTCCTAAGAGATCAGTTCTTCGTTCCACAACCACAAGCGAGATATACAAATTCAAGACGCTCCAGTCTGATGCCCAAGCAATCAAGAATAGCCAAATCGCGGTAATCAGTTCACCGTTGATGGCCACGGGGGAGAGCTCCGAGCAAGGACGCGAACTAGGGTTTCGCTGAACTGTTCCATGAGGTTCGGTCCATTACTTGTTCGAAAGACTAGGTTAGTACCTTGAGGAGATTGGAGAGGTAACGCTCTCTGGGCAACACACCGCTCCAGTCATAGACCGACCCTTTGGGCTTCGTGAAGTACTTGTCCACGAAAGGAGTCGTGTCCACGAAGAACATCTCTACAATCTCTGTCCAAAAAAACGAAGCACAACGAAAAAGCTAAACATGTTAAATTATTCTAAGCCGGCGAGAATCTTATTCAGCTTTGTCTTAAAGTTTAGGAGCATAAAAGGGGGGTGGTTCTATCATGTTGCCATGTTGCTTTACCGGCATTGATGACGAAGGACCGCAAGCAAAGCCATCTGCTGTCCATTTTCCTGAGTATTGGGCTCAGCTGTGCCTCCACGTCGCCCCTGTAGTCATGATTCCCCAAGACTGGAAAAACACACCACAAAAAGACATTGTCGGAAAAGAAAGAAAAGACCCCTTTTCCTAATATTTTTATAGCTATAACATGCTATGATTTTCCCATTTATTTTTGTAGGTTTTTAGGGGGCAAATATTTACCGCTGTACCACTGCTTTTGCAAGCCGGGATGTGTGTAGATGTCGACGAAGGACTCGTGGAAAGCCGGATCGTCCACGCCCGTGAGCCCGTCTTCGTAGAAGTTGTCCCCCGTGGAGACCACGAAGTCGATGTCTAGCTTCTCTCCAATTATTCCCATCTGTAGGATACAATATGAAACAAAGATAAGATATTGATAAAACTCGTATCATTCATGGAATATACTGCCAAAAAACAGAACGACGACTTTTTAATGTCCAGGTAAAGCAGGTTAGATGTTATTTAAACGAAAAAAAAACGATTTGGTGGCCTGATCAAACAAGGAGATAAACATATGTTGAGGTGCTTTAGTGTTGGACCCATTTAAACTTTGGTCTCGTTTTATTATAGTTAATTAAGTTAAAGTTTGGTTTTACCATAGTTAATGATATCTTGGTAATTTTTTTTCTTCGGTAATAAACCCAAAGAGGGAGTGCTATTTGCGTAGACAGGCTTATCTGGACCGGATTCACATAAAGAAATTTGTCCTCTAGTCATTGGTGGGGGAGGTCGCCACACGCCAACACGAAAGGAAAGAGCACATGGAATCCACAATAGAATAATACCCTCTCGAGAATATGATCCTAACATTATAAAATGCCACGTGTTCGTCGCAGATTGGTCCAGAACTGTTCAAAAGGGCCAAAGGAGCATTGGCTATATTCGAACGAATGCCTCCTACCGAGGTCTTAACATATGATTTTTCTCATGTTCAATCGTCGAACGCTTGGTAATAATCAAGAAGAAAGTCATGTAATAACAAAACCACATGAATCTATACTTTCACAACAGGTCATAGCAAAAGAGTCGAGAAAGGGGAGGAAAAGAGAGAAAGAAAGCATGACCTGGTGAGCAACTTCTGTCTGGTTGTAGTTGCCCCGTCTTCCCCAATCTCCGACGACCAAGAACGTGAGCGATCCGTCCCCTTTCAGCGACTCCTCGAACCGCTCGAGCTCACCCGAGGACGAGACCAGACAAATCCCTAGGACGAACCCAAGAACCAGGAGCTTGTTCCACGCAGCAGCCATGGCGCGGGTTCTGTTTGGAGTTAAAATCTGGCAGCAGAAGAAGAGGGAGGAGGAGGAGGAGGAGGAAAAGAGAGAGAAGGTAAAGTAGGAACAACTAGAAATGGAACGAGTTGCTGCTTTACACGTAAAGCTGAAAGGCAAGCAACTCCGTTTATATGCCTCTAGGGAAAGCGAAATGTAACGATGGGAGAAGGGGATTGGAGATATTATTAAAGTTTGAGGGAAATGGTTTAATTAAGTTCCCGATATATGTATATTTATATGGTTGGATTTTAAGTTCCCAACATAGCCCGTGGGATTATGTGATCCGAGGGATTCCATGGGGCATTCAAGACTAATAACCCGCAAGTCGACAAGGGGCGAGTCCATGAGCCATGAGGAATGTGCGGGGGGCATTTCGGGAATTTGGAGGTGATTAATGGTTTATGCGTCGTGTGGTGGACCCAATTCGGTTGTTGCCCTCACTAGTCACTTGAAGGAAAATTAATATGCTAATGGCTAAACTTTTGCTATCTCTCCCTCCCTCCCTAGGCCAATAGAGATGGTCTTTTAGCGTGCACGACTTTTGATACATTGGAATGGGAACATCGTATGCTGGACACGCGACAATCATACGTTAACAAGGAAAAGACACACGTTAACAAGACCCGAGATCATTTTGAGAGACGATAGCAAGTCATCGCACACGAGCTATTCATCTGAGTTTCTACTTAATATTCAGCAGGGAAAAGTATCCTAAAAAAAAATTGTTATAAACATATTTCATTTGCCTCAATTCAATCATAAACCTATTAACCGGACCAAATTTGATCCTAAAACATTATACACTGATATTAATTCAGTCAGTCCAATCACTTTTGAACAGACATCGTTAACATGGATACAGATCATCGTGCGTAACCCTCGCACACGGCCAACTATGGCTAAGGCAAGGGCCACGACCCTCGCCCGCCACATTAAAAAAAGAAAATTAGCAAAAAATATTAACGTATTATAAAATTTATCTACATCGGCGTCTGTCATAACCGATGTCCATATCAGTGATTTCAAATTAGCTGGTACGATAGAATTAATAATTAATGCCAAAAATTGAGGGTTGAATTGGTCCAATGAAAATATTTAGGACTCAATGAGTATTAATATAATAGATTTTGAACTTTTTTCCCTGAAAAAAAAGGATATCCTTCTCTATCCTATCTCGATTTCTTCCCCCCTTGTAATCTTCTGCAGATCCACAGCTTATGCTAATACGAGGGATCATAAGATAATTACCAAATCCATGATATAATTGGGGCACGTGGCGCTGTGGCCCACGGCGAAGCGAAAAGCGGCTCTGAGAAAAGCAGAGAAAAATCAAGATCCACATACGTATTTTAAAAACTTCAAGCGGGTAAAGTTAAGTGTTGTTGTATTATTGGAGAAGCTGACTTATTTAGGTATTAAAATATTTGGATGGTCGCCATTGCGTTATCCCGTCTGTGGGCAGCTTTTATTTGCAGGCCTCGCTGGCTTTCGTGATTTTGGAACTTCTGTCCTGACTGAATTTTGTTGCCGACAAATTATAAGTTGGTCAATAGGTGTGGTTGGAATCCTTGAGAAATCATGTTTGGTAGGTCGCGAATTTGTTCCCCCCACGACAGCTTAAGCCTCTTGTCTTTACGGTAACTCACACAACACGGCCACGGTGTTAGACTTCGGGCTTTTTTTTTTCTTTTTTTTTTATCTGTCTTTCATTATATTCATAAGATATCTTATTCTTATTCTCGAATATTTGACTTACGCAATCGGGATCTTTTTGACGCGGTTATGATATTCTACTTTACACGAGAAGTTTGTATCGCTTGCGTCGAGATCGGTCCGAAACGATGTTCAACTTGTAGAGCTAAGAATTTTTTTTTTCCCTCACGCCTCGGAAATTCTTATGCTTTAGTCAAATAGGTTCTTTTAGGTTATGCTCAACTTGTGAGTGATTACCCATAATTTTCCTTTTTCCATGCTTCCAATTAGAATAAACAATAAAGAAAACCTTACCCAAAAAAAAAAATACAATAAAGAAACTATTTTCTTTTTTTTTTCCCTCCAATTATTTTTTTTTTCCAATTTCATTTTCCTGTTGCTCTCAATGATATTAGATTCTGATCAGGTCGTTGGAGAGATCTTTGGATCCTAAGAGATTGGCATATCCGTTGGAATGCTCCGTCCACCGTCCATTGCTTATCCGAACCTACAAAGGTTCGACATGAACAACACACACACATACATGCGTGTGTATTTATTGCATTGTCTGAATGTGCATAAGAAAAATAAATACAAGAAGAAGAAGATGAACAGCTAAGACCAGAGCCACATGACTATTGTTCTGTCAGACCATCCATGTGTGCCACCCAGAATCTCATTAGAAACCTTGACCCAACACTCCATATCCCCGACATGAGAGGACGAATTGAAAAATAAAAAAAAACTGCATGATGATTAATTCTTATTTTTTATGAACAAATATCTCTTCTTCTTCTTTTCGGATGGATGAGTTGCCATACATTATTATATTGCCCGCTAACGTCTTTAAGTTTATTGCAAATAGCTCCTCGACGTGTCAATTCTGTCCCCATGAATTTTAGAAATCAGTAGCTTGGACTGAGTGTTGGGATGTGATTCATATTTCCTTATTATTGAAAAGCGCCTAAATTTCGCTCCATGTTGAGCAAGGTGAGGTCCCAAGGAGGTAGCATCCTCTAGACACAGAAGTCTTTTACGATTTAAACTCGTAATTTTTCATTAATAAATTTGATATTGGACTCATAAATAGCTACAACTATATATAATCTTTTTCGCTTATAATTAAATAATGTAACGAGATTTGCTAATTATAGTGGAATCATTTGCTGGACGTAACCCAGTGTAAGGTTGAACCAAGATAAAATCGTATGTCTCGATTTATCTTTCTCGCTTTACGTGTTATTTCAATTTAATTGTGCACCGAATCCTAACACTGGGTTGTGCTTAGAACTCCGACCACATTTGTAACTATCGAGGGTAAATTCATCACATAAAAAAAGTTAAAATAATAATTTAGAAATATATTGCATGTAAGAGCATCGAACTAAAGTTGCGGGAAGAATTTGACCAGAGTCAGCACTAAGTGCATATTTATACTTTTGAAATATATTACCATCACATAGTTTTCTCATATGTATGGATGATGTATGCTCCATCTTCCTTCTAAAATTGATCACGTGGTCAAATATGTAACAAAAAATTAGCAGGAGCTAACGCTAAATCATTTAGCCTAAATGTAATTCTTGGGGAGTACAATGTAATTCTTCCATAGATTTAGGTTATTCGAGGGATGTAGAGGGAATCTCTTTTTATAAACACGTTGATGGACTAACCTTTTCAAAGTAGCGATGACGAGTCCTAATACAGTTGCTAAACCCATTTGTGAGTCTTTTTGTAATTTTATGAGGAGTTATTTGTATCGGTTGCTATTCGACCATGTTATATCTTTCTATTCTTTAGGGAAATTGTCCGAAAAGTCTTAGAGCTATCGCACACGATCAATACAATCATAAACTTTTCAATTCGTTAATTTAGTCTTAAACTTTTTGACAATTTGTCAATGTAGTCATTTCAGGATAATTTTGACAAAAAAATCGTCGACAATGTGGTCCAATTAGCACCAACCGTTTTTCGTGGCACAATCAACTCTAACGTAATATATTTTGACAATTTTTAAAATTCTTTGATTTTTTTTTATTTTTTTAAATTTCCTTCCTCTTTTTTTTTTTTCATACTTCCCTCCACTAGTTGCCAAGGGCTCGATGATGGCCGGTGGAGGTCGCTAACCACAAGCGAAGAGCGAGAAAAGGAAAATAAAAATTAACAAATTCAGAAAAAAAAAAGTTGTAAAGATCGCCCATATCGGTGATTGTTAATCAAAGTTGGTCAAAAAGATTGTAATGGAAAATCATCAAAAGATTTATTACTAAATTGGTCATACTGAAAATATTAGGATTAACTTTGACGGTATACAATAAGTATATTACTTTTTGGACTGTATCCCTTATTCTTTTAAACACCAAGTGTCAAGTATTATAATTATTAAAAAAATTCTTTTCAAAATGACAACATTTGCTTTCCTTTTGGATACGAGCAAAAAAAAATAAAATCGGAAAGGAGTTTAAATTATTTTAAGATAATAAACAACATTCCATTTTAAAAGAAATAAGATATTTGCAAAATTGCTTGACAATTTTCTTGGCTATTTAAATTAATATTTTATCTAGAATATAAAAAACAATATATCTTAAGAAAAAGGGGGAAACTCGTGGACTTTTTCGGCCAAAAATGTAACTTTGGAATGTTTGTTGGGTTTGCTTTCAATTGGTCGGAATTTTTTTTTTTTTGTCAAATAGGATTAGGTCGGATTGAATAAGAACAAAATGAAATTTGTAATATCTTATACCATATTTGATAAATGTCCGCATATAACATAGATATTGATATAAGCTATCCACCAGCTCAGCAGCCTCCTATTGACCACGGTAATGATGGCCATCATCACCACGCCGACATAAGCTTTCGCATCTCCAAATCTCCAATAGCGATCACCATCAAGGTGGTCGCACTCTCGTATGGCCATTGCGATTGCCGAAGGACGGTGATGAAATTAGGCGTGAGAACAAATCTGCACCGACCAATGCAGGCAATATAGCAAGGAGCGAAATGCGATCGACTATGGTGACGGCAGCCACAATCGCCACAAAGAGCTGTGAGCGCCTGTCTCTCCCCCCTCAAACACTAGAATTAGATAAAACTTATTCCGTCTAGAGTTATATCTGTCCTACCAAAACGCAGTCTTTGTGCTTTGGACTAAGGAGGAGATAGATGAGGGAGAGCGATCAGCGTATGGCCCAAACGTCACAAGCCTTGATTTCTTGAATCCTAAGATTTTGAGCCTCTTATCTTCAACTTTTCAGCCCAAACGCCTATCGTTACTTGTCAGTAACTAGGTACTGGCCTGTCCGTTTCAAAGTTGGGCCTTGAACGGATCCGACCCATTTTCATACATTTGCAGTTTCCTCATTTGGGTTGGTATCCCAAGGTGGTGCCCATGAAGGCTCAGTTTGTTTCCACAAAAATGACTGGTTTGAATTTTTTTTTTCAAAAAATAATTACCTACATAAGTAAATGAGAAATATTTTCATCATCTACCCAAATATTTAGAACAAATAATTAAAAGTAATAAAAAAAATTCATGGATTAATCATTTCAAGTATGGTTACTTTTAAGAATTTATTTTCTAAATCACTTATTTTCTTCGAAATAAATGGAGCCTAAGTTTGAAAACATTTGTCTTCCACTGAATGAAATAAAGCGCGTTGAAACTGATCTATTAAAATTGCAAAAGGATATCTGGAGTGTCAATTTTGTGTTAGTATTAATATTTTTTTAGATCACTTAAGTGCCAAATCAAAGAAAAAATGACCACTTAAGTGTCAATTCGGCCCAAAACGATTACTTAAGTATTAATTCCGACCAAAAAATACATAAGATATTTTCTATTAATTTTTTAATATTATGTAGAATTAAAAAAAAACAGTTTAGGTAGACGCCATGTGTAATATCTTTTTACAAAATAAACTAAAATATTTGTTAAAAATTAAAAATAGCTAAATAAATAATTAAAAAAAAAGAAATTGATAGCCTATAAGGATGGGGGATGGCCGGCGGGTTGTCGGTGCGATGGTGGGCAGTGGTGGCAAGGGTTTCCAAGCCCTAGCCGCTGCAACACAATTTTTCTTTTTCTTTTTTTAAATTTTTTTAAATTTTAATTTTTTTATTGCTGACTGGGGAGCTCCGATGAGCCATGTAGATGCCACGTTAGATCTTCGGCGAAGTTCAATGAAGTTGTTATTGAAATAACCTTTTCTACAAAAACAAATTGGTACTTAAGTGATCTAAAAAAAATATTGGCACTAAAATGAGCGCTGTACACAAATATGTGCACTCCTAGTATCCTTTTGCCTCTTAAAATTTATATACTAATCATATGGTAAATTGCAAGTAGACAATGAAACAAGTTTTTTGGTCAAATAGGGATATTTTGGTGAATACCATTATTTAACGTACTATTTTTTTTTTAAATTAGCCTTTTCTCTTTGTGATTTTAAAATGTATTTTTCAGATTAACTGAGAACCAAATCTCAGACTATTGTTAGTTGGAGCCAAACACAATAACAAATTTCAGTTTGTTTGATATAGAAAGGCCGACTAGGTTTTTATGTGGCAATTTCGCTGTACAAAACGAAAGCACATGGAATTAATCAACACTAGAAAATTTGAAAGCTCGACGTGCTGCTGAATCGAAAATCTCATTTGCTGACGTATTCTTAGTCTGCTCGAAGCTTTGGGAGGTGAGGAAGCTCCGAAGGCTTTCAAGCTTTGTGGAAACGCCGACTTGCGCGGTGAAGATCGCCTTCACTGGCCGGTGGTCAGACAACTTCGACTCGCCCCTCGTGTACAGATGCTGCTTCAGTCCTTCTCCGCACCATATTATCCTATCACACCTGTATACATTATCAACGACGACATGAGTTTGGATTAATAAAAAGCACGGAAAAATACAGGGATCACGTTATAATTAAATGACCCAAAGTAGAAGGGTATCTAAGCAAAAAACATTCCAAAGTCAAATTAATCGATATGAACGTATGGTTATACCATGCAGGAGCTCGTCTTCTTCCTCCTTTGATATTCTCCTGGCCACTTCCGTAATAGAAATCCGAATTAGGGCAATATTTGTAGGTAGGAACGAAGTCGATTCTCCCCTCCTGCCAACCTTGTAGGACTCGACCATTCCTGAGCTCTGCCTTTAACTTCGATTCGCATACGCAAATTATGAATCAGATTTTGGTTTATTATGGCGGAAAACATATCTTGACGATGAAGTGAAAATTGGTTCATCATTCCTTTTTTTCGCTACCTGATCGTGTTCCAGCAGCTTACTCCATTCGCTTCTCTCAATGATGGATCGTGTCGTTGCTTCCGGGAGGGAAATCCGGCAATTCAAATCTCCGAGCAGAATCACCCGGCTGCGACAAACCTGGTTCGGTTAGAGGATGTAATCGCAAAAAATTCAATGCATTGATTGAAATAAAAAAAAGGTTTAAAGTCCCATGGGCATTTATTCTTTTGCTCGAATGAATAACAAGGTATTTACTCGTGATCAAGAATCTTTTTAGGCGAATTTAGTGAAGGGCCTCCCGGGAAGCTTGTCCTTGACAATATTTCGGCTGCGTTGGAGTTTCTTAGTTTACGATCTGCTCGCCGATTGCCAGAAGCAAGATGAGTGCACACGAAGCAGAAGCTCGTCTCGAGTAACTTGAATCGAACCGACACCGAACCCTGGAAAACCATGTTCCCGAGCACAGAGATATAAATTAGAAAAGTGTGTAATTTATTACATGCTACTGCTAGACTCAATCGGGCTTTCACATTATTAAATAAGTTTGTATTTTGGACGCCATACATAACTTGTAACTCACTAATCAGATTCATAAGATGAAGGAACTTGAAAATATCCCGACATAATTGCGCGTACGCGGACAAATAATACTTACAGACTTTTTCTTTTCTTTTCTAAGCTTGAAGGAACATGTTTAATATTTATTTAAGACCTTAGTTTCCTTGAAGACCGGAATTCGGGAATGCTGACTCACCATTTATATTTTTTTTATACACATGACAAGATAATTTAAAAATATATATAACTGTTTAAAAAATAATAATATAGAGCTTCATAAAGAATAGCATGTGGAGGCAAATTGAGGAGAGGCCACCTTGTTGCCTAGGCAGCCCATAACGCCACAGCCTACGCATGAAGCACTGGGATGGGTTATGTGCACGAGCAGCTCACTGCGAACCCAAATCGTGACCAACAGCCCGACCATCTGCTTGCTCATCATGCAATGAAATTTGTGTTGGTTGTGACCCGTTTGGTTCAAGGATTTCTCGATCGCAGCATTCCATTTTGTCCGGTTCGTCGCGTTCTCCGACCCCAGAACCGCGGAAGCTTTCAGAGGAACTACTTCTTGAAATCTGGATAGGTCAGAAGAAGACATCATTCTATCCATATTCCAAATGTTTCGAGCTATCCGCGTGAATAATCTCGAGCAAGAACTGCCAAATACGGCGAGAACAAGATCATATCGCAAGGTCGGCTCATTTTATCGGTGATGAGGAGCCGAAGTATACCAGCATGGTTTGGACAATATTTGTGACTACAGTTGATGTGGTGTATGAGCTTACACCGAGGACTAGAGGCTTACCCTAGGACGTAAATATCGCATGCGTTGTCACGTGGGTCGAGCCAGTCTTCCATCGACAAGTCATCTCCCGGCGCAACACCGCCAACATTCCAAGTGCTAACGAAGATCCTGGAAGAGATCAAGATGAAGATTGATGCAGAAATAAGAAGTAAGAAAAGCTTTATAGTAGTGGTACAGAACAGACTGTGAGGTGGCTCTTACTTGTACTTATGCGTTTGCTTCCGATGATCTAAGAGTGTCTTGTAGTCATAATAAGACGATAACTGCTCTAAACTTGGAACTTCCGGCGCCAATGCCGTCTCCATATCGACGCGCCGCAAGTCGGCAACGAAGTTGTTGTTGGTACCGACCCTCTTTCCAAGGATCTTGTTGGCTACCATTTTAGGCCACATGGTAGTCAAAAGAGATAAAAACTCAATGAAAAGAAAGGCAGGTCTTTGGGGTGGTCAACTGACAAGCAATGTGTCTGGAAGACCAATTACCAAAACCCTTTGATTGCCACAATGACCCAGACAATGCATTTTGCTGGTCTGTGCTGGAGAAGATCTTATGGAGAGGATCTCTGAGCAAGTTGGCAGGAAAGGACTTGAAGGGTGAAGTGGATGATGATGCACCTGTGGCCAATTTGCTTGTGGCCATTCTCCTTGAGAGAGAGAGAGAGAGAGAGAGAGAGAGAGAGAATAGTAGACTGACTAGCTGCTAGTGCTGGATCTGCTCTTGTTAGTTGGTGGAGTTTGATTTTTGAGGATATCTCTTTGTTTATGAGGTGGAACTGGTGGGAATTGTTTAAGGTTTAAAAGAGCATGTGGATGTGGGTCGGGGACAAGAGATGCGCAGACATATTCTAAAGGACAAGCTGCTATAGCCACAGGAACCCCTCCACCCTTTTTTTCTTCCGGCTTTGCAGGCATGGCCAAATCAAGCAAGTTGCTGGAGTTGACAATGGCATAGGACAAAGTTGCTGTTCCTCATATTGAAGATTTAAGGAGGAGCTTTGTCATGAATCTAGCTTGTCTATAAAACATGGAAATATACAATTCATAACCGTGTGATTTCTATTTCTCTCTTTTAATTTAAAGGCCACCGCTCATCATCTGGTGTCAGTACTGATCTGGTTAGTTCTATTAGTCTCCTTGACAAGACACGTTAGTGAGGACATATTGCTTCTTGTTTCGGACTATGTTTCTCTCTCTCAATCAATCTGTCAATCCAGTGTAACAAGCACTAGTGTCTAAACAGCCGATGGCGGCGGGGCGGGGCTGGGCGCGGTGGTGCACAAGGGAGAGAGAGAATGGGAGAGGCCCAGAGTCAGAGGCAGATAAGAGGGGTAGGGTTTAGCTGGGGTTATTTCTAGCATGGACAAGTACATGGTAAATCATCCACGTGTCAAGGTCTAGTTCGTGGGATCACTCCACGTGGGTCACGGGATGGGAACATTAATCTCGCCCCATCCCGCTTCGTAGCCACATCCTTGATCCTTGTCCTAGCTCATTCCACTTCATCGTAGAATCTCTATCCCTCATCTTGATTTTCCTTTCATGTCAAGAAATCACAACCTCATTCCATCATATCCATTGTAAGCAAATTCCCAATGGGCGCTACTCGTCCAACGACACCTAAAAGAGGAAGTTGATTGCATCAGTGGACTATTTCTTACCTGGTAAATAAATCAGCAACAGTGTTTTTGGTTGCTCCTAATGGAAGCACAGATGAAGATGAAGAAGACGATGATGTCTTTCTTCCTGATCCAAAGTGAAGATAGCCATTGAGGATGTGCTTTATTTTCATGGAGGGCCTTTATACCCCAAGTCGAGACTGGGCCATGCACAGATAATGAGAGAGAGTGAGAGGCCATGGGTTGATCTGTTATTTGGGCTTTCCTTCTCTTTCTCTTCATAGGCCATATGCAGTTGTTTTGACAAGCGTAAAGAAGCTGGTTCTGGAGCAGCAATCGGCAATGTGAGGGCGACATTCTTTACAACGGGACGTAAATTCTATGGAGAGACAACCGGAAAAATATTGAGTGAGCCGGAACCAATGCGCCCCGACCATTCACCTATCCACTCGTGAGTCGATAGAAGAGAGAGAGACAGAAAGGAGAGAGATAGACTCAGAGGGGAGAGAGAGGATAGATGTCCTCTCATGACTAGCCGATGCGCATTGATCCCGGCCCATTCAATATATACCTTCTAAGATAACCCGAATTTGGCGGACACAAATGCGATAGACTCTAGATTAACACGATCTAACTATTTTATGAATTAATTGTGATCGAAACACGATACGGTTTGAGTTCAAATGATTGTGATATTGATAAGAAAGTACACGAATAATCAGATGCAATGTGAACAGGCCTAGACGTCGGGTAATTAATGTTGGCCAGAAACATGGTACGCCACACGCATAATTCACCACGACAAAAGGTGGACAAGGGGCACTTTTTTTCACATTTTCCAATAAACAAGTGAAAATGAATAGGTTACAGAACTTTCGTATTCGTTAGGGCTTCCAGCTCTTTACATCTTTGAAGAACATTCACTGTTTACACAACAGTGTTCTCGAAATCCCTTAGTCTCGGACCACCTCTCTGTACGTGCTATAACTCAATCAAGGCGTGACGATTCTACCTGTCAATATCCACGGGGTATGAGACGATTCGAACTCAAATCTCGAGCAAGGAAGAGGACGAATAGGCTTGCTACTCGAGCCGAGCCGAGCCGAGCCACACCATACGGCCGTGGGGCTAACTCTATATGTTCTTGTTGGTGGGTGTAGGAGCACCTAACCGTTGGCTCACCTGGCCTTAGTGGTCCATACATGCACATATAGAGAGAGTAGGGTTTGTTCTTTAGCTCCATTAAAGATGAAGTCAGCAAATATGTCGCCCAGGCAAGAGTTCACACTGACTTAAAGGCAAACCTATCATCAGATTCATCACCACTACAGAGAGAGAGAGAGAGAGAGAGTTGCGTCTGTGCAAATTTACATGGGGTCTACTGGGAATAAATGCTTGGTGGTATCCTGCACTTTCATGAATGAAGCTCATTCGACTTCGCTTGGAAGTTAGAACTCATCAGGATCGTGGATGACTCTGCGACCATAAAAGAATCGAACTTGGTACTCAGCTCAGCTCCACATTTGTAATTTTCTGTTTCATCGATCGGCAGGGGACGATTTTATTGTGACTTCTGAGTTGTAATCTATCCTATTTTGGCCGATTTTTGTTTCTTTTTGCTCATGAGTTTCGAGTTTTATGTCGAGATAATTAGAGGCGAACTGCAATGGCAGCTCACTTTTATCGGAAATAAATAAAAGGGTTAACATCGCAAAAAAACTCAAACTAGTATATTTATAATAAATTTACCCCAAATCGTCTTTTTCCCACCAAAAATCTCAAATCGGTACATTTGTAAAAAAATATCATAAACTATTTTTTACCACCAAAAATCTTAAATCGGTACATTTGTGACGAATTTACCCAAAATTAATTTTTTTTTTACCATAAAAAATCTCAAACTAATACATACATGTCAAATTTATCTTTCGTTAGTTTTCGTTCAATTGAATTAATACCACAAAAAATTTTAAATTAACGCACCAACTGCAAATATAGGGTAACATGTACACCTGACAATTGACACATGTCATCCAATTCAACAATTCGACGATAAAATTTTAAAAAAACTAACGAAGTATAAATTTGTCACAGTTGTACCACATTTTCTAAACTAACCAGAGAATCATGTCTTTCGTATTCAAGGGATGGGTAGGAATCTCATATCCTAAAATTGTATATTGCAATGAAAGCATCACTGATCCCATTGATAAGGAGGAGCACCACGCTAGATCTCTTCAAGTTTCTATCTCACTCTCTTTTTCCCGACTCCACAATCTGAAGTTCCTTTTTATAGAACCGAAATCAAAATGTAGTGGCATTGTGAAAGTTTGCTAAATTCTTTTTTTTTTTCACCCTGCTGACGTGGAAATGTTGCTCGTCCTTGGGATAGAAATGAGGTGACGACAAATCCCTTGTTCTTTTCCGGACCATTTTATGTTTTTCCTTATGTTTATTTTTTTCCTATTCCAGCTGGATTCATATTTGCGTTTGATACTCCTGGCTGTCAAATGCGCAGTTTCATCGAGTACTGTCGGTTCACCTCTAAAGCGACACATGTTCTCCACCGATGAGTCGACACATGTTCTCCACCGATTAAATTATGGAGAGCGTGCGTGTGATTGGTTCGATGAAGACAGAGGAAGGTGAGGCCTCCTTTTGGCCGCATGTGCTCGCCACCAGTTGCGGATGAGGCGACGGTCTGCGACGGTGGCGCCGATGCTTGCGGCGGAAAAGCTAACGTGCTGGATGCCTCTCCATCAAAGTAACAATTGATAGCGCCACACACCCCATATAGATACGTCATTTCTCAAAAATAGATAATTTCGTACGATTAAGTCAAATTATATATTATATATGTATTTTTATATATACATAATAAATTTTCATGTATATATAAAAATATCAGCGGTGATTTTCTTCTTCTTTTGTTAATGATTCACGATTAGATTCTTTTTTTATGGCTGTATATATTAATTTTAGGGTAACTTAATTATTTGTATACATAATAAATTTACATTTTGATCCATAATTTATTGAAAATGCCTAAAATTATCCAACTGCGTGTCTAAATGGCATGTCGGGATGCTGGACTTGCTTACTGCTTGCATGTTTGGAACGTTGATCACTGTCGGTCACATGTCAAAAAGTGTCGAACACGACAAGACTCGGAAGCCTTGGGAAAGCGTCAATGCTTCATAGCTCTCCACCACCTGAATAACTATTGAGAAAATTACAAAAAAAAATTGTATGTTTATTATATGGATTTCAATTTAGTTTCAGGCATTTCAATTTATCCGACTTAATCCTAAATATTTTCAAAATTTGCCAATATAATCTTTGTGGCCAATTTTGATTTGAACCAGTTGACGTGGACATCTTTCATTCTACGTGGCACGATTGGCACTGGCGTATATAATTTTTTTAATAATTTTTTTAAAAAATGAATTTTAAATAATAATAAATAAAAATGTTAAAAACAAAATTTTTTGAAATACTATAAAAATTATCAACATCATCATTGGCCGTGTGATATAGAATAGTTGGCGTCCATGTCAGCGATTTTCAATCAAAATTGCTCGGAATGACTAAATTTATAAATTTTCAAAGATTTAATACGCAATTTGAATTGCCACAAGTATAATAAATTTAGGACTATTTTGATATTTTTCCCTAAAAATGCAAGGGGGCAATACAATCACGAGTGACGACAACTTGATGTCCCTCAGTGTCGTGCATATGTGTTGTGACCTTCAATTTGAGGTATTTGAAGTGGTGGTTACTGGCTAGCCTCAAAACAACTAGGGTGAAGGACGGTTTGAGGACACCATGAAATCGACCACGACCTCGACTTGAGGTAATGAGGGTTCAAGGCCAGCCTCCATCACTACTAGAATTTTCAAACAGATAGGTCGTTTGAGCCAAAAAAAAAAAAATGGGGTCGTAAATTGACCGAACCAATTTGACCCATTAATTCATTTATGATCTATTTATGTGTAGTGCAAATTTATTGGCCCATACTTTACTCATATTACCAGAACACTTATATATTTAATCCGATCTAAGATAGCTTATTTTCTTATAGGTTTTACAATATTACAAAATCATTGTGGGCAATTTCAATAATTTTTTTAAAAAATGAATCTTTTTAGTTTTAGTTAACTGATTTTTTTATCTTTTATTTCTTTTAAAAAATATTTATTCTTTGTTTCTTTTTTTCCCTTTTAACCGGCATGGTTCAAGCGAGGACCGTGAAGCCCTCACAGGCCCTCATTTGGTGTCGGTGCGGGTCGGCTGATGCCCTTGCCAGCTTCGTAGGAAAAAAGGTAAAAGGAAAAAGAAAAGTAAAAGAAAGTAAGGAAAAAAAAAGTAAAAGAATAGATAGAGGCGTGCTATTTTAAGTGGGTTTTAAATGAATTCATAATGAAGCCATTTATAACCGTTTATTTTGTAGACCCATTATGCTGGTTGTTTGCTAAGGCTATTATGAATGACCCATTTAAATGCTTGTGAGCTATTACATGGGCTTTGAACCCATTTTGACATGTTTAATTACGATGCACAAAGGAAAAAGCAAAGAGAGAGAGAGACAACCGAATGGCAACGGTTGTAGTTCGGGGCATAAAAAAAGGTCCAAATCGACCCGACCCGGACTGAATTGAAGATTTGGTGTTCATTTGCCGCATGGCGCTAAATTGATGATTCCCCCGATGGAGACAATGCATGAGGATATGACTCTCACACTAACAAGTTATATTTACATTCACTTTCTTCTTACGAAAAGAATATTTTTGTTCAGTTAAATCCGTTGGAAAAATATGGGAGAAATAAAGTAACAATATAATTGGATTTTGAGACATGTAATCAATCTTTTTTATGATCAACTTGCCACACGAAATCGCTATAGATTTCTGGCAAATTTCCTTCAAGATACGACAAAATCACAATGAGAATACTGGATAACAAGTACGTCTCATAAAAATCTCTGCGAAACAATAGAAAGATGGATGTCTTTCTTTTGAAGGAAAATAAAAAATTAAAGTAACTACTGAAATGAACAGAATTGCCCATTATATAATACTAATACAGAACACCTCTTGGTGTCCGAATTTCCCATATGAATGCACCTATTCATGTCCAAAAAATTTCAAGTCAAACATGGCTGTTTACATGTGAAAACTTCCATTCGGACATAACCGTACATCAACATCAACATCAACAACACCTTTATTCCAAACTAGTTGGGGTCGGCGGTTGATGAACCCCAAAAAATCATAAAAATAAAAGCAGAATCAAGGGAGGGAAAAGAGATAAATGTGTAAAAATAAATAAGTATATATATATATATCTATCTATACACTACCCCTCCACAATACTAATAGCCTCCCTCCACTCCGTCTTAAGACAAACCGTACGCCAATCTATTTCCCACTCCATTAAATCTTGTTTTACTGCTTTTCCCCCAAGTGAGTTTCGACCGACCTCTTGCTTTTTTCGTGCTATGCTCTCGATAGCAAACTTCTGTTCGTACCGGTGCATCTAAGGGTCTTCGGAGAATATGCCCAAACCACCTCAATCTATGCTCTCTCGCCTTTTTCGCCACCGGTTCTACTCCAACTTTTCGTCGAATCTCTTCATTCTTTATCTTATCCATCCTTGTATGACAACACATCCACCTTAACATCCTCATTTCCGCTAGTCCCATTTTATGCTCATGTTTCCTTTATGCTAGCCAACATTCAGCTCTATATAACATGGTAGGTCTGATTACCGTTCTATAAAATTTTCCTTTTAACCTAAGAGGAATTTTGTGATCACACAAAAATCCCGATGCACTGTGCCATTTCATCCAACCTGCTCTGATTCTATGGCTTACATCCTCATCAATCTCTCCCTCCTTTTGCAATATTGATCACAGATATCTAAATGTATCTTTTTTGGGAATCTCCTGTCCGAGCATATTTACGGCTTCTTGATCCCCTATTCCTACCGTGTCAAACTCACACTTCAAGTATTCCGTCTTACTTCGACTTAGCGTAAATCCTTTAGACTCCAACGTGCTTCTCCATACTTCTAACTTAGCGTTAACCTCAGCCCTGGTCTCATCAATAAGTACGATATCGTCTGCAAATAGCATACACCACGGCACCTCATCTTGAATATTTTTTGTTAGCTCATCCATAATCAGAGCAAAAAGGTAAGGGCTCAAAGCAGAACCTTAGTGTAAGCCTACTGTGATTGAAAAATAACTTGATGTGTTATTATAAGCCTTCACATATGTAGTAGCACCGTTATACATGCACTTGATTGCCTCGACATACTTTGAAGGTATTTTTTTTCTCAAGAATCCATAACAAAACCTTTCTTGGAACCCTATCATACACCTTCTCGAGATCAATAAACATCATATGGAGGTACTTCTTTCTTTCTCGATATCTTTCCATGAATTGCCGTATTAAGAAAATAGCCTCCATGGTAAATCGTCCTGGCATAAATCCAAATTGATTGACAGAAACCGTGGTCTCTATTCTTAAACGATGCTCAATAACTCTCTTCCACAGTTTCATTGTATGGCTCATAAGCTTGATACCTCTATAATTAGAACAATTCTAGATATCCCCCTTATTCTTGTATATAGGCATAAGTATATTCTTTCTCCATTCATCAGGCATCTTATTAGTATGGAGGATCTTGTTAAAAATACTAGTCAGCCAACTTATTGCTACATTCCCTAAGCATCTCCACACTTCAATAGGAATACCATCGGGTCCCAAGGCTTTACTAGTCTTCATCTTTTTTAATGCCTCCCCAACTTCTCGTGCTTTAACTCTATGCACAAACATTCTATTTGAATCATCAGAAACATCTTCCAAATCCACCTCACTTCTATTGCTCTCCCCATTAAAAAGTTTGTTAAAATAACTCATTCTCCTGCCCTTGACGTCTTCATCTCTTATCAAGAGTGTTTGATTTTCATCCTTGATTCATCTAACCTGTGTCAAGTCTTTACTTTTCTTGTTTCTTGATTTTGCAAGTCTATAGATGCCTTTTTCTCATTCTTTGCTTCCAAGTTTGTCGTACATATTGGTGAAAACCTTGCCTTTGGCCTCTCGTACAGTTTTCTTGGCACTTTTTCTCGCCAATCTAAACTTTTACAAATTCTCTTCATTAGGACATTTATGTAGGCATCTGAAACACTCCTTCTTCTGCTTAATTGCCTCCTGCACCTCTTCATTCCACCACCAGGTTTTTTTTGTTTGATGTCCATTCCCTCTACTTTCCCCTAACACCCCTTTTGCCACTGTCTGGATGCAGTTAGACATCTCTTTCCACATCATATTTACTTCGCCCTTTAGTTGTCACGGTACTTCCTGTAGCATTCTTTCCTTGAATTATGTTTGTTTCTCCTCATGTAACTTCCACCATCTTACTCTGGGATGCTGCGTACTTCTCTTCATCTTCTATACTTTGTTATACCGAACTTCTAAGACCACCAACTTATATTGTGTAACTACACATTCACCAATATATACCTTACAATCTACATACAAAGCTCTCTCCTAGCAAGAAAGAAATCAATCTGGCTACAATTTTGACCGCTACGAAAAGTGATCAGATGTGATTCTTTTTTCCTAAAAAAAGTATTTGCCAATCATAAGCTATTGCCACACTCAAGATGTTTTCGCCAGCCTTATTTCTAGTCCCATATCCAAAACCTCCATGAACTCTGTCAAAACCTCAACTACTCTGACCGACATATCCATTTAGATCTTCTCCTATGAATACCTTCTCCTCATGTGGTATCCGCCTTAAAATCTCTTCCAGATCTTCCCAAAATTTGCTCTTCTCGGACGCTTGCAGTCCATTTTGAGGGGCATACACACTAAGGATATTCAAAATCAAATCCTCCACTACTAGCTTAACTAAAATAATCCTATCTCCTATTCTTTTAATATCAACCACTTTATCCTTGAAATTTTTATTGATCAGAATCCCAACTCCATTTATACTCTTTGTTGTGTCGTATACCATAGCTTGAATCCGATGCCATACACTTCCTTACCCTTCTCTCCTTTTCATTTTGTCTCTTGCAAGCAAGCAATATTCACTTTTCTTCTAGTAAAAGTATCTGTCAATTCCCTCAATTTACCCGTTAAGGTTCCTACATTTCAACTTTCCAATCTAATTCCTATCACCTAGACTTTTCTTGCCCCCCACACTATCTCACGGAAGTGTGAGGACCCTTGCTCATTTATCACCACATCTGGGCACCAATGTGGCGCATCATTTTGGAAATGATGACCCAAGGTTAGCTTCCTTACCCCTTGCACCCACCTATCTTGGTGCAAAGACCCTTGCTCATTTTTTGCTACACCCGAGTGCCGATACAACGCGTCGCTAAGAAGGGTACGCTCCAACGAAATATCAATAGGGTTCATCTCATAAAGGTAGCTCTTTTTTTATAACCGGCTCGCTACGCCTGACATAACCCTCCTCCTTTACCTGGCTTGGGACAGGCTATGTAGACTATAAAGGCGGAGTTAAACAAAGAAGAAAAGCGATCGCGATGGCTATGTAGACTACATAACCGTACATGTTCGAAAAATCACAATTTGGGCATGACTGTTCGTGTGTGAAAATCACCATTCGGACAAACCTAATCATGTTTAAAATTGCTAATTCAGATGGACGTAACCTTTCATTGTCCGAAAATTGCCACGTCTGAAAAATTATAACTTTTCATATATAAAATTAGAAATTAAATAATAATAATAAAATGAAAATTAATTTTAACTCCTATGTGAATAGTCGCTCTGTTTCAATAAGGTTCAATAGTTAATTATTATAATGATTTTGAAAATAAAAAAATAATTACTAAATAGTGCCAAATTTGGATTGCGACCACACAAGCTGCTAAGTACATCTAATAATCGTACACCCGCACGTGGGTATAGTGAGGTCTAGCCTACTTGCCCATTTCTTTATTTTTAAAAACTATAATAACCTTATAACTAATAAAGAGACTTGCACTCTTCTTTCCATCCTATGTGAGAGTGAAAATGGTAACTTTTTGTTTTGTTTGTTTTACAAACAAACTTCAACAAAATCATGTGTCATCAAAGTTAGGATCAATTGTACCATATCACAACAATATCATAATGTGCAAAATTTCTTGTCCTAAGTTTGATTTCCATACAATTGATTCATAAATAGTACATAAATTGGTTGATTTGACAAGAAAAATGGAATTAAAGTATGCTTCTATGCTTAAAAGATTAGTTGATAATCAAGAAAATATTAATTGATTAGATTTAAAACGTAATAAAATAAAAAGGAAAAGGAAGAGAAAAACTAAGCTATATGAAATTGAAATCTTTTTGTTTGGCAATAAAGAAAAAAAAGAGATAAAGCTTTTAAAAATTGACAATTGCCTTAAAAAAAAAAAAAAACAGCATAGGCATAAGAGTTTGGAGTCAAACCCTCAACCATCAACCTCACACCAGGAAGTTCGCGCCACAGCCGTTATGAAACATTGATGCTAATGCCTCTTCCATCATTCTAATCTACGTCTTTGTAACATACGAGAGAGTCGGCTGGGGAGTTTACGGCCTGTTTGGCAAGATTGTGATCCAAAAAAGTAGTTCTGATTGGAATCATATTTTCTGATTCTATTCCTGAATAATTTCTGGAAAATCTAAAAGCGTTTGGTAAATGCATAGAATTTTTTATCTCGGAATAGTGATACATTTAGTAACTGCATAAAATTTATGTTTATGAGAACAGCCATGTGGCGAAAATTCTTCTACCTTTTTTTTTAGAAGAAAAAATTTCTTCTTCTTTTAATTTTTTTAAGTTTTTTAATTTTAAAAAATTAATATTTTTGTTAAATTTTAAAGCTTATTTTTAAAAAGATGTATTTTAAAAAAATCAGTCATTAGTAAATTTTCAAATCTAATTTTTTTAAAAGTTTAGAGGTCCACGTGGAAGCACACATCGACTTAATATTTTTAAAAGAGTGGAGACTTTATTCTTTGCTGTGATTCTCAAAATTGATCCTTTTTTCAGAATCAATTTTTTTTTATTTTTTTTGCTCCAAAATTATTCATGAAAATAAAATCAGAATCAGAATCAAAACCAAAATCACTTACGTTACCAAAAATATTTTTTTTATCTTTTTTTATTCTGAAAAATAGAATCAGAGAATCAGAATCATTACTTAAACAAAACTTTAATCGGTGCTCGACATGCAGGTTGTGTTGTGATTTTATATATATATATATATATATATATATTAAAAAAGTAGCAATTGCTCCTTAAATGCTACATTGGATTACAATTTGCAAAACTTCTAGTGGGTCAATCACAACTTTGCATTCTGAAATGACTGAACAAACATACGTGTGGGCCTCATCATTGATGCAATGGTGCTATTTGCCACCTTTGCATATCCCGGAGGACCTTCCAATTTTATACTCTCATTTTCCCCCAGCTTTCAATCGTACGAGGGGAAGGAAAGGATCGTGCCTCAATCATTTCTCACTTTCCATAGTACCAAATTCTACAGCTACCAGATTCCATACCGTCGAAAGGGGGAAAAAAAAGGAAGGACGAGGCCAATTATGATATAGAGCAGTATCACGTGAAAAACGACTTCGACAGGAATAAAAAGATTTTCCTTCGAGTGGGATGAATGTGTGCAATCAATTTGACAATGAAAATGTCAGGTTTCTTTGGTGAGATGTCGTTCATCTATCGTTAAGGTAAATGAGTACACATGTGTAGTTAAGACAAGCACTGCCATGGTTGTTATGTCTGCGTCTCACGCAGGTGCACAATCAAGAAAAATGGTTACAGGTGCTTTCAAAGTGCATGTGTATAGTGATGTATGAACAAGAGCAATCTTTTGAGGGGACGTGCGAGAATAACCCGATACCTTATCAAGGACAGATTTTAAGAAAGAGTTTTGAGTCTGAATCCATTAGAATTCCGAGGTTACCTGATTTGATTTTACTTAAAAACTCTAGTCGCAAAGTTACGATCGGCCATCCATTTAAGTTGCGTTTGGTCGTCCGGATAAAAATTGAGATAGTATGTGTTTTATCATTGTGTTTGGTAGATATCTATAATAGGATAAAGGGGGTATAAAAGGGATATAATCTAGATAAAAATAACTTAGAGGAGGTGATGGGATATGCCACGTCCCGACTCTCGAACCCGCGACATCCCTTGCCAAATCGCCACCAAGTCATAATAGATAGCGTCCCAAGCAACTGCTATCGACCTAAGATTATACTGCGCATGCGGAACGTACAATCTTTCATCCAATAAAACCATATGGGATAGATAGGAAGTAAAGCCAGATATCACAACACTAAATAAGCTGATGAGAATAGATGATCTATAACCTTACAGAACCATCAACTGATAATTACAACCCCATGTTTCGGGGCGGTCCTCTATGACTCACAAAAAGATACAGGAGTCAGGTAAGGTTAACTCTCATCTATTCCAAAATAGTACCCCAACAAAAACATCATCAGTTCCCCGACCACAAAAGGAACCTAACCCTCTACTGGGTAAACTCGACATCCGGGTCGTTATAACCAACCGGGGGAGTCGGGTCGTTCGGGTCGTCACAGAAACTCTGGCTAGAATGCACAGAGGGGGCTACTGATTGCTCAGGCTCGAACTCGGGCTGCAGACCGGGTACGGGATCCACCACTTTTCCATCGGGTGTATCAATATCCATCGGGTCCCAAGCAGGGATATTAGGGACCCCCTAAAGAGGTGACTCTTCAAATCCTCTAAGCGGACCAAAGAGATCCATCCCATCACGAAGATACCAGGCCTTGAAGAGGTGTGCCACCAGCTGTGGCATCTCCTCATCGACCCATATCGTCGTGAAGTGACGTTCCCACATCTGGTCCGTACCTGGTACCGGGTGGAGACTGATATCAAGTGATGAGTGGGTGGGGGTACCAAAACGCACCGGTCTTTTCATTACTTCGGACCTGAAAAGTTGTCCCACGACGGGGTGAGAAATTAATCTCAGTGAATCAAGCCTAATCTCGATTAGGACACTGATTCGCCCAAGACATCCTAAGCACCACAATAAGTCACAAGATTTCAACAGAGATATATATATATATATCAATCAAAATAAATCTGTTAAATCAACAACTAACAGAAGTATAACCACTCAGGCATACACAAGTCCATTATTAAAAAATGGCCCACGCGACTGGCGTGATAGATACATTAATAGTGCGATCTCGCACTCTTCTGGCAGGACCAAGCTACGTCCACTTTACCCTCTCAGCGATGGCTACTACATGCGATGTATCCAGTGTACCCGGCACGGCACTGCAAGTAGGCATTCCTCAAAAAGGAGCTTCAGTCCATCACAAGCTGCGACCGGCATCCAATAATCCCTTAAAATCGTACGACTGACACGGGGCATGGATTATCGTGCTTCTGACAAGTCGCGAATTTCCATACAATAGGTACGACACGAGTACCAATGGTACAATGCGAACTTGCGAGGTAACGTCATTGATCCATTAGATGACCACATAAATTGCACTCGGCAATTAACTCATTGTTTATCTTTGATTAATGCCAAACTCCAAACAGAAATACAATCCACTCGGCCCAAGGCCCACAAGACTCCCAATTGAGCATTTTAGCCAGGCAACCAAACCAATCAAGCAATTCACGCATTCTCGAGTAATCAACTTAACCCAGCAATTTCAAGCTTAATTCATATTATAAATCTTAATTCTCAGTCAAATTATAGCAATTAATCGTTCGCTTGTCTCTAACCTGTCACTCACTCGCGAACAACTCAATCAATCAATTAATTGATAAATTACCACAAATAGCCACAGACAAATAATCGATCGACCATATATCCTAACCATGGTTTCTATCTAACCCGGTCCTGATCGATTTTTTTTACAATAAATAAATAAATAAACTAATCCTAAGCGCAATTAGCGCCCTAACCAAGGTTTAGGGTCAACTCACAATGTGAGTTAGCTCTATCGGCTACGGCGGCGGCGGCGATAAAACTAAGGTTTATCGCGTGGTGGACCGAGCTCAAACTTCGGCGACACCCCGAGGAAGTCTGGCGAGGTCGCCGGAACAGGTGGCCGGCAGCGGAGCTCCGGCGAGCGGCGGCCTGAAACAGTGAAAAACAGTATACTCAACTAGCAAACTTTACTGTTTTGGCCGTTTTTCGACGACACGGGCTGGGACAAGGCCGGCCATGGGTCGGGGGCTCACCTAGGGATCGGTGGGGGTCGGCCGGGGCAGGTGGACGGCGGCGGGAGGCGGTGGACAGCCACGATCAATGGTTGCCCTGTTCGGCACCGAAATAGAGGTTTCGATCTGCGACCGTTTTCGATCGTCACGCGTGGCGACCAGCGGAGGTGAGCTAGGCGGCGGTAGAGGGGACTCAGGGGAGTCGTCTGGCGGCGGCGGCGAGGCACGACGGTGGCTGTGGCGGCCGGATCGAAGACCGGACTGAACTGGGCCCAAAATAGGGCACCGGAACTTCAAGGCCCGATTCCGGCGACTCCGGTGGCTGACAGCCGGTGGCGAGGGGTTGGATCGGTCGAGGAAAAGTCGGGGGTCAGCTGAGGGACGGTGGTCAGCATTGGTGGCAGCCGCGTCGGCCGGAGGAGGCCGCGGAGTTCTCGGGTCTTTTGACCCGAAAATAGAGCAGGCCCGGCCGTGGCGTTTCCTCGGCTAAACAACGGCGACGGCGACTTGGCTGGAGTCAGGGCGGCGGCTGGAAGTAGCTGAGGACGGTGGCTGCTGGTGGTGGGGCGGTGGTCGCGTAAAATGGCGACGGACGGAGGAGGAAGGATCGGCAAATGAGGAGTCAGTAGTTCGGCCAAAATAACAAAGAAGAGCAGAAGAAGAAGAAACAAAGAAGAAAAGCAGACGGAGAAGCGACGTTGTATTGGGCAGAGAGAAGATGGCCCACGACCAAGACTTTGAAGGCCAACATTAAACTTTTTTGTCTTTTGTGGGTAAATAATTGCAGGGGTAGAACGGCAATTTTGGCACACCGGGACTAAAACGAAATTTTTGGTGTACTAAACGAAGGGTAATTTCGGTAATTTCACTGGCCAAGCTCGGTCAGGGTTAAGCTCGATTGCGAAAACGGTAATTCAAAAATTGCCGCGGATTAATTTCGAAACTCAATTCGAAATAATTTAAAGTTTGGAATTCGTCCAAATTTTCGTCTCTTCAGTCTTGATAGTCCAAAATAGACGTCGACTATGACTATAAATTCATATCATTTAATCGACTTCTGGCGCTTACAAAGATTGAATTTTCAGGACGTCACAACTCTTCCCTACTTAGGAAATTTCGTCTTCGAAATTACAGCACAGTTCTAATTACTCAAAAAGATAAGGATAACTAAGTTTCATAACTTCTTCGTTCTCCCATATAGCTCCTTCAGTACCATGGTGTTGCCAAATCACCTTGACTAACGAAATTGTCTTGGATCGTAGTACTTGCTCTTTCCTCTCCACAATCCTGACTGGTCGCTCCACATATGACGCCCGCTCATCCAAATCAATTTCCTCGTAACTCAGCACATGAGCAAGGTTTGGGTCGTACTTCCTCAACATCGATACGTGGAAGACATTATGCACTTGAGCAAGTATAGGCGGCAACGCGAGTCGATAAGCCAAAATTCCGATTCGTTTTAGGATTTCAAACAGCCCAACATACCTCGGGCTCAACTTTCCTTTATTGCCAAAACGAGATGTTCCTCTCATAGGCGACACTTTCAGAAAGACATGATCGCCTACTTGAAATTCCAACAGTCTACGCCTTTTATCAGCATAACTTTTCTGGCGACTTTGAGCTGTCTTTAATCTATCTCTAATCACCTTAATTGCTTCCATCGACTGTTCTACTAACTCAGGGCCAGTTTCTTTCTTTCTCCAACCTCATCCCAACAGACTGGCGTCCTGTAAGCCCTACCATACAAGGCCTCAAAAGGTGCCATCTTAGTGCTCTGTTGGTAGCTGTTATTATAGGCAAACTCAACCAAATGCAATTGTTCCTCCCAGTTACCTCTGAAATCCAGAACGCATACTCTCAACATATCCTCCAAGGTCTGAATCGTTCTTTCAAACTGGCCATCTGTCTACAGGTGATAAGCTGTACTAAATTGCAGCTTCGTTCCTAAAGCAGTTTGTAGACTCTTCCAAAATATAGCGGTGAATTTGGGATCTCGATCAGAAGTGATTGTCACTGGCACACCATGCAACCTTACAATATGCCTCACATACAACTCTGCGTATCTATCTAAGGCGAAGTCCTTTCTTACTGGAATAAAGTGCGTTGACTTCGTTAGCCTATCTACCACGACCTAAATTGAATCATGCCATCGCTGACTCCTTGGCAAACCTATCACGAAATCCATCATGATATGCTCCCATTTCCACTCTGAAATTTCCAAAGGCTGTAGTAATCCTCCAAGTTTTCAGTGCTGCGCCTTGACCTGCTGGCAGGTCAAATACTTAGCCACATGTTTGGCTATATCAGTTTTCATACCATTTCACCAGTAATGCTGTTTCAAATTCTGATACATCTTTGTACTCCCGGGATGAATACTATAACTACTACGATGTGCTTCTAATAATATCACCTCCTTTAAATTTTCATCCGCCGGCACAACCAAACATCCTCTGAACTTAAGTATCCCATCCTCAGCTATTTGAAAATTGACCCTTCGTTTGGTTGGATCTCCTTGCAGGATCTTCTGAATAAAAGGGTCCGTGGACTAGAAGGTCTTAATTTTAATTTGCACTTCTGGCTCGATTCTTAAGGTAAACACAAGACTCGACAGGTGGCTTATCTCCAGTTTAAAGTCTGAGTCTCTTAATTGCTCAAGTAAACGCCACTCCTGCACCTGTAATTGAGCAATCACTGATTTTTTACTCAAGGCATCAGCAACCTTATTCGCCTTACCAGGATAATACAGGATCTCACAGTCATAATCTTTTAATAACTCCATCCATCGGTGCTACCTCATGTTCAGCTCCCTTTGAGAGAACGGGTATTTCAGACTCTGATGGTCGGTATACACCTGAAAACTTTCCCCAACCAAATAGTGTCTCCAAATCTTCAAGGCAAATACGACCGCAGCTAACTTCAAGTCGTGTGTGGGATAATTCAACTCGTGCGGTCTCAACTGACGAGACGCATACGCTACCACCCTGCCATGCTGCATTAAAACACAATCCAGTCCCCTAAGCGAAGCATCGTTATAAATTTCATAACCACCAGGACCAGACGGAATTGTAGAACAGGAGCCGTACTTAGCCTATGCTTAAGCTCCTAGAAACTACGCTCGCACTTGTTCGTCCATTGAAACTTCATATCTTTCTTCAGCAATTTAGTCAAAGGCGAGGCTATAGCTGAGAACCCTTCCACAAATCGCATGTAATAACCTGCCAAACCCAAGAAATTTCTAATTTCTGTAGCAGTTGTCGGTCTCGACCAATTAATAACTGCCTCAATTTTAATCGAATCCACAGCAATACCTTCACCCAAAATTACGTGGCCTAAGAACGCCACGCTAGCTAACCAAAACTCACACTTATTGAACTTAGCATATAATTGATGCGTTCTTAGAGTTTCCAGAACTATTCTCAAGTGTTGCTCATGATCTTCAGAACTCTTCGAGTATATTAGGATGTCATCTATAAAAATGATTACAAAGCGATCCAGAAACTCCTTGAACACTCTGTTCATCATATCCATAAAAGCAGCAGGAGCATTCGTCAAACCAAACGGCATCACTGTGAACTCGTAATGCCCATAATGTGTTCTAAATGCCGATTTCGGTATATCCTCTTTTTTTATCCTCAACTGATGGTATCCCGTCCGTAGATCAATTTTTGAAAATATAGATGCTCCCTGCAGCTGATCGAACAAGTTGTCAATTCTTGGCAGTGGGTACTTATTCTTGATCGTCACCTAATTCAACTGCTTGTAGTCAATACATAATCTAAAAGACCCATCCTTTTTCTTGACGAACAAGACAGGCGCTTCTCATGGCGATGCACTAGGGCGAATGAATCCCTTGTCTAACAACTCCTGCATTTGAACCTTGAGTTCCTTCAATTCTGATAACGCCATTCTATATGGCGCCTTAGAAATCGGCTCCGTCCCAGGAGCTAATTCTATCACGAACTCAATTTCTCTTTCTGGTGGTAAACTAGGTAATTCTTGGGGGAAAACATCTGGAAACTCACATACAATCGCAATATCCTCTAATTTTAGTTCTTTAGCAGAAGTATCTACCATAGAAGCCAAATAACCTTGGCACCTATTTTCCAACAATCGAGTCGCCTCTAACGACGATATCATCACAGTTGAGGTTCCTCCTCGATTACCCAAAAATTCAAAGCTATTACCATCCATAGGATTAAACTGTATTACCTTATTAAAGCAGTCCATTATGGCTCTTTGCTTTACCAACCAATCCATTCCCACAATTAAGTCAAAATCATACATTTCTAGCACAATCAAATCTATCTTACTCTCATGGCCATCCACCACAAGTCTGCAATCTAGACAGCTCACTATAGCCACTACTTTATCTTTCAATGGCGTAGATACATTAAGCACAATTTCTAAAGGTACCAAGTTCAAATCAGATAATTTAACGAACTGATCCGCAACAAACGAATGGGTGGCGCCCGGATCAAACAAGGCGTATGCTACTTGATCATGCAAGAGGACCATACCTATAACAGTCGGCGAATCCTTCGTCGCTTCCCGAGTGACTGCAAAAACCCTTCCTTGTGCCGACAGGCGATTCTGAAAGTTTGGCGGCACAGTTCCTCTAGGCTGTCCCCCCTGCTGTGGCGGTGCCTGTCCACCTTACCTCTGCGGGCAGTCCCTCACCTGATGGCCCAGCTAGCCACAACCAAAACAGACACCACCTCGATACGGGCACAAACCAGGCCCATGCCTCTATCGACACAAGCTGCACATCTCATTCTGACGAAATGTTGGCTTACTAATCGCCCCTCGGCGATTTGGTGGGATGTGACTCCACTTGTTAAACATGGGTTTCTTCCCTTGTCTCCTGTCGAATCTATTTGGGGAAGTAAATCGTAATCCAGATGCGATAGCCCTTTCAGACAAGTCCCACTCCACTATCAGCGCCCTTGCGTAGATATCATCATAGTCTTGGAGGTCGAGCGATGCCAGAGCACTCTTAATCTCGGGCTTCAACCCGTCTTTGAACCTTCTAGCCCTATCCTCCGGATCCTCAATCATTCTCGGAGCATATTTGGACAGTTCAGAAAACTTTGCCTCGTACTGGTCAATTGTCATCTGATTCTGTTGGAGGCGGAAGAACTCAGCCATCTTTTGCTCCCTAGCTGTCCTCGAAAAGTATTTATTATTGAAAACTTCCACAAAAGTATTCCATACTGGAATTGTACCTTTCGAAAAAGTTCTACCCTTGACAGCTCTCTACCACGTACTAGCGTTCCCTTCGAGTTGATAAACTGCCAGAGTAACTTTATCCCTATCTGAGCATCTCAGCAAATCGAACGCTTTCTCCGTCCCTTCGACCCATCGAGTAGCAGCTTTAGGGTCTCCACTTCCAATGAATTGAGGTGGCTTCAATTTGAGAAATTGTTCCACCAGCTTTTGAGCCCTACGCTCCTCACTGTCATGTACAGGTGGGGGACTCGCCGACGGAACTACAAACGGAATCGCAGATGAAGTCCCAGCAGCAGTGACAGTAGCTGCAGCTTGATTCCTTGCTTGCTACCCCATCAAATCTCTAATAGCACCTAAGGCTTGCATGACTTCAGCCATAGTCATTTCCCTTCCAGTAGGTCCTGTAGGTTCTGCAGCAGAGGCTGCAGTAGGAGGTGCAATAGGAGACACTACAGGCGGTACTCTTTCAACATCAACCAATTCTTCCACTGGCCTTAAAGGCCTCCTTCGAGGTGCTCGGGGTGCTCTTCTACCACTTCCGCTCATTTTGTAGTGAAAGGTGGAGTCCTGCTTACCCCATAGCAAAACGCGGTTAGAAGGAAACCCTTAAATTCTACCACGAAATTAACAATCACAGGCATAATAACAAAAAATCTTACTAACTATTCCATTTCTCAACGCTCCTTATCACTCCATGCCAATGACCAGACGGATCAGGCTGACCTTGCTCTGATACCACCTTGGGCGGGGATGTCACATTCCGACTCTTGAACCCGCGACATCCCTTGCCAAATCGTCACCAAGTCATAATAGATAGCGTCCCAGGCAACTGCTATCGACCTAAGATTATACTGCGCATGCGGAACGTACAATCTTCCATCCAATAAAACCATATGGGATAGATAGGAAGTAAAGCCAGATATCACAACACTAAATAAGCTGATGAGAATAGATGATCTATAACCTTACAGAGCCATCAATTGATAATTATAATCCCATGTTTCGGGGCGGCCCTCTAGGACTCACAAAAAGATACAGGAGTCAGGTAAGGTTAACTCTTATTTATTCCAAAATAGTACCCCTACAGAAACATCATCAGTTTCTTGACCACAAAAGGAACCTAACTCTCTACTGGGTAAACTCGACATCCGGGTCGTCATAACCAACCGGGGGAACCGGGTCATTCGGGTCGTTACAAGAACTCTGGCTAGAATGCACAGAAGGGATTACTGATTGGTCAAGCTCGAGCTCGGGCTGCATACCAGGTGCAGGATCCACCACTTCCCCATCGGGTGTATCAATATCCATCGAGTCCCAAGCGGAGATATTAGGGACCCCCTGAAGAGGTGGCCCCTCAAATCCTCTAAGCGGACCAAAAAGATCAATCACATCATGAAGATACCAGGCCTTGAAGAGGTGTGCCATCAATTGTGGCATCCCCTCATCGACCCATATCGTCGTGATGCGACGTTCCCATATCTGGTCTGTACTTGGTACCGGGTGGAGACTGATATCAAGTGATGAGTGGGTGGGGGTACCAAAACGCACCGGTCTTTCCATTACTTCGGACCTGAAAAGTTGTCCCACGACGGGGTGAGAAATTAATCTCAGTGAATCAAGCCTAATCTCGGTTAGGATACTGATTCGCCCAGGACATTCTAAGCACCACAATAAGTCACAAGATTTCAACAGAGATATATATATCAATCAAAATAAATCTGTTAAATCAACAACTAACAGAAGTACAACCACTCAGGCATACACAAGTCCATTATTAAATAATGACCCACGCGACTGGCGTGATAGATACATCAATAGTGCGATCCCGCACTCTTCTAGCAGTACCAGGCTACGTCCACTTTACCCTCTCAACGACGGCTACTACAAGCGGTGTATCCAGTGCACCCGGCACGGCACTGCAAGTAGGCATTCCTTAAAAAGGAGCTTCGGTCCATCACAAGCTGCGATCGACATCCAATAATCCCTTAAAACCATACGACTGGCACGGGGCATGGATTATCGTGCTTCTGACAAGTCGCGAATTTCCATACAATAGGTACGACACGAGTACCAGTGGTACAATGCGAACTTGCCAGGTAACGTCATTGATCCATTAGATGACCACATAAATTGCACTCGACAATCAACTCATTGTTTATCTTTGATTAATGTCAAACTCCAAACGAAAATACAATCCACTCGGCCGAAGGCCCATAAGACTCCCAATTGAGCATTTCAGCCAGGCAACCAAACCAATCAAGCAATTCGTGCACTCTCGAGTAATCAACTTAACCCGGCAATTTCAAGCTCAATTCATATTATAAATCTTAATTCTCAATCAAATTATAGCAATCGATCGTTCACTCGTCTCTAACCTGTCACTCACTCGCGAATAACTAAATCAATCAATTAATTGATAAATTACCACAAATAGTCACAGACAAATAATCGATCGACCATATATCCTAACCACGGTTTCTATCTAACCCAATCCCGATCGAATTTTTTTTACAATAAATAAATAAATAAATAAAATTAATCCTAAGCGCAATTAGCGCCCTAACCAAGGTTTAGGGTTAACTCACAATGTGAGTTAGCTTGATCGGCGGTGGCGGCGGCGATAAAACTAAGGTTTATCGCGCGGCGGACCGAGCTCAAACTTCGGCGACACCCCGAGGAAGTCCGATGAGGTTGCTGAAATAGGTGGCCGGCGGCGGAGCTCCGGCGAGCGGCGGCCTGAAACAGTGAAAAACAGTATACTCAACCGGCAAACTCTACTGTTTTGGCCGTTTTTCGGCGACACGGGCCGGGACAAAGCCGGCCAAGGGTCGGGGGCTCACCTAGGGATCGGTAGGGGTCGGCCGGGGCAGGTGGACGGTGGCGGGAGGCTGCCGGCGGCGGCGGACAGCCACGATCAGTGGCTGCCCTGTTTGTCACCGAAATAGAGGTTTCGGTCGGCAGCCGTTTCCGATCGTCACGCGCGTTAGGCAGCGATAAAGGGGACTCAGGGGAGTCGTCTGGTTGTGGCGGTGAGGCACGGCGGCGGCTGTGGTGGCCGGATCGAAGACCCGACTGAACCGGGCCCAAAACAGGGCACCGAAACTTTAAGGCCCGATTCCGGCGACTCCGGCGGCTGACGATCGGCGGCGAGGGGTTAGATCGATCGAGAGGAAGTCGGGGGTCTCCTGGGGGGCGATGGTCGGCGTCGGTGGCCACCGCGGCGGCCGGAAGAGGCCGCGGAGTTCTCGGGTCCTTTGACCCGAAAACAGAGCAGGCCCGGCCATGGCGTTTCCTCTGCTAAACGATGGTGACGGCGGCTCGGCTGGAGTCAGGGCGGCGGCTGGGAGTAGCTGAGGACGGTGGCTGCTAGTGGTGGGGTGATGGTCGCGAAAAATGGCGACAGACGAAGGAGGAGCAATCGAAAAAGGAGGATTCGGTCGTTCAACCAAAATAACGAAGAACAGCAGAAGAAGAAGAAACGAAAAAGAAAAGCAGACGGAGAAGCGACGTTGTATTGGGCAGAGAGAAGATGGCCCGCGACCAAGACTTTGAAGGCCAACATTAAATTTTTTTGTCTTTTGTAGGTAAATAATTGCAGGGGTAGAACGGTAATTTTGGCGCGTCAGGACTGAAACGAAATTTTTGATGTACTGAACGAGGGGTAATTTCGGTAATTTCACTGGTCAAGCTCGGTCAGGGTTAAGCTCGATTGCGAAAACGGCAATTCAAAAATCGCCGTGGATTAATTTCGAAACTCAATTCGAAATAATCTAAAGTTTAGAATTCGTCTAAATTTTCGTCTATTCAGTCCTTATAGTCCAAAATAGACGTCAACTATGACTGTAAATTCGTATCATTTAATCGACTTCTGGCGCTTACAAAGATTAAATTTTCAGGACGTCACAGGATAGACTTAGATAGGATTTATCAAAAAAGCAAACACAAGAAGAACTAAGTTTTTTCCATAACTACCGCATCTTCTTTGTGCCAGGTTGCAATCTCCAGCAGCAAAGCCGAATATCTCTCACAACCTCATTTTTTGATCGATAATTTGGCATGATATGAGATCACGTCCGTCGTTTTTTAACCACTTGAACCTTTTTAACATTCGAAAGAAGTCTTGACATGTTATGAAAAACTCAAGATTGATCATTGACTTTCACGATGACACTCTTGGACGGCCTGCATGAGTGCATATTCATATTGTGAAAAGAGGCGGAAAAAATTCATTGTTCAGCACTTATTACTCACTCGATAAGACAACAAGCAAGGCTAACTGGTCATTTTCAAATGGTTCAACTCCAAATCAATATCCTCGGTTCTACTAGTTCTGTTTGATCGATATCATGCCCGAATTTAGATGGGACAAACCTCTGCTCAACAAAAAATCACTTATCAAAACTCCTCATTGAATAATTTCTAAGTATTATGATGTTTCAACGAAACTTAGTAGATTTTAGCTATGACTAGCCTCTACTTATATGACATTATATCTGTAGTTCAGAAAACAGTATATAAAATATAACAAAATCTTTATATTTCTTATCGTATTTTCTGCAGTCCTATACTAATTAGAAATCCGCACTATGTAATGCAAAGTGAACTTCACGTGGTCTCATCTAATTTACATGCCCAAATACAGTGGACTCGTATAGATTATGGTTATTTTGATATCGATTTTAACAATTATGGGTGCCACTACCTCGTTGTGTGGCCATCAAAGACATTGTGCACTTTGATGATTTTGTCCACAACTTTTTTTCCCAGCTGTCTTTTCTGTAAATATGAGGGACTGGATTGGAGAAGTACAAGAAGGAATTGTTGAGATGTCAGAACAAAAAAAAGTACAAGAGGGAAATGTTGAGATGTCAGATTAATCCTTCTGTTGATGTAGAACAGCGAATAACTTAAGTTACCTCATAATTCATTAAATTGATATTTTGAATGAACACAGATCCTATTAAGGTATGTCCACAAGTTTGAATTTGGCCTATCTCTTTGTGATCTTTTTGAGATGAGGAGTCGAAATTCTACTAAGCAACCTAATAGAAAGGGGGAAATTTTTTATTTAATTTGAAAGTAAACGAGTGAAAAAGTATTGAGGTATACGTGTGATTTATGTTAGAAAGTCCAACGCTGAAGAATTGGGTATAGTATGGATAAATTAATACATACTAGTTGATACATAATTCATTGGTTTAAATTTTTAAGCGAAAATTGATCAAACTGAATATGTTGAAAAAGTTAGATCCGAACCCTCTTTTGGCAATCTCCCTAATGAAGGTTGTAGCTTCTATTGCACGCTCCAACAAAAAATGAGATAAATGGCTAGATAAATTCGGAGTGCAAATCACATAGCTTAAATTAACGCAAAGGATGAGTAATTCTGTGGCGAGCGAGTCACTTAGAACTTTGGAACCTAGAGCCTATCACGAAACAAACTATGTCGGTCCAGTCCAATTTCAGGGTCTATCCAGAAATCAACCAATTTTTTTTTTATTTCTTGAAAGTAAAAACTTTAGTAAAAAAAAATCTCATGACTAACAACCGAGACAAATAGCAGTTACAGCAAAATAGTAGAGCACCAAAACGACGAGAAGTACAGCATAAGATAGATAAAAATATAAAGCAATTGGGAAGTGTCCAATTCATCCCTCAGACGAGCATAATGAAAGTTAAAGCAGCAAGACAAATTTCTATCCGCCGTAATAATCCATAAAAGATGAAAAATGAAGATACCTCCGGCTACGTTATTGTGGAGTGTTGAAGCCGTCGACGGTCGAAAGAATTGAATTCCATGGAGGAGGTGGAGATAAAATAAGGAAAAATGACACAAATAGTCCATGAACTTTGACATAATGTGCAATGTAGTCCCTAAACTTTTAATTTATTTAATGTAGTCCCTGAACTTTAGTCTATTGTGTAATTTGATCCCTAAATTCTTGACTTGTTCAATATAATCCCCGAACTATTAGTATATGTTCAATGTAGTCCTTGGACTATTTGAAAATATTCACTATTGTCCCTGATCTTAAATTAATGGAAGTACTAAATCGAATATTTTCATATAATTCAGGAATTATATTGAACATGTAGCAAAAGCTTAGAGACCACATTGAACAAATGAAAGTTCATAGACCATATTGAACATTAGGCAAAAGTTCAAGGATCATATTGAACAAATTTAAAGTTGGGGGATCATAATGCACATTAAGTCAAAATTCAAGGACTATTTAAGTTATTATCCCATAAAATAATCCATGCCGCCGGAAAGTTGGCCTAATTTGCAGGGACTCACCAAGTTGGAGGGAGACTGGACTCTACCGGAATCTAAAGAGCACACTATTCAGCTGGGGAAGCCATTGCGACTTTTGGTCTTGGAGGAAAAATAAGCATCATCTTGAAAGTGCAATAACTTCCATTGGACGTGTATGAAAGCTGTTCTAAGTTAGAGGTGATCAATTTTATGATAGGTAGGTTTCGGGTTCCTAGATGGATAGGTTCCAAACTTGGAACCTGAAACGTTACTTGTCAGTTAACAGGATCATTTCTCAATATGTGGAACCTATAGCTTTTCTTGTAGATCTTGGAATCAGATCGAAATCGACGGGACAGGTTCCGATCCGGATTCAGGATCCACCCTAGATTAGTGCTGCGAGAGTTGCTGAATGCGCAAAATTCACATACTAAACCAGTAAATCGTGCCCGAACTCTACATTTTCGTCAAACACTAAACTTAATAGCCTGGTAAAATATTCTTAATAGACAAGCCTTCCCGTTGTGAGAGAGGTTGGGTCCGTGGCCTAGAGCCTTTTGCTCGTGCGTTCCGTCCCTCGCTTCGTATATTAAAGTTGCTTTTTGAATTTTTTTTTCCTCCTGATGTAGAACGGTTGGCATGTGATTTTCTTGACAGATTGGACAGCCATAAGTCCGCGAGACTTCGAATCTTGGATCACGCTCAAAATTGGTCGGTTGAAACGAAACGACCATCTAATTCAAAATCATGGCTTTGCCATGAGATACGATGGATTTTAGGTTTCGGAGTTGTTTAGATCACTTTTCATGCAGTTTTTTGTTTTAGACAATTTCAAATATTTCGATTATTTGTTATTTTTTATTCGAATTCGCTTAGATTAGCTTAGATATGGTTTAAATAATGTTATCTTTAGTTATTTGCATTCCGTTTAGAGTATTATATATATATATATATATATATATATATATATACATACGCGTACTCTCTTTGTAATACTCATATTACCATTCAATCAAATTCAAATTTTTCAAGTTATTTATTCTCTGCGTCACCACATCCGAATTGATCTAGGTCACTAACGTCATTCTTGTCACTTGGTTCAAGTCCAACATGGCGTAGCTTAATTTAGAAATTCAATGAAAAGACTGATCAATTTGGTAAGGGGTAATGATGTGAATTAACTTTTAAACCTATAGACAAATCCCTAATTATGAGAGCTTATTCTACTGTCAAGAATTCCATCGATATAATTGACGATGTGCTTCGGGTAATTATTGCTGTCCTAGCATCATCAGGAAAGCTACCCCTCAATCACAAAAAAGGCAATGAATCAATGAACAGGTTTTACAAGTCAAAACGCAAGATATTGCCTTTTGAATTTCACAGCGGCTGAGTTCGGTGAATCGCTATATTCCATAGTCAATTAATTGGAGGAGGGACCATTAACTATCTTAATCGAACGGAGATTTCTCGAACGAACTCGATACATACCCATCGAACGCATCGGCATCAGCGGGACTAGAGGCACCGGATACGCTTCACCGAGTTCATCCGATAGATTCTCTCGTTATCAACCCTACTTTTTGATAATTAGTATTATAAAGTTCTTTTAATTACTGCATCATTTCTCAAAGCGATTATGCATCTGCACCTACTAGAGAGAGAGAGAGAGAGAGAGAGAGAGAGAGAGAGAGAGAGAGACTGTTGACATTTGGGGGTTTGGATTTGATGGGCCAATTAATTTTGATCGATCAATGTTTGATTTTTCTATTGGAACAACCACAATGCGGTGCCTTATATGGGGACCATTGGATGGATTTTCTCCTGTGAAGAAATCATTGGTGTGGTTCATATTCATATCCAAGCGGGTCCATATCATGCCCTATACTACAGGACCAGCCACAGTTCCCTCGTCTCTGTCTTGATTTGCGTTTGTTGCTATATATTTTTCAATATCCAATCATGGTTTGTAACCCAACAGCATCAATCTCTCTCTCTCTCTCTACAATGATTATTGCAAATTACACTGATTACGTGATTATTTGGTAGGAATATTTATATGGTTTGGGATTTTGATAATGTAGCGTGCACCTAATCTACCAAACCAACCTCTATATAGAATAAATTTATGGAAATGGAGGTTGAGAAGGAAGATAAGACGGTATTAATGTGGGATGGCATCCAAAAAAATGTCAACAAAAGGGATATACGTCGAGCCAAAGTGTGGCTGCATGGCTTTCTAGGGTTGCCTTAGTCTAGGAATATTGTACGATGGTGGACCACGAAATTAGGGTTTTTGGCTACGTACCCAACATGTATATATCACAAACCTTTAGGGTGCGGTTGGGTCATTGACTCTTGGCTCTTGATGATTCATTGTCCGTGAGCTGGAGAGTTCAACCATTTAGCGGAATGTTCATGGAATACAGACGGCGATATACAACATAAAGGGACGAACCATGAGATGAAAAATTACCGGATAAAGAAGGGAATCATCGGCCTACCTATGGAGTTGATGGATACGCGACTAGTGACAAGATATCTAAGAGAGTATGCGCAAGTGTAATGGTTGAGGTGAGACGTGAGCGTCCATCGAGTTAAGTAATTCATAACCTTTGTTACATATGAAAAAAGTCTCGCATATACGGTTAATGAAAATGATACATAACTCATTGGTTTAAGTTTTTAAGTGAACGTGCATCCATTTGTTGGTTGAATGGGACTTAACCTTATCGAGTATATGCCGCATGTTTCCAACTAGTGGTATGTTAGTCGATGGTTAAATTAGGACAGGCCCGATATGTAGAGATTGGAAATAATATTAGAGAGAAAGGATACTTAAATCAAGCGAGTGTAGGTCTGACACGGGATACTCACACATGAGGTAGACATTTGTTAAATGCATGGTGAGAGTGTTTAACGAAAGAAGTCTTTCTTGAGGCATGAGTAGTTAATATATTCCGATTGACCTTAACTTATTGAACATATTTTCGAGCTTGAACTTAGGCTTCCTTTCGATTATCTTTTAGGGTAATAGTACCATATTTATGCGACACATTCCAAACATTCTTAATTCTTTGGTTCCTAAGATAGGCTTGTTTGAAACTAATGAGAAAAATAATCCAAAAAATCTTAAACTTATTGCAATTGTGCCAATTCAGTTCTAATTTTTTTTTTTGTAAATTCAATTCTAAATATTTTATACTTATGCCAATTTAGTCACAAAATATTTTGCATTGTGTAAATTCATTCCTTCCTCAATAATTTTAAAAGAACTTGATAATTTTTCCGAATTAGTGTGCTGGGCTTTGCAAGCACTTTGGCTTATTTGATAATGCGTGGGTGGCTTCTGTCGATAAAACCACCAACACCTTTGTCTTTCTGTCTTCGCCTGGGTAATAATACTAACTAGTAACACTAGCCATAGCTAGCAAGGAATTACCAACATAGGTACAGTGACCGAAAAAATCTTTAAAACCTTTGACCCGTCATAAAAACACCAAGGCAAGCTACAACCTAGTTCGAACTGAATGAATATCTTGAGTCTGAATCATGTCCTTTCCCCTCTTATTTTCCATTTCTTATAGCTCGAAAGATAAAATCGAGTCAATAGAAGGTCGGCCGGAGACGATAATGATATTCATCTAATTCTATGTGCTAGAGAGAGAAAGAGAGGATACTATATAGAATAAGGCATCGAGAGATGCTAACTATGGTAAAAGTGATACATATATTGATACACCAAGCAACATCGAGACCATAACCAAATTTTTAATGAACGGGTTATATATTCAATACCCAATAAAATTCGACATCTCGTAGAATGTGGTAGTTAATGCGCTATCGAATTCTCTCATTTTTATTTTTGTTAAGAGAAAGTTCCTACTTAGTTAATTTCCTACATTTTAGTCATGCAGCCTTCGGGGAAGAAGCCGTAATGATGTTTTTCAACATTCCTTTTAGGAAAACAATAGACATATGTCACGGGCCAACAGATTTCAATCGTAGAATTAGCTCGTGCGGCGCTTGGCAAAACCACGCTAAGTCAGTCTTTCTCCATAAAACATATTGGATCATACAACGCTTCGCTTAACTTGGGCATATGTTATATCAAGTAAGACGAGTAGAACCATTTTAGCACAACAACTGGTTTCAACCTGTCATGACCTCATCAGGAGAGCGGCATAAACTCCCGACCAGTTTGTACACGGGAGGCCAAACCCGCCTTCAAGGAATGTATCCTCTTTGATCCTAGAACTCCTAGTACAAACCAATCTGACACAACCTCCTGACCTAGTTGTCTTTTCCCCTTTACAATGCCTACTCCTCATTATGACACCCCAAACTTTACCCACAAGGGAGCCCGAGCACGGGAAGAACTTATCCATCAGGGACACGGAACTCCCAGACCGTGTCATTCTCTCCCACTCAATCCGCAAACGCCCTCGTTGCGTGTTGTTCTGTCGCTTCCCTGTTTCATTCGCTCGCTCAACAGAACAACAACACTCCACTGGTTGCTTCCTCCTATCAAAGCTGTTCATGAATCTCCAGTCACTTGTACGTCCGTCGAAAAGTGTGGCATCCCACACTAATTGCACACCCTCGGCAGCACCTTCTTTCGCCTACTATGCTCTTCCTGACTTTAGCAAACCAATAGAGGTTCCTCCTTCAATGAAACATGGCAGCGGACCCTCCTTCAAATACAGAATCGTTATCCCCATTCAACGAGCAATTCAGTTCCTTCTTATGCCCCCATTGACATCCTCGAAGCTAGATGAGAGCCGCACCTTGTCCGAGCCTCTTGGCCCCGGCGATAACTCTCCTCTCTCAAAGGACCGGGAAGACCATAGGATTTTCTCGAACCACCTACCTACTGGAGGGATCCTACTCTGATACCATTTGTCACGGGCTGACAGATTTCAATCGCGAAATTAGCTCGTGCAGCTCTTGGCAAAGTTACGCCAAGCCAGCTATTCCCCATAAAGCACATTGGATCATATCACGCTCGCTTAACTTGGGCATCCGTTACATCGAGTAAGACGAGCAGAGTCCTTTTAGTACAACAACTGGTTTCGACTTTCTATGACCTCATCAAGAGAGCGGCATCAGCTCCCGATCAGTTGTACACGGGAGGCCAAACCCGCCTTCAGAGCTGTTAAGGAATGTATCATCTTTGATCCTTGAACTCCTAGTATAAACCAATCTGACAGAATCTCCTGACCCAGTTGTCTTCTCCTCTCTATAACGCCTACTTCTCAAGATGACACCCCAAGCTTTACCCAAAAAGGAACCCGAGCACAGGAAGAACTTATCAATCAGGGACATGAAACTCCCAGATCGTGTCATTCTCCCTCACTCAATCCGCAAAAGCCCTCATTGCGCGTTGTTCTGTCGCTTTCCTGCGTCACTCGCTCGCCCAACACAACAACAACACTCCACCGGTTGCTTTCCCTGATCAAAGCTGTTTGCGAATCTCTTGTCACTTCTACGTCCGCCAACAAGTGTAGCATCCTACGCCAACTGTACACCCTTGGCATTACATTCTTTCGCCTACTAGGCTCCTCCTGACCTCAGCAAACCAATAGAGGTTCCCCCTTCAAGGAAACATGGCAGCGGACCCTTCTTCAAATACGGGATCCTTATCCCTATTCAACGAGTAATTCGGTTCCTTCCTATGCCTCCATTGGCATCCTCGAAGCTAGACAAGAGCCGCACCTTGTCCGAGCCCCTTGGCCCCGGCGATCACTCTCCTCCCTCAAAGGTCCGGGAAGACCATAGGGTTTTTCCAAACCACCTGTCATGCCCCGCGAGTACGCAATCATCCCTGCAAGTAAAACAACAATAATCTCTCAACAGTCACAAGGATCCACCTCATATATAAAGAAAGGTTGAGAGATAAGATAAGATGGTTTACATTAAGCACACGGAAGCGGTTCCCAACATCTCCCGTACAATATATATATATACACACACATACGGACTAAGTAGGACATGGATAGCATCAAGAAAGCCGTACATCATCACCTACAGACCGATAACTGCTAAATCCGCTAAACATCAGGGGCGATAGGTAAGCATGCCAAAAAGGTATCCACAAAATCCACCAGGGATGAGGTCAGGTCACCAGTCAAAAGTCAGATCGATGTCCGGAGTCACCTAGGAAGAGTTGCTGGAATCTCTGGTGTCCTCAGTCTCCTCCGACGGCTCATACTTGGAAAAAGTCTCCGACGAAACCTATAGAGTCTTTCATAGTCACCCCCTGCGATGGCTCAACTGTACAATATATATATACACACACATACAGACTAAGTAGGACATGGATAGCATCAAGAAAGTCGTACATCATCACCTACAGACCGATAACTGCTAAATCCGCTAAACATCAGGGGCGATAGGTAAGCATGCCAAAAAGGTATCCACAAAATCCATCAGGGATGAGGTCAGGTCACCAGTCAAAAGTCAGATCGACGTCCGGAGTCACCTAGGAAGAGTTCCTGGAATCTTTGGTGTCCTCAGTCTCCTCCGACGGCTCGTACTCTGAAAAAGTCTTCGACGGAACCTATAGAGTCTTTCATAGTTACCCCCTGCGATGGCTCAATTGGGTCTCCATCCATGGTATCCTCCTGATCCGGCTCGGCTAGGTCTCTATTGGACAGCTCCACCACGATGACCTCGTCTTCCGGCGGTGGCACCGAGTACTCAGCTATTGGCGTCCACTCCGGGCCGTTCGTCGACCCAACCGCTGATCCCTTGGGAAACTCCTAGTCGGAGATCGTCTGACACCAGGGAGGTATGACACCCTCCGGAACCTCATGGGGCTTCAACGGCCCGACCTTCTTGTCTCGGTCCCTCTTAAATCATGTCTCAAACCTGTGAGGCTTCTAGTCCAATTTGCCATCGTCAACCCACACTACTGTACATTTCCTTACGTATATATTCCCCTACCTATCGGGGAACTTATCGTAAAAAGCTATTATCTCCTACGGGTCCCCGAATCTGATAGGCCACATGGCTACTGCTTAGGATCTGTAAAGTAAGGTTTCCCCAAAAAGGGTGAGATACACATCTCAGTAAGAAAAACCTAACCCTAAGTCAGGTTGACTATCCACTCAAGCAGCCGAGTTACTCAACCTATCCAACTCATGGACCCACGCAAGTATAACATTCATAATTCAATAAATAATAATGCACAGAGGACATGCATGCATTTATATTCTCAAGTCACACACAAATGCACGTATATGCTCGGCCTGTCACTTCACCACATCAATCAACCTCTGCCTGCATCATTCTCTAGCCCGCGATTAGATCGCATCAGGTTCGGCCCGCGTAAACGCATCAGGCCCCGGTTCAATTCCAGGCAGGGTTTATGAGCTCATACTCTGTCCCGCGATTAGATCGCATCAGGACTGTGGCTATCTCAACCCCGCGACTTCGTCGCATCAGGGCGCCACCTAATCACAATTCACCCCGCGACCTTGTCGCATCAGGATTTCAACCTTCCGTCGCGCGTCTCATACGCCTCAGGGCCTTGCCATGTAATGCCACGATCATAATTCATGCGACATCATATCAAACAACTTGATCTTTCAATTCAAATTTCACATTTCAATAGTTAATGCGCATTCTAATACAATTCATAAATTCGTGGCGTGCGAATCAATTCAAATGACACCTAAACTTACAAGCAATTCAAGCATAGGCTATGTCATGTAATCATTTGATAGCGTCTAAGAACCCATCAAGCTATTACCATTGAGGATTTTCCTATATACCATTTTCGATTGGCCCTCGACTTACCCAGTCGAGTCCAAACCCCCTAGCCTTGGGTTAGAGAATTTCTTACCTTAGCTTAGCAACACAATTCACTCCTTCTTGCGCCTCCTAAGATTCGGCCAACTCAAGTCCAAGGCCAATTCGTCACGCAACCTAGGATAATCAACCGATTTGTCAAATTCCAAGTCCAATTCCTCAATTCATCCGTCCAAATCACTCATAACATACTCCTCATCATCATAACACATCATACACACCAAATTACAACACAAATCCAGCCTATTCAGCCCTCCACAAATACGGTTTGGCCCGGCATTGAACCGGTTCCATTCGGTTCTGTTCATGCTGGTCCAACCGGTCCTCATCTACCTCAAATCCATCGATTATACGCCCTTCTACCTCTTATAATGTCTACCTAAGGGTTTGGAGTGCTCACCGTAAGGTTCAAGTCACGTGGATGCCGGAAAGTTGTCGGAAGTTCGTCGGTTGTCCAAGATCCAAAATACCGACAGATTCTGGGCATAATGTACAAGGGTGGTTCATGGTAAAAAACTTATCAAATAAATCCTCAATTTTTACCACAGAACCATCTATATGTCTACTTGATCCCCACCAAATTTGAGCCAAAGATTCTAAGTTTTCGTTTGTCAAAAGGGTTCAGAACCGAACCTACCTCAAACTAGAGCAAAATCTGTCGACCTGTGGGAGAATGCTTGCCCTGAATTCCACAGAGCTCCAAATAACCTGATTCAAGTTGGAGGACATCCGCAAGAGGTGGATCTATGCTGTGGTCATCGGTCAGCGACAGCTGGTGGCCGGAGGAGGCGGTCATACGGACCGAACAGCGGCGTCCAAGATGGCCGGCGAGCAGCAGAATTGAAGAAGAAGAAGAAGAAGAAGAAGAAGATGGTCCACGGTTCTTTAGGGGAGCAAAAATGGCCGAATGAAGAGTGACAGAGAGCAGAAAGAGAGAGCCGATTATCCCCAAAAAATTGATTAATTGAAGTGATTGGTAGGTGGGCATTAATTGATGAATTGATCTCCCACCCATGGATGCTTGACATTTGGCAATTGTTCTTATCAAGGGAATCCAATGGCTCCTTTTTACTCTTCAATGTTCGGCAGCCAAGGGGGAGAGAATGTCTATTTTGCCCTTCCTTCAATTATAAAAATAAAGTTCTAAGCTTGAGGGGCAAAACGGTCATTTTACCCCCGACGTTCGGAACGTCGTTTTTCTCGTTTCTAACTTCTTCGATAGGCGACAGCCAATCCAAATGACGTTGCAATTCTTGATTTTCCTTTTTCAAACTTTTCATGACTCGTTTCTAATCGTTTCTTCTATCAGACGTGATTCCAACCTATCCCGAACCGAGGTCGGCTTTTGCAAATTATACGCGTATCGACCTCGTGATTATCATCACGTTTAGGGCTCGTCAATTCATGGCGGCCTTGGTTGTTATGTAATTGCGAGGGTTTATCACTAGTCCCTATGGTCTCGATCGTCACAGTCCGATTTAGGATAATTTTGCATATCGTACGCTAGTTAAGCGGCATCACCTGCGCTCCAATTGTACGACACTCGAATGGTAATCCTTAATCGTTCTTAGATCGGCCTTTTGATGGTTCTAAATATCCCCTCGACGATCCTTATGGTCAAAACTCCATTTCTTATCCGAGTCGCCTGGGTCCGCGTATCTCGTCTCGCTTTAGCCTTTCCCCTTTGGTCAGTCTACTCAAATTGATCAGATTTGAGCGGAATACAACTGAAATACATCGCTTGATATATATAAATCTCTCATTACAAAGTCTGAAGTTGATTGAAAATCAGAATGTCACAACTCTTCCCCCCTTACAAAAATTTCGTCCTCGAAATTTACATTACACTCGACTACTCAAATAAATGGGGGTGCTGTCGCCTCATCGTCTCTTCGTTCTTCCACGTGGCTCCTTCCGTTCCGTGGTGCTCCCATATTACTTTGACAAGAGAGATCTTCTTATTCCTGAGGATCTGCTCCTTCCGGTCCTCGATCCTTATTGGCTTCTCTATATAGGATATTCTGTCGTCCACCACTATGGCTTCGTAGTCCAGCACATGTGTCGGGTCAGGCTCATACTTTCTTAGCATCGACACATGGAATACATTATGTACCTGGGATAGACTTGGCGGTAACGCAAGCCGATAGGCCAAGGTTTTAATTCTTTTCAATATCTCAAAAGGGCCTATATATCTTGGGACCAGCTTTCCTTTCCTTCCGAATTGCGAAAGTCCTCTCATTGGCGACACTTTGAGAAAGACATGATCGCCTACTTGAAATTCCAAAGGCTTGCGCCGCTTGTCTGCATAGCTTTTCTAGCGACTCTGCGCCGTCCTCAGCCTATCTCAGATGATCTTCACTGCTTCCACCGATTACTCTATCAATTCGGGGCCTGTGATACTTCTTTCTCCTACTTCGTCCCAGTATATCGGTCTCCTGTAGGCTTTGCCATAGAGTGCCTCAAATGGTACCATCTGTATACTCTGCTGGTAGCTATTGTTGTACGCGAACTTTACCAGGTGTAACTGATCTTCCCATCCGCCTTTGAAATCTATGATGCATGCTCTCAACATGTCCTCGAGCGTCTGGATTATCCTTTCTGACTGCCCATCAATCTGTGAGTGGTACGCCATACTGAACTGTAGTCGAGTCCCTATGGCCTCTTGCAAGCTTTTCCAAAAATTCGCCGTGAACTTCGGATCCCTATCTGAGGTGATAATCAGTGGCACTCTCTGTAGTCTTACTATGTACCTCATGTACAATTCAGCGTACTTATCCATGGCGAAGTCCTTTCGCACGGGAATAAAGTGGGCGGACTTAGTCAATCGATCCACGACTACCCAGATCGAGTCGTGACCTCTTTGGCTTCTTGGAAGTCCCATTACGAAATCCATAGTTATGTACTCCCATTTTCATTCCGGAATCTCTAGCGGTTGCAGTAGTCCTCCAAGCCTACAGTGCTGCGCCTTCACTTGCTGGCAAGTCAAACATTTAGCAACGTACCTTGCCACGTCTACCTTCATTCCGTTCCACCAATAATGCTGTCTCAAGTTCTGGCACATCTTTGTACTTCCAGGGTGGACACTGTAGTTGCTCCTATGAGCCTCTGACAATATTCTTTCTCGAAGTCCTTCATCTTTTGGTACGTATAACCATCCTCGAAACTTCAAGAGTCCGTCCTTAGACACTTGGAATTCTGGCTTCCTTTTCGTTGCGTCCATCCCAACGATTTTCTGAATCTCTGGGTCCGTAGATTGTAATGCTCTTATCTCATCTTGGATCTCAAGTTCCACCCTCAGAGTCGCTATCAAACTGGATAGTTGATTGACCTTTAATTTGAATTCAGAATCTCTCAGGTCCTCTATCGTCGACCAACTTCTCACTAGCAGGCATGCAATACTTGACTTTTGGCTCAATGCATCTGCCACTCTGTTTGCCTTTCCAGGGTGGTATAGTATCTTGCAGTCATAATCTTTCAACAGCTTCATCCACCTACGCTGCCTTAGGTTCAACTTTTTTTGTGAAAACAAATACTTCAATCTCTGGTGGTCTGTGTATATCTAAAACTTCTCGCCACAAAGATAATGCCTCCAATTCTTCAAGGCAAACACAATCGCCGCTAACTCCAAGTCGTGGACCAGGTAATTCATTTCGTGCGGCCTCAACTGCCTGGATGCATAAGCCACTAGCCGGCCATGTTGCATCAATACACAACCCAATCCTTTCAGCGAAGCATCACTATAGATCTCATATCCTCCCGGTCTTGACGAAATGGTCAGTACTGGCGCGTTTTCAGTCTATGCTTAAGCTCTTGGAAACTTTGCTCACATATATTAGTCCATTCAAACTTCGTTTCCTTCTTCGTCAATCGCGTCAGTGGGACGGTTATGGATGAGAACTTTTCCACAAATCGCCTATAATATCCAGCCAGTCCCAAGAAGCTCTTGACCTCCGTGACCGTAGTAGGCCTCGACCAATTAGTTACAGACTCTATCTTTGCATGATCCACTATAATTCCTTCACTCGACACAGCATGACCCAGAAATGTACCCTGTTTAGCCAAAATTCACATTTGCTTAGCTTCGCATATAGTGAATGTTCCCTCAGGGTTTTCAATACGACCCTTAAATGCTCTTCGTGTTCCGCGTCGCTCCTCGAGTAAATCAAGATGTCGTCAATGAAAACTATGACGAATCTGTCCAGAAACTCCCTGAATACTCGGTGCATCAAATCCATAAAAGCAGCTGGAGCGTTCGTCAATCCAAACGGCATCACCGTGAACTCGTAATGACCATACCTCGTCCTGAATGCAGTCTTCGGTATGTCTTCCTTCTTGATCCTCAGTTGGTGATACCCCATCCTCAAGTCAATCTTCGAGAACACTGTTGCTCCTTGCAACTGATCAAAGAGATCGTTAATCCTCGGCAGCGGATACTTATTCTTCATAGTTACCTGATTCAGCTGCCGGTAGTCAATGCATAGCCGCAAAGATCTGTCATTTTTCTTTATGAATATTACCAGTGTTCCTCACGACGAAGCACTTGGTCGGACGAATCCTTTATCCAGCAACTCTTGCATTTGCACCTTTAACTCCTTCAATTTAGACAAGGACATCCTGTATGGTGCTTTCGAAATTGGCTCCGTTCCAGGAGCTAATTCGATTACAAATTCTATCTCCCGTTCTAGTGGTAATCCTGGCAATTCCTTGGGAAACACATCCGAAAACTCACGCACCACAGAAATGTTCTCTAGCTTAGGTTCCTCGACAGTCGTATCCATTACAGCTACTAAGTATGCCCAACATACCTCAGATATCAATTTAGCTACTTCCAAAGATGAAACCAAGGGGATTGAGATTCCTCATCGGCTTCCTACTAACTCGTAACTAAGGCGATCTTTCGGATAAAACTGAATCGTCTTATTGCCACAATCTACTACTACTCCCTGCTTACTCAGCCAATCCATTCCTATAATCACGTCAAAATTAAACATAGGCAATACGGCTAAGTCGATACTCTCCTTACTTCCTCCAACCACAATTTCACACCCAGCACACCTTAATGAAATCAAGACATTATCCTTCAATGGGGTGACAACATGCAATATCATGCTCAATGGTTCCAATCTCATGCCTACTTCCTCAGCAAACTGTGCAAATACAAAAGATTGCGTGGCACCCCGGTCGAACAATGCATAAGCAGTCTGATTGCACAAGCAGATCATACCTGTGACTACTCCGGGCGCCTCCTCCGCCTCGCTGCGAGCTACAGCGTACACTTTGCCCTAAGCTTGTGGTCTGTTCTGTTCTATCTGAGGTGCGGCAGTTGACGGTCCTGCTTGCGGCCTCGGTCCCTGTGGTCGACTGGCCGGTGCTTGATTTGGACATGTCTGGTGGCCCAGCTGACCACACTTGAACAGGCTTCTGTCTTTACTGGGCATGGCCCATCCCCATGTATTCTGCCACACAACCTGCAGCTCTAGTTCGCCGGGTTTGGTGGTTTTGCTATATTCCTCCTTACAGGCGGCACGAAACGTTTGTTACCAGCCATCGGCCTCTTACCCATTTGGTGATGGTCTCTAAACGATGAGAACAACAATCTAGTTGTGGTATTCCTTTTCCTCAAGTCTCGCTCAATCATCTGGCCTCGCTCATATATCTCCCGGTAGGTCCTCAAGTTCAAGGCTATCATCTGGCTGCGGGGTTCTGATCTCAGACTATCCCTGAATCTCCGTGCCTTCTCCAAAGGATCCTCCACCGATCGAGGGGCGTACCTCGAGAGCCTCCCGAACTCAGCTTCATACTGATCTATCGTTAACTGGTTCTAACGCAGTTGTAGGAACTCAATCTGTTTCCTTTCCCTGGTCGTTTCTGAAAAATACTTATCGTTGAACGACCTCTTAAAAGTGTTCCAATTCATGGCCATATCTTCAGGGAAGATTCCGTCCTTGGTGGCAGCCCACCAGTCATTTGCCGTACCCTCCAATCGATATACGGCTAGCAGCACCTTCTCCTCATCAATGCATCTCAGTACCCCGAAAGCCTTTTCCAGCTTCTCTATCTATTTGGGTGCTAGCTCGGGATCTCCAATCCCGTCAAATTGCGTCGGCCTTAACTTCATAAACTGCTCCACCAATTGGCCCATCTGTCTAGCCACTACGATTTCCTCTTGGGCATTCCCAGCTTCATTACTTAGGTTTGGTTCCCCTTGACTTCCATTACCCCCAGTGTTGCCTTGGTTGGCGTTGACGGCTGCTATGGCAGCTCCTACTGCCTGAGCTATGGCAGCGTCTCGATCCTGGACCTGTCAATCGATCATGTCACCAATCCTTTCCAACACCCTGAGTACACCATCCATCCTTGGGTCCTCAGCTACGGGCGGCCTCGAACTAGAAACTCCGCCTCTTGGTCTTCCAGGCCTTCTGGATGGGTTACTCATCCTTGTCACTTGCTACTAAAACCTGGCCCACCACAAGTTCAGCAACAGGTTAGCAACCTACTAATCCATCTAATCCAAAACGACTAACTACTTTTTAACAAAAACAATTACACAACAACAGTACTCCATACATCAACATCAATTCCAGGAATGCTTCAACCAATGGCTCGTGGCCATTACTCCATTCTATTCACTCCAGTGATTCGCTAAAACCAATCAATTTCAAGCATCAAGCAAGCCAAGGCCCTAAAATAACCCTCAATCCTAAGCAGAGAACTTAGTCCTTATGCCTCACCATAACCTTACCAAGGTCATACACCATTTATAGGTGCCAAGTCACAACTAGACATCCCAAGCCTTACCCTGATCAGTCTCCTAAGATCTAGCTATCCGTCCTTGTCTCACTTAGTCCTCCTTATTACTCCAATTCTCAACTAACTTTGTATCGAGCTGACCTTACTCTGATACCAAAATAAGTGGGGATGTCACGTCCCGTGAGCACGCAATCATCCCTGCAAGTAAAATAACAACAATCTCTCGACGGTCCTAAGGATCCACCTCATATATAAAGAAAGGTCGAGAGATAAGATAAGATGGTTTACATTAAACACAAGGAAGCGGTTCCCAACGTCTCCCGTACAATATATATATACACATACAGACTAAGTAGGACATGGACAGCATCAAGAAATCCATACATCATCACCTACAGACCGATAACTACTAAATCCGCTAAACATCAGGGGCGACGGGTAAGCATGCCAAAAAGGTCCACAAAATCCACCAGGGATGAGGTCAAGTAGCTAGTCAAAAGTCAGATCGACGTCCGGAGTCACTTAGGAAGAGCTGCTGGAATCTCCGGTGTCTTCAGTCTCCTCCAACGGCTCGTACTCGGAAAAAGTCTCCAACAGAACTTTCACAGAGTCTTCCATAGTCGCCCCCTACGACAGCTCAGCTGGGTCTCCATCCATGGTATCCTCCTGGTCCGGCTCGGCTAGGTCTCCATCGGACAGCTCCACCACGATGACCTCTTCCTCCGGCGGTGACACTGAGTACTCAGCTGTCGGTGTCCGCTCCGGGCCTTTCCTCGACCCAACCGCTGATCCCTCGAGAAACTCTTAGTCCGAGATCGCCTGACACTAGGGAGGTATGACATCTTCCGAAACCTCATGGGGCTTCAATGGCCCGACCTTCTTGTCCTCGTCCCTCTTAAACCATGCCTCAAACCTATGCGGCTTTCAGTCCGGTTTGCCCTCGTCTACCCACACACTTATACATTTCCTTACGTATATATTCCCCTACTTATCGAGGAACTCATCGTGCGAGTCCCCGAATCTGATTGGCCACATGACTACTGCCTAGGATCTGTAAAGTAAGATTTCCCCAAAAGGGGTGAGATACACATCTCAGTAAGAAAAACCTAACCCTAGTTCAGGTTGATTGTCCACTCAGGCAACCGAGTTACTCAACCTATCCAACTCATGGTCACACGCAGGTATAACATTCATAATTCAATAAACAATAATGCACAGATGACAGGAATGCATTTATATTCTCATGTCACATGCAAATGCACGTATATGCTCGGCCTGTCACTTCACCACATCAATCAACCTCTGCCTGCCTCATTCTCTAGCCCGCGATTAAATCGCATCAGGCTTGGCCCGCATAAACGCATTAGGCCGCGGTTCAATTCCAGGTAGAGTCTATGAGCTCATACTCTGTCCCGCGATTAGATCACATCAGAACTGTGGCTATCTCAACCCCGCGACTTCGTCGCATCAGGGTGCCACCTAATCACAATTCATCCCGCGACTTTGTCGCATCAGAGTCTCAACTTTTTGCCCCGCGTCTCATATGCCTCAGGGCCTTGTCATGTAATACCACAATCATAATTCATGCAACATCATATCAAACAACTTGATCTTTCAATTCTAATTTCACATTTCAATAGTTAATGCCCATTCTAATACAATTCCTAAATCCGTGGCGTGCGAATCAATTCAAATGACACCTAAACTAACAAACAACTCAAGGATAGGCTATGTCATGTAATCATTTGATAGCGTCTAATAACACATCAAGCTATTACCATTGAGGATTTTCCTATATGTCATTTCCGATCGGCCCTCGACTTACCCAATCGAGTCCAAACCCCTAGTCTTGGTTTAGAGAATTTCTTAACTTAGCTTAGCAACACAATTCACTCCTTCTTGCACCTCCTAAGATTCGGCCAACTCAAGTCCAAGGTCAATTCGTTGCGCAACCTAGGATAATCAACCGATTTGTCAAATTCCAAGTCTAATTCCTCAATTCATCCATCCATATCACTCATAACATACTCCTCATCATCATAACACATAATACACATCAAATTACAACATAAATCCAGCCTATTCAGCCCTCCACAGATTCGGTTTGGCTCGGCATTGAACCGGTTCCTTTCGGTTCTGTTCATGCCGGTCCAACCGGTCCTCATCTACCTCAAATCCATCGATTATACACCATTCTACCTCTTATAATGTCTACCTAAGGATTTGGAGTGCTCACCGTAAGGTTCAAGTCATGTGGATGCTGGAAAGTCGTCGGAAGTTCGTCGGTTGTCCAAGATCCAAAATATCGACAGATTCTAGGCATAATGTACAAAAGTGGTTCATGGTCAAAAACTTATCAAATAAATTCTCAATTTTTACCACAGAACCATCTATATGTATTCTTGATCTCCATCAAATTTGAACCAAAGATTTCAAGTTTTTGGCTGTCAAAAGGGTTCAAAACCGAACCTACCTCAAACTAGAGTAGAATCTGTCGACCTGTGGGAGAATGCTTGCCCCGAGTTCCACAGAGCTCCAAATAACCTAATTCAAGTTGGAGGGTGTCGGCAAGAGGTGGATCTATGCTGTGGTGGTCAGTCGACGGCAGCCGGAGGACGTGGTCGTACGGACCCAACGGCGGCGTCCGAGATGGTCGGCGAGCAGCAGAATTGAAGAAGAAGAAGAAGAAGATGGTCCACGGTTCTTTGGGGGAGCAAAAATCGCTGAATGAAGAGTGAGAGAGAGCAGAAAGAGAGAGCTGGTTATCCCAAAAAATTGATTAATTGAAGTAATTTGTAGGTGGACATTAATTGATGAATTAATCTCCCACCCATGGATGCTTAACACTTGGCAATTGTTCTTATCAAGGGAATCTAATGGCTCCTTTTTACCCTTCAATGTTCGGTAGCCAAGGGAGAGAGAATGTCCATTTTGCCCTTCCTTCAATTATAAAGATAAAGTTCTAAGCTTGAGGGGTAAAACGGTCATTTTACCCCCGACGTTCGGAACGTCGTTTTTCTCGTTTTTGACTTCTTCGATAAAGCGACGGCCAATCCAAATGACGTTGGAATTCTTGATTTCCCTTTTTCAAACTTTTCAGGATTCGTTTATGATCGTTTCTTCTATTAGACGTGATTCCAGCCTATCCCGAACCGACGGTCGGCTTTTGCAGACTATACCCGTATCGACCCCGTGATTCTCATCACGTTTAGGACTCGTCTATTCATGGCGGCCTTGGTTGTCATGTAATTGCGAGGGTTTATCACTAGTCCCTATGGTCTCGATCGTCACTGTTCGATTTAGAATAATTTTGTAAATTGTACGCTGGTTAAGCGGCGTTACCCGCGCTCCAATTGTATGACGCTCGCATGGTAATCCTTAATTGTTCTTAGATCAGCCTTTTGGTGGTTCTAAATATCTCCTCGACAATCCTTATGGTCAAAGGGCTATTTCCTATCCCAGTTGCTTAGGTCCACGTACCTCGACTCGTTTTAGACTTTCCCCTTTGGTCAGTTTATTTAAATGGATCAGATTTGAGCGAAATACAACTGAAATACATCGCTTGATATATATAAACCTCTCATTACAGAGTTTGAAGTTGATTGAAAATCAGAATGTCACACCACCCACTGCTCTAATACCATTTGTCATGGACCGACAGATTTCAGTCGCGGAATTAGCCTGTGTGGCGCTTGGCAAAGCCACGCCAAGCTAGCCTTTCCCCATAAAACACATTGAATCATACCATGCTCCGCTTAACTTGGGCATCCGTCACATCGAGTAAGACGAGTAGAACCATTTTAGCACAACAACTGGTTTCGACTTACCATCCTCATCAGGAGAGCAGCATCAGCTTCCGACCAGTATGTACACGGGAGGCCAAACCCACCTTTAGAGCTCCTAAGGAATGTATCCTCTTTAATCCTAGAACTCCTAGTATAAACCAATCTGACATAACCTCCTGACCTAGTTGTCTTCTCGCCTCTATAACGCCTACTCCTCATGATGACATACCAATTTTTACCCACAAGGGAACCCGAGCACGGGAAGAACTTATCCATCAGGGACACGGAACTCGCAGACCGTGTCACATACCTCGTATTATGAAATTCCGACACGAGACACCCTTCGGAGTTGCAAGGGCGACATCTCAAATTTTACCAGGATCGAGTTTGCGTCCTGTCAATTTAAAAGGTAAATCACACTCGTAACTTACCAACTCATAAGGACCATCATATCGATTCCATAAGAATTCGTTAGATCGTGAAATTAAAGGACTCTCACTTCCATATGTGATGCGAAGCATATTAACAATGCGTTTCTAGACCGATTGGATAGGCAGAAGTCCCAATGGAAGTCGAGAAGATGCGTCTAGAATTTTCAAATTAGGAGTCAATGATGTCAGAATGGGCTCAGATTCGGTCGATTGAAGCGAAACGGCCGCCTGATCAATAAACAATGCCTTTGGCATTGATTGACGATGGACTTTAGCGATCCAAGATCGTTTAGATGGTCTTTTGAATTATTTTAGTATTTTTTTGGATTTAATTTTATTTTTAGTGGCAATTTTGTATTTTTGTTGATTTTGGTGTCATTAGGGTTAACGCCCTATATAAATTTGTTTTAGGGTTTTTGGACGACAGGTCGTTATCAGCAATATCGAATTTTCGAATTTTCTCTCTAAATAAGGTTTTGCTTATTCTTTATCGTTGAACGTTGCGTCAATATGCTACCATAGCCTTCGTGTTACGTATTTCTCCACGAAAGTAAATTTTGATGGTCCTTCGTCAACCACTATAAGATTTTACAGAATCCAGCAATTCCTTGATCTGATTTTCAAAATGAAGCATCGCCATGGCTTTCTTGAAGCTTCGGTTGTGACATTGATGTGATTAATAACATTAGGAATAGGATCGTATCCAGCCACTCTTGGTCTTCAAGAATCAAATTAGGTACGAACAATGTTCAGCGAACATGCATCAATAATCGCCATAAAATTTACATCGGATCATAAGAGCGACGACAAAATTGAAAAGCACCACATTTCCATTCAACATGACAAACGAACTCGGGCGATTATCTAAATTAAATTCACGATTTCCACGTCCACATATGTATAGTTAGCCTTTTGCGCAACTCGATCGGTCCATCCAAATGAAAAATTAAAAAGGAAAATCCCGTAAATTAATGTCATATGGTTTCTGAAGAATAAACACACGGAATCGAACATCAATTTCTTGTCTCATCTGCACGCTTCCAAACTGACAGACAAAGAAAGTGTCTCTCTCCATCTCTTTTTTTTTTTTTTTAAGTACTTTAATCCTTTTTTTCTTTTTTTAACTTTTACAGATGAGTGCTACAAAAATCTTTTCCTAGTACCACCGGTCCACCAAATTCATCCCCTTTAATGATGTGCCCACTTCGTGGGGCCTTGCCTTTGGCGCATTAGATTACATAAAATCTTATCTTCCCTAGCTTTATTAAATTTATGCTGTCCTCATTGATGCTGAGAATAATCTTTAACTCGTGTACCTTGCTAGGTTCATAATTAATAGTTCTAAACAAAAATAAAAATTATGGTTATATATATGTGTGCGCGCACGCGCGTGTGTACAATTTATTTGTCGTATCTTCCTTGTACCAACTACCAACCAAGTTAAACGACTTGCAGCTCTTAGTTATTACCATTCAAAAGTAGGGCACGTCTTTTTATTTCTTTCTTTCCCTTTTCCAAACTTGCTCGGACTTTACCATCATTTGGTTAACTTCCTCCTCCTTATTCCTCTTCTATTTTGCCATGGTTGCACGTGTCGCTAGCATGTGTTGCAAGATAAACTATGATAGATGTTTTACTCAATGGATACTAAATTACATCACCGAAGCGTAGTATGGACACGGATGTCAAGTCGCAGTGCACAAGATCTCGCCAAGGGATTGAGAGATTTCTTTAAATGCAAAATCGGGGTCATTTCGTTGAAAAAATAGTATTAAGAGGACAAACTTAATCTCAATCTTGATGATCTTCTCATATTTGAGATATTAAATATGTGTTGCACATGTTAATAAATAGTGTTGATGTTGGGAGCGCGCAGCAAAAACTCAATATTTTTAATAAGGGAGTCGCTACTAGGGAGCATAAATACCAGTCGTGTCTAATTGGGCCCACTTTCACTTCAAAAGAATAAGCCAATATGTAATGGATCAAGTGAAATTATTAACTATCATACAGCAAATCAATTCTTTAATGTAGGATATTTTTTAAATACAACATACAAATGCATCTAACTAATCTTCCCCTTCACAGATAAGCTTATATTAGGTTTGCTCTCTTTAATTCAAGAGTCCTTTTATAATAATTTATCAACTTGAATCTCCCATGTTCATCTTCATCTGTGACATCTCTCTCTAAAAGGAATCACGAAGGGCCGCCAGTGGGATCGCCTTTTACAATGCCCATCTCCGCTCCAGGTCTCTTTCGCCGGAGCGAGCCATGAAGCTTGCTCAAGAACCGTGCTGGTCAAATTCGTCTCGTGAGACATTCACTGAACATCGATACACGTTGAGCGTGACCAGTCAACAATCGAGATATGACAATCTTCCATTGGGAGTGCGTAATAAAAACCCAATACCTTCGATAAGGGAAGATCGCCAAGATCTCAAGTGTAACCCCATCCAAGTATCCTCGGATGACCTTGCTAGCCGGGTACCTCTGTTTCCCTCCCCTAGTCAAACTACTGATTTGGTCAAATTATTTTGGGTCTGTGTCCACCCGTTTGCAGGTGAAATTGATGAACAGAATATGGGATCGTGAAAGAGATATGTAATTCGGATAATAATTATTAGGTAGGTGGCAGATAATTCCGAGTCACATGTTCAACTCACCAAACTCGCCTTTCCAAAAAATAAATTAAAAAAAAAAAGGGGGGGAGGAAGACGCATTTCGCTGATTCCCCACTTCCGCAATTTTCATTATCCTTCTGCACGTACAAAGAGAAAATAAATGAATTAGAAAAATAGCAAGGGAAAAAAAAGGAAAATTCACTGTCCTATGCATGCCTTCGTACGTCAACATCAACAGCTAGCTCCGAGTCCAATACGCGAGTTTCGCGCGCCACCAAGGGCGCGAGACAGACGCCCGTCTTCAGTTGGTCCGTGGCATGGACGCGCTCGAGTTACGGATGGGGGAGAAGGGTGCTCAACCGCCATTAGCAGACCCACGTTTTCCGAGAAAATTTTTGTAACGATAAATAATATAGTGGAGCAATTCCACTTTCTGTGCTCAAGTCCAGACCAGATCGTCACTGAGCGAGCAAGCAACAGGGAGAGAGAGAAAGGGCGAGAGAGGAGAAGGAGAAACCCAGTACGCTAATCTGCGCGGTTTCTTTACCGGGCTACGGTCGGCGCATTCTAGCCTAACCTCCGAAGCCTGAAAAGGACTCACTCCCTTTTCTCTCTCCTGTCGGTTGGAGTTGGATGCTCATTGAAGCTCTGCACACACACACGCTCTCTCTCTCTCTCTCTCTCTCTCTCTCTCTCTCTCTCTTCTTTTCTCTCTAGATTTTTAGCCTTACCTGAAACTTCTTCTCGCCCCGGCTTCGCTGCTACGCAGATCAAGCTCTGTTTTTCAACTTCTGACGGGGCTTCCTCTTTCTGGGTTCGAACCATTTTGAGGGGGTTTCTTTTAAAGATTCTTGCTTGACGCTGAGGGAAGGGGAGCGGATAAAGAAAGGTTGTTGTGCGTTTCAGCTCCAGATCTGAGCAAGAGAGGTTGTTTTCTAGCAATGGAGATAGAGACCGGTGTGTCTTAGCTTTTTTTTTTTTTTGCTGTTCTTGGGTGGGGTGACTCTTGCTTGAAGTTGAAAGAAGTGAGCTCGTTTTGGTTTTCTTGGGGCAAGCTGCAAATTTTGGAGTTTTCAACACGGTGTTCTTTGTTGGTGTTTTGTGGGCCGTGGACTAAAAACCTTGGTGGGTTTCTCATTTTCGCTTCTCTGTAGAGAGAGAGAGAGACTGGTGTGAGAAATGCTGGCGATTGGTAGCCCTTCGAGCAGCTTGTTTTCAAGCTCCAGCTGCAATACTTTGCTCAGGGAACTTCAGGTCTTTCCTTTTTTTTCCTCTTTTATCTTTCCTTTCCCAGTGTTTTCTTCTTCTTCTTCTTCTTCGTTCTTTTTTCTGTTTTTTTTTAAGATTTTTTGTTTGTGAAGGCTGCTCTTTGACAGGAAAGGGAAACATGTTCTCTTTTTGGTGGAAAACCACTTTTCAATGATGGGTAGTTTTTTTCCATGGACTTTACGCTGTTTTTACTCTGCTAAAAGAAGAAAGCTATGATTTTTCTTTTTGATGAAATCATTGTTTGTTGGTCTATTGGAGCTGTGTGTTTTAGGATCCTTGTTTCTTTAATCCTTAGGCTAAACAGTCGTCCATCCACTTCCTGTTAGTCAAGTAATTCTCCCTGTAGTTCTCTCTGTTCACAAGGATTCCATTCTTCTTTTAAATTAAAAAGCTCCATTCATTTACATCCGAGTATTATTATGTAGATATTGGTGACTTGAGAGATATCTTTTAGTGTGACGAATTTTTTTAGAAGTTTGGCACTGTATCATTTCTTTGGTATGGGGTTAGATTTTCTTCATTACATGTGCTGTGACCGTGTCCGTGTCCGCAAATTGATATAGCTCTTTGGATTTCCGAATTGTGAATTAACTCTTTTGGCTAATTACATTTTCTTTGCCGTCGATGAACTTCTTGTGTGTTTTGGAATCGTTTGGACTCTCGGGAAGTGTCGAAACGGAATTTTGGGTGGGTAGAGAGCACGGGTTGACCTCAATTCCGAAGGAAGAGCTTTTGGCTAACATTACCACACTATCGTTCTTGATTGCATCATTTTAAAGGAAGGAAACTACAATCAACATATTACTGCAATAGTTCCTTGACTGTTTCTTAATTATCGTTTAAACCGAGGGGAAAGCTATCAAATTTCTGGTAAAAACTGAAGTGGAGCTTCTGTTCGAGTCGATAGTCGAGCAATTCCAGTAAAATCTCAAGCTCATTAGTTTCTGTAGAAAGAGTGGGTGAGTGGAAGATATACCTTTGATGATTCTGAACCTGTTCTTTGTTGGAGCAGCAATTATGGAATGACATTGGAGAAAGTGAGGCCGATAAAGATCGCATGCTTATAGAATTGGAGGCGGAATGCTTACAAGTTTATAGAAGAAAGGTTGAGGAGGCTGCCAATGCCAAGGCTCGTCTTCATCAGTCTGTTGCGGCCAAGGAAGCTGAGCTTGCAACACTTACAGCCGCTCTTGGAGAACTTGATATTCATTCACCTGTAAGAGGAAATTACATGTGACGTGATTTTCTTCCGCACAATTTTGTCAAGACCTTTTTCCTGCCATCAGTGATTGTTTCTCCTCTGTTTATGTTGGGGGGCATGTTGTGTTGTCACTGTATCATTGACAATGAGAAGGGAATCAATTACCATAAAAGAATGTCCAAAGCCCCAAATTTTGATTATGTAAGTGAGATAAAATTTGGCACGCCCTGTTCAGGAATTTAGGTTGCCTTGGTGAAATGTGGATGCCAGTTGATCCTCAATTATTTGGGTTCATGAGTATGGATCAGATTGTAAAAACCTAAATCTTATGCTGGATTTCACTGGGCCATTTTAATGATCTGAACTTAACTACACGAGGATGCTGTTACTGCAGAAATCTTAATAGAAGAAATGGCTGAATGGGTTAGAGATAGCACCTTGATGTGGAAAGCAATTGGAAGGAATAATGTTCCCAAACACTTTCTTGAACTAACTGAAGTAGACGTGGCATGGTGTGGTTGATGGGTATTAGGCTGCTTGATTTTTGCATGGTCCATCATCACCTAATTTCATTGCCAGGTATGCTACAGCGTGTAAGATTGAGAATATTGTAATTCCCATAAGTGTACGAATCTGCACTGACCGTGACTTATAGCCAATTGAACCACTCCAAAGAGAACCTTCTTGTGTTGATTGATAAGCCACACCACAAGTGTTTGGTTAGTCTGAACAAAACTTCTCTACGCAATTTTTCTGTTGCTCATGGAGCTGTTAATCTGAAACTTTACAGATTCAAGCTGAGAAGAGGTCAGCATCATTGAAACAGAAACTTGCTTCTGTGACTCCTGTGGTGGAAGATATGAGGAAAAAGAAAGAGGAAAGGATAAAACAGCTGGCTGAAATACGGGTGCAGATCGAGAGGATCAGTGGAGAGATTTCAGAGTATAGTCAGGCAAACAACGGCGCAAGCAGTAACCTGAGTCTGGATGAAGAGGACTTGTCCCTTAGAAAACTTTCTGAGTATCAAACACGTCTTCGTACTCTTCAGAAGGAAAAGGTATTTTTTCCTCGACAGCTTTAGCTTATGCTCAAAACTCCTCCTCTATTCTTTTAATTTTTCCCCGGCTTATTCGTGGTATTTAATGAAATACTTCGGCATGAATACAGGATTACTTTTTGTAATCCTCTGGAGATTGAGGAAATATGGACCTCTTCTGAGTACATGTCAGTCCAATAACTTTGAGCACAAAGAAGAGCTTTGTCAACCCTATGCTAAGATGAAGAATTTTAAAGAATAGGTTGGCTGGTGACATGAAACGTTGGGGAGTAAATTTAAAAAGAGGATAATCGGAGAAAAGATGCAATGCCTAGAAATTTCAGTTTCACTTTCAGATTCTCTTGGGAGCATGTGAAGAACCACCCTAATATATGTTCTTTAAAGAACTCTAAATAATTAACAGAATCAAATCCAGCAGTAAAGACTATTACCATATTTTTCCTTGGACTACATGTAGTATGAGCATAGATGCATGCATGCAAAATGTGCCAGTCTTGTTTAGTTTGTTGTGTATCACTTGATTTCTCTGCTGTTCTTGACTAATAGTATGGTCATACTTGTTTCTTTGCAGTCTGAACGCCTTCAGAAAGTTCTGGAGTATGTAAACGAGGTACATTCTCTCTGTGGTGTGCTTGGGTTGGATTTTGGAAAGACTGTCAGCGAGGTGCATCCAAGTCTGCAAGGTACAGCGATTGAACAATCAACTAACATTAGCAATTGTACACTGGAAGGTCTAGAACATGCCATTTTGAAGTTGAAAGCGGAACGCAAGTCTCGAATCCAGAAAGTAAGCTGAATCCTCAATGATATTGTTTCAAATCGATCGTTCATCTTAGTTCGCAATGTTTCAATTTGTATTGTTAATTCACAGGTTAAAGATATCGTTGCGTCGTTATTTGAATTGTGGAATTTGATGGACACCTCAAATGAGGAGAGGAGTGATTTTTCAAGGATCACATCCGTCCTCAGGTCTTCAGAAAGTGATATTACAGAACCAGGTGTTCTGTCAATGGAGATAATTGAACAGGTTAGGAAAGTGTCATGTTTGTTGATGTGTCGCCCTTTTCTGTCATGTTGTGTTTTTAATAATGAAAATGGAAAACTTGCCGCCAGGCATCAGCAGAAGTGGATAGGCTTACTACTTTGAAAGCAAGTAGAATGAAGGAACTGGTCATGAAAAGGAGGTCAGAATTGGAAGATTTTTGCCGACGTGGTCATATTTTACCTGACACTAGTACCTCTGCAGAGAAATCCAATGCACTGATAGATTCTGGTATTCTCTCATTCCTGGCCTTAGCAATGCCCTTCTTCCACATAGTGTGTTTAACATGATACCCTTAAAGTCACAAATTCCGCACGTTTCAGGGTTAGTAGATCCTTCGGAGCTTTTGGCAAACATTGAAGCACAGATAGTTAAAGTAAAAGATGAAGCGGAGAGTAGACAAGATATAATGGATAGAATTGACCGATGGCTCGCTGCCTGCGAGGAGGAAAGCTGGCTTGAAGAGTATAACCAAGTAAGCCATTAGTCTGAGAAGTGTCTTACTATCGTTACCGGATGTGATATGGCGAAAGTAGGTATTCATTTAAACATATCATATTACCAACCTTTGCCTACCAATTATGCGCTTGCTTTTAGGATGAGAACCGTTACAGTGCCGGAAGAGGAGCTCATATTAACCTGAAACGAGCCGAACGAGCTCGAGTGGCTGTTAACAAAATTCCAGGTGGTTGTCTTGTCATACGATTTTTAACCCCAGTTTCATGAACGACTTGTTCCTGTGGCTAAAGAGCTGTTCCATGCAGCAATGGTTGACAATCTAATACACAGAACACTGGCGTGGGAAGATGAGAAAAGGGTTTTGTTCCTTTACGATGGAGTGAGTATTTTTGCAGTAATCTTTTAACTCACACATTCTTTTTCTTTCTGGTGCTTAATTTACTTTATTATAATGTCTTTAAAGGTACGACTAGTATCCATACTGGACGACTACAAATTGACCAGAAAACAGAAGGAAGAGGAGAAGAGAAGATACAGAGTAATGTTTCGAGTGTTATATCTGAGTGAAGCTCATGTTGATAAGAAAAGTTCTGCTCTAATTTGACACTACTATAATTTTCTTGAATAAGTTAAATATCCTAGTCTGAACTGCATCAGGAAAGAAGCTTGAGTGAAAAATTTCTGAACATGTTACTTTTACAGGATCAAAAGAAGCTTCAAGATTTGCTTCTAACAGAGAAGGAAGCCATGTACGGGTCTAAGCCTAGTCCGAGAAAAAACCACAGCTTCAGGAAGCCAAATGGGTATTCCGCAAATGGGAACGGATCCATGACTCCGACACCACGCCGTAATTCAATGGGAGGTGCAACCCCGGAGCTCCTAACACCAAGATCATATTCTGGACGTCAAAATGGACATTTCAAAGCAATGAGAAGGCTATCCACCGCTCCACTAAACTTCGTGGCCATTTCTAAAGAGGACTCGATGTCGACATATACATCCGTTTGCGATTCCGAACTGGGGTCTCCTCCACATCTCTGAAAACTTGCGATGGTACATCATCTGTCCTAAAATATGCATTTCAAAATTCTGCGTCTATTTTCCTTCCCTGGTGAATAGTTATATACTGCAGGTAAGTCAAAAATTTATGGACCTTTTTTTTTCCTCTTGCATTCTCTTCGTTAAAGACATCCTTGCTTTAATCTTGTGTCAGTGTTCTTCACTTATTATTATCCTTTAGTGCTAATTCATTTGACTAAGTAGGAGATGAGTTCTGGCATTTAACTAGTTTACCAGCTTAATCTAAATTTCAGAAAACCTAAGAAAAGAAAGAAGTAGGGGCAATGTATGTGCATGTATGCTGTGTTTTTCATTTGAAAGAAGAGCGTTAATTTCATCGGAGTTAGGTTGGACAATGATCGTCCTTTCTAGTCGAGCTCATCTATGTTTGCATTCAATTGTATATTCGTCAGCTTTGGCAAATCTGATGACAACTTCATCACCATTGATGCTAATTATGTTTTGGAGAGAGTTAGTTTGTCAAGTTTCAATTGTGTGTTACCCGATAATTCCTTCTGGAGAGCCATACTGATGGTCCACAAAACATCTTTTTTATTTCCAGGGATGGGTGACTCGTGCTGGAGATTCAGCGACAACCTTGTGAATAGCGAAGGAAGTGTACACAGTAGCTTACCATGGTACTTTATCGAAGTGACTTCTTGAGTGGTGTTAACTGATGGTTGAGGATGTGAAGCAGGTGTTTTTTGCTTGAGATTCTAGCAAGCGAGTTAGGAATTCCGTGGATATGTTGTGGCTTTCTTTTGGTGACTGCAAGTTATTGTCCCATAGATTTTAGGAATATATTGCACATGAAGTAGTGAAAGTCGCATTTCATTTTGCGGGATTTTTTTTTTTTTTTGTTATTCGGGATTGTCGATTGTACATATATTCATCGATAAGTGTGGTTGATCTTGCTTTTGTTGTTGTCTGCTGCATTCTGCTTATTTTGTTAAGCAAAACTTGTATGGTTCCCTTCCCAGTCTTTTTTTCCCTCATTGATGGAAACAGAGGTTTCTTAGGAACATCATGAGCGAATTCTTAAATCAAATTTTGGCAGGTTAAGGAAAAAGCTGTTGGATTGGATAGTTTGCTGCAGTAGCTCTTTAATGATGTGACAAAAAAACCGAACCGAACCGAACCATACCGGTTTGATACTTCATGCATTTTCGATTCGGTTCGGACAGTGGAAAAAGAACCTTTCTTTTTCCCGGTTCAGGGTAACGTACCGTATGCCCGACTTAATTCTCTTCTTTGTCACTCCTCTCAAAATCGCCTGAAATTTTACGTCCGAAATCGAAAATACACCATAGGGGCATTTCCAGGATATGCTGCAGATTGTTCACCGGATCTCCAATTGTGGTTGTGCTGATACACCATAGTCGTTGATGGTACCAAATTACTTGCACCCGAGATCAGTGAGTGAATGTGACTCTGAAGGGTTTTGAGGGAGTCTTTTGAATTCTGTGAAGAGACTCCCAACATTTCAGAGAAAGAACCTTTGAGGACGTGCTCGTTAAGCAAAACTCAACTGGCCATGCATTTCTTTTGCTCCAAGAGAAACAATGATCAAAGTCTACAAATGGTCCCGGCTAGAAATTATTAAGTCATGAACGATGCAAAGACGATCAAATTCCAGTAGTATATTATCGACAGCTTCCAAATTTCACATCGTCTGCTCTGTAATTGTTAGTAAGTTAACAACAAAGTAACGATACTACACCGTCGGTGCGTTTGTTTGAGTGAAAGTATTTTTCGAGAATTCGTTTTCTAAACTTCTATCCGTTTAAGTTAACAACACTTTGGGCTCTAGACTTGCAAACGGAAACGCTTTGGGCTCTAGCACCAAAGCACATCACAACAATATGATGTTATATTATTAGCGTAGTTGGAACCATTAGCATGTTAACAAACTAAAAGATGAGTATGAGTATGAGAGAGAAAGGGAGATATACATATTCATATACTTTTTTACTTATTAAATAACTTGTTATTTGCGTAATTGGAATCGAAATTCTCTCTTGAACCAAAGCACGGTAATCATCCTCGTAACCGATCATTTTTCGACAATCCTATCTATTGCCCGAAAATAAGAGATCCTCCATGATCGATTGAAATATGACATACTGCAGAATCCCATAAATGCCACCGCGAAGCCCGATCCCAATCCTGAGTAAAGCCAATTAACAGCAGAGCCATCTTCATTATATCAACCGCGGTGGAAAATCCCGACGCCACTCCCGCAAACCCATGACCAGTGGAATTGGCCCACATCTGAGAGAAATGACTGAAACAAGGAAGAATGACTCCAGAGATGTTGTCATGCTCCAGGCTCAAATGTTGGAGATAAGGAAGATGGCATAGCTGCGAAGGGATGCCCCCGGTGAAGTGATTCCTCCCAAGATAGATCATGAAAAACGATGCAGAGTCTCGGCCAAATGGAGGTACTCTGCCGGTGAACTGATTGTCATTGACGTCCAGAATTACTGGATCTGGCTTCTGTAAACACTTTGGAAGCTCTCCGTTGAAGCCATTGTAAGACTTAAAATCAAAGATAAACTAATGATCCCGATTCCTTAATGATGTGGACATCAAACCATATCAAGAAGGAGGTGCTAGGGGTCCGTTATCCTGTCCCTTTGATCTGATCACTCGAGCGAGAACGAAGTAATTCAGGTAAGCTGTCGACATCATCGTTGAAGATCTTTGGAATAAAGACAATCTGGCTTCGAGGCTTGAAGATTCTGAAGTTCCTTGGCGCAACACGACCTTTATCGAATTCGAAAGATTTCACTGATCAGGAAGTTGGTATAGGTAATCACAATATTTGATTTGTATTCCGATTGCTTAGATTAGATTTGATTTCAATATTTGTCATCTTTAGGATATCTTAACGCAATCCTAGTTCCTGAAAGAGTCCTACGTATATAAAGACATTCATCTTTGTAATTGATATACAACATTGATCTAGAATTTTATACAAAAAGATTTCTCTTCTTCGAATTCTCAAAGCTTCCTTGTGACGATCGATTCAAGCGTGGATTGGTTGACATGGGTTCGTCAATAGGCCACGTTCATGCCAAGGTTATCAATCATAGGTTCGATTGAGGGTCGAGATTCGCAGTTCGCAACTCTTGAATCTTCGTAGAACGATTAGTTTCCGCATTGATTCACATCACTTAATCACGAAACGAAACTCGTGCAATATTGAGAACGAAACGCGAAAACGTGATCGAATAGTGGATTACATACCTCCAATCATTGATGAAAACATATGAATGCGGATGCAAGGCGTTAAATGATCTGTGAAAACGGATACTACTAAGCCAATTGCCCTTACGATACTGATGGTGTGTGCTCTCTGTCAACGTACGCTAGTACTTTCTGAAGGGAGGAAACTGACGACATGAAAAAAAATGACGTCGTAACTTCTCTTTATAACTGGCTTAGATGACTTGTTGCTTAGATGACTTGTTTAAACTGACGTCCACCCCCTATAGATAACTATCTTCCATCAAGAGGGTTATTGGACGAGACGGCTATCACATAAAATTAATGCGCGTAATAAAGCTTTGATGTAATTTAAATGTCGATATATCATTAATGTGGGATCACAAATAATTAAATATTACATTCTTCCACTTGATCCCAACATTCATCAACGAATATTAAAGCAAGTATACATAAACTTCATGCTAAAGATAAAACATATGAATCACGGCGACAAGTCCTCTTAGAGCGAGTACTATCGTTCATGTATCACGATGTATCTTATCCCATCTAAATTAGCCCATATGTGATAACATAACTTAATGAATAAACCCAATGTTTATTCTAGGTCTACTTAATGAATAAATCTTTAAGTTTATTCTAGGTCAAAATGACCGATTTTCTCATAATAACTGAATGTGCACCTTAATTGAGAAAAATAACACAAATACATAAGAGTTCCACAACTTCGTCTAAACGAAGAAAATTTATATGATGAGACCAATTCTCATTCTATCAACATGATCCTTGTAACTCCTTGGTGGCATACCTTTAGTTAAAGGATCAGCTAACATCAATTCAGTGCTAACATGTTCTATGACCACTTTCTTTTCCTTAGCACGTTCCCTAATGGCTAAACAATTAATGTCAATGTGCTTGCTTGGACCACCACTCTTCTGATTCTTAGCCATGAAAATAGCAACTGAATTGTCACAAAACATCCTTAATGGCATATCAATGGAATCCATAATTCTAAGCCCTGAAGTGAAACTCTTCAACCACACACTATGTGAGGTGGCCTTGAAATAAGAAATGAACTCAGCCTCCATTATAGAAGTAGCAACCAAAGTTTGCTTCGCACTTCTCCAGGATACGGCTCCGCCAGCAAGCATAAAAATGTATACAGATGTTGATTTTCTAGAATCAACGCAACCAGTGAAGTCTGAATTCGAATATCCAATTGCTTCCAAGTTGTCAATTCACCTATACATAAGCATGTAGACTTTTGTACCTTGCAGGTACCTCATCACTTTCTTTGCAGCTTTCCAGTAGTCCATACCTGGATTACTCTGATATCTTCCCAACATTCCCACAATAAAGGCTATATTAGGTCGAGTGCAAACTTGAGCATACATTAAGCTTCCAACAGCAGAAACATATGAAATGTTGTTCATCTCTTCCCTTTCTAGAGCATTCTTGGGGTACTAGTTCAAATTGAACTTGTCACCCTTCATAATAGGTGCTACACTTGGTGAACAATCTTTCATTCGAAATCTCTCTAAGACTTTGTTGATAAAGGTTTCTTGAGACAATCCCAAAATGCCTTGAGCTCTATCCCTATAGATCTTAATGCCAATAACATAAGACGCCTCACCTATATCCTTCATGTCAAAACTTTCATAGAGATATCGTTTCACCTCATGCAACAACCCCTTATCATTGGTTGCAAGTAAAATGCCATCCACTTATAGGACAAGAAAACATATTTTGCTACTACTAACCTTCTGGTATATACATTGATCCATTATATTCTCTACAAAATCGAATGAATAGATGACTTCATGAAACCGTAAATACCACTGGCGGGATGCTTGTCTCAAGCCATAAATTGATTTCTTAAGCTTTCACATCAAATGCTCACCACCGTTAGAGAGGAATCCTTCTAGTAGTTACATATAAACCTCTTCCTCTGACTCTCCATAGAGGAATGTTGTTTTCACCATTTGATGCAATTTCATGTCAAAATGGGAAACCCATGCCAAAACAATACGGAGAGAATCTTCCTTGAATACAGGAGAAAAAGTCTCTATATAATCCTTTTGAGTGAATCCTTTGGCAACGAGTCTAGCCTTATATCTCTCTATGTTGCCCAATGAGTCCTTCTTAGTTTTGAAGACCTATTTACAGCCAATGACCTTCTTACCTTCAGGCAACTCAACCAAATCCCAGACTGCGTTAGATGCCACAGAACTCATTTCTTCCTTCATGGCATTGTACCACAAATTAGAATTGTCGCTACTCATTGCTTGCAAAAACGTTTCAGGATCATTCTCAGCTCCAATATTATAGTCAAATTCTTGCAAGTACACAATATTATCCCTAGGAATTGCTGACTTCCTCATTCTAGAAGATCTCCTTAATGTTGCATCAACATTCTCCTGAGGAGTATGTTGTTCAACTAGTTGTTCAACAGTTTATGGTAAGTGTTGCACAATTGGATCTACCAAATCAATATTAGCAAATTGTGGAGTTTCAATGATTGGTTGTGGAACAGCCATTTGAACTGGAGGGGCATTATGAATAACAATCAATCTGGTACTTGAGTAGGGTCGCCTCGTCATGGGGAACAAAAGCCCTAAGGTTTCTCGACATTTGGTTGTTTGTCGGAGGCGAATTTGGCGATGGTATTCGCGGCATTTAGGGTTTGCGTCCGCACTGTTTTTTGCTCTGATACCAAATGTAAAACTTAAAATCAATGATAAACTAACGATCTCAATTCATGAATCACGAAATGAAACTCGTGCAATATCTGGAACGTAAAGCGGAAATGTGAATAGTGGATTACATACCTCCAGCCATTGATGAATCTAGACGAATACGAATGTGTAACATTGAACGATCGGTGAAAACAGGATGCTACTAAATCAATTGCCCTTACGATGCCAATGGTGTGTGCTCTCTGTCAACGTACGCTCTCTGCAGTACGTTCTGAAGGGAGGAAACTGAGAATCAATGAAAACGATGAAGGATGTTGCTTGCAATCGAGGAGAAACGTTCGGACACCAAAACCCTAATCACAAAATTCCTATGCCAAATTCACTTCCAACGAACAACCAAATGCCGAGAAACCTTATGGTTTTTGCTCCTCGTGATGAATCGACTCTACTGTTCCAAATGCCAGTCGCGACTTGCCGGAATTTTTCGGAATCGAACAAAAACTCTCGCAGCCAAAATACCCCAATTTACAATTTACCCGAAAATTTCCACGAAAAATCACCCGTAATTCAATAATGCAACGCAATTCATACGTCAAACATCAAATCAGATATTAACATGCTCTGATACCAAATGTAAGACTCAAAATCAAAGATAAACTAACGATCCCGATTTCTTAATCCCGAAACAAAGCTCGTGTAATATCGAAAACAAAATGCGGAAACGTGATCAAATAGTGGATCACATACCTCTAGCCATTAATGAAAACAGATGAATGCGGATGCGAAGCGTTGAACGATCTGTGAAACTAAGCTAGTTGCCCTTACGATACTGATGGTGTGTACTCTCTATCAACGTACGCTCTGTGTAGTACGTTCTGAAGGAAGGAAACTGAAAACGTGAAAAACTAACGTCGTAACTTCTCTTTATAAATGACATAGGGGCTTGACTTAGATGACCCGTTTAAACTGACGTCTACCCCTTATAGATAACTATCTTCCATCAAGACGGTTATTGGACAAGACGGCTATCACGTAAAATTAATATGCGTAATATAAGGTTGGTGTAATTTAAATGTCGGTATATCGCGGGATCACAAATAATAAAATATTACTGCCATTCCCTTGTAGGTCTAGAACTCTTAATCGCTCCAGACGGCGCAGAGTGTGTGGAATATGGCCACTTAACTTGTTGGCTCCCAATCGAATCCATGCCAATTTCGCCTCCGACTTCCACCAGCATTGCGGCAGTCTCGTTGACAATTGGTTCTCAGAGAGATCGAGATAAGACAACTCGTCCGAGGCGCACAATGAATTTGGAATGTCGCCACTGACGTTGTTTCCAGAAAGTCTGACCGACGATAACAGTGGCTGTTTTTTCCAATGATTCGGGAAATGTTTCCTCTGAGCATATTGCCCGAGAGATCTATGTATGCAACATTAGATAATACGTATGATAGCCAATGGGGAACTTCACCTGAGATGCTGGCATTTGGCATGCTGATCACCGAAATTCTCCTCTGCGTCCGAAGCCACTTTGGGAATCCCGGTCCCACTTTGCAATTTGACATGGAAATCGTCTGAATTTGGAAAGGAGGAACCCAAGATGCAGTAACATCTACAGAAAGATCGTTCCAATCAAAGTGCAAGGCGGTCAAGCTGGTGAGAATTGCAAAGTGAGGTCCGCTGACACATCCATTCAATCGATTATCCATAGTGTTCATTACCTCTAGGTTGGATAGTCGCCCGATGATTTCTGGACCAGTGCGCCTCACCTAATCATCTATCCTCTCTGAGTGACACATGACAAAGAGAGAGGATAAAGAGAGACTAAGGGGGGAGAGAGAAAATAATGAAAGGACAGATGTAGTCTCCTAATTGGGTGGGGCACAGTAGTCCCGCCCCACCCAATATCTTCTCATATGTTGCGAGAGAGGTCAAACTTTATCATAAAGAGATTCGTTATTCATGACCCTACTTTACCTTAATTGTTATTTGAACAATTAAAATTTATGTCTTGGTTCGAGTGGGGATAGCATTTCTCTTCTGCATGTCCATGGAGTTTTGAAAATTCCAAACATCTCAGAGATAGATAGAGAGGTAGGAATTTATCGAACGAACCGCACTCCTTCATATACGTCAAGAGTCCATTGATGAGAAGGGGGGCTATGGAAAGCTTAAACCCAATTCCTACGGTGATGAATAGAAGCACAATTGAGATGATCCATAATGTTCATTAACTCAATAATAATTAATTAAATCCATCTTAATTATTTAACCGGGCTACATTTAGTCAATTCATTTCAATTAATTAACTCAACTCCGGTTAATTAACACATCAATATTCATTCAACTCGATTTGAGGTAATTGAACTGACTACTATGATTATAAATATAAAAAGAAAAAAAAGGAAGGTAAAAAAAATTAGGATGGGAATATAAAGGCGCACATGTGCACCTGCCCTGTGCGCCCTATATGGGTAATTTTTATTTTTACCAATCACGTAAATCGGTAATTTTTCCAACCATATTTCGAAAAAAAAGAAAAAAAGAAACCTTGCATACCTGAGTGCACAACCGAAGCACAACCCCAAACCATATCTTGTGTCATTTTCTAGTTACTAAAATCCCTCTCATCAATCCTCAACATTCTCAACATTGTTTGTCGAGCTGCATGGGGTCATGGCGACCAAGACGAGCGTCTACTTTACAATGAAGTTTGTCCAGCCACAGAGATCTTCGAAGATGAAGATGAAGATGAACAAACAAAAACAAAAATAGAGAGAGAGAAAAAAAAAAGAAAGAACATCATTTTGTACACGCCACATACCGGCCATGACATCTAATACGGTTGGCTTGGCCATGACTAGACTGACATGTAAGCAATTTCAACGATCATTGGCTGAAAAAAATTTCACGCCAAGGTTTAAGACCACACTAAAATGATTGACTATACTGAAACCCATTCAAAGGTCATTGTTGCCCTAAGAACAAACTCATCAAGAGATAACTCATAGGGTCGCTAATATTTAACTCCATTTGAAATCCTTTTAACTGGTTTACTTACACATGAGAGTATTCGGAAAACGCAGGGGTAAACACAACTTCAAGTGTTGGTCTGTTGAGTTGCCCCACCACTCTTGATCTAAAAGCTAAGAGGCCGAGGATAGCAGAAACAAAAGCTAAGACTCATCGATAACAAAAAGTTTCCGGTCAGATTTGGTCTTGCAATGCTCCAGAAAAATAAAAGATCTACATCAACTACATGGACACAGCGGAAGGCCAAACATAAAGATCTCATCTAATCTTAAAGTTAATTGAGATGTTAATCAATCTATGGGTTGGATTGGATTTGGCCAGTTGTATACATATCGTATGGGTTACTCAGGTCTACCAGGTTCAACCTACCTCTACTAAAACGATAAAGAATGGCATCAAAGCAGTGCTTTTCTAGCTCGCAATATCATGACAATAACTGCACGGAGTAACGCATCGGACATCACTGGCAACATAATTATGATCCCTCCCTCAGACTAGACAAAGATCCCAGTATTCCAAGTGCCTCACACCAGCGGTAATCCATTGTGTACACGTTCATACATCAAGTTACATCCCCTCATACATTCGTGGTTTGATTGTGAAATCTTGGAACCATCTAGGCACAAAATGGTATCCTGATGGCCATTCTCTGAGCAAGCCAAGGATTCCCAGGGTCAGGGTCGATGAAGTTATGCATCAGGAACTGTTCCGCTTCTTCATCTATCAGTTCTCTGGCCCACGTTACACGTTTTAAGGGACAACTGCCTGGCCCGAAACACCTGCGCTTAATCAGGAACGTAGTGAGTCATGGCTATAGTAACAAGAGCAAGAGAAGATATACAATCATAGCATTTACTTGCAATATCGACTAGAACAATTAGCCGGAAAAAAGGCTGTTCACGTACCACAACAAGATGCATATACGAAGTGCAGACTTCATTTATACTAAACTAATGTTCAGCGGGTCCACAATGCATATTACTTGATTTGATTCTCTCTATTTTTTTGCTTCAAAAGTAAAAAGAGCCATAAACATCAGTTCTTTTTGTATGCATCCCACCACATTTCATTGTTCTTTGTCTTCAATTAAAAACAGGAGCATCACAACATCCCCTCCACTTTAGCCAGAAAAATACTTTAACCAAGAAAAACAAGCTATAACTCAAATCCACAAGACCTACGTCTCTTTTTCGTTCTTTAAGTTTATCAACAATTTAGAGGTTCTATTGATGAGATCCCAGGTTCAAATCTTCCCAGTTGCGTCTTGGGAGACTTAACCGGGGGCATTGGCGCTCATACCCCCATCATCCCGAGGAATAGTCCATTGCACGTGGGAAATCCGGTTACCAAAAAAAAAAAAAAACAATTTAGAGGTTCTAAAATAAATTTCAAGAAATTGGTGGAGTAGGCAACCAAGATGCTCAGGAATGCTCAGAACATGCAGGTTTTCCATGAAAATCTCAAGCCACAGCCAAATTATCACAAAAACAAACTCAAATTTTCCATTTAGCAGTGCCCATGGTTCTCGTAGATACAGAATGTGCATGATGCGAAAATCCCCAGATTCCGAAGATAACATACCTGTATTCATAAAAGCAAGCGGTTCTTTCATTCTCAGTTTTTCCCCAATTGTTCCAGCCCACTTGCTTGATACAAGCATCCATGAATGTGTATGCATATACCACCCTTCCAAATGGTCCCCATGGTCGTCCCAGATACGTGTATGAATTTTCTCCATTGCCAGTGATGACACATCTGCATCAGCTTTGGGAGATTGGTAAAAAGTGCAGCTATTGCTCATCCCTCACTGCTCAGATCCATTAACCACCTATATTTTTATGTTTTTATTCTCCCACTTGGAAGTTATTGGTCTCCTTTACAATCGATATGGGATAAGTGCACAAGCATTAATCAAATCCTAAAGCTCTCAAACAGGGCAACCAAATCCCAAAACTTCCAATTAGTGCAATCAAGGACTTCTGTAGCTCTGTTTGATTAGTGATAAAAAAAAATATGCAGTTGTGACATTTTTGCATACGTTCGAGGACAGCGCCTCTAATTTGGCAGCGCCACATTAAAAAAAAAAAGGTCAAACATCAACAACATATTTATCCCAAACTAGTTGGGGAAAGAAAAGGTAAAAAAAAAAAAAGCATACTAGGGGGGAGAGAGACATCACATGTCTAGGGAGAGTTTGAAGGGGCGGTGGCGCCTTCACTTACATGATCCGACCACCGCCTCGACCATTGATTAACCCCAATATGAGCAGTCTTCTTTCCACTACATCGATTCTAAAACTTACAGTTCTTCCCAGAACTATATAAATCGAGCATACTATATTCATTACGTTTCTTCTTTGAATTGGCACCTCGCCAGCTATTCAATGTCCTTGCAGCTTTCCTGATGCCATATTCTAGAGGCATGCTCGAATCACCATTACAATGATGACATGCTTAAATTTTATTGAAAAGTCTCGGATCATTTGCCAACAATTACTCGAGAACCGAACAATTTAATCTTCTCTCTGCGGATATACCCAAAAATACCATAAAAGAGAAATAAATTTTCTCAAAAAAAATCAAAGCCCTAAATATAAATTTAAAAAAAAATTGAAGCCTCAATTCACTAGATTGGAAGCTTTGACAATCAATTCAGCGGCGCATAATTAAACTGTCCCCCGAAAAAGAAACTAACTGTAGAGTGGAATCAAACAGGGTTGACAGACCTCGCCAGCGAAGGCACTGTCAACCTCTACACCCCCTGGTCATGCGATCTCTCTCTCCCTCTCTAAGTTATTTTTTTCTTTAAAAAATTCTTGGCCCTTTGTCTTGGCGTGGCAATCACTTGACCCCACATTGGTGCCATATATACTCCAAAAACTCAAAAATTACCACGTCAAGACTTCCCATCACTCAAACTGGACGAAGCTAATGAAATTCCTTGATTGCACTATTGAGGGACAAAATTTGGAATTGATTGCATTCATTTTATAGTTTTGAGATGATTACACTTGTTGAACAAATTTCAATAATATACAGATTGTGGAATAAAGGGCCGGATTTTTTTTTCCCCAATGAAGGACAAAAAGTTATCTGGCCATACAAGTGCTCTGGTTATGTTTGTGCACTGGCCCCACACAACACGAACCCCACCCCCACACCCCTGAAAAGAGAGAGAGAGAGAGAGAGAGAGAGAGAGAGACAACTAAATACAAGTGCTCTACAATGCTTCTATGATAAATTATTACTAGAAAGGTCTAGACATTGGCTTGAAATGCAATTAGGCAGCAGAAAACACTAACTCACGTTTGATAGCCACAACTAAGTGCACAAAGTATAGTCTATGTTGAACACAACAAAGAATCTATGGATAGACTTGACTACCCCTTCAAAAAATAAGTAAGATAGGGCTTAAGAACCTTAAGAATACATAACCAGTCAATTCCTGAGAAGACTTCCTGCTTTGTGCTGTTATGAAACCTGCTGACTTGCAATGGATATGACAGTGCTCCAAAAGAGCAGTACTATTGCCAAAGATGAAGTCTACACTTCCCTCAATGTAGCAATCTCTTAAATATTGTTTCCCGTAATGCAAGTACAATGTATCCTGCATCAGCAACAGAACAACAACTGAACGGGTTAGTAAGTTCCTGTTCCATAATGACTTGTCCACTGGTCACTTTTTCTCCATCTACAACAGAAAAATACAACGTAGTGGGCAGTGGCTTCATAGGAGCAAGGTGTTTGAGGCTAAGCAGCATATGCTTTAGGAGCACATTCTTCCGTACTGTGCTTTTATCGAAGAATGAAGCAAATTTTCTATCAGACTGGGATAACTAATTCCATTCACACTTTTGCCTCACAGCAACATATCTATCAAAGAATCAAGAAAGTTGCTTTGACCTTTGTCATGGACATAATAGAAGTATTACCGGGATCATGAAGGAAGGATAAATTTTGTTGGACATTACATGGATTAACCACGCATGCACGCTCTTTTCCTCACTCAAACACACTCACATGACTATAGGTGTTCTGAATTTTCACGATCACAATTATATGGACCTCATCATCACTAGTGATCAAGACAAAGTGTTTAGAACAATTTCTGGTAGAATTGATCTTCTGGCCTAATTGTAACTACCTTCAGGTAGCCTAAATCGGCTCCTGTGTCATGTGTCACCATTGGAAAAGAGAAGTTGGAAACGACGAAAAGGTTTATGCCACCTTGCATCCGGTTGCAATAGCCAGATTGTAGCACGATCATAGCTACCATGTATAGGAGAACTGTCAAAAGAGTTGGAGGAGACAACTTCGAGAATAAAGGCCGATTTTATTAACAAGCCCGCCGATGATTGGTCAACAGATGCATTTACTTTGCTTTGGCTTGCTTCCATGAGAAGGGGAAGGGGAGAGGTGAGGGAAACCAAACCTAACCTTTGCCGAATTAGCTCTAACTAGCCTTTTTAATCTCTCTCTAAAGGTAGTTCAGTGACTCGAGGGTAGGTGCTTTCTTCGCAACCTGATTTGAAGCACCTGAGGAATAGTTGATCGACCACCAGCACCCAACCTAGTAAAGGGGCTCAAGTCAAGTCTCCTTGGCCAAAGGTAATAGTAGGATCCGCCCAGCCCCGGCCAGACGAGGACTGTGTTTTCGGGACCCTCTGAGCGAGTCAGAGGAGACATCACTTAAATTTTGAGTTCAGTGATCTGATCTGTCCCCATAGAAAGAGCTCAGTTTCCTTCATTCTTCCTCGAGGGAAAAGAAGTAACCAAGCAAGACATAATTTAACAACCCGGATATTATCGACGATGTAACTTGAAAGACCAAGATGCTGAATTAGTTCTCCTATACATGCTCTATCAGGGGAGACAGGGGAAACCCATAAGCTAGTTAGGATGAATGAATGCATAATTTCACCCAAACAACACTAGTTATCATGAACGAATATGCAAGATTTCTCCGTCATTTTCTCTTCTATCTTCACTCCTTTTGAAAGTTTCCCTACATCAGCTTCCATTGATTTATTTTTTCAGGAAGCCTAGGACTCAGGTTCCAACAGATCCCAATGACTTGTGCAACCAAAAAATTCCAAGATGAAATGGCGACTTTACCTGCCAACCAAGAAACCTGCAGTTATAGAAGGCACACCGGTCTGCTGTCACCCTAATTGCTACAGCTTGGCCTGAACCCTGCTATAAAGAAAATACAATTACACCCAACATAATTCAAAAGGAATACATAACATATTTTGCACCTCAGAGCCACACATTACTTAGAATATCCTGAATTTGAGGAAGGTAAAATGCCACCCTATGCCATGTCCCTCACAACCAAAACGCTGCATCTGCTTGGCAATGTTGTTAACCTACTTCATCTCTATTTAAATAGTGAGATGTAAACAAGGAATCTTTCTCAAAAGAAAGTGTATCGCTAAACATTTGGAGGAATGAGACTGGGAAGCAAAACATGTAGATCTACCTACGGATCCCAGGGTCAAACTTAATAAATATAATGGTGTCCTGGCGAATATGAGAAGAGTGGATAAACTTACACAGTGGCACAACCTGAAATTCCATGTGCAACTGGAGTTCTCATTCAATTCATACAGAGCCACACAAAATACTGAGAAGGTGTCTGTTGAGTTTCATGTTATCCACTATCCAGAAGTGTTTCGGAAAAAGGTTGACTTGACCATTTTATTTCTTTTGACAAAATTAGGTTTTCCTATTTACATAGGGATGGTCATCATTTGACAGGAGGTCTATTGGTTATTGCACTTATCTTGGAAGGAATTTGGTCACACGTAAAAGTAAAAGGCAAATGTGCTGGCATGACGGGAGATGGCAATATTGCTTGTGAGATGTTATTGGTCCATTCATTATCATAAGAAATGAGTTCTTTCTGGTTTTGTGATAGTCAACTCCATGTATATAGCTTTGTTTCAATCGTAAGGTACTTAATTAAAAAGGCACTGAAGGGATCCCAAACCATATACAAAATCAAGTAAAGGAGGCGTAGACCAATAGGTCCAGAATAGCTTTTACATCAAGACTCGTCTCTGTGCATACGAAAATTCAAAGTAGACAGCCAAGAGTCCCTAATTCTTAACAAATGACTCTCTGTATTATCAGAAAATCTCCTGTTTCTTTCACTCCAAATCAGCCAAAAAGTCCCAACAGGGATCAACGGAATCTTCTCTCTTTTCTTTTTTAGTGCATATAAAACCCACCAAGGACTTTTTGCATTTCTTTGCATTAAACCACTAAACGTGCGCGACAACGTGCTCCACTAACAAAGCCAAACCTCAGACACATTCTAGCAATAAATGGTTAACAATGATGAAGATGTGTTGAAGTTTATTTGCATTGGATCAGAGATTTAGTGATGAGGAAATAAGTTGATAAAGATTATTCAATCAGAGGATCAGTAGGGTGACTTGTCCAAAGCTTTTCTGTCCATCGAGTAATTTAACAAGCTGGGCAGGATAGAATATATGCTGCAGCTTGATCGGAAATATAAGGGTCTTTAAAAATTTACTTCTGTTTATGTTATTTACTGGATCTACTATAGTAGGATCTTTTGTGGTGTAGAGTATGACGTTCATCTGCAATTCTACTATACATATATATATATATATATATATATATATATATATATATATTGTGTGTGTGTGTGTGTGTGTGTGTGTGTGTGTGTGTGTAGAGAGTGGGGGGGGGGGGGAGGGAGTATAAAGTTGTCTCGAACCTTTTTTGGCCAATTAGGTCCTTAGGTATATGGCTTTTGCTTCAAGCTGTTCCTTCTGTTCAAATAGAAACAGAAATGATGACTGGACTAACACACGGGCCCATATTAGCACTGACTGGACAAGTTGGTGAACAAGTGTAATTTCCTTTTTTGTTCGCTGGATAAACTATTAGAAAATTTCAAAAAAAAAAATTAAGAGATACAAGAGAATAAAGGGGAGGCTACAAGGGCCAGTGATGGTGCTGCCCACACGCTGACCATCACCGGGCAGAGGTCCCATGACCCTGACCAAGGCTAGATCTGACTTGGGTTCTTGCAACCCTGGGGAAGCAGGTGCAGTCCGAGAGGGGACGCTCGACACCAGCAGATCTGGCCAAGGTCGCGACACCCCAGATCAGACCTTGCCTAAGGTCACATGACTCCTGGCCAGCAGCCACCAGTATTGGCAACCCCCAATAGCCAGTGGCCAGAGGTCGCTTGACACCAATGGCGCCTTGCCTCTTCTATCTTTTTCTTGATTTTTTTACTATTCTTTATTTCTGAGCCATTTTTTATGCTATGCCATGTTCGTGTCAGCATTTAACAGTGACTTAATGGCCACGTCAGCATTTTTGTCACAATTTTGACGGAAGGACCAACTTGAACAAGAACACATATATCTGAGGGACCAAATTGCACCAAAAAGAAAAGCAATAAAGAAAACTAATTGAGAAATTTGGAAAGTTTGAGGCCTTCCAATGCTTTTATCCTTCTTATTCCAACTAGAAGTAGAACTATTGGAGAGTCTGTCAATGAAGTTGTAATACTTTCTTTTCAATAGAGTCAATAAATTACTGAATTTGGAAGCATTTGCCTCAGAATTTTGTGGCACAATTCTCCTCTTAAAATGTGATGCTTGAGAAACCCTTGGTGCAATGCTTGGGAAGCTTTAGCTGTGAGCATAAATATTTCTTGTCCACCGTTGGACTCGTTGTCCTACACCAGTAAAGCGCTACGAAGGGGGGGGGGGTGTCATTGGAGGGGTTTGTGTCGGCGGTGCAATAGAGATTTGGGGGTGAGGGGTTAGTAGTTAAAATGAAAATTTCAATAAGCTTTCACTAAAAGGGGCATAAATGGGCATCTGGAGAAGTTCAAGTAATTGAGGTAATGATGCTCCAAGAAAGTCCTGGCTCACCTAAAAGTTAAAACCAACTTCATTTCCACCTTCATCTGTGGCCTGAGGAGAAGTCTGAGTCACATGGTGAGGTTTAGCACCCTTAAACACTGGAACAAGCCAAATTCCAGCTTCACTAACACAATCCGTGCTTAGAAGCAGGAACTTCCATCTGCCATTCCACTATACTTACTCCCACCTCTAATGCTAACCAATGCCCCACGTTCCAGGTTTGCCCAGGTCAGAGTTGCTGCCCACCATCTTAAGGAGAAGCTGAGCACTCTTAGTAGCTAAGTTGTCAAACGAGAGAGTCATCTATTAGTTATAAGGTGTCCTGTCAGTAACTTACAGTAATCTGAGAGAGAACTCTGTGACCGAGAGAAATGTTCCACAAAATCTACGATACAAGTTTAAGAATCCAAGAAATAAGTGAAGTTACGATCTCTACTATTCTTCTCTCTGCCCGTCTTTTCTGTCATTCTTTCCCTCTCTCCTTCCCCTTTCCCCTCTACTCTCATTCTATCAAACATTTGTTGGGTCCACCCAGTCCGCCGAAGAAAAAGAACAAGAAAACTACCTACAAATTCACCTCATTACCTGAGGAGCCGAATTCTCAAAAGTGATGTTCTCAGCAATGAAATCTTCCCCTTCCACGATCGTGCTCCCACACCCAAACGTCCCCGTCCCAATCAAACGAGACGCCTGAAGAAGACAATGTCGACCTTCCAAGCATCAAGTCGCAATCAAGGGTCTCCACGGCAGGTCCTTAAAATTCACACAGACCGAGAATGGAAGCCGCGCGTTACCTGGTGGTGATCGATTTTGGAGGCGGTGTTGTGCCAAGTGAGGACAGTGTCCTCGGGGCTAAGCCCGGCGAGGGTTATAAAGTTCTTGGTCTTGGGCACGTACAAGGGCTGCATGTAGACGCCCGGCGACACCCGGATGACGTTGCGACAAGTGTTGCCGAGCGCCACCACGTCTATCGCCTCCTGCACCGTGCAGAAGTCCCCGGTCCCGTCCTGCGCGACCGTCCACACCCGAGCCGCCATAGCTGAGGTCGTGTGGCTGGAGAGAAGTTCAGTGGATAAAAGCTTAAAGGGTCGATCTGGGTCCGGATTGGGGGCCAAAAGAACGGAACTTTGATCAAGAAACCGGACGGAGGACGTTTCCCACTACGGAGGGAATGAATCTTTCAGCGACCTGCGGCCTTCTGTTTCAGCTCCTCTCTCTTTTTTGGTCTCTCTCCTGTCTTTTACTCCTCCTTTTAAATTCTGAGTTCCTTTTTTTTTTTTCCCCTCTTTGAAGAATTTTTAGGACATTATTTTGCACACTCTGACAAAACCAGTATGCGAAAAAGGTTTTTGAATTTAAATTCGTGTTTGATGATATCAATGACCGGAGTTTAAAAAAAAAAAAGTATTTGCTCTTATACTGAACGACGGTGAGGGAGAATATGTGCCAACCTATAAGCTATTTATACGCCTGGCCAGAATAAACCAATCTTGAGATTTTTAGGCCAAGTATGTGCGCTAAGCATTATCATTCAAAAAGTTGTTCGGATCGGACTAAATTGGTTCGATTATCATCAGTTTGGGTCAGACCTAGCTTTTTAGTATTTATTGAGAGTAGATAATTCGCTTTTTTTTAATCCAAATATTCAATTGTGTGACATAACTAACATAGTATTACTTTAGAATTTGCACCATCAATATCAACAACAACTTTATCCCGAACTAGTTAGGGTCGACGGTCGTTGAATATTAATGATACATAAAATAAAAGGAAGACCAATTGAGGAAAAATACATAAATATATACATACACACACATATGTAAATGGACTAAAAAAGACAGTCAGGAACATGAGAATTCTGTACTTCCACAATACTAAGGGCGCACATGACAACATTTCTGTTCCAAAATGAATTTCTAGAACAGAAATATTTTTTTCTATTTCTATTTCTCAATGAATTTTTGAGCAAAAAAAATACGTTTAATAATAGCATAAAATTTTTTATTCTCTAATAGAAATTTATTTGATCGGGGTGATAGCGGTCGGCGACGAGAGACAGGATGCAACCGGCAGGGTTGGTCGTCAACAAAGATTTCTATTTTTATTTCTTGGAGAAGTAACTTTTTTTTGTTTCTCATTTCTGCTTCAAATCTATTTATGGAATAACTTTTTGTTCCATAAATATTTTTTTTATAATTGCGTAAACAAGTTTCTTTTCCAAACCTATTCCAAAAATAGATTTTTGTTTCGGAAATAATTCTGGAGTGTTGTCATACACTCCCTAACAGCTTTCATACACTATGTACTAAAACAAACCGTACGTAAATTTATTTATCACTCAATTAAATCTTTTTTTACTACTTTCCACGAGTAAGTTTTGGCCGACTTCTTCATTTCTTCGTGTTATGCTATCTGTAGCATGCTATCTATAGCAAACTTCTATTTTTACTAGAGCATATAGGATCTTCAAAAAAATATGCCCAAACTATCACAATCTATGTTATTCTACTTTTTGTCGAATATATTCATTATTTATCTTATCCATCCTTGTATGACCACACATCCATCTTAACATTCTCATTTTCACTACTCCTATTTTATGCTCACGTCATCTCTATGCTGGTTGTTGACCAACATTCCGCTTTGTATAGCATGTTAGGTCTTATTGTTACTCTCATTTTAAAATTTACAAATTGCATTAAAATAAGGGAACTTTACCCATCACAACTTTTACTAGGCGTAACTTGTAATCTGAATTGAGTTATGGGACCATGAGTATAATCCATTATAAATCCATATCACAAAGAAGAGAAATAGAATGTAGAACCAAAACAAAGGATCCTAGCGTGACCTGGATGATCCACTGAATTCATTGCTGACTTCATCACGATTGATTAGGTGAAACGGTTGTCACAGTTGGAGGGAAAACCTTTTTTGGAAGTCCCTTTGAGCAAGGAGCGGGATAGATCGGCAAGAAAGAGACATAAGGCATTAGTTCGAGGCCACTCTTAGTCCTGAAAATCAAATTTTTGGCATATTGCTTGCCACTCTTTCTAATTCAGCCCTTATCATTGCATCTTTTCTTGTTCATTTGCCTTTTCAAATATGTTTTTAACTTGAATATGGGTTTTGATTTTTAAATAACATTATTTCATTTTTAAGATGATTGTGGGCCTGAGCATCTCAGGCTTGAAGGCCCGAACCAACTCAATCAAGGGCCTGAAAGCTCGACTCAATCTTGATTAGGCTCGAACAGATAGGTCCAACCCAAATGGGCCGATATGAGAGCTTATGAGTGTTTTTTTCCCCCTTTGGTCGAAGGGCTTATGAGTTTATGCGTCAATTTTGCTCACCTCTACGCGAGATTTCATTTTGCCTATGTGGTTGCTACGTAGCAAGATACGTGGTGTAATTTTCGTATGTGACATAAGTCAGACCAATTAGCATTAAGTCATTGATGTGTCATCCCAAAGAGAAGTTATCTTTTCCAATTTGGATTAAGATTTGCATAAAGCTGAGTGCATTTTTTAATATATTTTAATGTTTGATCGGCACTAATCAAAATACTATTTAACCGGTCTCCAACGCGACTAGATGCGGCGGCAACCGGAGAGGCAGTGCTCAAGCAGTGATTGTGAATAGAAAGAGAATGGATTGGGGTTAAAGAGCACGAATGGAAGACAAAAGGAAAAGAGCGTGACACGAGGAACGAGGAGTCTAAAATTGGAGAGAGAGGTAGGCCTTATGTTTATTTTGAAAAGAAAAAATGAAACAAATGGTCCATTAATTTTCGTTCAATTTATAATGTGGCACATAAATTTTTGATGTAATCAATATGATGTATGAAATTTTCTCCAATATAACAGTAAATGAGATAAATACCTTTCCTTCCACGGTGGCACATACCATGTCAGATCAATAAGCATTAATTCATTGATGTGTCATTCCAAAATGCGGCGATCTTTTTTAATTTGGATTAAGATTTACGTGAAGCGAGTGTATTTTTGAATATATTCTAACGTGTGACCGACACGAGTGTAAATGGCTATATATATTGGTCGGGCAGTGTAAATGGCTATTTAACGGGTCTCCAATGCGCTGGATGTGGCGGCAACCGGAGAGAAAATGCTCAAGCAATGATTGTGAGTAGAAAGAGAATGAAGGAGAGAGAGCAAGAGGTGGGCGGGGGGACAAGGAGCACGAGCAAAGATAAATAGAAAAGATAGTGACAAGAGGGATCTGAAATTTGGGGGAGAGAAAATGACACAAATAATCTATTAATTTTTTTTTAATTGTGCAATTTGATACATAAATTTTGATGTGATCAATGTGGTCTTTAAAATTTTCTCCAATCGGAGGAGAAAAAGAACTTTCCTTTCTCAGTGGCACCGCAGTATAATTTTCATATGTAATATATGTCAGACCGATAAACATTAACTCATTGATGTATTGTCCCAAATCTCCGTTATTTTTTCTAATTTGGATTAAAATTTGCCTGACGTTGAGTGTATTTTTGAATATATTCTAATGCCTGACCCGGACAAATGACCGATCTATAATGCGACTAGATGTGGTGGCAACTAGAGAAGCAATGCGCAAGTAATGCTTGTGAATAGAAAGAGAACGAAGGAGCGAGAGGGGAGGAGGGGGGTGAGTGGGGAATAGAGAGCAAGAACAAAAGATAAAAAGGGAAAAAGAGTGACCAATAAGGATGATCAAGTTGCACCGATTGAATATGGACCGGTCAGGATTGGTGATCCAATTTCCAGCTCCAGAGAATGGCAGCCTAATTCTTTGTCCTTCTAATTGGAATCAATGGCTGGGTGGTCTAGTTCCCTATTCAAAAAATACATGATCGAACCGAATTGCTCGAATCGGATCGATCGATTTTTAATTTTATGAATTTTGTTTGTCCTTACCTTATTGTTTCTCTTTATTCAATTATAGCTCTTATGATTTCTCTACTCCTATATGCATTTCATCATTCACAAATCACTATATTGTAAGCCTAAATGAAAGGAGATTATATGAAAATTGATCTTGTTACTTCATTTGATGTTCTTTTTTCTCGATTAATGGATACTTCACCAATTCTATTTGACCACCCAAGAATCAAACTGGACAGATCGGTCTGGTTTTCGAGATCGTTGGTCCGGTCCCTAATTTTGAAATTTGAGAATTGAGACCACTGGTACGGTTTTCGATTTCTGAGAGGAACCAAATCGGATATGACCGGGAACTGCTTATCTCTAATGACAAGAGGGATTTGAAATTGGGGAGAGAGATAGACCTTAATTTTATTTATTTTCGAAAAATGATACGAATGATTCATTAACTTTCATTTAATATATAATGTGGTGCATAAATAATCAATGTAGTCCTTCAACTTTTCTCAAATGTAACAACGAGGAGAGAATGGCATTTCGTTCTCCCTCCCTCGCTCCTCTCCATCTTATCTCTTTTGAATTACTTTTTCTTTCTTTCTTTTTCTCCTTGTTTGCTCTAAGAGTTTATGTGCGTGAATAAATTTCTGCAAATAAAATTAGGTATATGTGGAGACCAGTTTGGCTATTTGTTCGGTTGGTAGCAACCGAGGAAGATGTTCGTGATGTGTCTCCACAATCTTGAGATTGGGTTGTTCTCCTCTTCCGATTTAAATTTAGATTAAGTTTTAAGGGTTTTACTCTTTCGAACTGGATTTAAACATAAATTTGAGACTTACTTACATGTATTTGATTTGTGTTCTTTAAATTTTTTGATGTTGGTGTCTCTTCATGACGATGGTGGTTAGAATGCGAACCCATACGCGCACTGCAAGCCACATTAAATGAAGAGAGAGATCTCGATATGTACTTATCTCTGAATCTAGTAATCGGCCGTCAAATATTTACGTCGAAAAATTCAGATACCTCATTCAACAAATTAAATTTCAGAATCATATTAAACATTGATCAAAATTCATATACTATTTGTGCCCCTATCGCCCTTTTCTCGAACTCCGGAATGGATCTCTTTAAATGATCTTGCCGAAGAGGAGTAATGCTATCGGTAATTTCCACTGTCTAATACCGATAGCCCGGGAAAAGACTATCGAGGGGCCAGGGCTATGGAAAAGCTGCTTCCGCCACTCCCTCCCCCTGAAGTACTGAACTACCCAAGATTGTCTCTAAGAAAAGAAGCATTTCGTATGGAAAGATTCAATTTTTTTTTATGATTCCAAGAACAAATCTGCTCCCACACACTCGATGCGCATGAAAATTCCCGTCTTTATTGTCACGATACCGACGAAAACGCGATGGGAGTGGTCACATTCGGCATCATAATCGCCATCATCGTCCTGTTCTTCGCTATCGTCTGCTTCATCACCATCGAAGGCACCTGCAAACGCCGCTCCACGTAAAACCACAAGAGAAGCCACCTTCAACCCACAAATCCGTTTCAGCTCAACTCCAAAACCCTACTTAAGAACGTCAGACCCAGTTCGGTTTCGTTCGAATCCAAGCATGGGATTGTGTAGGCTGAGCGGTTTTGCGACGTTACTGTTCGCGGTCATCCCCGTCCTGTGCTTGGATCTGTGTTTGGGGCAGGAGGGGAGTTGTCCCCATTCTGGGTTTTCTACCCCTGCACCGCAGGTGCACAGTTGTGGCGATCACGACCACGACCACGACCACGACGACGACCACGACGAGGGTCATCATCATCATCATCAACATCATCATCATCATCATCATGGTCATCGCCATGAAGAGAAAGGTGGGAATGTGAAGCTCCCCGAGGAGCTGGCTGAGGAAGAGGACCTGAAGCTGTATGGATTTGGTCCCCAGTATGGTCATGACCATGACCATGACTCTGACCACCACCACCACCACCACCACCACCATCATCACGTGGATGGGCAGTCTGGTGAATCGGATCTCTCTGGTCTAGGTAATTTGTTGAATACTATCACCTTCTTGGGATGGCGATTGTTCTTGCCCTTTGTTTCATTGGTCATTTGTGTTGCGACGGCTGTTAGGCATCAAACTCAATAGATTGGATTGTAGTTGCTAAATGGTGAAAAGTTCCAGCGGCATAGGGTTGCGAACACTTTGATTGTTGTAGATTGTGCCGTCCGTCATTGGAATGTGATGGTAACTGGTGTATGCTTTCCTGAAAATTGAGAGTAGGATTTAGGTATTGGCTGGAGATAGTGATTTTACTGCTGTCCATGGTCTCATTTGAGCCTTCTGCATTCTGGATTCTGTATATAGAATGGATGAGGCGTCGATTTAATTCTATGAATAGGAATATCTTGACATGAAAAAGCATGAAATGATCTCTTTGCAGTGTGGAAATTGACGGCATGAATTTATAAGTTATTAATAGTGGAACCATCCATGTGATTCTAACAATTGGTGTTAACTTCTTGTTTTTCAGGTCTATGGGTTCATGCCTTGGGCTGCTCATTGTTGGTTAGCATGGCTTCACTTATTTGTTTGATCATATTGCCCCTAATGTTTGGTAAGTTGCTCAATCGCAGTTGCTCATAGCCTAATGCCTGCACTTTCTTGACACATTGATTGTGTTCTAATTTCAAACTGCCTTGGTGTTTGCTCAAACTTTTTACTTCAATGAAAAAGTTCTATCAATAGGTTAGTGCTGATTGGAGATTGAATCTTCTATGTAATTGCAGTGCAAGGGAAGCCGTCGAAGGCAGTTGTTGATTCATTGGCATTGTTTGGGGTAAGAATTAAGATAATCCGAGCCCACTCCATTTCACAATTGGATTTAGACTTTGGATGGTACAATATCTGCATCGAGTACTAAAACTCAGTGCATTCTAATTATTAGGGGGCACCTTGTTTAATTTTCATTTCTGATGATAATCTTCACCAAAGTTTTTCAAGTAGTTTTTGTTCTTCACCACATGATATTGGTGTGCGTATCAAATTGTCCGTATTACTGCTTTCTAATAATTGATTTCCGGCGAGTGCATGTGTAACTGTTTATACAAGGTATAAACTTTAAAAGACTGTAACGAACTTGTCATTATTGCTGATACTCGAGTGTGAGAGAGCAAAAAAGGTTTTCACGAGAGGTCCCCTGTTGTTTCCCAATAAATTGCTAATTCTACTATATGCTCTCACAATATTCTCTTTTTAGAGTGCTTTAATCGCTAAATTTTGGCCAGAATGTACACATTTATACAAATTTGATTGTACAAGTTTTGACGAGTCATTTTCTATGGAGATTTTCTAATCTACAATATACAGTTGAGATGTTAAACTGACCACCAGTTTTTGAATTCTTCTGCTGTTTTACTTGTATCTTGTTGATAAAGTTGCAAGAAAAACTTTTCTTGTACAATCCTTTTTACCAGCACTATCAGAGAAAAATTTGTCAAATTGGAAAGTTGCTATGTTGATGATGAAAGATGTATTGATTATCATACATGAACTAGCTGAAATCGCACTTGTTTCCCATGAAATCTGAGGTTGTGTTCATTCTAATTCGTTGTTTTTTCAGGCAGGTGCAATGTTAGGTGATGCTTTTCTGCACCAGCTTCCACATGCTTTTGGTACATTTTGATACTCATTAGATGCTTTTTTAAAGGCTTTACTTGCTCACTTAACTAGAGCTTCATCAGAGTTTAAAATTATAGCTCCATTGAATGAGCATTTGGTTGGGTTTTTTCTTTTAATTTTTGGATATGTGCTTGTTGCGCATAGTGGCTTAACTTCAAATTTGTTGTTTTGATAGATTCCACTGAAATACTCACGAAGGAGCTGAATATGTATGTGAATATAGACACTTGAATGGGATTTGTTTTTGTGGAAATCCATGCCGATTTTAATATCTGCAGAAGATGGTTTATATGTGCATTCTGTAGCTTTCTTGTGGCAAGGGAATTTTGTTCGGGAGTTTGGGTTCACTATGGTGGGATACATCTTAGTTCTGTTACTATTGCTGTTGTTCAGGTTGCTATTTTTTATTTACAAATGCTTAGCAAAAATTGTATATTCTGATGCTGAGAGCTTTATATACTGTTGATTCAAATATGTCAAATCTTGGTCTTTTTTAGATAGAAGTAACATTATTTAGGTTTTACATTCAGGGGGTGGAGACTCACATGATCACAGTGTAGACCTTTCTCATCTTCCTCATTCTGGACATGAACATCATCACAGTTTGAAGGATCTCTCCGTGGGAATGTCCATTCTGGGTAATCATTCCCCTCTTCTCTCTCTCTCTCTCTCTCTCTCTCTCTCTGCATGCATGTGCTTGTGCACATTTTCCTGATAATGACTTCATCACCTACTTCCACACCTGCTACCTCCTGATGAACCCTTGACATCATCAAGAATGAGAGGAGGCAACATGTTCTCACTTCTAGGTTCTAATTATTTTATATAAATTTGATTCATGAGAAAGGGTGTTGTGGTATTGATGGGTTTAAACGAAACATGACTGAACTTTCCATAAACAAATGTAATGTGTGATGGTATGCAATATTCTTCTGGTAATCTAAGGTGACTTGAAGATGTCGCATGAACCAACACCCAGAGAAAAGAAGACTAGAAGACTCGAAAGGAAGTTTCCCAATGTAGAACTCCTGGTTAGGGCTTTATCAACACCTCCTAAGGGGCTGACATTTAAACCTCTACCTTGTATTCATTGGCTCATTAACAAACAGGATAAATATTGAGCAAAGAGCAAATTCGTTTTCCTCCTTTGTCATCAACTGTATTAGTATTGATAAGGAGTCTCTCTTTCCTTTACCAAGATATGTTGTTTTAGGCATACTTGACTCTTCATCATTGAAAATTGCTAGTCTTGCATTCTGACCTTTCTTATAGCTTAATCATCTATGTTTTGTATTGTTTATATGCTTCATTCTCATTGCATTGATGGTTCCCTTTTGTCCTTATGATTCGTTTTGAAGTGAAACATGAGGGAGGTTCACACATTATAACAATTATGTACTTGCAGGTGGAATTGTGCTTTTTCTTCTTGTAGAGAAGCTTGTAAGGTATGTTGAGGAAAAGTCTCGGGGGTCAAGTGTATTCAATCATGTTGGCCATCATCACCATCATCATAAGAGTAGTAAAAAGCTGAATGATGAACAAGATTCAGATGACAAGTTGCACTCAGAGTTGTCAGATGGAAAAAGAGAAGGGAAAAAGGTTGAGAAAGTTTCCGATGATTCTTTGGATGGAGATAATTTGGGTCAACATGAATCTCTTCGGAAGGTAAGCTAATCTCAAATATCTTTACATATTGTGAAGCATAAAATGCACTGCTTAAGTTGATCCAGTAGGATCTAGAGATGATTGGTTGATAGTGCATGCCAGCGTGGATTTTTTACTGTGCATCATTCCGGCTGTTAAAATTCTGTTCTCTTATGCAATATTGTGACAGTGATATCTCAACTTAATGCTATATGACTTATCGTTGATTATCTTGCTATCATTTTTGGCTTTTTGCAGAGAAAAGTTGTAGCTTCTGTGGCAGATGGTAAACCAGAGGAAAATATGGGTGATGACCTCTCCAATGCTCAAATATCGTTGAAGGAAAAAGATTCAGCTCAATTACCTTCGAGTCTTGTCTTTGGTTATCTTAACCTCTTCTCTGATGGTGTTGTAAGTAGCAAAGTGTATCTTCATTAGGACTTTTAGCTTCTTGTGCAGGGATAGTTTAGCTTGATCTGATCAAGATTGACTTTTTTGCAGCACAATTTCACTGATGGGATGGCCTTAGGAAGTGCCTTCCTTCTCTACGGTTCTGTTGGTGGATGGTCCAGAACTCTGTTTTTGCTTGCTCATGAGCTTCCTCAGGAGGTTTGTATTTCCTTCAACTGATGCAAGGCCACGTCACGCTGATTTTCAGCTCGCACTAAGATGCGGCGTTTTCATCCTAATGACTGAGCATGTAATTCTCGCATAAATATCCTTTTGGAGACACAAACTAAATGTTTTCCAGTGAGTTGACTGATGGGACTGTCCCCTTGTGGGCGATAAATAAAGATGCATTACGAGAATATGATTATTGCACTTTAATGTTTCTGTTCATAATAAAAGAGGCAACAACTCTGATGCTAAAATTATACGGATCATCAGCTTCATGCTTGTAGTTTTGCCTCGTAAAACATGCATCGCTGATATAAGATGATACTCGGACCTAGTAATAAGTGCACCTACCGTTGTTTCTGTCATGCTTAATAATATTAAGATTGTCCAAGTGGATAGAATCTGCTGCTTCTTTCTCAGAGTCTTGTTAAGTTTACTCTCATAGCATGTAATAGAGCATTACAGACGTAAGTACTTTGATTGTTGTGGATCAACTCATTGAAATAGGCTTGCCTGTTGGTTATATTCCTGTGCAGGTGGGTGATTTTGGAATTTTAGTAAGATCGGGTTTTAGTGTAACGAAAGCCCTCTTCTTCAATTTTCTCTCTGCCCTGGTTGCTTTAGCAGGAACTACACTGGTAAGTAAATAAACTTTGACATTGCTAAGAACCTGTTCTTAATGTCCTCGACTTATACATCAAACCGTTTGCTGCTGTTGCTGTAGGCTTTGCTTTGGGGACAAGAGCCGGGGCAGTCGTCGTTGATTGAGGTAGAAAAAGTTTATGATGGTTAAATCTATTAATGTTCGTAGAATTCATGTTTGTCGCATTTGTCTTAAGTGTCTCCACCTTTCCAGGGGTTCACGGCCGGTGGTTTTATATACATTGCTGTAGCTGGAGTACTTGCGGAAATGAATAACAGCGGGCATGTAACGTTGAAAAGTACATTAGTTCAGTTAACTTCGCTAGTAATGGGTATGGGCGTCGCCTTGTTCATTTCCATGGTAGAATGATTAATCTTCCTCTGTAATTGTAACCCATACGTGTACTATTGGCATCAGGATAGCCTTTTTCTCTGCCAATTTTCTCTAGAGGTTTACAATATGTGCATCTTCGAAAGTGAAAATGAGAGTCAGGATGGAGAGTACGCTCTCGTCGTCTTATTCTGTTTTGCGCATGGAACACGATTTATCTCGTGTTTCGTGGAAGTTCGTTGAAGAAACATCAATATTCTGAAGCGCACACATTCTTAGATCTCAATCGGTAGACCATTTTATGTAGCAAAGCGAAGGTAGTTCGGCTCTCTATTTGTTTTGTTTTCATTTTGGATGATTCATGAGTTGGTCCTAGTTGCATCGCCTTCCAATTGCGACCATTCATATCAGGTTGCATTACGAACAGAGATTGCAACATATTGAGAAGCCAGATGCTCATAGCATCAAGCACAAGGCACACCTTAGGGTCGGTCGTCCATCACTGCGGCTGATAATGACGGCTGTGTTGGGCAAGACAGTGGGGAGATGGAGGATTTCACATGTTTGAAGATAGTCATCAATGAACAATGTGCCAATACGGACAAGAATTGAGACTAATTTATCTTCGAAAGCAAGTTATCCCTGCCCGAAAGAAAAGAAAAGACAATCACATAGATGAAAAGGAACGTTCGAGAGATTGAATTAACGAGAAGTGCCCCCCCGAATGCATTTTAGAAGGGAAAATTTGTCCCAAAAAAAAAAAAAAATTCTTCAAACCTGTTTGTACTATGATCAATTTAATCATAAACCTAACAATTATGTCAATTTAGTCCTAAATTTTCTGATGATTTATCAATTTCATCATAATTTTTTTTAACGATTTGACAAAATTGGCTGAAAATCGTTAACATGGCAGTTAAGTAGTAAGTGCTGGTCGTCCTATGTGGCATGGCCAATGTCAACGTGGACAATTTTTATAATTTTTTTTCTTAAGCTTCCTGATTTTTTTTTTACTTTGATTATATGTTGTATTTTTTTTTGCCATTTTTCCTCTACTAGCCGGTGCCAAGCCTCATCAATGGGTGGCGGAGGTTCTTTGCCTCTGGAAAGGGCAGACTTCCCTGGATTTGGCGAAGGCGACCCTAACTCGAGGCCCGACAAAGGGAAAAAAAATATTACAAAAATTATCCATGTCACCGCTGCTTGTACCACGTAGGACGGCTAGCATTGACTAGACTGCCGCGTCAACGATTTGCGGTATAAACTGACCGAGAGAACTAAATTGACAAATCGCCAAATAAGTTTGGGCCTAATTATAGGCTTTAGGAGTGAATTGTTTGCAACATGATTATTATTATTATTAGTTGACAAATTTTCCCCCGTTTCAAAGTACTATCTTGAAACGGTTGTTTTGGTCGATCCATTTACTCTATCGACTAATAAGTTCTTAATCATATATCCAGAGAGTGGAAATGCCGCGCTAAGCCCGTGACGGGGCAAGGGCAAGCCGGGCAACGCATAATCCAAAGACGGCTAACTCTGCTGACTCTCTCCACAATCTTCAATCAATACGAAAACCAAAGATCAATCACGCAGTTTCGATTTCATAGTCCTGTACATATAGTTCAAAAGGCAATTCGGAATCAACACATTTGCATCATATAACGAAATAATCACATGACGCTAGAGTAGAACGGTCCAAAAAATTTCACAGACTTTCGGAGTCGATTCGCCACGTTAGTCACAGGTTCTAACTAAACACCGAGCCTAAGAGCGTGATAATTCGCAATCTCAAAATGCATCCATTCATCCGCCGTAACGTCGTTTCGTGAATCCGTGTCCGATCCAACTTCATGCCGATGCGCGCTCGAATCCATTTCCTTTCGAAGATTATGTGATACACAATAACTTCTCAAAGAAGATGAAATAATCATGTTTTGATAGTTACAATTTGTGAATAGTGATTTTCATGATTTTTAAGTTAATATAATAGAATTGCAAGACGCGAATTATATTATGCAGTTTTTCCAAGGCAACAAGCAGAGGCAAAAACCTACTTATCTGAACTCCAGAGAATCAAACAAAACAATTAATTAACGAGCAGACTCTTGGGCAATGGGCACCTCCTAAAACTTCTAAAGATTATGCAGCCAATTGATGTTATGTCTAATGGTAATTAATACGATGGAAACATGCCTAAAACGTCCCCGAGCGGAATAATCATTAAAATTGTCTTTTACGTCCTAGACTAACTTATATCCTCTAAAAGGGAAAAATATCGTTTAACATTTCCTTAGAATGTTATGCCCTAACTTTACAATCTAGGCCGTTCGTGTTATGAATGGATAACCCAGATTATAATTAACAAAAAAAATATATAAAAAATTTAAAAAATTGACCCCTAAAAATCGGAGATCTAGGTCGCCTGTTTAAAAATGGACGGTCTGGATTGCAAGATTAGGTGTCTAATTTTTAAGAAAAGGTTAGGCGATTCAAATATTCTCTAAAGACTCTCGAAAGAATTACTCGAAAAAATCCTAACCTTTCAAGTTTGCCAGATTTAGTTTGAAATCTTCTAACAATTTTTGCCAAATTTAGTCTTTCCGATTTATTTTGGCCAAAATTTGTTGATGTGGAGGTGGGCGTACTATGTGGCCCACCTATACTGATGCGGATAACTATCGCTATTTTTTTGTTGTTGAAAATGCTCTTATTTCCTACTCTAAGCTAGCAAGGTCCACCACACTCTCGCCCAAATCTAGGCAACGCCCTCTTTGGCCACCGGCGAGGGCCGCTCTGTCCTTGTCCAGACCAAATGGTCGCTGGCCATCGCCTGTGGCTGGCAACCTCCCAGGTCCAAAGTTGGAAAAAAATTAAAAATTTTGGAATGTAATAATTACCTACTCAACGTTGGTCGTACCGTGCAGGACGACCGCCGTCCGCATCAATGATTTCCATCCAACATTGATTGGGTTTGGCTACATTGACAAATTATCGAAAGGTTTGAGACAGAATTGATAAAATCAAAAGTTGTAAAACTGAATTGACTACCCCATAATAGGTTTAAAATTTTTTGAGTGCGATTAGCAATGTCACGACCTGCTCGGAAAAATATTATTCCTAATGTGATGACATAAACCCGAATGTCCCCGTAAAAGCGAATGTCAAATAAAACCATTAGTAGTAATAAATACACTAGAAGTGTCATAATTTTTGTACGACGTTCACTTGAGTGCGATATTTTTTAAAACGTTTACTTAAGTGCCATAACTTTGAAAAAGCATTCATTTGAGTGCTACGTCAACTTTTTCGGTGTACACGTTAGCTTTCCAGCGTGCCACGTCAGTTTCTAGTGTACCACGTCAATTTTCCGCGTTCATGCCAGCGATGGCACTCAAGTGAACGATTTTTGAAAGTTATGACACTCAATTGAACGCCATACGAAAATTATGACACTTAAGTAAACATTTTGAAAGTTATGACACTCAGGTGAACGCTGTACAAAAATTATTACATATCTAATGTAATTATATGCCATTAGTACATTTTCTATGCACCAAGATTAGCAAAAAAAACTCATTTATTCACATCTGTACAAACTGAAGGACCTTAACGGAAGATTCCTGGGATATTTTTTTTGTCAGAGAAGATCAAGATTCCTGGGATCGTCACGCGTTAATTCTAAATTTTCACTATTTATATTTTTACATGTCGAAAATTACGAAAACTTTTTGTCCAAAAAAATAGAAAAGAAAATTACGAAAACTTTAACGGAAGATTTCGGGATCCGAATCTCCTATCCGGATCAAATTCGGATAAGAGTATCAAGGTCACATCGTGACCGTCCGATCAAATACAAATAGCCACAATCATTTTAAATTACGATTGATACTATTTATTTTTATTTTTTACCTTTAAAGATCAAACCATTACCATTCGATCAATCACGAACGTCCATCTCTTAATAAGTAAGAGGAGGTTGAAGGTTATAAGTAGTAGCCTAAGCGCTAATAAGGCCCCAGGAAATAGTTTCATTCGACTGAGAGTTCCGATCGAGCCTCCTTTGCGCCGCCTTCCTCATCGAAGCCGCTAGCGCTCCTGTCCAGAGCGAAGAGAAGGCGAAAAAGCCCCGCCGAAGCGAATCAGAAAAATCTCCTGCCCCACCCCCCGAAGGGGCTTATCGTTGGCAGTCAAACGGAGGGTCACAATTGATTCGGACACGCCTGCCATCCGGTCGCAAGATTCCAGGGTTTTCACATGAGACGCCCATGCCGAAAGTCAGGCCGAAAAGAGTGAGACGGTGGCCCACGTGCGCCCCGCTAGACAGGTGGGCGCCACGTGCCGTCCAGTGAAATCAACGCGCACTGTCCAGTGAACCCGACGCGCAGGGCTGTAGCTTCGCTGTACGGGGTCCATTTCGAGTGATCTATACACGGTAGGAAATCTAATTCGAGGAACTACAATTTCAATACAAAGTTGAAGCAGAAAAGATTGCCGAATGTCTGATTAAATGGAGCCGAGTTGGGCTGATAGCTGGCCGGTACCTGTGCGCGCAGCTCTCACTTTGCGGGGCTGTTTCTCTCCAGCTATTCAGCCAAAACGTGCAAAGTCGGAGGTTTTAGAACCATAAATCAATAGGGAACGAAATTTCCTTGCGGGGTTGTCGGTAGTTCGCCAGAGAAATCTCAGTTCTCCGGCGAAACGACACTTCTTACAGAAAACTTGTAGGAACCAGAGGGAAATTTTTGCAGAAATTTGGTGGTTTCAACGCGAGATAATTTTCGAATACGTGAATATAAGAGTAATATTCAAAATAAACTTTGTTAAAGACTTTACAAACAAAACACACAATATTCGAGCTTTGCTAAGCTTGTACGAAACAAGAACCCTCTCTAACTTTCTTACTCTCTATGCTCTCTAAGACCACACACTATGACATAACTTCAAGTCCGCATTGACTTTGAAGCATACATATTATATGCTTCAAGACCACTATTTATAGAGGAGTTAAACCGCCATAAACTCCTTGTCTTGCCGACTTACTAGATGTGCGAAATATACACGAGTTGTTGTTTTGACTCTTTGACCAAATTGTTCTCTCACTTCACTCGTTCACTTTGCCCACTTCATCTCTCTGAGAAAGAGAGCTGTCCAAGACAAAGTAGGACTTTGCTTCCTCTTGCATGAAGTTTGACAAGTTAAACGTTTCCTTTTTGTTTTTCACCGCCAATGCATGAGAACTTGGATATGAACTTTTGCTTTGACTTTTCAAGTATCTATTTTTTTTGGGGTGTTGAACTCCAACACTCCCTCTCAACACCTAATATTTTTACCTTATAATATTTGATAATCATCTTCTTCAATTGCTTCTACGATTGCGACTTCTGACTGAGCTTTGCGAAGCTCGGACTTCATCAACGACATTCGAACTTGCACGTTGGCCACTTTTTCTTTCTTCGCAGTCTCTATAGTCACGAGAGTTTTGAGATTGCAACTCATGTGGTCAAACCTCTCACTCAAAATTTTCAATTTATGCTTCAATCGATTTAGCTCCATTTAAAGCACTTCGGTAGAGGCATCTCGATCCTTTTTCTCATATGACTTCTTCTCTACTTGTTTCCAATGATCCTTGCGTCTTAGGACCTTTCTCTCTGGGCAGTACTTCTTAAGCTTTTGCAAGTTCTTGAGCTCATGTTGAAGCTTCTAGTTCTCTCTTTCTTTGACCTTGAGCTCTTCGTTCTTTTGCTTTAGAATTTCATCTTTTTCTTTTAACATCTCATGTAGTTCCTTCTCATATTTGCTTGTTGAAGCTGCTACTTGCTTCTTTGAACTTTTTCTCGACTTGCTCTTCTCTGGGGACATCTCAAGGGCTATCACATCATCTGCTTCGATGATTCTAGTGGCTACGAGCTCTTCTTGGTTCTCTGTTGCAACAATTGCTTGAAGACTCAAGTCTTCTTTGTCACCGTGCTCTTTCTTGGTAAAAGATGCGTAATTTTCCTTTACACGTTTGAACCAACAGACTCTAGCAAAGCGACCTACTTTACCACATATGTAGCACCGCCCGCTACACTTTCTGTTGTTCTTATCACGATCTCGATGAGCTCCCCTTAACTGAGCGCTTCTCACTGCTAATCGCCTCTGCCAGTTTCCATGTCCTTTTTACTATTTGACATTCTTACCAGCATCATTCATTTTATGGCCCTTGGAACCTCTTTTATTACTAAAGAGGGAACTACCATTATCCATGACACATGCGAGTACCACATCTTCATCATTATTGACGGTATGTGCATATTTCGTCGCCTTTTCTTGACATTTAGATTTGTAATGTCCGAACTTATTACACTTAAAGCACCTTACTTTTGACTTATTATGTGCTTTATACTTTGTTGTGAAACTCGAATTTTCATCTCTAACTCGAGCATCTCCATGACCTCGTCCACCATAGCAATCTTCTCAATTTGATTGAATAATCTGATTCTGCAATGCTTGCTCGGGATACATATCGACAGACTTTTGATTCATTCTTTGCTCATGCTAGGATAATGAACCCATCAATCGCTCCAACGTCACAGTTGATATATCTTGGCCTTACTCAATCACCGCAACGATGTAGTCAAATCTTTCAGTCAAAGACCTCAAGATTTTTTCTACGACTCGTTCGTCTTGGAATTCCTTACCATAAACCCTCAATTGTTTAACGATGATTTGCACACGATCAAAATACGACGAGATAGATTTAGTGTCATTCATGCGTAAATACTCAAAATCTCCTGGAAGCGTTTGGAGATATACTCGCCTCACACGATCATTGCCCTTGTAGGATTTCTGCAGAATATCCCACGTCGCTTTCGCCAACTTCGCGCACAATATTTTTTCAAATATCGTTTCCTCTATGGCTTGAAAGATCGTATATAATGCTTTCTTATCTTTGTTTTGGGTTTCCACCAATAATCTTTATCTTCTTTCTTCAAAGCGTTGAATTCTTCGATGTCACCTACTTCAATGTAGCCACTCTCCACTAGGTTCTACAAATCCTACGATTTGAATAGAACCTTCGTCTGGACGAACCAGTTGTTGAAATTCTTCCCGTTCAACTTTGGAAGTTGTAATTGAACGAAATTTGTGGATGCCATAGTTAGCTCCGAGTTCATGATCCTCGTTCGTTCACCCTAGGTCATCGGTCTCTAGATTGGATTCTTGACCGCCTAGGCTCTGGCACGATCCTTAACAACCTACTGGCTCTGATTCATGATCCTTAGCTTGCTGGCTCTGATACTAGTTGTAGGAACCAGGGAGTTTTTGCGGAAGCTTGGTGGTCTCAACGCGAGAGAATTTTCGAATACTTAAATATGAGAGTGGTATTCAAAATAGACTTTGCTAAGGCTTTACAAATAAAACACACAATATTCAAGCTTTACTAAACTTGTATGAAACAAGAACCCTCTCTAACTCTCTTACTCTCTATGCTCTCTAATACCACACACTATGCATAACTTCAAGGCTGCATTGCCTTTGAAGCATACACATTATATGCTTCAAGAAATCTATTTATAGAGGAATTAAACCGCCATAAACTCCCTGTCTTGCTGACTTACTAGAAGTGCCAACTATACATGAGTTGTTTCTTGACTCTTTGACCAAATTGTTCTCTCACTTCACACGCTCACTTTGCTTACTTCATCTCTCTGAGAAAGAGAGCTGTCCAAGAGAAGGCAAGTCAAACGTTTCCTTTTTGTTTTTCACCGCCAATGCATGAGAACTTGGATTTGAACTTTTGCTTTGACTTTTCAAGTATCAATTTTCCTAAGGTGTTGAACTCCAGCAAAACTCTCTATAGACACGACCAATACGTAACCACATTGGAGTTTTCTCCTGACATGACCAGCTCTCGGGTAAGTCCCGACCTCGCGTATCTAACTACGTTTTAATGAAGTTTAGTTAACAAACACAGCTTTGTTGTTCCCAGTGATAAGTTAGGTACAACCCGCAGAACATGTCGAGATACGAAGGTTGTGTTCATATATACTATCACGACAGACGTAAAACCGTGGGCTACGATAAACCTCAGCTAAGCTTTCGACAGAACAATGTATGATGCCACAATGTCGTGTGTGCAACTGGAAACTTACAGGGAAGTTAGAGAAACAATGGCCAAACACGATATTGGATAAGACTAACCGTGAGATTCTTGATAGTTATTACTTATTAGGATTGACGTTAAAGGAAGTCGTAGTCAAGGGTTCGATTTTCATTAACTACAGAATCAGATACTAAGAAGACTCTCTTAACTATGCTTTCAGTTCTAGAATTCTCGATCAAAAGACTAGGCTAGTTGTCACTAGTGTTGAGCATTGCGTAGCTACACACATCCAGAGCAGAACATATAAAACTATTCATTTAGTGTTTGGATAGCTCAGAAACTATATTTAGAGACCGAAATCTATCTAATATGAGTTTAATTAATCCCTGAAGTTCACTCATATCTTATACCCTTGGGAGTAAGGTCAATTAAACAAAATTTCACATCCTTCATATTAGAAAGTCCAACTCAAAAGTTTAAGTTATTAGACGGAGGGATATCACATAAATATAAATAGCATATAAAAGACATTCTTAAGCGATGTGGGACAACGCACAACTTCAACACTTCAAACTTGGCGAGGCTAAAAACTGAATTATTTTGATGCGGCGAACTATCCTCAATGCTTGCTATTTATTTAATTAGGTGTTTTTAATAGGACGTTACCAATGGTCGCTATCCGTTTGTCGTTTGCCATTTTTATCAAGACCGATACCATCATCATCGGTAAGATTTTGCTTAATTTGTTGGTTCCGGTTTGTCTCATTAACCGTTGAATTTGTTTTCTAGTTACCAGATCGATATCGTAATTATTAATTTCGAGGTGAGTAATTATTTGATTGAGCAACAATGTGATTAACCACATTTCAATTATAAACACATTTCGGTTGCTCTCTGAAAGAGCAAAATCTTACTCTAGCGACAACATTTTCTATAATTAAACAGGCGTAAACCACAAAAAAAAAAAAAACAATACAAATTTCAATTGCTACGTGTAAATAGCGTTAAGAAAAAAAGTAATCGAAACGATTACATTTTGATATCAAGAGTTCAACATCATGCGTCCACGAACATACTAACATAAAATATCGTTGAAATGCAGTTATGGTCGTAAGACAAAATCACATCGATGCAAACACTACAACGGATACTTCCGAATCCTCGCCAGTGACGATTTCAAAGGCAACCTAATTAATGATGATGACCTCCTAATTTTTGTCTTTTTTTCCCCGTTTCTCACTAATCAAGTTATTATGGAGAGGGAGGTCAGATGAGTTGAGTTCGTGTCCAAAGACCTTTCATTAAAATAAAAATAAAAAAACTCTTTTCTGTTTCCCCTTTCTTGCTGCAAAAAAAAAAAATGATTATGGGGAGAGATTTTGTATTGTTAACTTTTCTGATTTTGTTTGCCGAGATTAGCAGCATAATTAATAGCTCATGTTGTAGAGTTGACCTTAAGTTTATGACATTTCACTTTGCTTTGGCATTAAAAACCACTCCTGTCTTGCTCACTTCTCTGCAGTCTTTAGGATCACAGAGAGAGAGAGAGAGAGAGAGAGAGAGAGAGAGAGATGCAGAGAGTCACATACAATGAGTGCCTTCACAACCACGCGGCGAGGATGGGCAAATACATGGTGGATGGCTGCAGTGAGTATAGCCCAAAGAACCCTAGCACTGACCTTCTTTGTGCTGCTTGTGGTTGTCACAGGAACTATCACAGAAAGGTGACCATACTCGACCTTGAGATGACTGAAGCCAGTGGCAACCAGAGTCTTGATGGTCAGAACATGATCACCCCGAATGAACAGAGCTTCGGTCTCGAGGTAGCCCTGCCGATGCTTGATGCTGGCGGAGAGGAGGAGAGGTTGAACCAGCTGGTCTCACTGGCACAGCCGGAGAAGAAGCAGAGGAGGCGCAAATCCAAATTCACGGACAAGCAGGTCTACCAGATGCGAGCTTTTTCCGAGAGGCTGGGGTGGTCGACGAGGGACCGCACCCGGGTGGAGGAGATTAAAGCGTTTTGTGCCAAGGTGGGCGTCAGCCGGACGGTGTTCAAGACGTGGCTGCACAACAACAAAAAGTATTATGGTCGTGGATCTAGCTCTAAGAAAAATCGTTCCACGACGAGGCGCAGTATCTAAAGCTTACAGCGTCTAAGGCGTTGGTGATACCCAGTAGGGTTTGAGGCGTTTTGCATGTAGAAAAGATTGAACGCGTCTCGCTGGGTCCAGTCTCAGTTTTATCGTAATTATCCATTTCGCGATGTTCCTGCTCAGCTTTTCCTGCCAGCGTTCTCATTTCCTTCCAAGCAAATACAGAATCCTAGCTTTTCCTTCGACGAAATGTATGTGAATGTATTGCTTTCGCCCAGAAGCTTAAACTGGTGAAGAACGCGTCGTTATACGACCGAAACCTGACTTATCTATTTCCCCTCGCAAGTAAGTCGATCCCTTCCATAATCACGTCCACGATCGTGGAACGAGAAAATAGGTAGAACAACATGAAGAACAAAGGGGAGATAAAACTCAGAGAAAGTGCCATGATATGACCCATAATCTATATCTGAAACCTTGTTATACAAATGTTGTTCTTCCGAAAGCTTAATACGTCAGGGGACCTGTCAAAATTTGTACCGTTAATAACTGACTAATGGAATCTATATTATGTTAACAGCTAATGGTCAAGTGAATTCATAACGATGTTAATCTCACTCCGTATAATGTACGAACAGGCAACACCAAATTGAGGTCAGTAATTGCGAGTGCAATTTGATTTACCGCACCAAGATCATGACTAGCTGATCAAATCTATACTACATAAAGACTAACGGTCAAGTGAACCCATAATGATATTAGGGTCACTCCGTATAATATACAAATGACCAACAACAAATTACGGTCGGTAATCACTAGAGCATTTTTATTTACCATAACAAGATCATTAACGACCAACCAATCAAATATATACTACATTAACGACTAACGGTAAAGTGAACCCATAACGATATTAATGCCACTCTATATCATATGTGAATGACCAACATTGAATTAGGCAATCAAAAGACTTGGCTAGTTGTTACTAGTGTTGAGATTGTGTAGCTAGGCACATCTGGCGGGTTTGGATAGTTCAGAAACTATAAGTAAAGCGCAAAATCTAACATGAGGTTTAATTAGTCCCCGGAGTTTGATCTTATCTTAGAGCCTTGGGAGTAAGATCTTTACTCTTTAGAATCTCAAATTCCTATGTGAAGCTGAATTAAACCAACTTTCACATCCTTCAAACTTGGCGTAGCTAAAAACGGAGTTATCTTGATGCGGCGAATCATCCTTAATGTCCGCTATTTGTTTAATCATTTTGCCTTTTTTTATTAAGACGAGATTGCTATCTGTTTGTCGTTTTTCCTTTTTATCAAGACGGTTACCGTTATTATCAGTAGGATTTTACATAATTCTTTTGTCATGAGCATGGTTTAGATCTACCTTATCAGTCGTTGAAATTCGTTAGTAGTTACTAGATCGATAGTATAATTATACAATTTGAGAAATTGTTCAATTGGATTATTATTTGATTGAGCAACATGTGATTAATCACATTTCAAATATAATCACATTTCAGTTGTTCTCCAAAACAACAAAATTTTACTCTAGCGGCCCCATTTCCATAATTAAACTTGAAGGAATGTTAGAGAAAACAAAGCCAAAAACCATATCGGATACGATTGGCTGTGGGATTTTCCAGTAGTTATTCGGACTGACGTTAAAGGAAGTTGTAGTAACTAGTAAGGGTCCGATGTTCATTAACTATATAATCAGTTACAGCGATGACTCTCTCAACTTTGCCTTCGGTTCTACAACTCTTGATTAGAAGGTTACTAGTGTTGAGCATTTTATAGCTTGAACATCCGGATCAGAACATATAGTGTTTAGATTATAATGAACGCGGAAACGCTAACGGATCTTGCAAATAAGTCGATAATAAATTACCAGAGAAATTACGAGAAACAATAAATGACACCAGATTAGATATTTACGTGGTTCGGTCCGAGATCGGTACTTACATCTACGAGGAGAGCCAGCAATGTAGTCCACTATAATCGGAAAGTCAGATTTACAATCGCTTATGCACTCGAGTGTTTCATGTACCTAAATGAAGCCCAAATCAAACTCACAAGTAATAATCACAATCTCTCGCAGAAAATTCACTCAGAAAATTCGATACTTATCTTCGTTCGCTCTACATACGGCTAAAATAAGAACATCGTCTTCATTCTAGTGAGAAATTCTCTAGGCCCGCTTCAAATTGCAGCCGTAAGTTCTCAACAATATCCACGAAGTCGTCGTTCTTTCTGTGCGGCTCCCGAACCCACAGTTTCTGGCGTCTAACGTTCGGTCAACATTCTCCACGAAGTCCAAGGCCTTTTATACGGTTGCTGCAGCCCTTGAACAAAAAAAAAAACTCCTTGCCTTTTGTCTCCTTTCTTGTACAAAGACTATTCTACCCTCACACAATATATTTATATATAACCCTTATTTTGTATTGTAGTGCCATGCTTCTTTTCCATCTTTGTTTTGAACGCAACAGAAGAGCAACTCCTTGAATTCCTTTAAAAGTTCAAAACATGATACTTATCCAACCGTTCCGGTTCAAACTCGAGATATTACCTAACATATAGAACTATTCATTTAGGGTTTGGATAGCTTAGATGCTCTACTTATAGCTTGAAATCTATCCAAAATGTGTTTAATTAATCCCCAAAGTTTAATCATGTCTTATACCCTTGGGAGTAAGCTGAATTAAGCTAACTTTCGCGTCCTTCAAACTTGGGGAGGCTAGAAATGGAATTGTCTTGACGCGGCGAACCGTCCTTAATGCTATCTATTTGTGTAATCATTTGGCGTTTTTATTAAGACAATTACCACCGATTTGTCGTCTTCCTTTTTATGAAGACGGTTACCAATAGTATCAATGGAAATTCAATTGATCCGTTAGCACAGTTTAGGTCAACCTCATTAGTAGTTGAATTCGTCAGTAGTTACTAGATCAATAGAAGAATTATACATTTCGAGAATCAACTCAAGTGAATTCTTATTTGATTGAGCAACATATGATAAATCACATTTCTCCCATGGAAAAGAGTGCACCATTTTCTATATTAAATCGGGAGAAAATTATCAAAAAAGTCATAAACCTATTGTAATTGTAATTGTGCCAATTCAGTACATCCGACCAATTCTAACCGACCAGTGCATACTGCCCAATGATAAATATTTTAATCGTTTTGATTTTATTTTTCTTTCTTTTTTTTTTCTTCCCTCTTCTTCTTCTTCCAATGGCTAGTCGCTAGCTCCAGGCTCCGGCAACAGACGAAGCTTGCCCTTGTCGGCCCATAGTGAGGGCAAGTCCCGCTGTCGTCGGGCAAGGTTGGCCTTTCTAGGGGCCAATGAGGATAACCTTGTCATGGCTGCGCGAGGTCGAGCATTGCTTGGCCATGGCAAGGCCCAACCTCACTCGATGACGGCAAGGCTCGCTGATGCTAATGGCTGGTGGAGGCGAGCTTCTCCTGAGGCTATAGAGGTACCTTGCCGGTTGTCGCACCTCGTCAACCTCCAGCAAGAGAAGGAAGAAGAAGAAGAGGGAAGGAAAAAAAGAAAAAAAAAAGGAAATAAAAAAATAAAAAATAAAATAAAAAGTCAAAATAAGAGAAAAAAATTCAAAAAAATATCAAAAATGTGAAAATATTATGTCCGGCGGCCTAGATTAGGCGGATGGACTGAATTGGCACAATTGCATGAGGTTTAGAACTCAATCAGAAAAAAAAAAAATCAGGACTGAATTGGCACAATTGGAATAGGTTTAGGACTTATTTAATAATTTTTCCATTAAACCAGAGTAAAGCAAAAAAAAAAAAAAAAACAACAACAATATAAACTTCAATTGCTAAGTGTTAATAGTGTTCTTTCTTTTCTTTGATAACTATCAAATTGACTACATTTTAATATTGAGAGATCAACACCGTATCATCTACCAACATACTTACATAGAAATATCCTTGAAAAATGCAGTTACGGTCTAAGAAAAATCACATTAATGCAAACACTTCAACGGATGCTTCCGAATCCTCTCTTGTGATAATTTCAAAGGCATCCTAATTAATGAGGATGGCCTCCTAATTTTTTTTCTTACTTTTCCCGTTTCTCACTAGGCAAGTTATTATGGACAGATTTTGCATTTGTTAACTTTTCTGATCTGGTTTGCCGATATTAGCAGCATAATGAATAGCTCATGTTTTAGAGTTGGCCTTAAATTTATGACGTTTCACTTTGCCTTGGCTATAAACCAATAAACCACTCCTGTCTCGCCCACTTCTCAGCAGAGATCATAGAGAGAGAGAGAGAGAGAAATGCAGAGAGTGAAATACAATGAGTGCCTCCACAACCATGCTGCGAAGATGGGCAAATACATGTTGGATGGCTGCAGCGACTACAGCCCAAAGAACCCTAACACTGACCTCCTTTGTGCTGCTTGTGGTTGTCACAGGAACTTTCACAGGAAGGTGACCATCTTCGACCTTGAGATGACTGAAGCCAGCGGCAACCACAGTCCTGGTGGTCAGAACATGATCACCCCGAAGGAACAGAGCTTCGACCTCGAGGTAGCCTTGCCTATGCTCAACGCCGGCGGAGAGGATGAGAGGTTGAACCAGCAGGTTGCACAGGCAGAGCAGCGGAATATGAAGTCCGAATCTGAATTCATGGACGAGCTGATCGACCAGATGCGGGCTTTTTCTGAGAGGATGGGGTGGTCGACGAGGTACCGCACCCGGGAGGATGAGATTAAAGGGTTCTGTGCCCACATGGGCATCAGCAGGACGGTCTTCAAGACGTGGCTGCACAGCATGAACGATCATTATGGCCGTGGATCTAGCTCTGAGAAAAATCGCTCCTCAGCGAGGGACAAGATCTGAAGTTTACAGTGTCGAAGGCGTTGGTGATACACAGTTGTGCTAGAGGCGTTTTGCATATAGAAAAAGAGTAAATGCGTCTGGCTGGGTCAAGCCTCAGTTTATCGTAATTTTCCATCTCGCGATGTTTCCTGCTCAGCTTTCCCTTCCAGTGTTCTCATTTCCCTTCAAGCGAATAAAGGATCTCAGCTTTCCCTTTAATCAAAACGTGTGTCAATGCGCACAAGACGATTGCCACTTACCGATGTGCGATATCAACAAGTTTTTTTAGACGATCGCTTTCTCCCGAGAAGCTTAAACAGGTGAAGAACGCGTCGTTATGAAATATAACTTAACTATTCCTCTTTGCAGGTAAGTCGATCCCTTCCATAATCACCCATAATCACGTCCGCGAGATGTTGGTGGAACGAGAAAACAGGTAGAACAACATGAAGAGCAAGCAGGAGATAATGCTCAGAGAAAGTGCCTTGGCTTACAACCCGTGATCAGTGTTCTAATACCTTGTCTGACAAAATCTTGTCCATCCAAAAGCTTTTTTTTTTTAGGTTGGGTCCGCCAAAAGCTTAATATGTTAAGCAACCTGTCAATTTTCGTGCCGCTTAATAGCTAACTAATCGAATCTATACTATAGTAATGACTAACGGTCAAGTGAACCTATAACCTACTAGCGCCACTCCATATTATATTCGAACGATCAATAGCAAATGAGGATCAGTAATTACCAAAGCGATTTGATTCACCGTACCAAGATCAACGTTAACGGCTAACTAATCAAATCTTATCATATTAGCGACTAACGGTCAAGTGAACCCATAACGATATTAATGTCCCTCCATACAATATACGGACGTTGAATTCACCATACCAAGAACAGCATTAGTGACTAACCAATTAAATATATATTACGTAGAGGGCTAACGGTCAAGTGAACTCTTACGATAGTGGTGTCACTCTATATAATATATTTTTAGAATCCGAAATCTATCTAAAATGAGGTTTAATTAACCCCCAAGTTAATCATATCTTATACCATTGGGAGTAACATCTTCGCTATTTAGAATCTCCATTTCCATGTTGAAGCTCAGTCAAACCGACTTTCGTATTCTTCAAATTAAGGGAGACTAGAAATGGAATTTTTTTGACGCGGCAGAACGTCTTTAATGCCCGCTATTTGTTTAATCATTTGGTATTTTTATTAAGCCAGTTCATCTCTATCCTTTTGTCGTTTGTCCATTTTATCAAACAGTTACCGTTATTACCGGTAGAATTTCGCTTGATCCGTTAGCACAATTTAGGTTTGCCGTATTAGCCATTGAATTAGTTAATAGTTACTAGATTGATGTTATAATTATACATTTTGAGAATTATTATTTGCATTTCAATTACAATCACATTTCAGTTGTTATAAACAAAATTTTACTCTAGCGGCATCATTTTCTATAATTGAACCCGAGTAAAAAAAAATACAAATTTTAATTGCTAAGTGCAAATAGTGTTCTTTTTTTTTTCTTTCGTAAATATCAAAATGATTGCATTTTGATATCGAGAGCTCAACATCAATCTCATCTACCAAAAGACATGCATAAAATATCGATTAGAGTTGCAATGTTCTAAGAAATATCATATTAAAGCGAACACTTCGACGGACACTTTTGAATCCTCTCTTGTAACAATTTCAAAAGCATCCTAATTAATGACGTTGACCTCCTAATTTTTGTCTTCTTTCGCCTTTTATCACGAGGCAAGTTATTACGGAGAGGGACGTGGAATGAATTGGGAGTGTCTAAAGAAATTCTACAATAAAAAAAAGAAGTTACCTTTCCGTTTCCCCTCTCTCGCGCGCAGGGGAAAAGTTGATTGTGGGGGAGAGATTTTGCATTGCTAACTTTTCTGATTTTTTTCTCGATGTTAGCAGCATAATTAATAGAAGATTGTGCACAAATTTATGACATTTCTCTTCGCTTTGGCTATAAACACTAGGGGTGTCAATGGGCTCGGGCTGGCCCAAGACGACTCGAATATGAACAGTACCGAGTTCGGACCAACCGGAGCAGAGCATAATTATTTTTTCTTTTTTTAAAAAAAATTAAAATTAATTGATAAATCTACTAAATGAAAGAATATAAAAATGTAAATTTAAATTAAATTAAATTAAAGAAAATATATAGATGTTAAAAAATATCTGGGCGTCGGGCCGGCCCAAGCCTTTTTGACACCCCTAATAAATACCACTCTCGTCATGCTCCCTTCTCTGAAGTCTTTAGGATCAGAGAAAGATAAATGTAGAGAGTGCCATACAATGAGTGCCTCCACAACGATAATGCGAGTGTTGGAAAATAACATATGGAATGGGATGAAAAAAAATCAGACTTTAAGGCATGATAACATTCTCTTTAACTATTTATTTGTCTCACAACATTACTAATGATTTTCGGCAAATATACTTCAAGATATAATAAAGTCTCAATGAGAATAGCATACACCAATTTTGACAATTCTCTAAGATATCTCAAGTGAAACAATTAGAAATAATGGTTGTGTGACTTTTTAAGAAAATGATAATAGAAGTTAATGTTCTAAAAATGAATAGTCATTCAATATATAATAATTGAAAGAAGGTAACTTTTCATGTCTCAAAAACTATCATTTGAACACGACTATTCGTGTTGAAAGAACAGTTAATTTTGGACACAACTCTTCATTATTTGAAAACTGTCTCGTCTTAAAAATTACAATTCTTAGACATAAATAAATAATTAAAATTCAAAAATAAATTTAATAAAATAACTGCAGCTCCTATGTGAACAGCCGCACTGATCCATTAGAAATCAACAGTTACAATTTTGAAAATAAAATGACTACTGATTAGTATAATGCGACCGCACAAGTGTGCAAAGTGCTAAATGCGCCTAATAATCGTATCAAAATCGCCTAATTATTAATGCACATGCACATGCACGTGGATATAGTGAGATGTAATCCACTTGCCCATTTCTTTATTTTAAAGGCAATGGTAGCCTTTTCACTAATAAAGAGACTTGCACTATTCTTTTCATTTTATGTGAGATTGGAAATGGGCACATTTTTTTTTATTTTGCAAACAAAATTCAACAATCCCCCACTTTATTTGTAAGAGAAAATCACAAAAATAAAATTTCTCAAAATTATAGCCCATTGAACCTGTTTGGTTCAGCATTTGCCCAAAGGACTTTGAGAAAATGTAAATACTTTTGGGTTAAAGGACTTTTGCAAAAGACAAATAGTGTTTTGTAAAGTATATTTTAAAAACTCATTGGAAAGCAATATCGACGTAAATACTATTTGGTGAAAAATAAACTTTGTAAAGTATTTTTATTTAAAAAAAGCAGCAATGGCGGTGGTTCGACGGTGGCGGCAGGGACGGCGACTGGCGGCGGCGGCGGCGATCGCGGGCATTCTTTCGAGCCTTATTCAAGGTGAGTTTGTTTGGTTTGAATAGAGGCTTAAACATGATTTGAAGGTCCTAGTTACTATTGACGCCTGACTTTTAATCGTCTTTTTTTAATAAATTAAAAATATTCAAAAAATTATAAAATTTGAAAATCAACTCCAGAGGCCTTGGCCTAGCCTTAAGAGTTATTTTTAAACAAAAGATATTTTTCGTAATTATTAATATTTTTTTGAATTTATTTAATTATAAAAATACAAAAAAAAATACCATTCGTGGTCAGAAAAATACACACAAATAGTCAATAATTTTATTTTAATTCCTTCGTCAAGCTTATTATTGTAAATATCCAAAATTTGACTTGGGTCACTATGTTATCTCACAAACATAAACCAGATTCGAGCATAACGCACTAGAAGCTTAAAATGGTGAAGAACGCGTCCACTAGATGATCGAGGAACGAGAACAACATGAAGAACAATCAGGAGATAAAAACCAGAGAAAGTACCATGATCTATATTTTGATGCTTTGTTAGACAGATCTTGTTCCTCCAAAAGCTTAATAGGAGGAGACCCGTCAAAATTTGTACCGCTTAATAACTGGCTAATCGAATTTATACTACGTTAATGGTTAACGGTCTAAGTGAACCCACAACAATATTAACGTCTCTCTACATAAAGTACGAACGGACAACGGCATATTAAGGTTGGTAATTACCAGAGCGATTTGATTTACCATACCAGATGGGCATTATCGACTAACTAATCGAATCTATATTCAAGTGAATTGATAACGATATTAATGTCACTCTGTACAATGTACAAACTACCAACAACGAATTAGGGTCGCTAGTTATCGGAGCAATTTGATTTAGCATACCAAGATCATTATTATATCATCGACCATACTGCATAAATTGTACTTACAATATGCAAATTATGGCTTCATGCTAATCATATCAAGACCAGAGCATGCTAAAATCACTTGCATTGAATATACAATCTTCACGTGTATTAATGATAAAAACTCTACTTCGTCTTCTTCTCCTCATCCCTCCCGAGGCACGACTTGGAGGAAAGACTAGAAACGTATCTGATCTCTCTTACGAATATTTGACTTCCGGTTTGGTTAGATGTCATTGTAAAAATGATTTTGGTTCGTTAATTTGCATTTTGAGTAACTAAGTTAGATTCTTTTTAAATGGAGAAAAGTACCAAAAAAAAAATCCTAAACATATTACATTGTTATCAATTCAGTCTGAAATCTTTCGGTTGGACCAATTTAGTCATAAACCTTACGTATTAGTACCAATTCAGTCTATTTGGTCAATTTTGACCACAAATCATTGATGTGAATGCCGATGGTGTCATGTAGAACAGTTGACACTAAGATGTATATTTTTTAATAATTTATATTCCAAAAAATTGTAATTATTTTTTTCCTTAAAAATATGCTTTGCCCGATGAGGCAGCAAGAGTAGCCAGCGACCCTCGTCTTGCTGCCTCGTCGGCTAAAGACAATGTTTAAGGAAAAATAATTAAAAATAATTTTTTATGAAATATTATTAAAAAATATCAATGTCTTGCTGCCTCGTTGGCTAAAGACAATGTTTAAGGAAAAAATAATTAAAATATTTTTTTATGAAATATTATTAAAAAATATCAATGTCATTATCAACTGTTCTACATGACATCGCCAGCGTTCACGCAACGATTTCTAGCAAAAAATGATAAGATGGACTGAATTTGTATCAATACAAAAAGGATTAAGATTAATTAGTCAAATTGAAAAGTTTAAGATTAAATTGGTACTAATGTAATAATTCTGCATTAGTGCCAATTTAATCCTAAATATTTTACATTTATGCCAATTGAATCAATTTGATCAATTTTGATCGAAAATCATTGGCGCAAACATCAATTGTCCTATGTGGCAAGACTTGCACTAACATGGATATTTTTAAAAATTATTTAAAATTATAGAATAATAATTAAAAAAAATATCCAAGCCAGCGTTTGTCATGCCATGTAGAACAATCAATATCCACGTCGGCCATTTTCGGCCAAAATTAATCGGATTAACTCAATAAGCATAAATACAAAAGCTTTAGGACTGAATTAGTACCAATAAAAAGTTTATGACTTAATTGGCACAAATACAAAATGTTTAGGACTGAATTGGCACAAAAAAAAAGGTTTAGGACTAAATTGACATTTGTACAACAAGTTTAAGACTTTTTTTACACTTCTTCCTTCCTAAGGGAATACCATCGAAGTTTTATATCTGTGAGTTCAGATGAAATAGTTTAATTACTTACTTAGATTCAAATACATCACTTCGTATTCAATCTCAGAAGCCATGTCATCCTTCAATCTACAGCAACTTTCCCTGTACTCATAATAAGGAACTCTCTCTCTCTCCCCATCAGCCAACAAAATTCATTCATAGTTGCAAATCCAGACCCATCTAAACCTATAATCAGTACTTAACACTGAAGACTACAAGACTTCGCTCCGAACTATTACAACTCGTTTTTTGCGTAGCATGAATCTTTGATTTACCGACCCCCCAAAAAAAAAAATCGTTGATTTACAAAACCAATCATCAATGCACACACCCACTTATTGTTATTGTCCAGGTTAACCAGGAAATTTCTACGGCCCATTTCCTACAAAGTGTCAATTTTAGGTTGAGCCCAAATTCTGGCCGAACTTTTCTTTGTGCTATAAGAAAGGATCACAAAATTTCACTTGTGCCCCTAATGTGATCCCGTTAACTTGCTGCCCGAAGTCGTCGTTAGTTATCCAACGTGACAATTTCACGTTAGCGATAGATCTACGTTGCTTGTTGACGTGGATTCAAAGCACCGACCAGGTCACTCTTCATCATCCCAACCTCACTGGCAACGCCTCATTCGAATCTGGTCCTATTCCGCCCTCAACAAGAGCCCAGCTGGCTCCATCATGGGGCTGCCTCCACCTCGGAAATCCCCTCTCTTACTACAGATCCCTCGCCGCGGTAGACAATGACCATGAACGGCTGTCTTCCAAGCACTGCTCTCTCTCTCTCTCAGGCGAGCTTGATGGCATCAGAGTCAAGCTCATCGCCTGTGGCAGAGCCAAGCTCATCGCCTGTGGCAGAGCTTCACCTAACACGTTGAGCTCCTTCCCATCATTAAGCATCGAAGTGAGCGTGGCGAGGAGTCGGTGCCGGCGCAAGCTCCTCCATCAGCGACTCAAGTAGAGAAGACAACGACAACCAAGAGCTCAACCTCCACTATGAGCTGTGTTGTAGACGATGAGGGTAATGGAGAGAGTCGATGGTGACGACCACAGGCAGAGTCTGGAATGGGGCGATGGTTCGCCAGTGACAATGGAGGCGAAGGACGGTGGCAGGCCGTTTGCATCTGTGGGTGAGGGACTGAAGGAAGAGAGAGTGGACAGAGATGGCTGGATCTTTGGTGTTTGGTTTTGATTGGATGTGGTGCAGCTCAAATAAAAAACAACACTGTCGAAATCTTTTGTGCCACGGTGAGTGAACAATGCTTTAAGCTTTAAATCCACGTCAGCAAACGACGTGAATCTATTGCTGACTTGAAATTTGCCACGTCAAGCAACAAAGGACGACTCTTCAAATTCTACTAATTCACCCGCCCATGCGTGATCCTGTATATAGACTTTATTGGTTCTACCTCCTCTTTTTTACGAAGAGAATGAATCCTGCGGGATGAAGCGACAAAAGTTTTGAGAATTCAAGAGAAAGTCACGGAGAACGACTTATGTATCTAGGGAATATTCGCTTCAAAGTGAATTTTCCCTAGATACGCGATTTTCAACTAATTCTGCTCTTCATCTAAAAGCCGATTTACTCCGCAATTTAGACAAAAATGGAATTGTGATGCTGGGATCTTGGGTAGAGGCGGACGATGTTTTAGTAGGTAAAATATCCGTTTGATAAAAACCTTGTCGAAATAAAAACCCGTTTGGCAAAAAAATTAATTTATAGTAAGATTTTTAATTATGGTAAAATTTTCAACTTCTAGTTGGGTTTTCGACCAACTTTGCGAAGTAAAGCAAAATTTACTTTTCGGCTCCAGAATCACTACTTTCACCACACCGACCTCCGCCCGCCCATCCACCACCGCTGCGGCCACTGCCCACCATCGACCACCGACACGTTTCAAAAGTAGAAATTTTCAACCGTTATTAAACGAATTTATCTGATGAGAAATCTATCTAGAACAAAAGTTGAGAAGTAGAAAAAGTTTTCATGAGAAGTAGAGAAATCAACTTCGTCAGAAGTTGATTTCTAATTGAGAAGTGTTACCATGGGCGCCCATATAATTAGATTAACGGACCTATCAAGTTCATTTGCTAAGGGAACAAACAGCTAAAATCTTGAGAATGCCCAAGCGAAGATGTTCTCTTACGGAGTTTCTCTCGGAATCCTAGGTTATTTCTGAAGATAGATACTCAAATTCTGAAGCTGTGTAGCAAATATCGTGAGCACCACCACTGGGGCATCTCTTTGTACTCAAATCTCCGTAACCATGCTATTTTTCTTATCTACAGCAGCTTCCCCCATACTCATAAGAAACTCTCTCCCATCAGCAAACGAAATTCATTCACAGTCTGCAAATGCAGTCCCAACTAAACTTACAAACAACAGTCAGAGACATATGACAAACAGAAACTTTAGAAAAACAGACTCGACCTTCCAAAAAGGCCTCATCCCTTTCACCATTAACGTAACTCGATCCCCTCGTGTTAGGCATATTGTCAAAGCATAAAGAGATGCATCCAGCTGGGTCAACCTCATGCTCAGAAAAGCCAAATGAACAGGAGAACCGAAACCGAGTCGAGCTCTAAATTATGCTAACGTATCAAGGTTGCCTAGAAGTACACCGATGGAAGGGCATTACAGAAAACCATATTAGTAGTCTCTTGGCAAACAAGAATGGGGACATTCGCATGGGAATTGTGTACCAACTGATAGCAAACAATGCATGAGCTGTGTGCAGAAGACTCCGCAGGCATCAATATGTACAGGGTGCTCCATTCAAGCACAGATTCACACGAAAGGGGAAATGGTTCCACACTTAAGCATAGACAAATAATGTAGAACAAATTTGTCACCCTCCTGGCAGGTAGACCCTATGCTTTGAATACGGATGATTTGCCGCAATACTAAAGACTATATCCAGAAATGCATTGATCGAATCATCGAAATAGCAAGAGAAAATTGGATAAAAACAGAACATGATAGTTCCTCAACTATCAACTGTAGGGCTGGTCAGCATAAGAAAAATATATGATAGGTCAATTTCTAATGTCTGCTCAACATTTTGGGAAGAGCTGTTACCTGATAATACAATAGATATCAAATTCATTCACATTGAAACAGTGGCAACCAGAGTCTACTGGTTCCCCTCGTAAGACAAGCATGATAGCAAAATTAGCAGTGGCAAAAAATTCTGGATGTCTCAATTTCAAAACATGCATTGTCACAAAAATTCATAAACTACAAAGTACATTAACCTCTCTACAAATGACCTTTTGTATAAATACAGGTAAGACAGGCCATATGCATCAGAAATCGCTCAGCAGCACGAACAATGTAAATCTACCTGATAGTCACGAACTTGTTGGTACCATGTTTGGCCCAATGGGTCCTCAGATCAATTGGGTTAGCAAAATTGTAGCCATCAGTTGCAAGTTTCTCCAGAACCTTCTTAAATGCACCTAGGCTCATTTTCCGTCCAGCTATTCTTGCACCTCGTCGCTTGGTGCTCATCGGCAACGGATACATTGATACCTGCGTGGTACAACAAGCCGATTGCCAACCACCACAACCCCAGCGGTAACATTGCTGAGGAGCACCAGTGCACGAGCAGACAGGTATCGGAATACATGATATATCCATGTCAATGCCATTGATAACCACGTCCATGCTCTTCTTCGGTGGCTTTGCCCGCTGAATCGGGGGGTTTGTATTGTCCTTCGGCTTCCTGCTCTTTTTGGCTTTGGGGGTCTTAGGAATACCATTGCTCTGCCTCTTCTTCAGTTGTAGACTCTCCTTTTTAATCCCCAGGCTTGGCTCTTCAATCCTGCCCATCCTATCATCCCTCAATGAGTCAGGCATCTGTAACATTTGCAGATTGTGGGCTCCAGAACTTTCCGGGAGCATAGCATAATTATGATTCGGGGGCAACATGTTGAAAAACTTCTCTCTTTGGTTCATCCAATTGTCCCTTGCATAATTGTATTGGAGAGGAGCATCCGAAACAACAGAATCCCTAGGATGATAAGCTCCATTGGGAGTTACCAGAATGGTCGGATCACGTCCGGGCAGAAAAGGTTTTGTATCTCGCTCAGCCATGGTTGACATGAGCTGAAGATTGAGGTGTCCTTTGCAGGATGGTTCATAGTAACCCCAATTTCGCATGTTCAGTGCATCGTCGTCCATAATAACTATACAATTGCAAGAAAACAATGAAAATTTTCATTTTTGCTGGGTTCAGGGTAAAAGCACAAACCAGACGATGCTCCAGCAAATAATGTAAAAGAGAAACACGTAGAAAACCACTAGATGTAACAGGAACCCAGAAGAAAACACCAACTTCAAGCAGCAACCTCGGGAAGTCCCAATAAATTATATAAATAGAAGATAGAACTGGTTTTAGAACAAAAAGATGTTCCAATTGCCAGCTAACCATTGAATCAAACACAAAAAAGCGAACTAGAGACTTTGTCAATACAACTATTGAACCTAATCAGACTAACAACTCCATCTCCGAGCTTAAAATAACACAGCCAAGAAAGATTCGTTTCTCAGGTAACAGAGAACCAATCTATAATGCCCTACATGTCTCGCGACCAAACAGATCACCAATCAAACCTTTCCCAACCTCTCCAATCAGAACAACGGAGCTAAAAATGCTTCGATCAAACGCAACAGCAGGAGCTAAAAGTGCTTCGATCCGCAGGGGATTTCGAAAAGATTCAAAATCCCCAGCCGATCCCGTCGTCTACATTTTTTTTCTCGCGATCTCGCTACGGCACAAAGACGCAACAGCTAAAAGGGGAAAAAACCAGAGATCGGAAAATTAAGCATTTTGATGCCAGATCTACACATCCCAATGCAGGAATTAGCAAACCCAGGTGTCCATTTAAGCTCAAACGGGCGCCGCGCATGGACATACATAAGAGGAATAACGGTACAAGGACCCATCTATTGAAAATTATGGAGAGAGAGTGAGGGAGACGGAGACAGAGACAGACACAGAGAGAGAAAGAAAGAGGAGAGAGGAGAGAGAAAACTTACTTGGGTGCGTGGGTGTAAACGGCTCTTTAGGGTTTGCCCTTCTGGAGAGAGAGAGAGAGAGGAGAGAGGAGAGAGAAACCAATGAGAGAGAGAGACAGAGAAAGAGAAAGAGAAAGAGATAGAGAAAGAGAGAGAGAAGATAGGAGAGAGAAAGAAAGCCCTAAAATTTGAGAGAGAAAGGAGGGTGAGAGACCTAAAATTGGTGTATGCATATATCAAGAAATAATATTTATTTATATTATTAAATTAAAGTGAAAAAAGGAACGAGAGAAAAGGCAAAAAAAAAAAAAAGAGAGAGAGAGAGAGCAAAATCTAAGGCATATCTACATCGTTTGGCAGGTGCCCATGTGGCATGTGACAATCTCAAAGGTTTAAACCTTATCCCCTTGTTGCCCCCTGAGGAGCCCACCTCCCCTGTTTCTTCTTTTTCCTCTTTCATACACAATTTAATAAAAATGCAACGCCTTATGCAAAGCATACTTTATATTATATCTAAATCTCCCTGTAATTACAATGTGATCTCTAGGTGCTGCCGCACCAGCTGATTCTTGATTGTAGTTTGTGTCTTACTACATTCAAGAATTTGCCCATTATGGTAATCATACAAATGGTTGGTATGTTTCAAGAATTGTTGGTAACCAAAATAAGTCATGGATAAATTACGTAGCATTTAAAGAATTTATCTTGAAAGCAGAAGAGCTACCGAAACTACGCGAAATCATCACAAGAGTTTATATACAAAGGGCGGGCAAACCTTAAGGGTTGTATTCGAAGATATGGAAATAGATGTTTTTATGTCAGCAACAGAAGCCCAATCTCATGGCATTGTCGATCTTGTAGCGATTGAATAAAAGAAAACAGCAGTAAGTTTACGCAAATTGCTGATTTGAGATTTTCTCTTCTTACTTATTACCGGATTTTATAATATTCTATTCAACTATTAATTCATAATCATCTTATTAGGATAGATCTAAATCAGCCAACTTATTAAATAATTTATTAAAAACACAATACAACTAATAAGAAATGTCACGAAATCCCTTACTCTTGGGAGATGTCTTTAGCTTCGAGGAACATGTACTAGGATGTATGTGCGGCTCGTTCAGATCTCAAAGTGAAATAAATTTTTCATTATCAATGATCAGTACAAGTGAATAGTATAAGATGGAAGGAAGAAGGCTGTTCATTGTCAATACACCGAAAACTAAAAAAAAATCCTTCTATGACAATATGACAGTATTGTTAGTTATTTCTGATTATAGATCTACATAGCCATGTATTTTGTATAAAGCGTTCGTTAATTGAAAAATCGTAGGGTTATAATAATGACAGTACTGTCAAATAACAGCTCAAAAAAATCTATTCAATTCTTCTATTGTATATGAAATTTATGGTTTTCAATGAGGAAAAGATCCTCATTGGTAACAAATGCTTATCCCATTAAGCTTAGAAATCTCATTTTCAAAGGAGAAGTTTGTCTAATAGTAACAAATGGTGCCTCCACAGGTTGACAATTCGATCCAAACTAGCAGTAAGCAATCCGTCAAAAGGAACCAAAATATTCCTTGATGAAAGGGAGCGAAAACTTGAACTACACACATACATACTTTTGAAAAATGGTAAAGCCAACAGACTTATAAACACCAATGGTATTGAGGCTACACCTCCTCGTAATTGTAGACCTGCTAATCCGATGTCCATTCCGGCACAATACCAAATCCTACGTTACATGTCAATATGCATGCAATCATGTTAGTAAAGGGATTAGGGATAAGGAAGCTAGTATTATAGGTGTGATTCGACCCTGCGCTCTATAAAGGCGTAGAACAAAAGTCAGAGAGTGAAGAGTTAGAAATATGACAAATAAAAAAAAACTATGTTACATCACCAACCACTATGTGATAATCTAGAAATTATCACGAGTAAATTTACCAATTGTTATCACCATATAACTTAACCAACCTTTATAGATGTTATCAAATCTTATTTGAATTTGGGTTAATATCACAAAAAATTCAATTAGTATATTTGTGACAAATTCACTTCAAATTATTTTCTTAACCACGAAAAATCTCAAATTGGTGCACTTGTAACAAATTTATCCTAAATTAATTTTTTTTACCACAAAAATTCCCAAACTTGTACATCTATGACAAATTTACCTTTCATCAAGTACGGCTAATACCACGAAAATTTTCAAATTGATACACATGTGATAAATAGACGATAAAAATCTTAAACTGGTACATCCATGAACTGCTATCATCTAACTCAGCAATTTGAAAGTTAAACTTAACGAAAAATAACGGAGTGTAAATTTATCACAAGTGTACCGGTTTAGGATAAATTCGTCACAGATGTATCAGTTTGAGATTTTCTATGGTCAAAAAAATAATTTAGGATAAATTTATCGCAGGGGCACTAATTTGGGATTTTTATGATATTAATCCCTTGAATTGAGTTATCAACTTCTCTACGATGATGTTTTTAACTAGTTTTAAATCACTGATTTTTATTTGAGCCACACTTACCAACGTTTATTCCATTGATATTGAATTGCTAAGTTTTTTTTAATAACTTAACCAATTCCGTGTTACAAATTGACTTTTTAGGTTACCCTATTTGAGCCTCTTAACAATGCTTACCAAGTCATTTCGGAATTACCAATTATTTCAATGATTTACCCGATTTTTTTTTTTGTTAACGAGGTTATAACCTTTTTAAGGTTGCCAACTCCAATTGGAACGGCTGATCAATATTTATCTGATCAGATCCTGAATAATCAAACTCTCTGTGGTGCTAACTACTGCATCGTATCAACATCATATATGGAGGTTTAGTTATATTAACGATACCATGAGAACAATTTTAGGTGATGGTAATATTGGGCGACAAAATGAATCGATTTCATATAAAAAAAAAGAATTAAAGAGGACTTGATTGCACAAATCAAGAGAGTTTCAGGGAGTTAATAGACCAGGAAAAAACTTGAAGCCTTCTCTTCCAAATGTGAACAGCCACCAATGCCAAAAATAAATCGTGCGCTCCATTTCTTGTATAGATAGAATAAACGATGTGTATTTTATCTCAGCTTTGCATTCTTAGTTGCTCCAAGAATCAATTGCGTTCATCTATGCTCTCCATTTATTTTGCAAAAAATGAATAATTTGAAAAATGTTTCTTGAAAAATAATTGCTTATATCGCTTACAAGAAATGAATGAATGGATTATAATTACATTATCCGCGAAAAAGTTTAGACATAAATTGTTGCTGATAATGAAAATATTTTCAATAACTAATCATTTCAAGCGATTAACTTTAGGAAAATATTTTTGAAATCATTCATTCTTCGCAAAATGAAATGGAGCCTGAGTATCGGCTTGCAAAGCATCCAAGCAAGCAACCCTTTCCAAGTCAAAACTCGTCAAGCAGTCATTATTCTTCTCGCTCATGTGACATACAAATTATTACATGACAAGAACCTAACCTGCTTTTCATAAACTTGACTAAATAACTCCTTGTTGAATCACTGCGGGATAACATTACTATCAGTGCCATAATTTTTGTACGGCGTGAGTGTCATAACTTTGAAAACGTTCGCTTAAGTGCCATAACTTTTGTATAGCATTCAATTGAGTGTCATAACTTTTAAGTTCACTCGAGTGCCATTGTTGACGTGAACGTCAGAAAAGCTGACTTAACACGCTGAAAAGCTGACGTGGCATGCCGGAAAGCTGACGTAGCACGTCGAAAAGCTGATGTGGCACTCCAAAAAGCTGACGTGTAAGACGAAAAAGTTGATATAGCACTCAAGTGAATGATTTTTGAAATTTATGACACTCAAGCAAACGTTTTGAAAGTTATGTCATTCAAATGAACACCATACACAGGTTATGACACTCACGGTGGACTTATCTCAATCAATGCTTACCTAAAACTTTTTACTGATGCGATCAAGTCATCTAACATCCTTATTTTAAGAGATTAAAGCCATGTTTGGCTTAGTATTTAGCCAAGGGACTTTAAGTAAATGCAAATACCTTTAGACTAAAGGCCTTTTTCAAAATGCAAGTAGTGTTTGGCAAGGTATTTTTTAAAAACACATTAAAAAACAACTGTGACATAAATGTCATATGGTGAAAAATAAATTTTGTAAAATATTTTTATTTTTTTAAAAAAAGTGGTGGTTGACGGGCGGCGATGGTTGAAGGCGGGAGGCGGCGGCGGTCGTAGGCGGTGGTCGGCCATCGGTGGTGGTGGTGGCGATGGCGGTCAGCAGAGGTCGTCGACGACGGCAGTCAGTGGATGGTAGCGGCAGTGGTTAGGGGCGGCTGTGGTTAATGGTGAGCGATAGGTGGATGGCAACCAGTAGAGATGACAAAGCTAAAAGAAAAAAATTAGTTGCATTTGAGATGCAACTTCCCAAAATACCTCTCGAGAGTTACTTTGGGCTAAAACCCTTTGGAGAGCATTTGAGATGCAATTACATATCTCCAAAGTTAGCCAAAAAATGAACCAAACACTATTTGTATTTAGCCAAGGGACTTTCTCCATAGGACACGCCTAAACTTCAGTTTGACACGCTGCTGGGAATTAGTAATAAAAGTTGTTCATCATCTCCCATTTTTTCTGATCAAGTCATCGGAATTAAATTGAGTTCTTTGTGGATGAAAGTCCCTCCGTCTTTGACTCATGCTAATTGGAATTGGCAAGAATCTGAGGAAAAGCTCAGAGGAGCGTGGTATTCGTGTTGAGAAATCTCATCGTTTAAGGTCTAGTGTTTTTTTTTTTTTTTTTGGACGAAAGAACTTGCTACTTTCATTCACAAACATAACAGGAAGACATTTAAGTTCCACAATCCATACAAAGCAAAGACCAAAGTTATCGAGGAGGCTTGACAAGCCAGTTTCGATTGACAGGATCAATGCGTTAGGCTTTGGCCACCTAGTCAGGGGCATGATTGGCGGACCGAGGACAGTGGGCCACATCAGCATTTTCGATTTGGCCCAGCAAAGCTTTGCACTCTATATAATTGGGCTTACCATCCGTGGGCTATCTTCCAGATTTGAGGCAATCTGTCTCTATCTCCACTTTTGGTGCTTGGGCTTGTGGAACACTTTGACTTCCAAAGGACTTTCCACTCTGTACTTGCGTTAGGTGTATTAACCCATCTCTCACCGCTAGGGGTTCTGCTACATAGGCAGATGGGGCTCGAAGCTTCCTCGCGAAACCGAAGATCAGTGACCCGGAGGCATCTCGAAGGACTCCAGCTACCGCGGCCTCACTTGACTTGGCGCTCCATGACACATCTACACTTAATGTCACAGATCCATGGCTCGGCAACCTCTATTGCGCAGATAAGGGGTTCTCCTCTCTCCCTTTGTTTTTCCTCTCGGGCTTCATCTCTCAAAAAGCCTGTAGGAGTTAACTGCCTCTTTTACGATGTTCCAGGGCTCGGGGTTGGGTTTCTGAAAAATCCAGTCATTGCGCGCTTTCCATATGGCCCACGACAATTCAGCTAAGATCGACCGAGAGGGTGGGACATCAGGCGGTGGAAAATTCACTTTGTTGGTAAGGTTATCCTCTAGCCATTTCTCCATTCTTGAGATCCTTGTTGGGGAGGTGTCAAAGTTTAGTCTTTCATCTGACCATACTTTTTTTGACCATTGACAAAGGGAGCGTTTGTTTCACAAAAAAAATCAAAGATTTGGAAAACATTTTTCAAAATATAAACTCTTATGTCTTTTAAAGGAATTAGTCAACGAAAAACTTTTTCATATCTAATTATTTTCATGATGATGAAATTAATTTGCATTCATTCATTATTATGAGTTATATAAGTATTTATTTTTTTGGAAACTATTTTTCAAATCTTTAATTTTTCGTGAAACAAACTCATCTAAAGCAGCATGAGATGCTCCGAAGTTCCCGGGGCAGTGCCACAGAGAGGGCACAGACTATCCGATGACATCTTTCTCATATACAGATTTTCTTTTGTGGACAAGGAGTTATTACATACAGTCCAAAGAAAATGGCGTACCATTGATTGGGTTTGGATCTGCCATACCTTGGTCCATCGGTTCCTTGAGGGTTTATAGGAAGATGAAGCTTGTGTCAACCTTTCCTTGTCTTCTGCTGGATAGATCTTGTTATACCCAGCCTTAACAGTATAGGTTCCTACTGCATTCCCTTTCCATGCTAAGCGATCTTCCGTGGGAATCTGACTAAGTGGGATAGCTAGAATTACCTTCCTTATCTCTTCATTGAAGAGCTCTACTATCAATGCAACCTTCCACTCTCACGTTTCTGATTTATTAGCCCTACTACTAACTTCGGTTCAGAGAATTTCGCCAGGCCTTCGAACAAGCCAGAGGGTAGCCACCTGTTTTCTTTGATCTTAACCTTCAGGCCATCCCTACTACCCATCTTGTTTCCGATGCAATTGCGTCGATGCCTATAAGTAGGCTTTGCCACCCCCAGGAAGGTTGGTGGCCTTTCTTTGCTAGCCATAAATCACCTTGGGGGAAATAAATCCCTTGGAGGATCAGACTCCACAGCGTTTGGGGCTTGGACTAGGCGCCAAGCTTGTTTTCCTAGCAGTTCTTTGTTAACTGCAATCAAATTCTTGAAACCTAACCCTCCCTAATCCTTACTGGTCTTCAGTACCTCCCATTTCCCCCAATGAATCACTTTCTTATTTGTATTTTGCTTCCACCAGAAGGAGGCAATACTCTTTTCTATCGCTCTGGAGATGGATAAAGGAATTTTAAAAATAGACATAGCATACTGCGGTAGCGCTTGAACTACAAATTTGATGAGTGCTTCTTTGCCGGCTTTTGATATTAAGTTCTCTTTCCACCCCTCTAGCTTTGAATTTACCCTCGCCAGTACCCAATTGAGCATATCCTTCTTAGTCTGACCCCAATCTGATGGTATCCCTAGGTACTTGCCCATTTTTTTCGTTATTGGGACTCTCAATTCATTTGACAGGTTCTTCTTCAAAGTGTATGGGCATCCCTTTTCAAAGTAAATACCTGACTTATCCAGATTTATGGCTTGACGAGGCGTAGTAGTATTGGTTCAAAACATTTGCCATGTTCTGACATTCCTTTAGAGTTCCATCCAGAAAAACTATAGCAACGTCTGCGAACAACAAGTATGATAACATTGGACACCATCTGTTCAACTTGATTCCCTTCACAGTTCCATCTAAAACAGCCTTATTTATTAGAGAAGATGAGGTATTTGCCATTAAAATAAACAGATAAGGGGATAGAGAGTCTCACTGTCTGATTCCCCGAGAAGGCCGAAAGTGTTCAAGGGATTCGCCATTTACTCGAATGCTGAACATGACAGTAGAGATGCAAGTATAAATAAGTTGAACACATCCTTCACAGAAACCCAATTTTTGCATACTAGCACAGAGAAAATCTCATTCTACTCTGTCATAGGCTTTTTGCATATCCAATTTCAAGATCGCTTGAAACTTCCTTTCCCTTTTTCGGATCTGCAACTGATACAACACTTCATGTACTACCGAAATGTTATCTTGGATCTGCCTTCCACTTACAAAAGCACTTTGTTCAACAATGATCGAGTCTAAGAGCCATGGTTTCATCCGGTTGGCCAACACTTTTGATATTATTTTGAAGCTGAAATTGCACAAGCTTATAGGTCTAAATTGTGTAATGCTCTCTGGGTTTGCCACCTTTGGGATTAGAATGATATGTGTTTGGTTCAAAGAGGGGTCAAGAGTACCTGTTGAGAGAAAAATATCGACCAACTGAAAGACCTCTATTTAGATTTATTCCCAATGATGTTCATAGAATTGGCCATTTAGTCCATCCGGTCCAAGAGCCTTAGTTTCCCCTAGCTGAAAAATAGCTACTTTGATCTCCTCCGTTGCCACTCTTTACATTAAGGTCTCATTCATTTCTTCTTTTCTGAGAACAGGGCATTGGTCTATAATCGGCTGGATATTCCTACCCCTGCAGATTCATATAAGGACTTGTAGAAGGAATTGATGTGATTCTTGAGCTTTTTAGGATCTCTGCACCAGCTATTACCGTCCAGTTTCAACATAGATATTCTGTTATGCTATCTACGTTGAACTACAATAGCATGAAAGTATTTCACGTTGTGGTCATCCCATTCCATCCAGCTAATCCTTCACCTCATGCGCCGGAACATTTCATCTTGTCTCCATAATTTCTCGAGTTGGTCTTTCGAGTAATGCAATCTATCTTTGCTCGCTCCTAGATTTTGGTCATTAGTACAAGCTGTGATCTCCGCCATTAGAGTCTCTATTTATTTATGAGCATTTTTAAACTTCTTTCTACTCCATTTGGTAAGTGCAGCCACCACCATGTTTGTTTTACTCACAAAGTCCCAGAAATGGTGGTTGTGGTTGTTCCATGCCATTTTGACAACATCATTACATTTTGGGTCGTCCAGCCAATAAGCCTCAAAATGAAAATCTATCTTCCTCTTGATCGGGGGCTGGAAGAAAGGTATTAAGATGGGGCTATGATCCGAACCTACAGCCAACAACGCGAATGCCTCCGCTTCAGGGAATAACACTAGCCATTCTATGTTAAAAACTGCTCTGTCCAGCCTCTTCCATACCAACTCAGCCCCATCCCTGTTTTTCGCCCAGGTGAACGTACACCCTTTGCTCTCTAGATCCATGAGAGCACAGTTGTTTAACATTTCTTGGAAAGCCACCGTTATGTAATAATTAACCTCACGTTTGCCTATTTTCTCCCGGCGGTAGAGAATCTCATTGAAGTTTCCCACACGCAGCCATGGTAAACTATTCTCATTACAAATGGCCCGCAGTCTTTGCCAGAGAAGAAGTTTCTCTTGGAGGTTGGTAGGCACGTGAAGGAAAGAGATTCTTATAGTCTTGTCACAGCTACACATTTTACACTTCATATCGATAAGCTCTCCATCACATCCACTTTCACTTCCTTGTTCCAAATGGAAACCAAACCCCCTGCAACAACTATTGGGTCAATAATCAAACATGAGCTGAAGTTGAGCCTCTTCCTCACCCCATCCACTGCTTATCTCTTATTTTTGGTTTCCATTAAAAAGACTAAATTGGGTCTTTCATGAGTCACAAGAGCTCGAACATGTTGAAAAGTCAGGGTAGAAGCCAGCCCTTGACAATTCCAGCATAAAAGTTTCATATAATCCTCAGTGGCTTATTAGGGCCAGCTACCAAAGCCCATCCTTGTGACTCGTCTTCAACCTGGATCGGTGTTTCATGCAGCAAGGCATCTTTTATTTCGGTGAATTTCATCCTCTGAACATTGTGAGATTCCTGCCTCTTTAGTTTCTTTGATGCAGGAGTGAGTTTATCCTTACCAATCTTACAAGGACGATCGACAAGATGCTTTACTGCCTCTTCAAGCCAAGGAGTGTTTGAGATCAACAATTGGGTTTCCTCTTGACTTGCCTCAACTTCTTCACAGCTTTTGCCTCTTTTCCTCGGCATCTGCTCAGCTCGAAATTCCATTAGCCTCAGATCATCCTGGGATTTAACCCTCATTGGCTCTGTATCTTCCAGCTCCCTTCCCTGAATTGGGGTTTTCGGGATGACTTCCTCTTCAGATTCCAATCTCATCCCTGTAGAATAGATCCCAAAAAGGGCTAGCTTCCCGAGCTTCAGCTTTTAGCCAGTACCCAAAGTTTTCCGCACATATTTCCTTCGATTCTACTTCTTTATACTAATTCGCAATTCATGGTGAAATGATCCATCTTCCCGCACGGATAGCAAAAGCTAGGGAGCCGCTCGTATCTAAAATGTCCCGAAATTGGCCTTCAGAGAAGTTTGCTATATCCCAGACTTAAGTGGTAGAGCTAAGTCTAGGAGCACTCGAGCTCTCCCCACTTTACAGAGACTACCTACTTTGGTATTCAGCTTCACCTCCACCACTGATCCTATCTTCGACAACACTTCATTCAATACTGAAGATGTAATTCTGCCTACAAAGAGGCCGTGTACTTGAACCCAGAAAGCACAGTGATTGAATTCATGCCGATAGATAGGTAATTTTGAGTCTAGCTGCTGTAGCACTAGGATATTTCCCGAGGACCAAGGGTTATCAGCTAAAACTCGCTTTTTTTCTAGCTCCAAGTAAACAGGCCTTATTGAGGTGGTCTCTTGCAACATCTTCCGTCTTCCAAGCTTTTTTCATTGTAGAGAGCCAAGCTTGAAAGTTTACATTGGGTTTAGAACGAAGTTTCCCTATTAAGGTCAGACTGCAGACCATCACTTTCTCTTCAGGAATTTGGTCGAACACGTTAGCGACAGAATCCTAGGACCACAACTTGCCAATCCTCCGGCACAATGCACTCATTCTCTTTTCCTTTCCTTTATCCCCTTTCATTTTTCTCTACCCAAGATTGCTGCGAAACACTTCAGTCCAAGCTAGACCCAGATAGTACACCCAAACCTAAAGACGCAACCTTGATAGTTACAAAAACACACAGAAATGTGGAGAGGAGGGAAAGAAAAACTGCATGAACTAACTGTTTAGATTGAAGGGACCTCTACTTTTACCTGCAAAGGAACACGCAGAAAGGAGTCGATTTTGGTTTGTTGATGAAAAGGAAGTGGGAATGGAGTCGGGTCACGAGAAAGAAGAGGGTTGGGGGTTTGAGGGGTTTCATGGGTAGAGCGACGTTGTCAAATTAAAAGGGGGAGACGTTCATGGAGTCGCCAAGCATGTAAAGGGAGAAAAGATGGGTCAGTGAAGAGAAAGGTTGCAAGCGGATTCTGGCGGCCAGATGATGTTGTTTCCATATGTAAAAAGGCCATGGTTAAGCGTGGAGAGGAGGGTCGATGGAAGGGCATAAGGGAACTTGGGTTTAAGGTCTAGTTATAGGCTTCATCTTCAAAAAATTTTATATTCTAAAATGAGGCTTCCCCGGACATAAGACAAACGATGCAACTTTGCTTTTGGTTCGGCTCGGGTTCGGGTTCAGGATTAGGCGCATGCGTGCATGACTGGCTTTTTTGTTCTTGGTCATTAATAATGCGCATGAAAACACTTCATTTTTTTTTTCATTTTTTGTTAGAATTCAATCTGACACGAAAATTCGTTTGGTAAAATCACTTCCGAATTATAAATACGTTTGGTAAAAAAATTGACTTATGGTAGGATTTTTTAGTTTCGGTTAGATTTTTGGCCGATTTTCAAAAGTTAAAAATTTTTTCTTTAAAAATGAAAAAAAAAAGTAAGGTATACCCCCCAAAAAAAATCCTTCTTTGAACTCACCCAATAAAAAATCCTTCAAAGGTCGATATGATCCCACAATAAAATCTGGTGTTGCCGATATCTTCTTCTCGGGGTGTGTGTCGTAGATTCTTATCCAAGACTTTGTATCATTTAGATGACACCATGTGAGGAACGCATTTATCTTTATTGCATATTTTGTTTTTCTTTACGCTTTTTGTTTGGATGGAAGCTTGTTGTCGGGGGGGGGGGGTGGTGCTTGCTTAAATACATACATAGAATTGGGATCTCCATGATTTATATTTCATCTTTCATTTCTTTTTTGTTTGTTTTGAGAAATATGTTGACTACCCTGTTATAAAAAAAAAAAAAGTTTCACGTGATCTTGTCGACTCGTTGCTGCTCTAATCAATCGGACTTATGGAGGGAGAGTCGACATAAAAAAAGTTATGGGAGTTCAAGATTTTGATTAGGTAAATTGAAATTTTTAAATATCAGATAAAAGTTTTACTAACTTAGGGCTCAAACTGAAATTTTACCAAGGTAAGATGAGACAGAGAAAAAAAAAAGCCTTTTGTCGCAAAAGAAAATCCTGAATTGGGCCTTACCAAGCAACATTGGGCCTAGGAGTTTAGTCTCTCCTACTTTTTGGAAAAACTCTTGTTTGGTTGGCCAATACATTTGATCCCCAAAGGAGGGAGAGCAGATATGAGACTTATACTCTCATGAGTGCTCTTCTTTGCCAATGAAGCTGGGGATGAATAAATTACGTTTCATGTCAGATGTCACCCTCCGATGCAAGTATATCTTCTGTAATTGGTCTGAATCTTGATTTAACTTTCTTTTTTCTTTTTTAATTCATTTTACGGTAGATTTAGCCTTTAATTACAAATATTTTATCCATGGAACGCACAAAAGAAAGGGCCTGACCAATCACTCCGATTCATGCATTTCCAAAATCAGTGGCAAAAGAACACAAATGTCTCTACCCCTGACAAAGTCAATGAGGATGATGAATGACAGCAGTAACAAGTAATGTAAGGAAGGAGAAGTTGGGTGAAAACAGGTGAAACTAAGATGCTCCCATAGGAGAAGATGGATCCGTACTCGAAGGAGCTTCGAAATGTGCAACTGCAGGTGCTTGCCGAGATTCAATCGATCATCCCGTTCCTGGGTTCGCGAAATCGGTGAGAGCATCCTACGCGGTTTCCATCGAAGCCTCAGCCTTAAAAGAAACTCTTCCGTACTTGGAAACTCACTTCGATCTAAGCAAATTCGGTTGATCTATTATTTGAGAGACGAACTAATAGCAAATGAGCGAGCTTGGGCAGCATTCTTACGCAACAAAGCTCGGATTTCCCAACTTGGGCCACGGCCCGGCCCAGTCATGGTCGAACTTGTCTACGTATGCTTTACGTTACGGGCTGGCATCGATTATACACATTGGGTCCACCTTTGGGCTCAGCCCGATTCGATCCCTTTCGAATGCTCAGCTCTAATGTAAGGATAGCCAAATCAACATTCAGCCACGACTTTAGCTACACGGCCTGGCCAGTAGCAACCTCGGCAAAGAAATGTCTTAAAGCCGAAGCCGAAGCCGAAGCCGAAGCCGAAGCCGAAGCCGCATCTCTCCTCCTAAAGAGTTGCAAAATCCCGCGAGGTCCACTCGTTCTATTTCCATCTGCAGCATTCAGTACCGAGGGTCGTACGTTGGACAGGCCTTACACACTTATCCTTCTAATTCCTGGCACTGTTCTGTACCATTCTCTGAAATTTCTTTTTTCTTTTTAATCTCATTATTTCATTTTTGTCCACAATATATACTTCGGTTAATATCGCGAAAATCTCCAAATCGGTACACTTGTGACAAATTTACTCTAAAATATTTTTTAACCATTAAAATCCCTCAATTGGTATAATTATGATAAATTTACCTTAAATTATTTTTTTAATTAAAAATCTCAAATTGGTACTTATATGACAAATTTATCCTATGTTAATTTTCGTTAAATTAAGTTAATATCATAAAAATTTTAAATTGATACATCAGTAGCAAATATAGGGTAAAAGTGTACAATCGACAATTGCCACGTATCATCTAATCCAGCAATTCGATAATAAAATTTAATAAAAATTAACGAAGGGTAAATTTATCACAATTGTATCAATTTAGGGTTAATTTGTCACGGTGTATCAGTTTGGGACTTTTCATGATCAAAAAAATATTTTATGGTAAACTTATCATAAGTGTATCAATTTGGATTATTTGATGGTATTAACCCTATGTTCTTCGCTCTTTAATCAATTTATTTTTTCATTTCTTTCGATTTTCATGTTTCATTCAAACTGTGCATTATGAGGCAATAGGCAGAGGCAATGCACGTTTTTGCTTTTCAGAACCTCTGACATTATTCACCAAACAAATTTTGTCAGCTCCACCCCACTCTCTCTCATAGACTCAACCCCACAAACAAAAATCCTCAGGGACAACATGTTTATAATATTTATATAATAACGAATTGAGTTTTTAGTACAGTAACTTTATGAAATCTCACATAATACTAGAGGATGAGATCAGTTAAAATCTTTCCCGATCTAGTTTACATCCCAAACTAAATATGTCCACTCTTAATAATACTTTTTCACAAAATAAAAATAAAAATAAAAATAAAAATACGAGCGGAATGAAGAAAACAAACAATGGAAATTCTAAACAAGCAGACAAACGGACGAGAAGTCTTATGTGAAAATGGCCCAAAGAGAGAGAGAGAGAGATTGTGGGTTGCGTCTTTGCAAAGGATTCTGGGTGCTACTCTTGGGAGATGACGGTCTGTGCCGTTGTTGCCACGCGTGAAGCGGCCAAGATGTGGCTTCCCTAGCTTGACAGGGCAATTAGCGCAACCGCAGCAGGGGCCATTGGTTTGGCTCTTCCCACCAAATGGAATAATGGGGAGGCTCATCACACAAGTTGATTTCACCTATCACGTCAATCTTCTCTCTATCCACCCACAAATATACTCTGTAGCACCGATACGACACGGGACTCGACACGACAGTTATCGACATGACATATATTATATATAATTATTTTTATAAACTCCAAATATCATTATGTTTAAATGTCATAAACATTTCATATTTCGATATGATTATTTTGTGGTAACGGTGACCTTAAATAGTAACTTCAAACTTATATGATCACAACATATATTTTTTTTTTCAAAAAAAAAAATTATATCAGCCAGGCGTGTTGAAACGTGTCTTAGACGTGTCGGAGTTCCGGACACGGCTGTCCGTTTTTGTTGGCCATCCGGATACACGGTCTCCCGTGTCAGGCCGTGTCGCCCATGTCGCCGTGTCCGACACGTAAAAATTCTCCCGATTGGCGTGTCCGTGTTACATAGCAAATATCACGAAAATCCCTCGTGATGGCATCGAGAGGGGTGGTGTGGTGTCAACTCCGCAGTCTGTCGAAGTTGTTCAAATGAAGTTCATACCGGAACCAAGTTCAGGGAACCGATTTCATCACTTTTCTTGAGATGAAGAGTTAAACCGTGTGAACTCTCATGTCGTCTAAGAGAACCCGACAAATTGCAGAGTCAACATAAAGATTTCAGATGCTTTTGTAAACTACTGAAACTCCCTTCTGTCTTTCAAGTTAAAACTTCCAAGTAAAGGAGAGTCTCCGGTAGTTGATAAGCGAGTAAAATGATTAGGAAAAATTTCAAATAAAGTCCCAAAATGCCGTAATTTTCTCAAATAAGGCCCTAAGGTGGCATGACAATTTCAAGTAAGAGCTTGAAGTGGTCATGATTGTTTCAAATAAGGGCTTGACCTCGCCGGCCGGTTGGCTAAATATTTTGGACAGTCAAGGGCATTTTTGTCAAAATATAAAATTTACCTAATTTTTAGTTGAATTATAATTTAAAATTTAAAATTAAAAGATAAAACATAAAAAAAGGAAATATAAGTGAGGGAAACCCTCCCGTTTGTGGCCACCACCCCACCGACAATGCCTAGTAGGGTTGTAGGCGCCTTACCAAGGGATGGTGACCCCGACGGCCATCATGTTTCTTGTTTCTTTTTTTATTGTAGCTTTTTTTAATTTTTAAAAAAAAACATATAGAGGAAAAATTAAAATTAAAGGACGCAAATGCTTGATCAATCGATGAGTCAAGCCTTTTTTTTAAATTGATAAATCAATTTAAATTTTTATTTAAAATAATATCAATTTCAAATTTTTATTCGAGTTCTCATGTGAAATAAAAATTACTTTAAATTCTTATTTAATAAATCAAGGCATTTCTGACCCTCGTATAAAATTTTTCCAAAGATCGGGATCTAATGCAGCTATTCAAACTCACAAAACCCTAGAAAGCAGTTCCCTTCAAGCCACGTATGTCATATCACATTCATGACATCATGGTCGAGCCTTGGTCAGTGGCTTTTGTCTAGCAAATTGCCGCAGCACAGGTATAATGTACCTTTTTTATTTTCTATTTTTATTTTTGGTCGGAGTATAATGTACCTTTTTTTTTTTTTTTTTGGTCGTAGTATTATGTACTTGTCTAGTTCTCAATATTCAGAATTGAGGGGTGGCTAAGGAGAAGTTCTGTCGTTTAACGAGGAGTGCTAAGATTTGAAGGGTCGCTCTGGTGGGGCCTCCACTCGACACAAGGCATCATCAAAATCCATGGATGACGCAGCTTCATTGGCATTTTATCTCATTTGCGCACATATGATCACTTGCTCCATTCCAATCTGAAACCACTCACGATATTTATTAAAGATATGTCACATCGCTCCATAATAAGGTTCTATGCTTATTACATTCACACAATTTCCCTTCACTCATTAACTAAATTTTTTTTATCGAGATGTTTTAACATAATTAGAGTCGGATTAAGTCCATTTCGCTTATGCATCCATTCCATGTTAGTCAAAATATACGTGATACTCCTGAACCGACTTGCGCATTAAAAAGGGTATCTCGTATCGTTTGTAACAATTGAATATATATATGTATATGCTATTTATATACGTATGATATTTTTCTATGTATCAAATTAAGTTTTGAACTTGTATTTTCTAGCAATCATTCGGATATTGGTGGCTGTGGAACTTTAGAAATTAGAAGTCCCCGGAGTGGAACTCTTCATATTTTTAAAGCCGAGACCGTGGGAAGTGGGAACTTTTTTCCCCCCTTGTTTGGTCGAAGCGGGGAGTGGACTTGAGAATAAGCAAGAATAACAGTTGTCTCTTTATCCACATGGAATGCCGGAAGAGTTGAACTTTTTTTTTTTTCCTAAGTTTAAAAAAGGTTGTAGATAGCTAGACTTTATCCCAAAGTCAAGCATTATAGAAGAGCAAATTGTGGCCTTCAATAGATATAAAATAATGTTTTGTCTAATTTTGGAATCCTAAACACTTGGGGAAGATGATGGCAGGTGATGCCACCTTCACGTGCCACAGAAACCGCGTCTCAATAATTTATTACTCCGTTCAATCTTTCCAACTCATTGCCAAAATGGAGTCGCCCCCCCCCCCCCCCCCCTCTCTCTCTCTCTCTCAAGTATCATCAAGAAGCTTAAACCAAAGAGTAATTGGGTTATCCAGAAGCTATTACCCTAACAGTATGACAATAATGTCGTTATTTTGACTAGGGAAGAGAAAAAAAAATCAATATCCACACAAATCGAATCGGACTGTACCGTACCCAACTTGCTAATTTTGAATGGTAACTGGTGAATACGGTCCGATTCTCAATTCTAACTTTTTGAAACTGGCAAGTGCTGGCTTAGTTCTCAATTTCGAGTGAAAACCATCCAATTGGCCCAACTAGACTGCTTCTTTTTATATAATACAAATGTATATTTTTTTAGAATAAATTTTGCAAATATTACAATACTTGTTCTTTTGCATATTGAAAATTTTTCATTTGGCAATGGTACTAAACCGTTATCCCCATTGTTATCTTGTATTATTGAAATTTATCCACCTTCAATCGATAGGGCTTTCTTTTCTTTTCTTTTTCAATTGATGTTGGTGCTTGGTAAGACCGTAACAGAGAACCAAACTAGATTGGTAGTTCGATTTTCGGGTGGATCAACGAATCGAGCGGGTGGTTCATGGTTTGCATTTTGCGAAACCAGTCCCTAACCACCGATCACTCCTAATTATAACCCTACGATTTTTTAATTAATAAGTGATTTATGCAAAACACAAGGTGATGGTGTGTGGATCTACGATCAGAAATAACAAACAATATTGCCAGACTGTCATTAGAGCATTTATTTCTCACATTTAGGAAAACTATTACATAAATGATCTCTAAATTTCAATTCAACGCAAAATGTCGTTCTTAAATTTTTAATTTGTTCAATTTATTTTTAGGATATAATAATCCCTAGATTTAATAATTTCGAGATTAAATCAAATCAATTGAAATTTACCTAAAGTTTAGTGACCATATTGAACAGTTCATGTATCATATTGAATAAACTAAAAATTCATCAATAACATTGTACATAGGACCAAAATTCAGAGACTATAAGTCTCATTATGCGATTGCCAAGGTGTAAAGCAATGGTTGCTCTAGTTTTTCAACAACATTGTACATATGACCAAAATTCATGGAATATATGTATAATTATCTCATTATGCGATTGCCAATGTGTAAAGCAATTGTTGCTCTTGTTGGGAAACCTGGTACCATGCAAATTACAAGCCCCAAAGAAATTGTCAGAAGAGGACAATTTTGTAATTTTTCGGAGTTTGGACCCAGCGAATGAGAAAGGAGAGAGCACAAATTGGAAAATAAATGCCAACCTTCCTTTCACCCCATCTTTTCATTTTTGGGTTTGGAATCCAACCCCTAAAGCCACCCAACCAAGTTCTCCCCTGGTTGTCTTTTCCGAATGTTTCACCTCCATTCAACTAAAAAGAATTTAAGAACGAAAAGCTAATGTCACAGGAGATGGCTAAATGGATTATGCGCTTAGTTTGAATTTCCACGACGGCATCTTCAATTTACATCGATCTATGGGCCAATGTCCATCATCCCACGATGAGGCCATAAATAATAATGAAATACGAAACTTCTCACGGTTGAGAAATTATCCTTTTTGGATTAAAGATTCGTGTATCTATACATGTGTATCTTGAATCACTGCATACAGATGAAATACGCAGCTTATATGTAGTATCAGAGCCTATGCGTATTAGGTCGCGAATCGCGTTCTTAATATTTTTTTGAAATTTTATTTTTTATCGAAACAAAAAGAAAATTATACTTGGAAAAGTACTCGACGAGGCGAAAAAAATCGTTTGAAGAACGTTGCCGGAAATCGCTACGCGCAGTCAGAACCCATTGCTCACTAGGCGCGTGGCAGCAACGCACTAGCTAGGCCCCGCACATGTGCGACACGTGCAGGGCTGACGTCATCTAGCCGTGCATAGACCCGACTCGACTCAGAGCCCGACCCGTGACCCAATCCGAATTAGTTGACCATTGACCTGAACCATCTCAACCCGATTCGTGAAGTTCGGCTAAGGAGCGGTTGGACCGGTCTAGTTGGTCGGACCAGTTTCAGAACCAGCTGGAGACCGGAACACGTGCGCAGCACGTGGCAGCGCATGGACCTCACGCGTCGAAGCTTCAGGAGGCGCGTGAGAGAGCGTGAGATGTCTGATGAAGGTGTTCCAGGTACCGGCGTGCTCATATGATCATGCTCTACAAGATGGTATATTTATTTTACATGTTTGATATTTTTATGGATGAAAAATACGTATGGAACGCCAAATACATGTGTGTTTTGTGGGTATTTTGAAGTATTTTCTGGTATTTCTATATGGGTCTGTGAAATACAGGTACAAACTTACATGAAAGTACCACATATAATTATGTAGAGCATGATTTATCCATTTCATGTTTATGGTTTGACATGAATTGTTGAGATATCAATAAAATCGTGTAATTTTGAGAATGATTGCCCATAATTTCTGAAATTACATGTATATAGTAAATGTGAAATATAAAGTTATATCTCAATTTCAGATAAATTCAGTTGGGTTATGACCGCCAAAGCGGCACATTTGGTTAAGTTTAATAAAGAACATGTTAAATAATATTGGGATGTCTCCTGTTTTAATACGTAGTTATACTCCCAAAGGAGGTAATTGCGTATTTTTGCATGGAGGGTTATATGTACAACATATGGTTGAGGATTGATTAGTCTAAGTGTTGTCATACACCCAAAGGTGGTAATTAACGAAGATTGAAGTGAATTCTCATGGCCGTTGTAATGTAGGGAGTATACAACTGCATGTCATATTTTCTACCCGAAGTTAATTATATAATGATGTATATATCTCTCAAAGTAAAATTTCACATTATGCTAATTGAAAACATTGATTATTTTTCAGTCACTGTTTTTGTGAACAGCAACTCCGTAACAATGAGAATTGAGATTCATACGACTTCAATTTTTTTTTTTTTTAGAATTGAATGAGGATTTTCTGTTTACAAAGTATTAGCAAATATTTGTGTTGATCTTGTAAAAAAAACCCCCCGTAGTTCTTAGTTTCATTAGTGAGAACTTTCAAAAGCATTATGTGCTTATTGAGTAAAGAGCGATTAGATTCGCTTGTTTGATATAAAGCGATTTATCAAAGAATGCTTGAAAAGTGTTTTGTCAATTAACTGCACTATTAAATAAACGAAGGAAGTCTTGGAGGCTATGAAATTATATCTCATATATTACTAAGAGTGGTACATATCTGTAATGATTTCTTGTTCTATTAAGATTAAAAATTATCATTTTAAAGTTGGTGGAATTGCATATTGAACGGTTCTAAAATCATACTCATAAAAAAAATACATAAACCACCGACTATACTAATTATTTGGATCCATTGAAAGCATTTTGTGAGAAGTATGGTAATCGCTACTTCTTTTATAAGAAGAACAGTTACATAAAGAAAGATTAAAGTTGATACAAAAACTTAGTTATCAAAATATGAGCATAAAGTAATGACTCTTTGGTGTTGATTTGTGAATTTATTTTATTTAAAGTCTTATCTGGTTTGTGATGGCTAAATAACGGTGCAACATATTATGTTGCGTTTACTATATAAAAATTCATAAACTGAAAGGTACCAAATCAGGATGAATCAAGCTCACTATAGAAACAACTATAAAGCTGATGTTGAATTGATGGGAAATCATTCCAAATTTTGGTTTTAATGTGACATTAAGAAACATATTTTATGTACTATCCTTAAAGACGAAATTTATTTTTTGTATCAAGTTTGGACATGTGTAGTTACTCTTTTGAGATTTTAAATAAAATAATTACTATTTCTTTTAATTAAGATAAAGTTGGGTACTACTCTATGTCCAATGGAAATAAAGTTGGATACTATTCTGTATCTAATGGATTGTATAGATTATGTTTATCTCCCAATAAAAGATACGCCGCTTATACAATTGAAACGTTGTTTGCAAAAGATCTCTGCCTAAGGAATAATCATGCGCATTATGAAATAAATTTCTTGGTCACATTAGTAAAGAAAGAGTGGAAAGACTGATAAAAGGAAGCATTCTACTTACTCTTAAAAGTGACCTAGGCATATACGTAGATTGAAGCAGAGCAAAGATAACTAAGATAAATGATAAAACTATAGTAGATAATTATGATCTATTGAAGGTCATTTATACTGATATAAGTGGATCCTATATGGCAATATTGTGTAGAGTTTTTTTTTATCGCATTTAAATGATGATTTTTCTCTATATGTGTTTGTACTTAATTAAAGAAAGGTTTAATTGTCGTGATAAGTTCAACTTTTTTCTGACTATAGTCAAAAAACTTAAAACAAAAAGTTAGATTTGATCAAGGTGATGAGTATCATGGTTGACATGACAATGCTGTATAGCTTAAAGAGCCATTTTACTGAATACTTAAAAAGATACTGAGATAGTGACTTAGTTTGCTATTCTTGACATTATTGAACAGAAAGGTATGACCGAAAGACAAAATCACACCATATGAATATGATAAAGATTATGATTTGTACAACCAATTTATATGACTTTTGTGGGGTAAAACTTTGAAAATAACTCATTATGTTTCTACCAAAACTTTTTCATTGACTTCTTTTGAGTCATAGATTCGACGTTAATCTAGTTTGAACCATATTAATGTTTGAGGTGTTCATGTAGAAATAAAGTAACATAATCCAACATTAGATAAGTTGGATTCCAAAACCATGTAGTTTTATTTCTTGCCTTACCTAGTTCATCTAAAGGGGTATTGATTTATTATCCCAAAAGAGAAATAAGAATTGTGAAATTACAGATTGCTAAATTGTCGGAGCTTGATATAACCGAATAAGGGTAGTTGCTCATAGACTATCAAAGGTACTGGTGTGGTAGGGACCATTGTGTCATTTTTTTTGTCTATGCAAATGATAATAGAGCATTCTAAGTTACAGTTTGATTCTGTTGGGGTTCGGGCTCTTGTTATTAAGACAATTCCTGATGAAGGTTATCAGATCCCACAAGCGCAGAATAAATGTTAAAGCGGTTCTCCCTAATAGATCTATTGGGCAAAGATGATCAGTTGTACCATCGCACTAAATAGTCTATCCAGAAGGGCATGCATGATTGCAAAATTGACTATGTAATTGATCTAATAATTTATACAGTTGTTATTTCTTGTTCATAATTAAAACTATGGCTAGGTGCATAGTAGATGAGATACAGACTATGAAACATACGGTGTTTGAAAGCTTATTAGCATGCCTCAAGGTCACAAGTCCATCTGTTGCCCTTGGGTGTACAAAACTTCAAAGGACTCCAAATAAAAGTTTTTAAGTTATTATATATCATTACTTTTTAATCAATGCTTTATTTAAGAAGTTTAAAGACAGATTGGTAGCCAAATCTTTCACTAGTAAATAATGAGTAAACTTAAAATAATTTTTATTTAGTCTCTCATAAAGATTTTCAAAGTCATTAAGGTATTAATAGCTCATTATAATAAGGAGCTTTACCATACAAATATTGAAATTTCTTTTTTATTAGAGATCTTAATTTGAAAGTCTTTTTTATGTAATTCGAAGGTTTTGCAGCAAATGATTCGGATAAACTTGAGCGTAAAGAAAGATAAATCCCATATAATACCATGGAATAAAGTTTGAACATATTCATGGATTTTCTAGACTGAAAAGTCTGTTTTATGGATTTAAGTGAGCTTTTCGATAATTGTTGCTTGAAGTTTCATGGTATTATTGTTATATTATGTTCTATCAAGAACAAAGTAAATTAGCATATACCACAAGATCAGTGGGAGGAATTTATTTTCCTTGTGTCTTATATAGATGATATCTTGCTTGAAAATGGATTTCTTGAATTACTGCATAAGGTGAAGTAGATATTGTCGAAGTATTTTGACATGATTGATCTTAATAAGGCGTATTTTGTCCTAGGCATTGAGATCTACATTGATCGTTCTCGTCATATATTGGGTTAATTCTAGAGGACATACATTTATCGTATTCAGTATCAAGTGTTGCAAGTTAGGAATTACTCTTGCCATTAAAAATAATAGATTGAATTTGTCATAGTGTCTTCATAAAGTAATGAAGAAAATGCAAATAAAGAATGTACCATATCATGGTGCACTTAAAAGCATCAGTTTCAAGGTACTTAAAGAGGATAAAATATTATATGCTAATTTATAAACATATTCAAGATCTGCAGCTAGTAAGATATTCAAATTCAAGCTTTGTTAGCTGTCAGGATAATGTAAAGTTGACAATTTCAAACATTTAAATGTCTAAAGAGAAGTGCAGTGCTACAGAAAAGCGTAAATAGAAATCTATGTAATCATCGATCAAGAAAGCGAGTTTGTAGTATGCTTTTTAGTTGCTACTCAAGTTCTTTGGCTCTGGAATCTCATTAAAGAGTTGATCGTATTTAATTTTGTGGATAGACCCATACAGTTGTATTGCGACTATAACTCTGCAGTATTGTTTATTAACAGCAACAGAAATCTTAGGGGTCTAAACATTTGTCGATCTAGTTTTTGACCATAAATGTAATAGATGTAAAGGTGACACTGCAGTAGAACTTATTATACAGATGATAATGATGTAGACTCACTAACTAAAGATCTTTACCCATATACATTTAGATGACATGTCGTAAACATAAAAGCATCATGGGATGCTGATATGGCTTGTTAATTGATGGACTAAGTAAGCATCATGAGATGTTGTGTTCAATGGGAGCTATTTTCGACATTTGCTCTAATAAAGTTTACATCAGTGTTTGTTACATTTTGTAATATTTAGGTATGTATCAAATCTATTACATGCAATAAAGCATTTATAATTACGATGATGCTGAATACATGAATCAAGTGAAAATCTCAAGGAATCGTGCGAACCTTGAGTGATGGATGTGGCATTTATTTTTAGCCAAAAATATATGTCTTGTTACATGTAAAGTATAATTAACTATAAAGTTGAGACATATGTTGGCTTGTTGGAACCGTAAAGATGTTCTTTCGTGACACATCTGGTTTCGTGACACATAAGGTGACAGAATGGTGACTGATAAGGAGGATAATATATAAATGTTATTTGAGATGTTATCCAATTGCCACACTACCATATCAATTTCATATTAGTAAAGTTAAGAGTATTCGTGATCATGGATGGTTTTATGTCTTCTGATGCAATTACTGGCATGGTTCGGTGCTTGAGACTTTATGGGATCGGACTGACTATTGAGAATTATCTCTAGACCAATATAAAGATGCGCATATATAGTACAGTTACAATTAATTTAGCCCAAGTGGGAGAATGTTAGAATATATATATTCTTTATGATATATTCAATTGTGGGCTTTATTATTTGTTACTGTAATTATTAATTGATCTAATAAAGGTAATATATATATACAGTTTCCTAATTCTAGTCAGATATAGGGCAGGATAGTGTCGGCCGAGATAAACCTAATCTTTAATGAGGGGATATGTTTCATTCTCTATACATAGAACTTAAGTTACTTCTCTAAACCTTAATGTCCACATAACCTCACATATAGAATCATCAGAAGCGATAGTGAGGGGCTGTCTCATTGAAGCTAGTGATAAGGGGGTTCATAGAGGAGAAACTCTTGAGCATTGGATTCTCGCAATTCTGCATCAAGAATGATGAATCCGAAACAATGTGCATTAGTTCTTTAACTCCATTGATTAGGAATTCGTGTATCTATGCGTGTGTATCTTGGGTCGTTGTATACAGATGAAATACGCAGCTTACAGATTAGACCACAAACATAATGAAGTAATGAGTAAAGGCGACCAAGAGAAATGGAGCCACAAAGTTTATCTTGGAATACCCTTAAATTAGGGGCTACATCCGAATTTGCATGAAGAATTTAGGTTAAAAAAATTAGCGAATTTGTTTCAAGGGACAGGTTTCAAGTAGGTGAAACTTGTAACCCATAACATATAGCAAGTTTTTGTACTTTTCTTGGTATATATCTTCGCATGATTCTGCAGTATTCTGAGGCGCCTAAAGATGAATGTGTAATTTGGAACCATTAGTTCGAACTTTCATTTCTGACAATCTTTGCGACTAAGAATTTTACTTTGTTAATATTTTATATTTATTTATATGTAGAAGAATGAACGTTGATCACTACTAACAACTAGTGGTCAATGTATAGAAGACCTTGAAGCAAAATAGTGAGATCAGGTGGAGCTGCACCCGTTGATGCTCGAGTGGACGAAATTTTGGAGGCCCTGACCCACTTAAGAGCTTTATTTGAAGGACAAGCTCAACAAGCCATTGCTAATGTGCAGGAGGTGGTGAACGTCGTGTACAAAGGCTTGTCAAACAATTTCTGAAGCTAAACCGCCCATGTTCACCCAAAATGATAATTTGGAGGAGGTAAAGGAATGGGTTGGTGGAATGGAGAAAATATTTGACCTGTTGAACTGTAATGATATCAATAAGTTGACCCTATCTGAATATCAACTTGAAGGAAATGCGGAACACTGGTGGAGAGCATCAAAGGATACAGTGTTCTCAGTTGGTACGACGATCACATGGGAAGGTTCATTAATAAGTACTTTTCAGTTTGTGCCCATGATAAAAAGATGATGAAGTTTATGCAATTGGCTTAGAACAGCTTGACAGTGGATCAATATGAGGCGAAGTTTGCTGGCCTATGAAGATTTGCACATAGACTGATTGAGAATAGAGAAAATAAGGCAAAAAGATTCTTGAATGGATTGAGGATTGACATCATAAATCAATTAGTGCCTTTTGATATAAAGGATTATAACGTTTTGACGTGACATAATTTATGCAATTGACTTAGGAAAACTTGACAGTGGATCAGTATGAGGCGAAGTTTATTAACCTGTCAAGGTTTGCACACAAACTGATTGACAATAGATAAAATAAGGCAAAAAGATTCTTGAATGGATTGATGATTGACATCAGAAAGCAATTGGTGCCTTTTGATATAAAAGATCATATATATACGCACACTCTACAAGCGAGCTCAGCTCGTAAAGCAAGAGTTAATGAAAAAAAATAAGAAGAGACGATAGACTTAGATGAAGTCGGGCCACTAAGTAATGAATGCCGGACATGGTGAAAGGCTAATGCAATTTGGACAGCCCCAATTTGCCGATAAGAAACATACTTTTGAGAATGATATACAGATAGGAAATAATCAAGGAATAGATCAAATGCTTTATAGGAAGTGTTGAGGTCATCTCATATCGGTTGTGGAAGAGGCTGGTGGTGGGTTTTTTAAGTATGAGGGAAAGTCTCGACCTTTGAGCTAGCTTTTGAGTTGAGAGAGGCTTGACATCACCTAACACTAGTATCAGAGCACAAGTTACCAACAAATCTGAGCCCAACATTCAAGGGAGAGATACGGGTTGTCCCTACCTCCGATCCATGGCCTGATGTGTAAATGAAAGATTGTTGGATGTATCCTACATTGGTTGTGGAAGAGGCTGGTGGTTTTGTGTTTCTATCAACCAAAAACTAGCTCAAAAGTTAAGCCTTTTTCTCACACTTATAAACTGACCACCAATCCCTTTCACAACTGATGTGAGATAACTCCAACAATTTCTTTCTCACACATCGGGTCATGGGTTGGAGGCAGTGACAACCTATATCTCTCCCTATGACTGTTGGGTCGAGACTTGTTGTAACCTACCCCTCACACATTGGGCCATGGGTTGAAGGCAGTGACAACCTGTATCTCTTCCTGTGACTGTTGGGTCTAGACTTGTTGGTAATGTCACGTTCCGACTCTCGAACCCGCGACATCCTTTGCCAAATCGCCACCAGGTCATAATAGATAGCGTTCCAGGCAACTGCTATCGACCTAAGATTATATTGCGCATGCGGAACGTACAATCTTCCATCCAATTAGACCATATGGGATAGATAGGAAGTAAAGCCATATATCACAATACTAAAAGCTGATGAGAATAGATGATTTATAACCTTACAGAGCCATCAACTAATAATTACAACCCCAAGCTTCGGGGCGGCCCTCTAGGACTCACAAAAAGATACAGGAGTCAGGTAAGGTTAACTCTCATCTATCCCAAAACAGTATCCCCCACAAAAATATCATCAGTTCCCTGACCACAAAAGGAACCTAACCCTCTACTAGGAAAACTCGACATCCGGATCGTCATAACCAACCGGGGGAGCCGGGTCGTTCGGGTCATCACAAGAACTCTGGCTAGAATGCACAGAGGGGGCTACTGATTGCTCAGGCTCGAGTTCGAGCTCCATACCAAGCGCGGGGTCCATCACTTCCCCATCAAGTGTATCAATATCCATCGGGTCCCAAGCGGGGATATTAGGAACCCCCTAAAGAGGTGGCCCCTCAAATCCTCGAAGCGGACCAAAGAGATCCATCCCATCACGAAGATACCAGGCCTTAAAGAGGTGTGCCACCAGATGTGACATCCCTTCATCGACCCATATCGTCGTGATGTGACGTTCCCACATCTGGTCCGTACTTGGTACCGGATGGAGACTTATATCAAGTGATGAATCGGTGGGGGTGCCGAATCGCACCGGTCTTTCCATTACTTCGGACTTGAAAAATTTGTCCCACGACGGGGTGAGAAATGAATCTCAGTGAATCAAGCCTAATCTCGGTTAGGACATTGATTCGCCTAGAACATCCTAAGCGCCACAAAAAGATCACAAGATTTCAACAGAGATATATATAAATATCAATCAAAATAAATCTGTCAAATCTACAACCAACAGAAGCACAACCACTCAGACATACACAAGTCCATTATTAATGACCCATGCGACTGGCGTGATAGATACATCAATAGTGCGATCCCGCACTCTTCTGGCAAAATCAGGCTACGTCCACTTTACCCTTTCAGCGACGGCTACTACAAGCGGTGTATCCAGTGCACCCGACACGGCACTGCAAGTAGGCATTCCTTAAAAAGGAGCTTCGGTCCATCACAAGCTGCGATCGGTATTCGATAATCCCTTAAAATCGTATAACTGGCACGGGGCATGGATTATCGTGCTTCTGACAAGTCGCGAATTTCCATACAATCTGTACGGCACAAGTACCCAAGGTACAATGCGAACTTATCAGGTAGCGTCATCGACCCTTTAAATGACCACACAAATTGCATTCGGCAATCAACTCATTGATTATCTTGGATTAACGCCAAAATCCACAAGAAATACAATCAACTCGGCCCCAAGGCCCACAAGACTCCCAATTGAGCATTTCAGCCAGGCAAACAAACCAATCAAGCAATTTACTCACTCTCGAGTAATCAACTTAACTCGGCAATTTCAAGCTCAATTCATAATAAAAATCTTAATTCTCAGTCAAATTATAGCAATCAATCGTTCGCTCGTCTCTAACCTGTCACTCACTCGCGAACAACTCAATCAATCAATCAATTGATAAATTACCACAAATAGCCACAGACAAATAATCGATCGACCATGTATCCTAACCATGGTTTCTATCTATACCGGTTCCGATCGAATATAATTTTTTTTTCAAGAAATAAATAAATAAATAAATAAATAAATAAGACTAATCCTAAGCGCAATTAGCGCCCTAACCAAGGTTTAGAGTCAACTCACTCTGTGAGTTAGCTCGATCGGCGACGGCGGCGGCGGCGGCGATAAAACTAAGGTTTATCGCGCGGCGGATCGAGCTCAAACTTCAGCGACACCCCGTGGGAGTTCGGCGAGGTCACCGGAACAGGTGGCCGACGGCGGAGCTCCGGCGAGCGGCTGCCGGCAGCCTAAAATAGTGAATAACAGAATATTCGACCGGCAAATTCTACTGTTTTGGCCGTTTTCCGGCGACACGGGCCGGAACAAGGCAGGCCAAGGGTCGGGGGCTCACCCAGGGATCGGTGGGGGTCGGCGGAGGGAGGCGGTCGGCGACGGCGGACAGCCACGATTAGTGGCTGCCTTGTTCTGCACCGAAACAGGGGTTTCGGTCGGCGGCTATTTCCGGCGGCCACGCGCGGCGATCGCCGGAGGCGAGCTGGGTGGCGGTAGAGGGGACTTAGGGGAGTCGTCTGGCGGTGGCGGTGTGGCACGGCGGCGACTGTGGCGGCCGGATCGAAGACCGGAATGAACCGGGTTCAAAACAGAGCACCGAAACTTCAAGGCCTGATTCCGGCGATTTCAGCGGCTGACGATCGGCGACGAGGGGTCAGATCGGTCGAGGGGAAGTCGGGGGTTAGCTGGGTGGTGGTGGTCGGCGTCGGTGGCGGTCGAAGGAGGCCGCGGAGTCCTTGGGTCTCCTGACCCGAAAATAGGGCAGGCCCGGCCGTGGCGTTTCCTCGGCGAAACGACGGCGACGGCGGCTCGGCCGGGGTCAAGGCGGCAGCGGCGAGTAGCTGGGGACAGTGGCTGCCGGTGGTGGAGCTGTGGTCGCGAAAAATGGCGACGAACGGAGGTGGATTCAATCGGCAAAGAGGAGGAGGAGTCGGTCAAAGAAAATGAAGAAAAGAAGAGCAGAAGAAGAAGAAACGAAAAAGAAGAAGAAGAAGGCAGAAGATGGTGACAGAGGAGGGGACGTGCGTGCATGGGGAAGGAGAATGGTGGGATCCATGGCCAAGACTTTCAAGGTAAGCATTTAATTTTTTTTGTCTTTTATGGTTAAATATCGCCGGGGTAGAACGGTAATTTTGGCGCGCCGGGACTGAAACGAAATTTTTGGTATACTGAACGAAGGGTAATTTCGGTAATTTCACTGGCCAAACTCGATCAGGGCTAAGCTTGATTGCAAAAACGGCAATTCAAAAATCGCCGCGGATTAATTTCGAAACTCAATTCGAAATAATCCAAAGTTCGAAATTCGTCCAAATTTTCGTCTTTTCAATCCTTATAGTCCAAAATAGACGTCGACTATGACTATACATTCATATAATTTAATCGACTTCCGACGCTTACAAGAATTGAATTTCCAGGACGTCACAGGTAACTTAAGCTCTGATATCTCATTCCCAGTGACTGTTGGGTCCATACTTGTTGATAACCTACTCCTCACACATTGGGCCATGGGTTGGAGGCAGCGACAACCCATATCTCTCATTGTGATTGTTGGGTCCAGACTTGTTAGTAACTTAGGCTCTGATACTAGTGTTGGGTGGTCTTGGGCTCTCTCATCTCAAAAGCTAACTCAAAGTTTGATGCTTTACCTCACACTTATAAATCGATCGCCAACCCTTTCCACAACCAATATGGGATAACTTCAACAGGAAGAATGTGCGTATTAGGAAATAAGGATATGTTATGGTTGAGGGCAACGGGGACATGCGCATAAATTGTCCTCGAGAAAGACATCCCCAATAATCAATTTCAGGCTGCTTTCCATTGCGGCAAGGAAACTCGCAAAGACCCCTTGTGTAAGGAAGAGTTTATGCAGTGGTGGATGCTTCCAAGACTGTTGTAGCAAGTACAAGGCATACACTTTGTTTGATAGGTGCAACCCATTCTTTTGTGTTGGTGCAAGTCGCGCAGGTATATGGATTAAGGTCTAGATTGGTTGAGATGCCACTTAGCATTTCGACATCGCTAAAGGATGCGATTATATTTACTTTAATATGCTTGGACTGTAAAGTTATGATAGAAGGATGAAGGCTGTCCATAGATTTGATAGTAACGAACATGTATGACTTCGACATCATCATAAGGATAGACTGGCTTTGTAAAGTATGGGCCAATGTGAATTATTATAGAAAGACAATCCAGTTTAACCCATTGGAGGAACCCAGGTTTAATTCAAAGGAAATGGGGTAAACCATTGTGTGCCATACTTGAGACACATCAGTTGCTAATAGGGTGCATGACAAAATTTTTGTTCCAGAAAGAGTTTCTGGAACAGAAATAATTTTTTATATTTCTATTTCAGAATGAGTTTCTAAAGAAAATAAATGCGTTTGACAACGGTAGCTTTTTTTTTTGGAATATAAATTTATTTGATCGGTGGAGATGACGGCGGTGGGGGAGGGAGGGACCGGTGGCCGCCCAGCGACCTTCGGAGGCCGACCGGCGTTAGGCGGCGGCCATTTAACGACCTCCGGCCGCCAATCGGCGATCGACGGCGGTCGCCCGACGGCCTCCAGCGAGTGTCGACGGACGGTCGGAGACCTCCGGTAGCCCATCGACGACCTCTGGTGGCCGGCAGGTGATTGGCGGCGGCTATTCAGCGACCTCTGGCAACCGGCGATGATTAGCAACGTCCGGGGCCGACCGAGGTCCTTCGGTGACGGCCGACCGGTGACGTCCGGTGGTCGGCGGTCAAAGAGGTGCGATCGATGGCGGCCGTTGTCGATGAAGATTTCTATTTCTATTTTTATTTCTTGGCGAAGTAACTTTTTTTTTTCTCATTTCTGCTTTAAATCTATTTATATTTTTCAAAATTATTCAAGAAATAGTTTATTGCATTTGTGTTATCAAACGAATTTCTTTTTCAAATCCATTATAGAAATAAAAAACTCATTATCGTGCACCCCCTAAGTGACGGATGTCAAAGGTACCTGATAGTATTTCGACGAGTAAGTTTCAAGTCAAAAGTATACGAAATTTGAAACCGTTCACTCCTATCACCATTTCCTCAAATCCTCGGTGAAGCGGCTCTTGGATCCTCAGGAAGCGGGAACCCGTGACTTTCTATTGATAGAAAAAAAGAAAAAAAAAATAAACCACACCCACGACGAGCGAGGGGAAAAGCAAAATAACGAGGGGGAGATGTCACGTGAGGAGGGGGCGAGGTCACGTGCGGCGGAGGCCCGGCCTGCATTTATTCATGCAAAACGTATTACAGCGCCATGATGAACCATGGCTGTTTGTTTCTTGTGGGGAGGATCTTTTGCCGTTTCTGTCCAAATGCTTGTGTTTTGTGTGTGTGGGGCTCCAAGTTTGAAGTAACGTGATTGGTTCAGAGTCACTTCTCTCCCTATCTATTCTCTCTCTTCTGAACAGAAGCTTGAATAGCAAGTGTTTGCCTCCTCAACCTTCACCTGCTGAGCTGACCTACTGTGGGTGGGGGGTCAATTAAAAAGGAAGGGCCAAAAGATAACCCCCACAAAGCCAAGGAAAGCTCTCAGAAAGAAAAAGGGCCCAAAAGAAAGCTGGTTTCAGAAAGCAAAGAACTTTTTTCTCTTCACGTCCCCTCTCTCTCTCTCTCTCTGCACGTTATCAGGCTTTGTGTTTCAGTAAAGCTGAGTTGAACCAACTGTTCACCATAGCTCCACCACCACCACCACAAGAGCTCTGTGCAGGCGTGGGAAAGTCCATAGATTTTTTCTACAAGCACATAAATATTAGCCGAGACCCTCCACATATGTTCAATAACCCTCCTCGTAACTCTACTCCTTCCAACGCTGCTTCTGTCATCAACCCCTCAGAGATCAATGCTTTCTCCAACAGCAAAAGGAGGAGGAGACCTGCTGGCACTCCAGGTAAAAAGGAGAAGACAGCAGCGAGGAAAGAAAGATCCACCCCAATTCACCGCAAAAGCTCTCTCTTTTTTCTCTCTTACGCAATTTCAAAGATTGATCTAAACCTGATCAAGAACTTGCCCTTCTTCTTTTCCCTACAGATCCGGATGCAGAAGTGGTTTCGCTGTCGCCGAAGACTCTCCTTGAGTCGGACAGGTTTAGAAGTTAAATTGTATCGCCCGCCGGTCGGTTAGGCTGGCGGGTTGTCTTTGTATACCCGTGTGTCCGCCTGTGTATGATAGCTTAAGGTGGTTTTTTTGCAGGTACGTGTGCGAGATCTGCAATCAAGGGTTCCAGAGGGATCAGAACCTGCAAATGCACCGGAGGCGGCACAAGGTGCCGTGGAAGCTGCTGAAGCGGGACCGCGGGTGGGCAGCCGATCAGGACCAGGCGCGAAGGAAGCGGGTGTACGTGTGCCCCGAGCCGAGCTGCCTCCACCATGACCCGTGCCATGCGCTCGGCGACCTCGTCGGGATCAAGAAGCACTTCCGTCGGAAGCACAGCAGCAACAAGCAGTGGGTATGTGAGCGGTGCTCCAAGGGCTACGCCGTCCAGTCCGACTACAAGGCTCACCTCAAGACCTGCGGCACCCGGGGACATTCTTGCGACTGCGGCCGTGTCTTCTCCAGGTATAATTGATCTTGGATTTGCTCTCGATTTGAATTTTTTTCCGTTCTTCCTCTTTTCTTTCCTGGTTTGAAGAAGTTGCGAGTTGTTATCAATACACGAAATGTACGGTTCGACGATTTGTAACAGCTTAAACTTTAAGACAAAGAGGCTTTGCTTGATGTTGAGCGAGGTTTATTTTTCATAAAACCTAGGGTTATGTTCAAGAAGAGGAGGCAAGCATGTTGGAAGCAATTTGGGTAACCCTTTTGTTTTGTTTTGTTTTTTTTTTTACCTTGGAGCTTCTGGCCTATAAAAAATATTTGAGCTTGCTGGTCCGTCTTCTGAAATTATCATCATTATACATTGCTTTTCCATTTTGTTTAGACAGCAAGAGTTTATTATTAGTTATTCCGAATCCAAGAATGATTTCCCAGGTACATTTTTGCCAGGCCAGCCTCATGTTCCTACTTTTTATTTTCACTTTTATGACAATCGTTAGCCTGCCATTTGACTCATAATGAGCACCACATCACTTTTTCCAATGGCGTTTCTTTTTTGTGCTGATGACACAGCCCACAGTTTAAAATTGTCTTTTTTTGTCCAAAAAATAAAACCAATAAGCCAAATCCCCAACTCCAGATCAGTCATTAACATAGACGCTTCCCGTCTTGTTTCTGTTGTTTATTCCTTCAATTAATGTTGCAAACCTAGTCATCTGCGCATTTTTTTTATTTGCTTGTCTCTTGTTAACCCTGCATGAACAGGTCATCATTGTTGCTTGACATGGTTTGCTACAGACATCCAGACAAAGCCAAAGCCAATATCTTATTTCAGTCTTGTGACCTTCGCTTTTGTGTTTTGGCCCTTCCAGGGTAGAGAGTTTCATAGAACACCAAGACACGTGCACCGTCCGCCGAGCTCAGCCGGTGGAGATGCAGGCAGCTCAGCCAGCCTGCTCGTCCCAAACTGCTTCGAGCACTAGCCCTTCAAGCGAACCCAATTTCGGTGTACCGCCCTCGTCGTTTTCCGGATTCCGAATGCCAAAACCAGCGGAGACCATCTTCCTCAACTCAGACATGGGCAATCCCTCAACCTCTTCTACGCACCACAACCTTGAGCTTCAGCTGTTGCCGTCGTCGAGCCCGTGCATGAAGCGGAACTCGAAGGAAAAGTTCACAGACAACTTGAAGCTTTCGATTGGTTCGCCGTCCACTGATGCAAACAAGGACGAATTAGCCATCACCAAGAGCTCCACAGTATGGAAGCATTATTTCAGGCGCGAGCCTGAGACGTCGGAGGCAGCGAGCATAAGGGAGTTTGCGAGCGAGCAAATGAAGCTGGCCGTCACCGAGAGGGCGTTTGCCGAGGAGGCGAGGCAGCAGGCGAAGAGGCAGGTCGAGATAGCAGAGCTCGAGCTGGCCAACGCCAAGAAGATGAGACTGCAGGCTCAGGCCGAGCTCGAACGAGCTCAGGTGTTGAGAGAACAAGCCACGAAGAAGATAAGCTCCACCATCATGCAGATCACTTGCCCGGCTTGCAAACAACAGTTCCAGACAACATCTTTCGTCACGGCAGCATGCGACGAGACCTCTCTCGCCATAAGCTACGTGTCTTCAGCTACCACGGAAGGAGAGGGAGAGTGATTATCGTGTTAAAGAGGCTGAACAATAATTTACATTTTTCTTTGGGTCTAAGTTAGAATGGTTTTATTAAGTTTATTCTGGTTGAGAAGTCCCTCCTTATTTGTGCCTTCTCCCTCCTTTCCCAAACTAATTCGTCACTCGTCCTCAATTAATTTTCTCTAAAGCACTGCCTGACCAATGTTGTAATGTCTCTGTTGCTTTTGATGGTTTCCTTCTTTTCTTTGACTAATGCGAGATGCAGACTAATGTACAAGATTGGTTTTCTAGTTGGCCTCGACTAAAGGTGCGTACTTGGACAAGTTGGGCGATACTCAATGCTTTGTAAAAATTTATTGCTTCGACTAATGTCGAAGAAGAAAGAAATTGCAGGAGTACAATCCGAACATAACGGACTTGCGATGGTTCGGTGGCGTTCTTACTCCATGGGAAGAAATCGACTTCACTTAACTGACAAATTAGATATTACAGTCGCTCAACAAGCACAGGTGTCTCCCGATTCTAACTCAACTCTAGACTCACAAGATTTAATCATAAAAAGAACTCAGCTCTCTTGATTAACATCTGTAGATACTCTCTACGTCTCTTGCAGATTTTTACAAACATTAAGTACACTCATTATGCAACCAACATCAATTAGAAAAAGGGAAAAGCTCATAAGACATTCTGACAGTACTGTCATTTATTTCTGACTATAGATGTACACACCGCATATTTTGGATAAAACACTTATTAATTGAAAAATCGTGGGATCAGAAATAATTGACAGTACTGTCATACTGTCACGGTATCAAAACCCTTAGAAAAAAGTCTTGTGTAAAATTGATTTCCCTTTTTGCATTATTCGCTCCTTGTTGGCAAGAGCGTAACTTTGATTTTCTCAATAGGGCCCTGGAACTTTCGTCCCTCTCCCTTAGGGTTTCATCTCTTTCACAAGTCGCCATCCAGTCCTTCTGAAGCCACATTCCAAAGGGAGAGAGAGGCATTGCCCTATCCCTCTTTGTCTCTCTCTTCATCTTTAAGACTTCTTCGTTGATTTTGCGGATGACACGGTCGACCTCCTTCACAGAAGCAGAGAGTTTTGTGTTGTGAGCTTTGAAGATTGAAGCACAAGTGCTTCAAAAGAATCTGCTCTGTTTAGATATGATCCCTCGCTCCAGCTCTTAGTGTTTGCTCCAGTTAGTCGAGCACTTCGCAAGTCTCCGAGGCTCCTTTACTGTTACCTTAATAGTAGGCTTATCTGATTGTAACTTTGTCATCAATTAATATCTCTTTGCTACTCTTCTCTCCTGATCTAGAATTAGATCCAGATTTGTATGCTCTTCGGTTCCAATTTAAATATAGATCTAGTTATTATAGGATGTTTTTTGTTCCCTTTCAACCTGTTGATGTTGCTGTCCCTGTATGATGATGTGCAGGGGACGCCGAACCTAGACCTTTCGCTTTTTATTGGAGAGGGAAATCTCGGTCCATACTCATTACTAATGATGATTCTAGATTCGTTGGTCAACCATCGGTTTTGCTATGATCCTATGAATATCCATCCGTGTGGAATGAGTGAGCAGGTTGTATCATGTTTATTTATTTTACAGATTTACTCTTTTATCGATTTACGTTTCGTCTTGAAATTATGTACCTCTTCTTTCATGTGAAATGAAAATTCTCCTTCCAACCAAAAAAAAAAAATAGGGCTTGGGTTTTCTTTCAATTGGAATTCAACTCAACCATGCTTAACTTAATCAAAAAAATCTCTACTTTGGCTAATCTAACTTCATCTAAATTGATGCGCGATTCAGAATCTAAACACCATAATCTCTGATCTTTCGTCCCTCATACATAGCCAATGAGTATTCATGTTTTCACCCTAGGTCCTACCTTATCATTAGAGGTGGCAAAATGAATCTAGTAACTATATTTTAAATCGTATTTAATGTTGTGTATCTTAAAAGGGTTGCCTTACGTTTTAAAAACAAGCATAAGTGGATTATAAATTGGTTAGTTATGTAATAAAATTACGTGAGTCATAAATTCCATTTTTTTATTTTCTTTATTTTCTATGTTTTTTTAAATTATTTTCCTATGAAATCCAGCAAGGGCCTTCGGTTGCGGCCTGCTACCGATCACCAGTTGCTCTCGATTGTCGGACACTAGTCCTTTAATGCTATCGTCGTTCGCCACCATTCTCCTGTAGTCACTGCTTACATCAATTCACCAGTCACCATTGTCGTCGGTTACCGATCTTCACCACTCGTGGATGGTCGTTGGTCGATGCCGGACATAGAAGGAAAGAAAAAGAAAGAAAGAGAAAGAAAGAGAAAAAAGTATAAAATATAAAAAAGCCAATATTCTTTAAAAAATTATAAGAAAGAGGTTTTTCTAAATTGAATTTAATATTGGAGTGTTTTAGCTATATAGGTTAGGTCGGGTATGGGTTAGGTTGGATGTGGATCACTAGATTTTTATTGCATAAAAATAGATTAATATGGTTATTGACCCAACCCACTCATTTGACTGCTCTATGTATCATCCTCAAATGAGCATATGTAAAGACTTTTAGGCTTCAGTAATTGGCAAGTTGATCGGTCCTCAATTCCTTTGAATCCAAACTCACTGAAAAATGTCGGAGATCTATTACCAAAAAAAAAAAAAAATCGAACATATTGTAATTGTGACAATTCAATCCTAAAATTGTATTTTTTTTATCGATTTGATTTTAAATTTTTTAAAATTGTGTCAATTCTGTACATCTAGCAAATTTTAGTAAGCCAGCATTGAGATGGATAGTGGCCGGCTGATCGGAGACCTAATATTTTAATAATTTTTTTCCTTTTTCTTTTCTTTTTTTCTTTCTTTTTTACCTTCCCCTTCCCCTCCCCCTTCCCTATTCTACCTCATTCAATCACCGTAGGAAGATCAAGATCAATAGCTTCATTTCACAAAGCACAATAATTGTGAGGGTTTGGGCAAGAAAGTGCAATAGATTGGCTCTCTTGCCTTGATGGAGCCTCGCTCCACATGCAATTCCATAGGAACAATGGGCGCTTAGTTCTTAAGGCTATCTTGGTCCCTATGGAGAAGAACTTCTACATGCAATGCCAAGATCTTGAAGCACAGAATCACTCTCATTGTAGTCTTCATTCGGGAGATTGCCCATCTCCAATACGTGGTATGAGGAGAACCTGTCAAATCCCATCTCAAAGACAAGGCTATCTGTGTAGATCTCAAGGCTCTTCTAATGCGGCCTAAGATATAGGCTACTCGAATACAAGGATCGAGAGAGTAACCTTGATGGAAAATGGGCGAAATGGTAGTGAAATAGATGGGTAAGGATGGATAAAATACGGGAATGGAACAAAGGAAGGGTAAAAACTTCGATGGATGCTTTTCCAAGCCTCCAAGGAAGTAGATAGGGCAACGATTCTTCTAGACCGTTGACTGCAACTCTTCAAGGATGCAGATTTTGAAAAGCTCCAACTCTTCAAGAACAGAACGAAAATTCTTCTAGGTTTTCGAAGGGTTGAACTCTTCAAGGTTCAGGATAATTGCACAAGGCAAGTTTTTATTCATCAAAATCACTTGTTGAATACATAAAGTAGATGGCCTTTTATAGCCAAAGAAAAGAAAATGAAAAGACTAAAGCAAATGAAGAGACTAAGAACATTAAAGAACCTAGAAACTGTCAAATATTAAAGTGCTTAGGGACTAGAAACGAGATAACATCTTCATGACTATCCCAAGGTATCTTTTAAGCTTCTAATGCATTGGGAATGGCATAATCTTTATTATGGTGTGGACTCTAGAATGAGACTCTTGGCCTTCGACTTGCGTACTTTCGATATCTTGGAGACTTGTCGAGCTCAGATGTGGGCTGATCTCCTCGGTCGTGTGAGCTTGTCTTCGATGGGGGCGGCATCATCAATCTAGCCTACATCATCCTCCCTTCCTTTAAAAGAATTCATCCTCAAATTCATGTCGTCATCAGAAGAATCTCCAGTGTAAGGCGTTAAATGCCAAACGTTAAAGACTTATGTGTCTTCATGAGAAAAGGAAGCTTCAATCGATACACATTAGGATTGATGCGCTCATGAACTTCAAGGGAACCAAGCTTGCGATCACTGATCTTGTTATATCTTCCGATGTGATGACGCTCCGATGGTAGATAAGCCCAAACAAAATCTTATGGTTCAAAAATAGCTTCACGCCGCCACTTATCGATGTCCTTTTTGTGGGACTTGGTCTTACTCTCTAACCTTGGCGCACATTTTCATGAATTATATTTATTTCAGCAAAAGGAATCGGTGCAAGATCAAGAGCAGTGTTCGATTGTTGTCCATATACGATCACAAAAGATCTATATCTAGTGGTACGGTTCGCAGCAGAATTGTATGTGAATTTGCCAAGTGACACCCGTGTCTCCCAAGAGCGAGGATTTTCATCGATTAGCATTCTCAATAGATTTTCCAATGTTCGATTGACGACTTCAGTTTGACAATTAGTTTAGGGATGAAACACAGTACTATATTGGAATTTAATACCGACATTCTTCCACACCAAGGGATTTAGTAATGTGTCAAGAGAAATTGGTACAATTGCCGTAAAAAATGAATGAGAAACTTTGTGTCCCGATCAGAAGTAATAGTCTTCGGGATGCCATGCAACTTATAAACTTCCTTGAAAAATAACTCGGCAATACAGGAAGCATTCATTGTTTCGCGGCAAGGCAAAAAATGTGCCATTTTTGAGAATCGATCTACAACAACAAAGATCGAATCCATACCTCTGAGTGTGCATGGTATTCCAAGGACAAAGTCTATATATGTATCTTTCCATGGTGCTTGAGGGATCAACAAAGGCAGATAAAGACCAGCATTAGTAGCTCGTCCTTTTCCAATTTAGCAACGTCGACACCTCATCACATGTCAATGTACATCACGTTTCAAACGAGGCCAAAAGTATTTGGCTGCAGCAAGTTGCACGGTCTTGTCACTCCCAAAATGTCCGTTTCAATGAACTTCATCAATCACCTTTTGTCGAAGAGAACAATCAGGCACACATAAACGATTCCCTTTGAAAAGAAAACGTTCACACTTAGTGAAATCAACAAGTTTCTTCTCTTTTGCTTCGGGAATGATTTTAGAGAAGTAAGGATCTTCATGATATAACTCATGAAAAGAATCAAATCCAAGAACGGTTGATCGCTTGGAGCAGGCTATTCTTTCGACTAAGAGCATCAACAACCTGATTTTGAACTCCCGCCTTATATTTAATGATGAAAGTGAACTCCTGGACGAATCTGCCCATTTTGCACTTGCTGCCTTGAAATATACTTGAGAGCTTCATGATCAGTGTACAAGATAAACTCTCAATGAATAAGATATTGTCTCCAATGTTCGAGTGTGTGAAACAATGCATAGAATTCTAAATCATATGTGTTGTAATGAAGTTTTGCACCATTCAATTTTTCAATAAAGAAGGCAATAGGTCGACCTCCTTGACTCAGAACTCCTCTAATACCAGTACCTGATGCATCACATTGTACTTCAAAAATAAGATCGAAGTTAGGCAACGCGAGTATCGGGGCCGTGCTCAATTTTTCTTTGAGTTGCTCAAAGATTTTTTGCTCTGCACTCGTCCATTCAAAAACACCTTTCTTCATGCAAGAAGTGAGTGGGGCTGCAATGGTGTTGAATGAGCAATAAATCGCTGATAGAAAGAAGCGAGGCCACAAAAGAAGCGAGGCCACAAAAGCTTCGAGCTTCATGCACATTTGTTGGAGTCAGCCATTCTCGAATCACCTTAATCTTGGCATCATCAACCGAAATGCTTTTCTCCGAAATATGAAATCCCAAGAAAAGAATTTGCGGTACCATGAAGTAGCACTTGTCGATGGCTGCATACAAGCACTCTTGCCTCAACACACATAATACGTCTCGAAGATACTGCAAGTACTCGTCATTAGATTTGCTAAAAATCATAATATCATTGAAATAGGCCATAACAAATTTTCCCAATAAGGATTTTAGAACCTGGGTCATGAATCTCATGAATGTTGATGGTGCATTTGACAATCCGAATGGTATGACTAGCCACTCATACAGCCCACCTTTCGTCTTGAATATTGTCTTCCATTCATGTCTGGGCTTGATTCTGATTTGATGATATCCACTTTTCAAATTCATCTTTGAGAAGATAATCGCACCAGAAAGTTGACCCAAGAGATCTTCAGGGCGAGGAATGAAGAATCAATATTTGATGATGATTTTGTTGATATTCTTAGGCACCAAGAGAGTTGGAACGGTACATGGACTAAGGGTCTCTCATATAAAACCCTTGTTCAAGAGTTCGACAGCTTGTCGATGCAATTCTTCATGTTAGCTAGACTCATTCGATAGTGAGCCAAATTCGATAGGTAGGGTCCGGGCATCAAGTCGATTTAGTGCTGAATGTCTCTCATAGAAGGGAGGCTTGCTGGTAAGTCCTTTAGGAAAACATCCTAAAACTCTTCCAAAAGTGAGTGAACTTGATGGGGTATGAAAGAAACAACTTCATTCTTTGCACTTGTTTTGTGAAGTAAAACAAACACAATACGAACTCCTTTCAAAGCACCTTTTATATCCTTCATCGAAAGCAATGTAGGAGATGAATTTTTGACAACATAAGTTTTTAGAGGCTCCTTACTAGGTGCTAATATAATCCTCTTCCCTCCAAACTCAAATGAGTATGTGTTTCGATAGCCGCCATGAGTAGTTCTCTTATCGAATTGCCATGGTCGCCCAAGAATAATATGACTAGCATCCGTTGGAAGTACATCACACCATACTTTGTCGAAATAAATAGAACCAATGGATAGATTAACAAGGCAGCGTTTGAAAACGGTTACCTCAGTGCCTTTTGGCAGCCACGACATGTTGTAAGGCGTGGGGTGCGTCTTCAATTTCAACTTTAGCTTGATTGCCGCTACTTCAGAAAAGATATTCTCACAGCAACTAGAGTCAATAATTAATTGACATACCTTTCCTTTGACTGTGCAAGCGGAATGAAAAATATTGGTGCACAGCCACCTATCTCCGATATCATCACGAGGAGCTAGAAAGATTTTTCTCACCGTGAGAAATTCGCCAGAATCAACATGCACAACTTGTTCGTTAGCAACAGCTTCTTCAACATCATTCGACTCTTCTTCGAGCAGATCCTCCGCATGCTCATCAGAATCATTATCCACCAAGAAGGCTTTGTCGTCTTGTCGGTTCTTGTTAACTCGACAATTACTAGCACAATGACCTAATTTACCACAAGAAAAGCAACACATTTCGGATGTACTGGGTTGCTTTGAAGTGTTGGGCTGAGTAGAAGACTTACTAGTGATTTGTGTTGCAGCCTCAGCAACTTTAGTTGCGCTGGCGGTACTCCTAGCGGGTCGGCTGGATATGGTAGAAGACTGCTGTCTCCTAGAGCGAGAACGTTCTACTTTGAGTGCCCGTTGGTGTGCCTCTCTCAAGTCCCAAATGTCGAGGACTCCCAAGGCATCTTGGATGTGGAGTTGAAGACCATTCATGTACTTATTCATAAGCAATTCCTTCAGATCCTGGATGTCATTGCGAATCACTAATTCATTAAATTCATTGGTGTACTGGTCCACCATTCGCGTACCTTGCCTCAGATTCTGGTATCGTTGGTAGAGCTCTCTCTTGCATCCCTTAGGTAGGAAATACTTTCGAATCTTTTCCTTCGTCTTCCTCCATGAGGTGATTGGTGCTTTGCCAACGGATTGGCAAGTTTGCTTCTCATGCCTCTACTAAGCGATGGCTTTGCTTCAGAATCGCATACCGATGATCCCGATTCGATGATCCTTCGGAACACTTCGATGTTCAACAAATTCATTCACAAGCATCAGCCAGTCTACAATTTCATCAGGAGAATCATTACCTAAAAATTATGGGATATCTTTCTTAACTTCCTTTTCCCACTCCGGTTAACGAACGATCTATACGTGATGTCGAGCATTTCTCCGATTGCGATAAGATTGAACACTCTCCAAAGATGAAGAGTCAACGTTGGAATCTTTAGTTCTGGAACGGGTGGTGGATTGTTTCTTTCCGCCCTTAGACGGTCAACTTCCCGCATCAACTCGTCAATTTGTTGTTGCATATGTTGCTGCAAATTGTCAGCAAGCATGTGCACTTCATCTAGTGGGATGGTTCTGCCTCCACGACATCTAGCTTGTCTTGGCGGCATGGTTCTCTCATCCAAAGCTCTAATACCAAATTATGCAGCCTAAGATATAGGCTACTCAAACGCAAGGATCAAGAGAGTAACCTTGATGGAAAATGAATGAAATGGTAGTGAAAATGGATATGTAAGGATGGATAAAATACGGGAATAAAATAAATGAAGAATAGAAACTTTGAGGGATGATCTTTCAGGCCTCCAAGGAAGCGGATAGGGCAACGATTCTTCTAGATTGTTGACAGCAACTCTTCAAGCATGCAGATTTTGAAAAGCTTTGACTCTTCAAAGACGAAGTGAAAACTATTCTAAGTTTTCAGAGGGTTGACTTTTCAAGGTTCAGGATAATTGTACAAGGTAAATTTTCATTCATCAAAATCATTTGTCGAATACATAAAGTGGATGGCCTTTTATAGCCAAAAAAGCAAATGAAAAGACTAAAGCAAATGAAGAAACTAAGAACATTAAAGAACCTAGAAACCGTAAAATATTGAAGTGCTTAGGAACTAGAAACGAGATAACATCTTCATGAGCATTCAAGGTATCTTTTACGCTTCCAATGCATTGGGAATAGCATAGTCTTTATTATGGTGTGGACTCCAGAATGAGACTATTGGCCTTCGACTTGCATCCTTTCGATATCTCGGAGACTTGTCTAGCTCGGATGCGGGATGACCTCCTCGGTCGTGTGAGCTCGTCTTCAATGCGGGCGGCATCATCAATCTGGCCTGCATAATCTTCTCACTCAAGGAACTCTTAGACTGCCTTACTAGGGGATGAACATATGGCGACGTGGTTTGGACGAACGGTTCTTTATGCTTCTAGGACCTGATCGAGCTCCAAATATCGAAGTGGTTCAATTTAGCTGGGTCTCAACTCTTCTCTAGCTTGACTTATCTAGATCTCTCATTGAAGAAAGAACCGTACTCGCCTCTGTCTAGTCGTCTCTCTTTGCTGAGCAGTCGCTTGCTTCTCTTGTGTGTCTTTTGGTGGCCTCTCTCTTCACTCGAAACCCAATCACTCGCCTCTCTCTTTACTCAATACCCAATTGCTTATCTCACCTGGAACCGAGGTTCTTTCGTTTTGATTCCTTCTCTTAGTGCTTTTTCTAGTTCTGATTCTTTTGCTCTAGTTGTTTCGATGTTGTGCTTGATTTAGGATATTATCGCTCGAGTAATGAATTTTTGGATGATTTTACTTTTTCATATTGTATAAAAGATGAGACTTATTCTGTGGGAAAGGGATGAGTCTTAATTTCTGGGCAAATATAAGTAAGTAAAGTTATCTATGAAAAATTGTTACTAAAAGTGTTGGGCGAAGTAAGTGATCGAACAGTAAAATAGAATGTTTAGGGGTATAGTTGCTACTAGAAGTGTCACATGGAATGTTGCACAAATTTTGTGCAACAATGACGATATTAAAGCCACAGATGCTGATACTGATGATAGTGCAGTGTTTACTAATGATAATATAAAGTGTAATGTAGGTGAAAGGATTGTTCAACTAGATCAAAGTTTCACGGGGTAAGTTCAAGGAAAGAAAGGAAAAACTTGACTGGATCTGCTACGTTAGCATCACAAATTGACAAACTTTTTTTAGCTATTGAAAGTAGGAGCAATGGAACATCTCTTGCAAGGGAGTTTAATCCTTACAAGGAAATTGTGCAAACATTAAAAGCTGTATTTGATATTAAGCAAGAACAAAAATCATACTTTTTTGCACTCTCATTTACTAAAAAAGAAAGACAACAGGTAAATCTTCAGGAACTTGGATGGAAATGAATAAAAAGTCCAATTGCAAAAGTTTAAATTGGAAGAACATAATAATCATCATTGGGATGTTAGCTTCTTGCTCAAACTATTTGGTATGTTACATTGTTTTCATATGAGAAATATTTCTAGTTGGTGATTTGCACTCATTTTGCACTACTTGTTAACTCTATTTCTATTAATGTTCTAATGTGAGACTTATTTTCAGTTGGTGTTCTTTTGATTGGGTGGAGTTTGCATATATATTATGGATGAGAATTATTCTACCAATGGATGATCTAAAATAGTCATCATTTTTCTTGCTCAAGTCCATATTTTGTGCTTTAACGAGTCATGGATGATTCTCCTGAGAGGAAAGTCATGAAAAAGAGGAAGAGAAATATAAACAACTTGTGGGAGTCACTTAATCTGCATGGCTTATTGGCAAGATGTCATCACAATTAAACTTGTATGACATCATTACATAAAAGAAGTTTGTTTTGAGGAGAATTGATAGATGAAGATGATAATATGATAAGGTGCTATAGGAATAGCTTATGTTCTTCAAAGAATTAGGAATATTGGTGTTACATAAATGCTTGAAATATTTTTTTCACATTTTAGGACATGGTGTAGGTAACGGGTCAACACAAGCACTTGGGAAAATCATAAGTCGGTACTTTAGCTTAAATTTTTAAAAAGTATAGAAAATGGGAAATTTTTTTATCCAACCAACTAATTTATAATTTGGTGAAGTTTAAACAAAATAGATATAATCGAAAATTTTATCCATGTTTAAAGGTTTGTATTGATTATTACAACAAATGGAAGAAATAAATGTACATTTCGATTATTCGCTAACATTTGCATTTTCCTTTTAGGATCACGGTGGAGCTATTAATGGTATTGGGGTTAATAGTTAACATAAAAGGAGAAGTTGAATAGGTTGAGTGGCGCTTTACAAAAAAATATTTGCTCAATTATAAACAATCACTTGTAAAGATGATTATGTGCAACAAACCAGCTTGTGTGATCATGATAAGTAAATTAGATAATAGTAGAGCAAATCACACGGATAGATAGTGGTTCGGCTTATGAGTAAGGTTACGTTCACTCTCAAACAAACAGCCTTAACAGCATATGGATACCACTAGTAATGAACACTCAAGACTACAACTGAGAAGTGTCGTTTCTATATTACGATGGATCATACTATCAAGACACGAGCATTACTCTTATACTTGTGTGAAGATTCATGCTATTATAATAAACACAGACAAACATAGAAAATGAGCAGTGATGCTGGTTGCACATGGAAATAGGAGTGTGAGGCTCTAAGTATTCATAGTGTTTCTCTCGTTGGTTCACTCCTCTTTACATCCCCCATATGGTTTTTGGCCTTCCTTCTCTTTATCTAGTCCCTTAGCCTTCATACTAGACATTGGATGTTTTCAAAGATGCATAGCTGGCCATCAAGGAAGAATAGCTAGACATCAGGCACACTGGACATCCTTATCTACATGGGAGACCACATAGTATTGATCGAGGCTAAAGAAAAAAAGTATCGATCCTAGTTCGAGACAAAATATACATCTTAGTTCAGGATGTCAGGTAGTACAACTTTAGTCTTTGTCAAAAGATCAAATAGTACAGCTCCTATCACATACAGAGAATGATCTTGTAATGTACATTGTTAATCCGTATTTTGTACGGTGTCAGCTTTCAATATACCTTCTGCAGGTTTGTTTACGGAATCCAAAGTATCAAAAGGCTCTATTTTGAAGTATCAACAATCATACTAATTATAGATTATAGCACCATTGTTTCATTAATCCTTTTACTCTAAACCAACAAGTAGACGCACAAAAACCGGTGCTACTTGCGAGTAACTTGGTTGACAATATCCAGTGATGATATCCACCTAAAGACACGTTGAGATAGCCACAACGATGTTACTATTTTTCATCCGTACCAAAGACTTCCAAGAACACATCTAGACTGGTCCTTCCAAGCTGCCATTATATACCCTCTTGGCACTTGTTCACTCATCTATCACAAGATGGTTTTTCATCTTTGCTAACGGTGTAGGACCATTGATGATGATAATTAAATTCACTATCTGCAATCGTCATTATAAACATTAGAACTCGAGATGGTGTTGTAATCATCAAAATATCATAGGGATGTTTTGCAACAGATGGCACACAAATCCCAGTGGTAGTACCTCCATATGATTATATTCATTTTATTGGTTTTGTAGGAACACCATTTTAAAATGTATTGACGATGTGTAATTTTAACATGGAATTTATTTATGTTTAGGTTGGTTGGGAGGAAGAAGCTCATGATATTAATATCTTTAACATACAATTTCCTTGCCTTCTGTTAGGTTCATTAATTAATGATTTTTGTACATTAATATGTATCAATGTGGTATATGTTGATTTGATCAACATTATATTTCTGTAGGTAGATATTATTTAGTAAATGCCTAATATCCAAATCCAATAGGTCATTTGGGGCATACAAAAAAAGTTGTATATCATTTGCCAGAGTTTTGACAAGATCCTACACCCACGGGTTATTGGAAAAAAAATCAATCGTACTCATTTCTCGCGATTGTCAGAAATTGAGAGAGATTTTGGCATATTGAAAAATAAGTGGAAGATTCTAAAGCACATCCAAGTTATCCATTTGAAAAGCAAGTGAAAATTGTGATAGCAGCAATGACTTTGCACAATTATTCACGAAGAAGGCCATCAATAATATAGATTATGCAAGAGCATATTTGAATCCTAATTTATACATAACTGGCCTTGATGACGTAAATGAGGGGGCTAGTGCCTCAAATGACAATTTATCTTCTAACATGAAACATTTACGTAATCCAACGGTCATTAGTTTAGAAAATAATTAAGGATGCTTGAATTTTTTAATGATAACGTATTTCTTTCATCAATGCATATGTGACCAAGTTTATTATAATGAAATTACATTTTTAAATAGAAACATAGTCGACTTCGATGTGATTTGTTTTAACTAAAAAAGCTTAAGTTACTCTCATTATATTTTCCACACTTGAAAGTTTCTTATCTCATACGGCTCATCATTCAATTCTTGTGGTTTCCCTTTTTTTTATTTAATTGAGAGTTGTAAGATGCTTTTGAGAAGGATGAATTGCTCGAAAAATTAAAATGTTTAAAGTGATCACACCCAACTTTTCAAATTCATTTCAATCAAACAACATTTCTCTCAAAGTTGTTTCCTAGTGCACTTCCAATTACAATTTATCAAACAGTGTTCTCTTTTCATTAAAATCCTTCCAGTGAAAGTCCTTTGTGTAAAATCTTTCTATAAAAGCAGAACCAAACGAGACCGTTGTTTTCTAGAGCTCCAAGAGATCAAGGTAGGAACAAAAACCATAGCGTACCCTTTAGTTGACTTATATGATAAACGAATGGAGAGTAATTAAATTAGACTTTGAGGTGTGAATTCACTCTCTTTAAGGAATTATTTTTCCTCACAATATTGCTAATAGTTACCGGCAAAAATCCTTCAAGTTACAATAAAGTCTTAGACTGAGAATATCATATAGAAATTTTAATATTTCTCCAAGATCTCTCAAGGAAAACAAGTGAAAACAATGATTGTGTTTCTCTTGAAATAAAATTGAAATGGAAGTTGAAGTTGTGAATTGAACATAAATGTTCAACAATTTATAGTGAAAATTTTTTAACAGACACAACCTTTCGAAGATTAAAAAGTTATGTCCAAATGAGCACAACTTTTTAAAAGTTAAGCAATTATGCCTAGACAGACAAAACCTTTCAAAAGTTGTAAGAGAGCCTACTAACCATTAGGCAGAAAAATAAAATTCAGAACTAACTATAATAATAAATAACTGTAACTTCTTTTTGAACAGTCATCATGTTTCGTTAGGACACAACGGTTATTATTATTTATTTAATTTCAAATTTAACTAACTAAAAATAAAAACATAATCATTGATTAGTGCCGAATCTAGTCCACATGCACATAACGTCTTTTTTCATATGGGACAATGAGCCTCTTAGTTTGTTTTACAAGCAAATCATCAACACTACCAGCCCAATCCACATTAGAAAAGGCTTGCAAGAGAGTATCATTGGATCGAGAAAGAAGCAAACCAAAAGACTTTGTATGTATGACATACTGCAAGATGCATTTCACCATTTGCTAGTGGTCTTCACTCAATGCAAGCCTGAAATGACAGGCTTTATTAAAAGCAAAAGAGAGATCTATCTTGTTAATGTCACATGTAGAAGACACCTACTATAGACCAATACGCAATAGGATTAAACATCAAAGCACGTCTTATCTCAAATGATTTTGTAGCCACAAATATAGCAATTTGGACAGTCTTGCTCTCAGTCTGTTGGGTGGTCTGGAGTCTCTCTCAACCCAACAACTAGCTTAAAGGTTGAGGCTTTTCCTCACACTTATAAACTGACCACCATCTCCTTCCATAACCGACATGTGACAACCCAATAATCTCCCTCTCACATATCGTGCCATGGGTCGGAGAGAGCAACAACCTGTAGCTCTCTTGTGTGCCTATTGGGTCAAACTTGTTGGTATCATATGCTTTGATACCAGTGTTGGGTGATCTTGGGCCTCTTTCAACTCAAAACTTAGTTCAAAGATTGAGGCTTTTTCCTACACTTATAAACCGACTATCAAGCCCTTCGACAACTGATGTGGGACAACCCCAACAATTCCCCCTTCATACATTGAGCTATGAGTCAGAAGTTGCAACAACCCATTTTTTCTAAGTAACTATTGGGTCCAGACTTCTTGGTAACCTAGACTTTGATATCACTTTGTTAGGAAAAATGGGCAGCACCTCGGCACAAACAAAGCCAATTCAAGATCAAACACTAGCTCCCGACAATACTCCAATTCAATGCAGGATCAACTAACAACTATATCTAGCAGAAAAATAACCTCGCAATATGCAAATATAATAGCGGAATGATAAAGGGATATAACACCAAAATTTCCGTGGAAAACCTGAATCGAGAAAAACCACGAATGACCAAAAAATTTCACTAATCACCCAGAACAGCAGAATATACAAAGTATTTCTTTCTAGTCACACACTAGAGACTCAATATCAACATCACATGAATTTTCCTCATCACAAAGGTGGGATAATACAAAAGGGGGTAATAACACCCTAACAGCAATAGGAGAGTCGGAGACAAATTTCAATGAATGAAACCGATCAATTCGTAGAGCTAGGCCGCACGAACAACATATTGAAATTTGAGCCAAAATCGATAATGTTTGGCCTTTGAATCGGGACTGCGAAGTTGCGTCCCTTTTCTTCTCTTTTCTCGCCGCACGCTCTCGGTCTCTCCTCTTTTTCACTCTCAACTTTTCTCTCTCTTTTCTACCTAGGTTAAACGCACGAAGCATTACAAAATAAAAGAGAACCAACTTTTTTTTTCTTTCTTTTAACTTTTCTATCTTTCCTTTTGTCTTTTTAAAAAAACAAAAATAGAAGAATAAAAATCGCTAGGCCGTAGCCAACAATCTCCCTCTCCGCCCCATGTGGGGAGTTCTATCATACTTGCCTTGCTTCTACAAGAGTAGAGTTTCACCATAGGCAAAACTTTAATCATCATGTCAGATCCGTTGTCATCAGTACGGATATTCTCAAGAAGAAAAGACTTCTCTTCCAACTTCTCTCGAACCCAATGATAGTTCACATCAATATGCTTCGATCTTGAATGCAACATTGGATTCTTGCTAAGATAAACAACACTCATGCTATCACAATATAAAACGAACTTTTCTTGCTTCAAACTCAACTCTTGTAAGAATTTCTACATCCTTAAGAGTTCTTTGCCTCCTTAGTGATTACTATATATTATGTTTCAGTTGTAGACAAAGCAATGCATTTTTGCAATCTCGATTTCCATGAAACTGCTCCCCCTGCAAAAGTCATCACATAACTTGAAGTAGACTTTCGAGAATCATTGTCACCAGCATTATCAAAATTTGAATAGCCATTTAACTCAGGCTTTCCACTTTCATAACACAAGCATAATCTGAAAGTGCCTCTAAGATACCGAAAAATTCATTTCACAGGCTTCAATGCTCTTTAGCTGGATTTGAGAGAAACCTACTCACAACCCTAACTACAAGAGCAATATCTGGTCTCCTACAGACCGTGGCATACATCAAGCTACCCACAGTGGATGCATAAGGAATCTTCATCATCTCTTCCTTCTCTTTCTTACTCGTGAGACATTCATTGCTAATCAACTTAAAGTAACCAGCAAGTGGAGTACTCACCGGCTTACATGTATTCATGTTGAATCTTTCTAGCACATTTTCAATATATTTCTCTTGAGATAACCAAAGTTTTCTATTTTTCCTACCACGAGTGATCCTCATGCCAAGGATTTTCTTAGTCGGCCCTAGATCCTTCATTGCAAAAGCTTTACTCAACTCATTTTTCAAGTTCTTGATTTTGCTAGCATCATGTCCAATATCAACATGTCATTCACATAGAGCAGGAGGATAATAGAATCACCATTTGAGAATCTTTTTATAAAGACACAAGAATCAAAAGTGATCTTATCATATCCATGAGCTTCCATGAATGAATCAAACTTCAAGTACCACTGTCTTGGCGCTTGCTTGAGACTCTTTCTTAGCCTACATACAAGATGCTCCTTGCATTTAACTTTAAAACCCTCCGATTGCTCCATATATATCTCTTCTTCTACGTCTCCATGAAGAAAAAATGTCTTTAGATCAAGCTGTTCAATTTTCAAATCCAAACTGGTAGCCAACCCAAGAACAACTCTAATGTAAGGCATTTTCACAACCGATGAAAAAATCTCTTCAAAATTGATTTCCTTCTTCTGACGAAAGCCCCTCACAACAAGTCTGGCCTTGTATTGCGGCTTCAAATTACTTTCTTCCGCCTTTAACCTATACACTCATTTATTTGTGAGTGTTCCCTTACCTCGAGGCAACTTCACCAACTCAAATGTGTTGTTCTCATGCAAAGATTTGAACTCGTCTTGCATAGCTTCATGCCACTTATTCTTTTGATCGCATGACATAGACTCTTCATAAGTTTCAAGCTCTCTTGCATCAGTAGGTAACACATACTCATGTGGCTGATATTTTTGTGAAGGTCTACGCTCTCTTTTCGATTTTCTAACTTCATATTAGACTGCTTGTTCTAGCTCAACTGGCTAAATTGGTTGCTCTTTCTTAACTAATTGTTCCGCCTCAACTGTTTCACCTGTCTCATTTGAAGAATCAACATTCTGTAGGGATTCGCCTTCTTCATAATTTCCATGCCTTTCTCCCCCTTGATTTTCGCCTAATACGATGGGAGGATTTAAGCTGAAACTAACAATGTGTTGCATTTTTTGACTTCTCTGGCTTGTCTATATCTTCAATGGTTTGATGCTCAAAGAATATCATATCTCGGCTTCTAATGACTTTCTTTATAGCTGGATCCCATAACCTATAGCCAAATTCTTCATGTCCATAATCCAAGAAAATACAATGTTTAGACCTATTATCAAGCTTGGACCTCTCATCTCTTGAAACATGTATAAATACCCGGCAACCAAATATCCTGAGATAACTATAGGTGATATCTTTCCCACTTCAAACTCTTTGCGGAACATCCACTTTAAGAGGAACTGATAGAGAAAGATTTATCAAGTCAATTGTCGTTCCCATCACTTCGCCCCAGAATGGCTTAAGCAATTTTGCATGAGATAGCATAAACCGAATCCGATCATTAATCGTCTGGTTCATTCTTTCTGCTACTCCATTGTGTTGTAGTGCTTTCGGAACAGTCTTCTCAAGCTTGATACCATAATCCTGCAGTAATGCTCAAATGGTCCTCCACATTCACCACCGTTATCAGCTCGAACACATTTCGGCTTTTTCTTTGTTGCCCTTTCAACATTAATATGAAATTGTTTGAAAGCCGAAAGTACCTGATATTTAGATTTCAAAGCAAAAGTCCACATTTTTTTAGAGCAGTCATCAATAAATGTCACAAAATATAATGCACCACCAAGTGTTCTAGCATCCATGCAACAAACATCCATGTGAACTAAATCAAGTATATCAGATTTTATGTGTGGAGACGAACTATGAAATGAGAATTGTTGTTGCTTACGCGTAAGGCAATAAGTACATTATGCCAGATTTTCTCTTTCAATGGTAGAAGATTCTTCCTAGCAAGAGTTTCAAGCCCTTTCTCGCTAAGATGACCAAATCTCATATGCCATAGATCAACTGAGGAATCCTCCATTGCATTTATCTCTTGTCGCATCAAATTTGCTTGTATAGAGATTACATGTCTTCTTGCCTTTTGACACCACCATAGAACCTTTAGTCAATTTCCATTTGCCATCATAGAATGAATTACAATAACCATCGTCGTCTAAGGCACCTGTAGAGATTAAGTAAAGTCGAATACCTGGAACATGTCTCACATTTTTCAGAAGTAAAGTGCATCCCATATCGGTCTACAGATAAATATCTCTCATGTCGATAACCTTGGAGACACCATTGTTTCCCATCCTAGCATAATCGAAATCACCGCTACGATAGGATGTAAAGAAGTCACGCCGTGAGGTGACATGGTAAAAAGCTGTAGAATCGACAACCTAGCTAGAATATTGACATGTGAGATTTACACAACCATCATCACAAATTAACACAATATCACCATTGGCTATAACTGCTGTTGTGGCTGATTTCTTCTTTCTTTTTATCTCCATTTCTGCCATAGAATTTATCTCTCTACGGCCCCCAATACTTGTCCCATCTTGCCACAATTGTAACACTTCACACTCTTCGTCGGCCTTGACTTTGATCTTGTTGGGTGGTCTTGGATATCTCTCAACCCAAAAGCTAGCTCAAACGTTGATGCTTTCCCTCACACTCATAAATCGATTATCAGCTCCTTCCACAACCTATTAGGAACAACCCCAACAATCTCCCTCTCACACATCGGGCCATGGGTCAAAGGCCGCGACAACCCATATCTCTCCCGTGTGACTATTGAGTCCAGACTTGCTGGTAACCTGAGTTCTAATACTAGTGTTGGGTGGTCTTGGGCCTCTTTCAATCCAAAAGCTAGCTCAAAGGTTGAGACTTTTCCTCACACTTATAAACCGACCACCAACCCTTTCCATAACCGGTGTGGGATAACCCAACAATCTCCCCCTCACACATCGGGTCATGGGTTGGAGGGAGCGACAATCTGTATCTCTCTCGTGTGCCTATTAGATCAAACTTGTTGGTAAATGGGGTTTTTATACCAGTGTTGGGTGGTCTTGAGCCTCTCTTAACCCAAAAGCTAGCTCAAAGGTTGAGAGTTTCCCTCACACTTATAAACCGACCAACAGTCCCTTCCACAACTGATGTGGGATAACCCCAACATAGACATCTTAACTTGGTGAAGAAAATCATCAATATGATATCCTTGAGAGAAACAACCCTTTAGAGTGAGGGATAAACTCTGTCTTATGGAAGAAGTGCGATGGACTAAGATCCTTAATGGAGAAATATGCAGATAATTTCATTAAGATTGGGTTGATAGTAGAAGAAGTATTACATGTATCAAAATATTAAAAAAATGATATAAGTGCCTCTTCAATAGATAAATAATAATGGATTTGTTTGTGATGCCGAGAATCCCAAATGAAGGAAAAACTATGAAAATCATTGAAACCATCCTCTTAAAGCCTACTTGAGACCACATAGAGAGCAATGCAACTTGTAAATTTAACCACAAAGCGTTGGGTCCTCAAACCCGAAGGGCTACTTCATGTGCACCTCTTTAAAAAGAGCCCAATGTAAGAAGGCATTGTACACATTCAACTTTTGCTCTTGCCACCCTTTACATACAATAACAAATAAAATGGAGGAAAACCCGAAGGGCTGCTTCATGTGCTTATTGTAACTGCATTGTACACATTTTGAACTCAGGACTTGATTATTGGTAAGAGTACATCAATCATTTTTTTTTTATAACCGAGGTGTCCGGGCCAGCTTAATAATAATTTTCTTGTATAGCCCAAAAATCCCAAAAAAAAAAGGGGGACTCTTCACTATTCTTGATAATAGGGAAGACCAGAATAATGTGACGGATTTTCATCGAGCACTTACGTGATATCCTCATTTCGCGAAGCCGGGACGTACTGAGTCATTGAATTTTTCATGCAGAGTGGTAAATGTTTGCCCAAAAGAACCAAGACAAAGTTCAAATGCATGGACCATAGTACTCCCTCTCAAATGGAAGGGATTAAGTTTAGACGTGGGGGACCATCTTTTTGCAGGAATTTAACGTTTTGGGGGAGTAAAAGCAAAGATTGGGACTGATGACCTATCTTTCAGCCCAAAATGAAATTCAGTGAGACTGAGAGCGAGAGAGAGAGAGAGAGAGTCTCTGGGAAGGAGTCAGGGAAGGGTCGTTTTCGCTGCATTTGCTGTTGTTCACGCCTTTTCATTTGAATGCTGAGACTGAGCCAAGGGTGAAAGCAAAGCCACAAACGGACCATGTTTTTCAGTGCCATAGTTGTATAGCTGTGTGGACAGTCCCCTCTCTCTCTCGTCCCTCTCAAAACCCAACACAAAAACTCAGTAACTCTCTCTCTCTCTCTCACCATATTCACGCACAAACACATATGAACGCCCCCACATTACTCTTCTCTCACTTTTTATCTGCAGCAGCAGCGACAGGGGTTGCAGAGAGTGAGGGCCGAGCCAAAAGAAAAGAAAAAAAAAAGGAAGAACCTTCAGCATTGAATGAGATGGATAGGGCCATGCAGGTCGCTCCAACAGAAAACAGACAAAGACTCATTTGACAGTTCCAGTGAATTGATTGAGCTCTCTTTCGTTTCTTCTGTTGGGTCGGTAGCTGCACCCCCCCCCCCCCCTCTCTCTTTCTCGTTTCATTTTTTTTACCATTTCTTGCGCGGTTGAAAACAGAGCAAAAGGGCGAGGGCTCAGCCAGAAGGTGCACCCAAAAATGGCTTCCATTGCATCGTCAGGGTCACCTTGGTGTCGTTTCTGGCCACGTGCATATTGGCACTGGCTTTTCCTTTTTCCTTTCTTTCACTTTGTTTTGACTCACCTTTTCGATGCAGTATCTGCTTTTTTCCCTCTCTTTTCCTTTGTCTTTTGGAGAGGTCAGGCGAGGAATGCACGGACGTGTCTGATGTATTTCACTGTTAAATATTGTCTGACTACTGCGATTGATAAAAGGAACCTGTCTGTTTTTATCGCCAAACCACAGACATTAAAAGCAAAGCAAAGATTCCAGGATTCATGCTCGCTCTTCGGCTATAACTCGATCGAAACGACGTCGTCGTCGTCGTCGTCGGCACGAAATCTGAAGATTTTAGCTACCACCTATCACCTGAGAGTTTGGTTTCTTCTCAGTTGCTCGCTCGAGAAAGAAATCAAAATTTTTCAGCCAAGGTTATTGTAGCTCTAACATGTCCTGGTTGCTCCCGACGGGTTGAGTGATACCAATAGATGTGGTGGCGACCCTCGAATGACGGAGTGGGCCGATCTGGCCCGACAAGCGATTCATCGACAAGACCTCACCGAACCTCGTCCCACCAGGGAGGAAACGGTGCTACCGTTAACCTTGAAAAACCAATCAGTCACAATTATGCCACCGCCTGACGACCCAAACCAGACCGGAAGGAGTAGAATAAATCTAAAACTAGCCATTTGAAAGCTGAGAAACAAGTTCTGAACTCCCTTTTTTCCCCTCTTATTTACATCAACAAGTTTTCACCTTGAAGTTCATCATGAACATTTTTAGGAAGGGATAAAATACACCGGTACAAACGTAACTCGACCTTTAAACAAAAACATCCATACTACAATGTTTTCCGAAAAAAAAAATTATCAGTACAATGCCATTACTAGGCATAATTAACAGATGAAATTGCCCAATTATTACAAACCTAAAGTGCTGTACACTACATAATATCACTTCCGGTTGCATGCACAATCCTCTAAACGAATACATATCAGTTACACTCAAAAGATTATGTTGTGGACGATTTGAAATTGAATATGATCTTGAGGGCGGAAAGGAAAAGACACAGTCCTAAAAGTAAAAGCCACAAAATGTTCAAACAAGAAAGTGGATTCGATACTTTACTTCAAGCCCCATTAAAGCTCGGTGAAGTGAATGTATATGAACCATTGTGATAAATCTTTGTAGGCGTTCTATAGTGGAACTGAAAAGCTGTGAATTGCTTGGATTTACATACTTTAGGGGAAAAGGATTTTTGAGCATCTCTTCACGTGCAGCCTCGTGAATAAGAGGGAGAAATTTTGGCCCAAAAAGGGGATGAATTATGAATATAACAATACGTTTGGTTGCGGTAATAGAATAAGACTATGATGTAATACTTAGTACGATGAAGTATGATAGAGCTGCAATGTCTGTTATGCTTTTAATTCAAGTAATGTGTTCGGGTTCATGATTAGATAGGTAATAAAGAAGGATTAACACAATAGATTTTCCCAAAATAGAAGTAGATAGATATATTAAATATGCCTTTTTTTAGTAGTAAATCATAATCCAGGAATTTAGTACCTCAGTTATATTAGCAGATACTATGCTTCATTATACCAGAAATAGGTATTTTAATATTTTATTCTTGATTATATTTAACATTTAACCATGATTATGGTAAAGTGAATATTTTATTATAGTAATTATCACTTTTATAGCCAATCATATGTGGAATAATATCAATAATTAAATTTTAAAACATATTTTTTTAAATGTGTAATGCATATGAAATATAAACACAATATATTTTACTATTTTAAACTATTATACAACTATTATGTAATAGTATCACTAAAATTCTGAATGCGTAGCAATTTGAGCATTTATTGATATAATTGGTGAGTAAGATAGTAATTAATGACAGAAATATAATATCTAATTTGGAAAATTTAGATAATCATGTCTATTAGTAAGAAACTAACTAATATGATAAAAAAAACTATGTATTATCAAATTATGTGATTATTATTAATATGAAATATTTATTTATTAGCTAATTTTATTTATTAGTCATATAATATGTAGTTATCTCAAATTGGAATATACAAAATGGTATATTGGAAATAGATATATAACTAGGTTGTTTACACAAGAAAGGTCATGTGATAGACATTCGCTGCGTATAGTTAGGTTTTTGGGAAAGTATTTTGGGAGATGAAAGGATTTTATGTTAAAATAATTTTTCAAAAATACGAATATTGTTTGAAAAGTGTAATTAATAAGTGCATTGGGAAACGACTTTTGTTTAAATGTTGTTGGGAAAGGCTATGATTATAAAGGACTTTAGCTATATTTTTCAACTATAAAAAGAAACCAGCTTAGCAATCTGCATCACAAAAGATGCCAGCAATGACCGAATATCAGCAACCCAAATCTAGCATCAGTGGCCCTCGGGTAGTTGCACGACTTTAGGCGATTTAGGCGATGGTTGTCTGGGGTAACTTGACCTAGGCAACTCCAAACCGACGTTGCGCAACTCCAGCAATGGCCTCTGGGAAGTCGAGATATGATACGATTGCACAGTGATGCAGGCCGTCGGGAGTCGCATGGGATCGGTGTGTGACCTTTCGCCTATGCCAGATCTAGCTCATCGGCTGTCGGATCTGAGTCATTGGAGATGGTGCGGCCAGTGGAGGAGGGAGAGAGAAAGATATAGATGTGTAAGAGAAAGGGCGAAGTGGAATTTAGTTAATTTAATGAGGGCAAAATGGGAAGAAAATAAAATCATTAAAACCTAAGTTGGCTTTCGACAAATGCAGAAAAAGGGTCAAAGGACTTGAGAGGGCTTTGGAAAAGCAATGACATCTGCCAAAGCTCTCGAAAGAAAAGAAAAAGGTTTGCCAAATGTCTTGACATCTGACCAACGGCCTTTGAGAAAGCTGTTCACAAATGCAGCCATCATAGCTTTGGCTATAATATGGATTACGCCTGTGATAGTTATTCCCAATTGGTGCAAGCAAATACCCTGTAAACTATGGCAAGCAGTTGATTTATAATGAACCTATAAGGTAATAGTTACCAGAGTCTTGCTAGCATAGTAGTCTTCGAGCTACCACGAGAGTAACACAAACTTGTGAGATACAAATTTTTGAAAGAGTGGACAAATTGTTGTCCTCATAGTAGATTAAAGACTGTTGCTTAATCATGTCTCTGGATATTGTTTGCTAACCAACGTGCTAAAACTATGGGGAAGGACGAAATTTTAGGCCGAGAAAGAATATTTGTCAAGTGCAGTCGAGTTCTCCTTTGCGTGGATCACTTATCCTAATTGAACACACGTGATCAACTGTACCTTTTGGAAGTTTGTTCGCGGAGAAGTCACTGGTGCTCCTGGTGTTTTTATATGCTTGTATGGGTCTCGTTCTCCCGTTTTGACGTCAGAATGTGTTGGCACACAATCTCCGGCTAGGCAATGATGTGGAGTAGCTCTCTTGGAACTGTGTGAGCTTGTTTTGCTACGATTAGGATGGCTCTAAATTTACGCAAACCACCACCCATTCACGGCGTGCGTTCCCTCTGCGAGTAGGGGATCAGACCAGGCTCCCGATGCCGAATAAGCACGGCCCTTGGGCTGTGCCGGAAGCCGGGCGGCAACTCCAGCGGTGTCGCAACCTCAGTTCTCGCGGGGTTGTGGCCACCGGTTCGACGGAACACTTGTTCACGATTTGGGGTCAAATCAAATTTGAATCGGTTTCAATGGGGCCAAGATTGAGGCTTAAGTACGTAGCTCCTCAACAAGTGCCATCATAAATTTCTTCGCCGTGATCGATTTTCAATTCGGCCCATCTTCTTCTTCATGGGCTTTTATTCCCTAGCCAACTGAACCTCAAGCGCCATTCTCACCTAGGGCCCAACAACAAATTCTCACAAATTGAAGAGTAGTACAAACAAAGTGACCGGTTTGTGTCGGCGTGTCGTGTTTGCGTCCGTGATTCATGCGAATTCGTATTCACATCAATTTAAGATATCATAGATTTCATTTTCAACAAAGCCAATAAAACGAGCTATGAAGCATCAAGTGTCCGATTCGATGTCGTCTAGTGTCCCAGCAAGTTTCCGCTCTTCGTTACGTGCTTCACTTTGTGCCGTTGTCCGGGGTCCGATCCCGTTTCCGGCCCTCACATCCGATGCGAACATAACTCCGAAGAATCCTCATGATGCATTCGAAATGGAATTTCATGAGGGAGGTCTCACACACACATACATAAGCACACACCAAGGATTTCAGGCTAAGGACACGAAAGAGAAAACAGTATGCACTCTTTGTTGAGCCAAAACTTTCCAAGTAGCTGCTACATACAGGGATCACTAATCATCAAATCGATACAAAGTCACGAATTTTCTTTTTCTTTTGTTTTTTCCTTTTGGGTTCTTCTTCTTGCAATTGATCATGCTCAAATGAGTGAGGAATCAACTGCTGCTGCTGCTTCCAGCAGCAGATCCGGGGTTGAGCTCTCTGAGCATGGCCACAACCTGCAACATGTTTGGCCTCCTGGAAGGGAACTCCTCCACGCACTGCATAGATATCTCCATGTACCTCACCATCTCCTTCACCTCCTCCGCTCCCGCCGCCTCGTCCCCGCTCCCTCTCGCGGCCGCTGGTGCCACCAACTCGGGGTCCATCACCTCCTTCTGCTTCCCCTCCCTCACCTTCATCCTCACCCACCCCACCAAGTTGGTGTCCCCGAAGTCGTCCTTGTCTGTGGGCCGCCTCCCCGTCAGGAGCTCTAGGAGCACCACCCCGAGCGAGTACACGTCCCCCTTGGCAGTGCACCGGAAGCTCTGGTAGTACTCGGGCGGCACGTAGCCCGGCGTGCCTGCCAGCGTGCTAACGCTCAGGTGCGTGTCTAGCGCACTTATCAGCCTCGCCATCCCGAAGTCCGAGATCCGAGCTTCCATGTCGCGATCCAATAGCACGTTGCTCGACTTCAGGTCGCGGTGGATTATGTGGGGGATGCAGTTATGGTGCAGAAAGCAGAGCCCCTTCGCTGCGCCCCTGGCGATCTTCTTCCTCTCGGCCCAAGTTAGTCTCCGTCGGTCCTGGCGCTCCCGAGTCCTTCCGTGGAGCACCTCCTCGAGGCTCCCGAACTCCATAAACTCGTAGACCAAGAGCCTCTCCTCGCCGACCTTGCAATAACCCAGCAGCGGCACCAGGTTCCGGTGCTTGATCTTCCCTAGAGTCTCCATCTCAGCCATGAACTCACGGTCGCCCTGGCAGCTGAGCGTCACAAGCTTCTTAATCGCGACGTGCGACCCGTCCTTGAGTGTCGCCTTGAAGACTTCGCCGAACCCACCCGAGCCGATCAGGGTCGAGGAAGAGAAGTGGTCGGTGGCCTCTATCAGTTGGGAAAACTTGAGCTTCCTCAGTTGCCTCTGGAATGTGGCGACATTGATGCTCAGTGGGTCTTTTTCCCTCTCGATCTTCCAGGTCGTGGCGGCGTGCGATGCTTGCAGGGCGCTGAGCATCTTGATCCCCTCGGCCTCTCTTTGCCTTATGCGCATCACCACGGCCCACACGATCAAAATGCACGCGAAGGCGATGGAGACTAATATCCCTAGGACCACGTTGTTAGCCCACATCACGGCTTCGTGCTTTTGTCTTCCTCTGCTATCATCTGAATTCGGATTGGTCGCCGGTTGGTAGTTCTTGCATTCAGGCAATGGAACCCCACAAAGTCCTGGATTGTTCGCATACTGACTCGCAGGAAGCGTGCTAAGCTGCCCTCTCTGTGGAATCTGCCCCGTCAAGTCATTGTTTGAAAGATCTATCTGCACCAGGAAAGACAAGTTCGAGAAGGAATCGGGAATCTGACCCTGCAACCTGTTGTGCGACGCATCGAACACACCTAGGTTCTTGAGGTTGCCAAGCGAAGAGGGAATCTCGCCCGAGAGCTGATTATGGGATATATCAAGGACCTGCAGTGCTATCATTTGACCCATTTCGTCGGGAATTTTCCCATGCAGCTCGTTGTAGGAGAGGTCTAGATACTCCAGCGTCTGGTACCGGGTGAAGAGACTGAGGATCGGACCAGAATACATTCTCGTGAAATCGCAGCTCTTCAATGTCGGGACCTGCAATAGCTTTTCGGGCCTAATCCCGGCGAATTCTAGCAAACCGCCAATGCCGCTGCACGAATTACCAACATTCCTTACAAAGACCAGAGTATTTCCCGAGAGAATTCCGTACAATGATTTGGCCCCGATCTGCCTTCCGAGCCTGGGTGGAATCTGTCCAGTGAGCTTGTTGCTGTTCAAGTCTAACCAAACCATGCTGGTACAATTCGCTAATTCAGAAGGTATCTCGCCACTGAAACGGTTGTGTCCAAGCTGCAGGACTGCCAACCTCGACAAAAGGCCGAACTCTCGAGGGATTTCACCAGTGAGTTCGTTGCTCGTGAGCGATACCCATTCCAAATTACTGCACTTAAATAATTCGACAGGGATGCTGCCACTGAGGCGGTTGTTATTGAGGATCAGATTCTTCAGATTCTTGCAGTTTCCAAGCTCCGGTGGAATTGTCCCATTAAGGCCATTAAACCATGCAATGAGCTGTTCCAAATTCTGAAGCCTACCGAGTTCTGCTGGAATTGGGCCGACAAAATTGTTCAGGCTGAAATCAATCTTCTTGAGCTGTGAACACTTCCACAGTTCGGGCGGGATTTTCCCATTGATGAGATTATCTGGAACTCTCAACTCTTCAAGCGATGCGGCTGCAGGGCATAAATCCAGCGGGATGATGCCGGAGAACTTGTTGGAGCTCAAATCTATCACTCTCAGCTTCTTGCAGTACGAGATTGTAACGGGAAACGGACCCGAGATGTCATTTTTACTCAATAGGAGGCTTTCCAGGGCCGTCATGTTCTGAAGAATAGACTCCGGAAAAGGCCCCGAGATGATGTTGTTGGACAGGTCGAGAGTCTGCAACCACGTGCACGACGAGAACGAGGCTGGGATCGGGCCGGAGATGTTGTTGTTAGAAAGCGTGAGCTCCAGGAGCGATTTGCAAGCACTCCCCAGCTCGGAAGGGATCCAGCCGCTGAGGTTGTTGTGCGAAAGATCCATCCTTTGCAAGTTCCTGAGTTGGCCGAACGATTTCGGAATTTCCCCGGTAAACAGGTTTGATCCCAAGTTCAAGGTTTGGAGATTAGTGCAATTCGACAAGGAAAAGGGGATCGAACTCGTCAGATGGTTTCCGGACAAATCGAGCTGAAGTAAAGAGCTGCAGGAATGACTCTCGATCCTCAAACCTGAGGCCGACCCGGATAGACCATTATACGAGAGATCGAGATTCCGAAGCTTATCAGCACCGGAGAGGAAATTCTCGGGCAATGAACCTGTCAGGTTGTTGAAAGAGAGGTTCACATCCACGAGGTTGGGGCACGCAGAGAAGAGCCCCTCAGGGACAGGGCCTAGGACACCTGCAAAGGACAGGTCAAGCTGTCTAAGGCCATACGGGAGTTGCAGCAATGACGTGGAGTTGATTATGAGGGTTTTCGAGGACAATTTCAGGACGGACAGAGTGTCGAGAGACCGAAAAGGGTCCAAAGAGACCGAGCCGACGAGTTCGCTTCCGCTGAGATCGAGCTGAGTCGGTCTTCCAGGAGGGCTAGAAGAGCAGGTGATCCCATACCATGTGCACAGGTCTTTGTTCAGCTGCCAACTCGATAATGCTCCATTCGGGTCCTTCTGGATCATGTTCTTGAACGCGATGAGCGCTCCGGCGTCGGTCTTGATCGACGAGGCCGCCTGAATGGTCCCCGAGACGAGTAGGATGCTTACGACGAAGAGAAGAGGAGACGGAAGAGGGCGTAGCGGCTGAATTGGGTTGCTCCTCGCCATTGGGGGAATGGACTTTTTAGCAAGAGGGGCTGAGCATTCACATCGATTCACAGAATGCGTGTAGCACAAAAGTTGGAATGAATGCTCAGAGAGACAGGCTCAGAGATTGGATAAAAGACAGTGAGAAGTCCTGCTAATTCCTGAGCACGAAAGGGTGGGGGGAAGCTTTTTGAAAAGAACCACCTTTCCCTTTAAACGTTTCATGTGAATAAAGAATGGCAAGACGTGCCAAGGAATAAGAAAAAGAAAAGGGATTTGGGGATTGGAGCAAGTTCTTGAGTTGACTTTCAGTCAAAAGAGACAAGTTCTTGCTGAGAATCTCTGCTTTTGCCCTTTCAAAAGAAGTGCTTGGATTTTGGAGAGGCTCTTTTCTTTTTCTCTTCTTTTCCTACCCTTTTGCTTCCTTTGCGGCCAGCTTTGGGTTTAGCGTTGCTTAGGACTTTTCACACGTGAATTGGGCAAAGGTCACCTACAACATAAAACCATCCTTCATGTCCAAAATGTTGCTACTACTGCTGAACATTCAATACCAAATATTTAAGTGACAAGATTTGATGGCATTATAGGTAAGTTTATTAGTCTTTGTACAATCCATTTAGTATAAACCATTGGCCTTTTTTTCTTTTTCTTTTTTAAATGAACGAGACGTTGAATGGTTACGAAACTACAAATGACAAAATTCAGTAAAATAAGCATGAGGAACACATCCGTCGTATCATGCTCACAGACGTTAGATCATGAGTCTCGAGAAATTCAAGACTTGCGTTGCTGATCGGTTGCACGTGGAACAGTGGCTTGTGTCGTACTTGGTTTCCGGAGAAAAGAATAGTATTAAGAATACGACAGGCATGAAGGATATTTTCAAAGGCAAGATTAAAGAAGAAGATCTCATCCAAAATTCCGTGGGCCAATGCCTTGAAATTTTTTGGGGGGGAATTTTGATGATTCACGTTCTTTGCCCACTAGTATTAAAGTGCTTCATCTGGATTTAGTGGAGTGCACATAGCAATTTTTTGTTCTTCAAGAAAAATAGAGAGAGAAAACCAGAAAGGCCCCCACAATCTTATGATAAATGTCATGATGACATTCCTGGGGCCCTGTTTCTTCAATGATTCTTTCTGTCCTTAGATGGACCAAGCCACCATTTTTCACTTTCTTTCTTTTTTTTTACATTTTTACCCTTCTAAGCTTTTACTATGATTATCTTTTGAAATTTTTATCCTCCCTTTGAGGGATTTTTCTTAACCAGTGTGGGTCTAATTGGAGCTATGTGGGTTCTTAGTTCTTCTTAGTGGGTCTATAACATTATTATGGATGCTAATACTAACTAGTCTTGCCTAGCGATCGGTGTAGCGTTACATGTCGCGACATCTAGTTCGTGAGTTTCTCTTCTGTGGTGCCGTGTGTCGAACTAGGTCGACCTTACAGATTTCATCTTGCGATGTCGGCTACGTCATGGTGTCCTTAGCTGATCGACAAATTACAGTGACATTAACAGGGTGATACAAAAGCCACATCTGATAGATTAGACCCGCATGATTTTCTAACTAGCCCTAATTATGAAAACTAAATGGGGTTTGTTAACACAAGAGTCTTTTGACGCATGCATCTCTTGTTTGACTTCTCATCATTCTGTTGGCCCTACTTCGGTCAAAGTTTGATGAAATTCGATCCGGTTAAGGATTTTCCTTGACACCCGGTCGGTCATCTCAAGCCCCTCTTTTTGACAAAGGCTCTCATTTCATTGCTATTTAAGTAAATTTCTGTAACATTTCATGAATTTTACTAGATGAATTTCCTTTCTTTTTAACTATTGATATTTACTTTTTTTTTTCTTTCAATCGTTTGAAGTTTGGATTTTATTCGATGTTTTTAAAAGTCTTGTACGTGTTGGGAGTACGAAATAGAAGGCTTAGCATTTACCTTCGTTTGGAGATGTACCGGTACATTCTCTTTTGAGACGGACGTTTTTTCTTCTGAAGATACGTATTCCTTCGGTCGACGTCTCACTTGCTTAGTAAACAAACTATACTTGCATGAACCTTTCTTCTTTTAAGATAAGAAAGGTGGCTCGAAAAGCTTGCTTTGTTCCTTCTCTCGGCCTAAGTGAAGGGCTTTTAGAATTTGCTGGGTTAAACGAAGAGTCACCTGCTAAGACTACGACAAGCTAACCAAAATATTTACTGGTGGGACTACCGGGTTCATTGCTTAAGCAGGAGATCAGCAAAGCAGGCTTACCAAAGCGGGGATATGCATTCAAAAATATCTTCAAAGGACGGATCAACTGATCAATTCGATGAATCGGACACCCGTTCGAACAGCTCATTAACATTCAAATATTGCGCGAATAGAGATTCGAACCTGTGTCCCAATTAAAAAGGACTGAATCGGCCATGGTTAAGTCTCGAAAATCACATCAGCTATGATGAAATCAAGAAATCATGGCTGTGGTTAAGCCCCACAAATTGTGTCCGCTATGACTAAATCGGGAAAAGAAAAAAAAAAAGAAATCGGCGCACATTATGAATGTCAATTTCAATTCTCAAGAGTGTAATTATGAAACAGGTCAATCATGAGCGTAAATCCAAAAATACAGTAATTTGGATAATATTTTTCCAACAATAGTAAGTCACAATTTTGCACCTTGTAGATAACGAAAAACTTAGAATTGATAGGGAACCACATAAATGGTTCCTCGAAAACCAAGCTAATCCATAGAACAAATGGACGTCCAGAACTGTTTCTACGACTAAATCTCCAGAAGTGATGCAGGAGCATCAAGTTCTACCCATCGTCTCGCAAGCTCAACTCAGTCCTCGTAGGTTGATCGAGATGATGATGTAGGGGCAGCTGATTCTAAGGAACAAACCACAAGTTCAAACATGGTTCCATCGGCAAGTCAAGCAACATCAATGTTCATTCAGGCCAAAATATATTTTGGCTATGAACTTGCTACAGTGGATCAATCATGGAGACGCCGATAAGAAGGCTAATAACCAAAATGCCAACTAAGGAGATGTCAATTCTTCCCTAGCCGAATAAATTCTGTTTCGCTATGATAGTTAACGATTTTGAAGCGGATCAACAACATATCAATGGGAGGCTGTTCTGTGAGCCATTTTCTTGATTATTTGGTGCTACTCAAAGATGATTATTTGCCGGTCAAGTTTGGTGGACGAATTTTGGGATTGATCTACGAGGCTGAAGAACCAAGATTTCAAGTCTCTAAATCATTATTGCATTCCTTTGTTCCTAAGACTACGAGTCTTAATTCTGTTTTAAGTTTTAAGAGTCAAAGTTCTAGCTTCTAAATGTTTTATTACCCTTTGTAGTTCCTAGGATTTTAATGAGTTTTCTAGTTCCTATGTCATTGTTCGTTGGATATTTCGTGAGTATTTATTGTTTGGCCTATTTCCTAAGTATTAGTCCTTCATAAAAAGGGGCAAAATCTCAGTTATAAGCCAGACTTGATTTGATGAATAAAAACTTGTGAGATTTTCCTCTGTATTGGTGTATTTCTTTGGAAAGTGGATAATTCTTATCTGGTCTTTTTATCTTAGGAAATTGGATTACTCCTTGCTGATGAGCCAAGAAGCTATTTGTGCTCGACTGGTGGTTCGTCCTTTATGCCTTAATGGTGAGATTCTCTTATCCAAAGTCCTTTATCCTTGATGGGTGATTTGTCCTTTTAAGCCTTGGTGGTGAACTTCATCAATCCCGATCTGTATCGTCGGCTGATGGAGCGTCCTTTACGGCTCAGTGTAGATGGTAATATATCTTACATTTGCATCAGCCATTCTCTCACTTTGTTCTATCCTCAACTCTTTCCTTCATCACTCAAAACAACATTCGTCTGACCTGCACACGCCTCAAGTAGTTATTCAGTAACATCATTCTATCTACTAATAATGTCGACTTCAGAAACTCAATTTACTATCCAATTAGATTAGTCTCCTTAAACAAAAGAAATTTAAATGATTTTTTTCTTTCCTCGTACAATAAATATTTAATAATCTTCAATTATATCCAATAAATATTTAATAATCTTCAATTATATCCAATAATCTCCAATAAAAAAAATCGAAGTGCAACTGAAATCAATAAAATAGGTCATCATATTATTTCTGGCACAACTTAACTCTCCTTCTTAAATCTTACTTCCATAATAGGAAAAAGACACGTAAGTGCCATAACTTTCGTACAACGCTTATTTGAGTGCAATAATTTTTGTTTTCGATCATTTGGATGTCATAACTTATACATGGAATTCAATTAAATAGCATAGTTTGTTTTTTCCATCCACTTGAGTGCCATGGTATTTTAAAAAAAATATTTACCACAACTGCTATGTCACATAGGATTTTTGACACTGGCAACTTAGATAATCAAAAGTGAACATTTTTAAAATTTATAACACTCGGACAGTTGAAAAAAAGTTATAATACGAAAGTGAGCACTATACGAAAGTTAAAAAATTTATGATGGTATCATCCCTTTCCTTAATCAGTGGATGATCTCCTTTAATTCAACATACCCAACAACAATTTCAGCAGCAATCTCAATCAAGTCTATCATTAAATCAGAGACATTAAAAAATGAAACATATGAAACCAATCCTTACATTTCTTTCAATAGGAGAAATTTACTAAAATAGTCATAAACCTATTGCAACTGTGTTAATTTAGTCCTAAACTTTTTGTATTTTTGTCAATTCAGTCCATCTAACCAATTTTGGGTAATGCTGCATGTGATAATATTTTATTATCTTTTCAAATAATTTTTTAAAATTTTTTCTTTTTATATTTTTTTCCTTCTTCCTCTAGTTGGTCGTTGGATTGACGACCGAGCAATAATAAGGGTCAATGAGACCAAGCTCCCCCGCCATGCAATGTCAACCTTTTAGCCTTCGCCTCTAGCAAGTCGCCAGCGATCGACTGGAGGAAGAAGAAGAAGAAAATAAAAAAGGAATTTTTTTTAATGTCAAAACAATATTACTTGTCACGTTGTTGCCGACATGCCAAAGTTCTGAATGAATTGAACTAGCATAAATGCAAAATGTTTAGGATTCATTTGGAAAAAAATATATAATTATGATTGAATAGATACAATTATAATAGATTTAGAATTTTTTTAGCAATTTTCCCTTTCCAACGGTTCATGTAATATGAGAACCTTATAAGGGATCATAACATTAATCATCATACATACAACTTAGCAACTATTATCTCGAATAAAAAATCCGAGTTATCCCACCCGCGATCCGAAATTCCTAAATTGACAAAGTCTGTTACATCAACTTCACCGAAATGTTAATATATCCAAGAAGCCTCTCCGGACGAGTACCTTCCTTTATTTTCTTTCATTGTTTATCCCTCTTGGCTAAAAATAAGACTTCTCCGAAAAGGTAGCCATATTCCTTAGTTTGCTCACCAGCAATTAAACGGGATAACTGGATAAGATAAGTTGCTGGTTTTCATTCTTTCTGCCTCCCAAGCACGATGATTGCGGGGAATTACTATTCTATTGAGAATTTATCTTTTACTATAAAAAAAAAGGAGAAAGGAGAGAGGAAGAGTGGGTCTTTTGATGCAACCAGCTAGTGTTTAAGCTAGCCAGAAATAGGGGAGGGGCATGGACAAAATGTCATCTAGAGCACGCCAAAGTGGGGGGGATTCTCTACACCACATCCCCCACTAACCCTAATGAGATTATTCCATCTTATGCCAAATGATTGGTTCTGACCTCGAGAAAGCTTCATCCTTTTGCAGTGTGTATGGGATTGTAAAGGAAGACAACCCTTTTGTCTCTTCAATCCTAATCTCTGTCTCTCTCTCTCTCTCTCTCTCTATAGCCACACACGAAATCATGGCATTTGAGAGGCTTTTTTGAATGAAATGAAAGGATGATTCCCCTGGCGTGCATGCCTTTGATTGACTGGTATTACTTTGATCATTGCCCTTTCTGTTGGAGTCACCTCGGTTGGGAGAAAAATATGGTTTTTGATTACTTTTTACTCTTCGGACTCGTTAAATGATTGCTATGGATAGAGTCGCCCCCTGTGTGAAAAAAAAAAAGAATACTTTGAAGCTTTGTCTTCTTGAATGATCTTAATTTCGGATAGAAACAATTGAAGGCGGTACCGTGTCGATCTCACTCGCTTGATCCAAAAATTAAACTCTAGTCATTTTATTTTTCTTTTATTATGATAATCGAGTTTTGAGTTTGGGTCCCCCCAAAAAAAAAAAACCCATTCCAGAAAGACCAAATTGAACAACAGACAATCCTATGTATCATCACGAAATATGATTTATTAGTCTTTGTGGTAAAAGAGTTGGATAGCTAAAACCACCAGAAGCTGCAATGGTGGGTGGGGAGAGGCTTATGATTTTTCAGCATGAAGCTTTCATGGTGGATGATCCCCAACATGTCCCACTCTCCATGACAATATAGGAAAGAGGAATCATTACATCTCTGCTTTTAGTTTTGGGACAGGCTTTGCTTCCATCCTCGCTTCTCATCCTCAACGGCTGCCTGTAAACACCAATCATGACATACAATTAATGCCCGTTCACTCAAAATCCAGACACCGAGAAGCGTTCGTGCCAATAATTTGTCGGATTATATTGGGTAACAAATTTTAAACAGACCATGCTTTTGGTCAGTCAATCGGTGGTGGTTGGGATGATTTAAACATGAAAGCAGATACCAATTGAGCACATAAGATCTCATCAATTTCAACTGTTTCTTCAGTAGGGCTTGACAGAGATGCTAATTATGAGGCGGAACGGACGTGTTCCAAGCATCGATAATTTAGCTCTAGGATGAACAAAGCATCAATTAAGATCATCGATTGAAGATAGCGTAGGACATCACCCAACATTTTCAAGCATTAAGAGACTTAAATGAAAGGAAAGATTTAGAAATATTTCATGATTGCATGGAAACAGAAGAATTATATACATTCAACAAATAAAAATGGATGGGGAGGTCACCAGCCTTGGAGACGAAATGAACAATAGCGTAAGACTTTTCACAATTGAATACCTAACTTTATTTTTTTTTCAATCAATTGGGTACTTGAACTATGTCACTTCTTTATCCGAGTCATTCTTTTTTGTCAGCACAAGACAAAAACAGAATCGCTGACGCGAACTTTGCCGTCACACTGACTAGACTTATCGTGGTAGGTGTACACATACCCCTCTACGTAAGGCATCCCTCGTCCAGCCCTAAATGAAGCAGTGGCAGTTGGTGGACACGATGTTGGTCCTAGGCGGACACACATGCAAATGAACACCGGCGCACACAAGAAGAAAGCCTGTACCATAAATCCTGGCCAGAGCCGCAACCGTCACCACCGCAGTGGAAACTGCGATGACCCTTTCCATTGCTAGGGTCGTCACCCAAAGTCAAATTTGTAGCAGAGGCTTGTTCTTTCCCGGATTGAGGATCCAAGTGTCTTGTTTCTACAAAACTAAAAATGTTTGTACTATGGATCCTTTCCAACCAGAAATAAGACTAGGCTATGATTTAGACGAGCCTAAAGAACTAAACGAAAATGACAGTGCCTAACATTAGGATTTCAACCTCCACAAAAACGAGTGCAAACATGCAGAGAAAAGGTCACTTCACACTAGGGCCATTTACGAAGATATAGAAGATGTTTCCAGTAAGGGAAGTTGGGGGATACATAAAAACCAAAAGATTCTCGGCACATAAATGTTGACACAAGTCCCATACCAACACATTATCAACAAAAAGATTGGCGCTGCCAGCAGCATCTTGAGGCCTAACTAAATGTGCAAAAGAGATGTCAAAGATACTCCACTGGCAGCACAATTTTACATCTAACCCACTTCATTGACTATCCAGAATGCCTATCACCTTGTATGAGAAACTACCGACCTCTCTCCATGACGGAAATTAGTGGAATTAGGACTAGCCAATCCACTATTCACACTTAATCGACTTGTAAATGTGACGAACAAAGAGCAAAGACGCGCGGAATCCCACCATCCCGAGCATAAGAAAGAAGCCATAGCAGATGCAGGCCATGTACCCAAAGAAGAAAGAAGTTTGCATAAAACCAGACATGTCTGAACGGGCATAGTAGTAATACAAGCAGTATCCATAGATAAACAGCCCAGTTGATCCGCCACAAAGGAATGACCTGACAACAACAATAACAAAAAGTTGAGCATATTCTCCATGTACATCATCATTGCATAGTCAATCATAAATTTACTATACTTTTTGCTTTATAGGCAGCACGACAAATTTTGAACACACGACTTTGAAAAACACCACCTCTGACAATATCGCATCCTAAACCACTACATTAGCATTTAGGATGCCAGCTATCATCCAACAATAGAAACAAAAGCTAACAAATATAAGAAAATCAATGAGTAATTTATAAAAATATGGCAATGCCAAAAAGCAAAGTGACCCAAAACCAATCGTACCTCCACCACCATTCATGATCTTCTGCAGCAAGCTGGAAGTATGTCAGGGCCACAGTGATGAAAGCAGTCACAATCAGAAGGATAATGAATACGATAAACAGGATGCTGTATATCGTATAAATCCTGTGACCCCAGACACTGGCAAATATATAGTAAAGCTCAATATAGATAGCACTGAAAGGAAGGAAGCCCGCCATCGCCATTTGAGGAACTGTACTCCGGTACCAAGGCAGTGGGGGAATCTCCCGAGGATACTTTGTGGTGCGACAAGGAGCTTGAAATTCAGCCTTGCTATTTTTGCCAGCAATCCCACCCAATACAAGCAAGGGAGCTGTGACCAGTGTCCATATGAGGAATATGACCACAATAGTGCCAAAAGGCAATGCTGCCGTGGAATTGTAGGCAATAGCAACAGTGTTAAGGAAGCAGAAAGTAAGGAACAGTGGCCCACAGAAAAGGCAACCTGTCAGCAACAGATTCCTCACCTACAAAGTTCAATTGGAGAGTAAATTCAGCCCACATCATCAGGCAATACAAGAAAATATTTGACATAAAAGCTAACATCACACAAGCAAAATGCTGTCAAATACCCAGTTTGGTCCCTCAAGCTGGCAATAGAAAGAGGTAGCTGTATATCCTGCAATCCCTGAGGTGAGTGCATAGATGACCACCAGTGCAGTGAACAATGCCCCTCGGTTATAAGGATAAAACACACCAACCAGGGCAAGCATGAATATGAACACCGTTCTGAGCATTAAGAGAATTGGATAGAAGTTAAAAAGAATTCTATAAAAAAGCAAAACCAATGATTTGCAAATTCCCATAAAAAAGGTCCTTACAGTGTAAACAGCTGAGTGCCAGAACCAAGGGCTGCAGCAAATAAAGATTTGTGCTTTGGATAACGAAATACATCTCCGTGAATGTACTTCCATCCAGTCTCCTCTTGGTCATCAGCTGCTTCCTCATCCTGGGCATACCTAAATAAAACCAAACAAAATGAAATTGAAAAGATCCCGAAAAAAATAAAAATAACAAATTCAAAATGAATAGTCACAATGTCGTCAAATGGAAAACTTACTTGACAAAATCATTTTTGAGCACTCGCATGAGAATTGTTGCAAGGAAACCAGTCAAGAGGAGAACCGTTACGCATGAATTGATAATTGAGAACCAATGGATTTCCAAATGATGTGGCAATGATGAAGAATGTGAGTACTTATCCATTCTTTTCTCAAAGGGGGTATCAGTTTCCTTCCATTTCACAGTGTACATAAAATCCACATCAACATCTTTGTCCTCTGTTAGGTCCACTACAGAATGTGGGTCCATCCTAGCGCTAATTTCAATCACACGATCCTTGTTATAGAGAACATCAAATTGTATGTGTTTGTAGAGGAAGTATTTGTACTCGCTCGGGTCGGCCTTCCCTTCCTTCTCAACCTTCCCTATGAATCCCCATATTGGCAAGTCATCATAGTACATCTGGAAGTAATAGTCCTTTTTCACAGCAGCTCTGAACCTGGCAACTTCCTCCTTTGATAGGTTCCTTTTGCAAACAACTTTGGAGTCATGCTCCTCCTTGAAGTTAAGTTTATAGGGAGCACTGACGAGCCGATCTCCATTGAGTACCTCACCAAGAGCTTCCGGTTTGTCTTTCACATGCTCTAACAAATGATGGCGATCTTAGCACGTGCGAATTATTCTCACAAGACAAGATCTTAAGCTGATCCAAAGTATGAGAGAAAAAGCCATTCTCCCCAACTGGAAACCACCACCAGCCCCACCACCCCCCCCCCCCCCCCCCCCAAAAAAAAAAAAAAAAAAAAAACTTCTCTTTTCCCCATATAATCCACCCACACATCCACCAAAGGGAAAAAGCAGATAAGAGGTAAAGGAAGCAAAACCATGAAAACATTCCCCACACAAAATATGACTACTCCCTTCACCTCTACTACACACGCAACTGTTATTTTAGACTGCATTAGCTGCACAGAGTCAAGGTCTTGAATATCCATCCAAAATAGCGATGGAACCCACTATAAGACCATAGAACCCTTGCGCTTGACTATAGTAATGAAGGTTAAAGGCAGTTTTTTTTTTTTTTTGGGGGGGGGGGGGGGGGGGGGGGGGGTGGGGTGTTTAAAGTAAAGGCAGTTATTTTGTTTATGTGGCACCAATGGATCAGAGATCTTAAATTAGGACAAATTAATCATAGTTTCCACTTCACAACGTTTCATTACCTAAACTTGTGACATCTCCTTTTTTTTCACCAATAAGTGTTATGACTTGGGCATTTTAGTGACTTCCTTCTTCCTGTAATGGACTAATGAGCTTCGATATAGTCCAGAACCCTCTAATATTTAAGGATAATGACACATTTCATTATAAGCACCACCCTTGAAGTCTGACAGTTTGACATGAACATTGCGAGTGATTCATTTCTGTTAATTTCCAGAAGGTTTCCCAGCATTTCTGGCGAAAGTTCTTTCTCCAGCACAAACTCCCCTTTGCACACAATCTCTTTAACATCCGAAAAAGCTCAAATAGTGACAAAGCTATATTGAAATTAACAGCTAAGTGACTCCACACAGCAGTAATTTGCACACCATGAATTAAACCGGAAAACATGTTGAGTACTGCCACCTTCATTCGACTCAGCGGTAAGGTAGAGTCGGGTTAAAAATTAGCACTTTCTTCATTTGTCAACGACAGCATCGTATCACTCATAAAGCACTCATCTAACTACAAATGTTCAGTCAAGATAGAGCCTAAAACCGCTTCGTGAAGAATAAAGAGAGATGCGAAGCGCACCTGGAGAGCAAAACGGCAGATCAAAGAAGCGGTAGGTTTCACTGCAAACAAAAAACGAGTACATAGCTTAGCATCAGCTTAGGCAAAAAAAAAATCCGCAAAAGTCACGCGACATCGAGTGAACCAAGACACAAATAAAACAACATCACCGTCTTAAACGAGCTTCATAGTCAAGTCTAACACCTCATCCGATGGCACCCAAGGAAGTGCACAAAAACGACAGCAGATCCGAACGAAGATCTAGAACGAAGCTCGGAACCGAAGAGAAGTCGAATCAATCGACAAGCGAGAGGGGGGCGGGGGGTGCGGCAGGAGTTACCTAGGGTTGTGGAAAGGCCCGACCTTGTTGGCGTAGAGAGGGACGGCCTCCCCGTCCTTGTAGCGGTGATCGGAGGCGTCGGATCTAACGCCGATCGCGAAGCAGGCGATCGCGAGCGAGATCGCGAGGAGACCAGTCGGATCCTGCCTCATGCCTTTCAAGATGCGGAAATGATGATCCTCAGGTTCTTGCTCGCTTAGGGTGAGCGAACGAACTCTTCTGAGCAGAGAAGCGAATGAAACGGAAGAAGATAAAAAGGAGGATCCGGAGAAGAAGAAACAAGAAAAAAGCCGAGAAATATTAGTGAAAACGACAAATTGCATCATAATCCTTGGAATTTGACGATTTTCAAGTTTGGTCCCTAACAGTAGCCATTTTTTAGGATTTTGTTTGACGGCAACCAAAAGGAGATTATTACCGGGCAGGATGAAGCTAGAATCCTACTTTTGAGAAAATGGCATTAATATTCTCTGAAATTTTTTACTCAATGTACAATATCGCACTGGACTTTTAATTGGATCAATATAATTACTGAAATATTGATAATTATTCAATATAGTCCTTCCATTTATTCAAAATGTAAATAATTTGATGATGAGAATTATTTTACGCAAAGTTACACTATTGTAAATGATGGGTCAATATATTTATCTTTTCATTCATTTACTTTTGAAAAGGAAAAGATAATGTGGGCGTGAACATGTCCTTCGTTATTTGATTGATGACGTTGATTACATATCCTAATTTTGAGGGGAATATCTTTCTTGGACAATTTACATGTAACTTTTTGTGTTGTCCGCCCTTTTAAATTTAAGAAACACCAGCAAATTCCATTAGCTTGAATTTACGGAAGTAGCATGTTGAACATTTTTTTTTACAACTAATATGTTCGGACCAGCTTGCGCGTACCTCGACTATTTTTTGGGGAAGACTAGCACAGCAACCCGCCGCCATGACCTTCTACTTAAATCACAAATATTTTCATATAGTCTAAGGACTAGATTACAAAAATTTTAATATTTCAGATATTAAATTGAATAAATTAAAAATTCAAGAATGACAGTGTACGATAAAGTAAAGTTTAGGGACCATTGTGGTGATCTCCTTTCAAACCTAGCCGAGACTCAAGTGAGCAAGAGCAAATTTTATAACCAAAATGTCACTTTCCAAACTCGTCTAAATTCGTTGTTAGGTGTCTTTTGCCCATCGGGATCACGCGACCCCAGGCGGTCCTTGGTCAGTTAGATCTGCTATTGCCGCATCTCGCCAATCGTCCTTGCTAAAGAAGATGAACAGTATTTACGGTTTTACTTTTTCAAAAAGATAAAGTAAAATTTTTACTGAGATTTTGAGAGCAAAATAAGCCACGTTATTTTCATTAACGGGGCTTCATCATTCCAAAAATTTATAGCAACATATTGTCCAGGACATGGGCAACTCGTGGGCATACTACAGCGGAGTCTACAACTAAATAAGAGAGAAAATTGTTATTTCCTCTTGTTTTGGGCAACAATACTTTGAAAATCACTATGTTGATTATTAGACATGATTATCGAGTATATCACCATATTATAAAACAAAGCATCATAGTCCTTTACTCTATTATGTCATACATGATTCTTGTGCATGGTCAACAAAATCACTAGACACTAAAATTCAACTCATGCAAAAATCACGTCACTGAATGAAATGCTTGCAAGAATCATAATGTAGATCGAGACGACGAAAACTTTAAGGAGTAAAACATTGAAATCTACGCTAGAAAGTTGATCAAAATTAAAATGCCGTGCCCACACCTTATTCTGTCTTTTTCTCCTGTTCACTTTTATTTTCCCCTCTTAACATTTTTCTGTTTCTGTTTTTTTTATTATTATTATTTCACTTATCTTAAGATTTTATTAATTGCATGATTGTGGATGAACTCAATTCAATTGGGTACAATTCTTGTCTACTTGTAATTAGAAATTTGCGTCTTGTTAATCATGATTAACAAGATTAAGACGATGTCATCAGCAACTTGTATCATCTTTTGCAGTGGACAGGACACAAACGACCAGGACTGAACAAAAAATGAGAAGACTTAAACAGCTTTAACGTGGAGAACCACCAATGAGAACATGTTTCGGTACTTTAAATACGTCACCGGACGATGAAACCGCCCAGAAGACGACCGAGCCGCCCAAAGCAAAGCGAAAGAGTACGCACTGTTACTACGTGCATGAGTGTATATTTGTGTCGCGTGTCATGGAGAAAACATGGCATCATCTGTACACATCGGAGAAGGCTAAAACAGAAGGCCAAGACGGCATAGAGCGGCCACACATAAGATCAACAGCTCCTGCCCATGTCCTGACCAGACACAGCAGACGGCGCCTCATGGCATTTCATCCATAGGAAGGAACGTAATGGGACTTTGACGCGTTGTTGGAGCATAAACCCTCCTAGTCGCTCTTGATAGAGCTGTATATGTGCCGGACGTACAGCAGAGATGCGTAGAACCCCACGGACCCACACATGAGGAAGATGCAATAGCAGATCCAAGCCATATACCCAAAGAAGAAAGAGAGTTGTAAGAAGCCCGAGAAGTCCGATCTCCAATAGTAGTAATAGAAGCAGAAACCGTAGACATACAGACCAACCGATCCACCGCACAGAAAGGACCTAAAGTGAGCAAGATAATCAATTCAGTCAGTACAAAGGAATAAAGACGCTTCAATGGCAGAAGGTTAATCCTGGGATGTTGACAATGTCAAGAAACAGGATCTCATTCAGATAATAGGCACATCGTAAGTGTTAGCTACGTTTGCCAACAACAAACAATAAATAGCACAACCATGACAATTAGAGCAACCATTAAACTCTTCTGTGTTGCGTCTAACTGTTTTCTGGCCAGCTTTCAAGCACCCTGAAAATATAACATTCTTAAGGGCTATCTCCATGCTACTTCAGTGGGTCATCCATTATTAACGTCAGTGGGACTCAAGACTTGACAAGGATCCTTCACATTCCATGATACTACAAGCCCTTAAAATTTATAACTGGGAGACTAGGATAACCTGGTTAAAGAATTGCAATCACAATTCAAATTCAAACATATGTTAGCCAGCACCACATTCCGGTCTTGATATGGTAGATGGGCTGTTAATCAGTTTAGTACATATGGGAAAATGCTAAAACACAATCAAGCCAAATTATGCCTATTCTATTCCTTACAAGCTGGTAAATTTGAAAAATGCAGTTCCAATAAGCACATCTATTCAATTTCAGTTGAACATTTGTAACAGCAGCAACCTTTCTATTCATGTGAAGTACACAGGCATAGCCTGTTGAACATTCCTCAAATTCCTATAATCACATGTCCTACAATTTCATGGATGTCAAATTTATAGGCACTTGATCCTGAATTCCAATTAAAGTAAAGCAGCCTGATTGCAAGATAATCTGTCTTTAGTTGACAAATTTGATGATATACATGGTGACTGGTATCTCATATAAGGCTACTGTGTTTTAACATATCTGAACCAACTTTTGTCTTGTTTCTGTCATTTTAAAACCAGGATATTGGCATTGCACCTTCTGATATAGCTAACGGGGTTTGATCCAATTCAAAAATCGTCCACTGTTCTTTTTCTTTTTGGAGGACCATCATTCACCTTTGACATTCAAATGATGAAATAAACGAAGATGCAAATAAATGGAAGGAAAGGAGATATCACTTCCATCTTTAGCAAAAAGTTCGAAAAAGTGGCATCAGAGAGAGAGAGAGGTGCACCTCAACCACCATCGATGATCTTCAGCAGCTAGCTGAAAGTGTGTCAGGGCCGCAGTGATTAACGAAGTTGTGATGAGCAGAATAACGAAGATGACAAATATTGTGCTATAATGGGTGTAGACCCTATGACCCCACATGCTGGCAAATATGTAATACAGCTGAATGTAGATCGTAGAAAAAGGTAATAAACCTGCCAGGACCATCTGTGGAAGAGTGCCCCTGTACCATCGCATTGACGGGACCTCTCTGGGGCACTTTGAAGTATCACAAGAAGCTTTAAACTCCCCATGGCTCTTTTTCCCACATATTCCCCCGAGAACAAGCAATGGTAATGCAAGTGATATCCAAATGAACAGTAATATCAAGATTGTTCCTAGAGGAAGCGCTGCATTTGCTTGGCAAGACACGGCGACAGTATTAAGGAAGCAGAATATAAGGAACAACGGCACAGATGATAAGGACCCCGTCAGCAGCAAATTTTTGCCCTGTTGTAAAACTCAGAAGATTAGGCTCGAGTTTCATGATGAAAATGATTGTATTCAAATGGAGATGCTAAAGATATAACCTGTTAGAACATACCCAATTCTTTCCCTCAATCTGACAGTAGAACAAGACGGCTAAATATCCAGCAAAGCCAGACGTCGTGGTGTACAGGACTATCAATGCTATGAACAAATTTCCTCGGTTGTATGGATAATATACGCCCAGAAGCCCAAGTAGCAAAGTAAATGTGGCTCTGAAAAGACGTGTAGATAATCAGAAGTTTAGAACGCTAGAAGTTAGAAGACTGCCGATCGGCCTGTTATGTAAGATGATCTCAGACACATTGATTGGTTAGGAAACTCACAGAATGCACAACTGAGCACCAGAACCAAGGGCTGCAGCAAACAAAGACCTGTGCTCTGGGTACCGGAAGACATCAGAGCGGATGCACTTCCATCCTGTCTGCTCTCTGTCTACTGCTGCGTCCTCAGGTATCAAACTGCACAGTGATCAAACAAGTAAACAACACATATTGCATAGCATAGAAAGAGAGAACAGAATAAGAACAAAGAAAATGTGAAAAAAAATGCTTGCGCTCTTACTCATAGAAATCCTTCCGGATGACTCTCATATAGTAAATTAAAAGGCATCCAAACAGAATCAGAAACGTCACACAGGCATTGATAATTGAAAAATGGTGTGTTGTAGAATGCCTTGGCACTGAATATTTCTTCATCCTTTCATTGAAATGTGCGTTCGTTTCTATCCAATGCACACTGTACAGTATCTTTATGTCCACTTCCCTGCCTTCAGTCAACTCCACTTCCTCATTGGGGTGCATCAACAAATGAGTCTCTATTATTTGATCCTTATTGAAAAAGATTTCAAGTTCGAAATGCTGGTAAAGGAGATATTTGTGCTCTGACTTATTTTTTGATGATCTGCCAAACTTTCCTATAAATCCCCATATTGGCAAGTCATCAATGTACATCTGAAAGTAATAATCCTGCTTAATTGCAACTTGAAACTGAGATACTTCTTCACTTGTCAACTTCTTTGCACATGCGACCTCTTGATCTTTCCGCTGTAGAAATTTAGCATTGAATGGAGCAGTTACTAAGCGATCTCCAATCAATATCTCACCGAAAGTCTCCTGCTTCTCCTCCATACGATCTGCCATAATGAAAATCTGGAGAATTCAGGCAGGATAGGACGGGTATGCATAATGGGGAAAAGGACGAAAGTGAGGCACTTGAACCCCAAACAAAACTTAGGTGCACGTTGCAAAGCTAACCTGGTCGACAAAATGGAAGACTGTAATAACCATATGTTTCACTGTAACCATCACACGAACAGGAAGTAAGAAAGCATATACAGCAACATTATTAAGAGGAAAGCATTATGTAGATTTGATAAATGCAAGGACAATGTAACTATTTCCAGCGGTAGAACATTGTATTGAACCTCAAACTGGCGCATTTAAACAACCATGATCTTAGCGGAATGCCAGCATACAACACATTCTCCGTTTTATCCTCTACAGACATCATGCTCAAAGGCACTCCATACTTTTCTAGAAAATGAAAAGCTAGCTTCCTGAATTGACAGGTTGATAATTACCTTGGATTTTCAAATGGACCAACTTTGTTGACGTAAAGAGGAACTGCATCGTCTACTTTGTACCTATGCTCCAGCAAATCTGATCTCACATGACTGAAGTAACAGATGACAAGAAGAGGAACAGCCAGAAGTACCACATATTTCTCCATCCCCATGTTACATCCAATGGTGAGATCAAACTATCTGTGATTTTAGGAGCCCTGAAGCATGAAGGGAGGACCTACACGTTCAAAACAGAACCCATGAGGGATATTATTTTTGTCTTAGTTTTAGTACATCAACATTGATTTAGAACATCAAAAGATCGAGGGGAAATTCAAGGCTTGAACACCATTTGTCCGTGGTCAACAGTTCATACATCTGGACAAGAGTTACTTTAATAAACTAGAAAAGATGTCCATTGGCAAATGGTTGGTTTCCCTGATTGCATACCGTAAGAGTACAAGGGCCAAAATTGCTGAAAGCAATATCGATATATTTAAAGTGACAAGCATGAGTTTATTGAATGTTTAAGGTTGCTACACTATATTGGCATCTTTATCTTTTTTGAACTAATTTTACTTAAGAAATATGTAGAGCTAAATATTAACTGTATGAGGGCTAAGGATGAGGAAAACTACTTAACCAATGGGATAGCCATCAAGGCTTATCTTGATTAACGAGTCTTCATTCATCGAAGCCGCCACAAACATGACCTCTAATTGGTGGAAATGTTTACACGATTATTATGGATCAAAAGTTATCACTTCAGGCCTGAAATTCCAATTTAGAGAACTAGAACCAAAACCTTGTTTGCACCACCAATGACTGAGGAACTAGGCACGTCCACCTTTTGCAAACTCGTGATCTTGACAGTCCATGTCCTGGAATTCAAAATCTGGAAATTTAGTAGCTTTCTGCAGAACATTTTAGAGCTTCTGAAATTCACATATGTCTTCACATGAGGAAGCTTTGCATATCGAAAAGCTTTAGCAGCTGAAATAAACACATCCCCATTCTTACGGAACATTATGAGTGTCAAGTGGTCTTGGTTCACATCTATCCAGGTGCACTAATATTTCTTGCATGTGTCGATGTATTGAAAAAACGTACTACCAAATCACTACACAAGAAGGTGATGGTCTCCATAAGTTCATTACTTGATAGGTTTTGGCATGCACCCCGAGATATGTAGTGTCAGACCTACCTAAGGCTTTCATCAGTTTCAGCTCCACTGAGTCATGATCATTTTCAACCGGACTGATACATCTATGGGAACTGAGAAAAATGTCTAGCCTACATGTGACAAGCTGCATTAACTTAAAAAGGGGACATAAATGATCATTAAAGTTGTCCATGCATCAAGAAGCCCCTGGTTACTAAAAATTGCCACATATTTGTTGAAATTGCACACCAATATTTGCTTCACTAAGTAAATTAAGCAAAATATGTCTTATTCTACTGTTCTCACGCAAGATTTATCCCCAATTCTTCCATTAGCTAACACATATTTTACCTACATTACGCAAAGATAACGAAAGACTAGAAGAGGACCATCTCGCTACTTCCTCAACGACTTAGTAGTAGCTTTGGATAGAAACTGAAGTTTCAAGAGTGAAGATGGTCTTCTCAACTTGTACGTGTGAATATCCTAAGAGCGCGCAATCACTCGCCTATGTAAGAGAGAAGAAGGCAGACGATTAACTTCTTCTACAGGTAGGTTGCTCATTGTAGTTTAATGAAGCTTGCAATCTGACCGCTAAAGTTTGACCTCCAATAGCCGAGTTCTATTAAATTCGATCCATTTTCAGTAGATGCTTTCACCCCCATCAACATTTTCCAACTACCCTTCAGCCCGAATCACGTGAAAGAAGCTGGGCGGCTGGCATTCGCCTAACCAGAAAACTGACTAGTTCGGGAACAGGGACATAGCCCTCAGAGCTTCCAGGCTAGATTACAAGATTGGGTAACATCAATGAAGCATCTACATCTATATGGCCACAGAATATCCCCAAACCTGTGGCAAACCTGTGCCACTGCCACCAAATTCGGCTATATCTAGAAACTTCAGTAAACTTGATGGACTGACGAGCTCTTGAATCAGAGACAGTTATTTGCAGCTCGAACCATCTTGAGTCACCGCTACCAGCAAAAGCAACTATGACAGTGCATTCGGTAGTTACCAAATCAATACTGAAACCATCCTGCAACTAAGTACGCTAGAGAGAGGGAGAGAGAGAGAGAGAGAGAGAGAGAGAGAGAGAGAGAGAGAGGGCGACCTTTGTTTATGTCGGAACTGAGCCGATTGCAGGCGGATGGCGACGAGGAAAACAAGGAGCGGGACGATCTGAATTCTGAATACTGGATAATGATACATGGGCCAGCAATGTGTGTGACTTGACGAAGATGACGACGAAGTCCGACACAGCGCAATTCATGGCGTGTTGACTGCTGTCGAACGCGAGCACAAGTCAACGGAATTCGCTGACTCGGATCCCGAAGGGGCTTGACTGGCGATTTTTTCTGATGAACAACAAACCTTTTCGGCCGGTTGGCCCAATTTCAAGTCTCTACAGCCCGCTTCGGGCTTGGAAATGAAAGGAGATGAGACTCGTCCGCACCCAACTAGTCCGGACAATTAGGCTAGTCGATGATTTAGTTTGATTCGATTTTTCAAAAAGATCGAATAGGATTAAATTATTAATGTGCAAGCTTGAACTGAATAAAAAATTCAGTTATGTTCAAGTTGATTTTAGAATTTACTTTCCTCTTTTATTTATTTTATTTTATTTTTTAGCTAATTAGATCGCTCATCCCTAGGTGAGCGCCAACTACGCCCTTGCCCAGACTCTCATGACATGGGCGAGGGCTTTACTGCCCTCAGCCCCCCCAAAAAAAAAAGAAAAAAAATGTTATTCTGGAGATTTTCAGTGTGATTTAATTAATCGAACTCGATCGAAATAACTGAATTGGAATAAAAGAAGGGTTAATACCACCAAAAATCATAAATTAGTACACATGTGACAAATTTATCCATAAAAAATAATTATTTTTATCCATAAAAGAATGGTTATTTTTCAGTTACTTGAACCAAAAATCGAACCAAAGTGAAATGCACAAAAATTTCGATAAAGTTCAGCTCTGTTAGTGGTTCGATTCGGTTCTCTAATTGGATCTTGACACCCCTACCGTCGAGTGTGATAAATAATCTGTCTCCATCCCGACCATAGTGGGTTAAGGTGTTCTAGAAAAAATCGAAAACCCGAGCCAAGCCAAATTGATTAGTTAAGTTCATTGTTAATTTTTTTTTTGGTCGAAGTTCCTTGTTAATTAGTTTGGTTTTGATTTGGGCTTTTTCGTTAGTTATTTATTTACATGGTTTTAATTTCTAGTTTCATGTCCCTAAAACGGAATCGAACTGATAAGTTTAATAATTAAATTTACTTCCCTTTTTTTTTTACTAATGAAGTTTGCAGTTTGGTATAACTAAGTGAATTCTTCCTATCTAAGTAAGATTCTTTAATGCTGTCAAAAATAAGGCTTCTGGTTCTCAAATTTGTCACTAATAGATTGATTTTTACTCTTGAAAAATAGTTACGAGAATTTTTTTTTAATCTCAATTAAAAAATTGATTTTTATATCATCTTTTGAGCATTCCGGATTAGTTACATAAAGCTTCTCGATGTTCTGATAAGTTAATCCGCTTTAATTGTGATTATATAGTTCTTTTATTCAAAGAATTTTGTAAAAATAGGTGCTCTTTTCTAATCCCATTGCCTGTTGGAATTTGATGGTCTAAATATTTATTAAAGTAGCAACAATTTTAATTACATTGGTTTGGATTTGGATTTGGATTTGGGTTACAATTTGCGCAAACTGAGAAGTTTGATTTAGGTCGAGAATATCTCCGAACCAAACCGTGAAGGTTCCGGCACAGGATAATGGCAATAGTCACACAAATTGGCATAGGTTGTAAAATTGAATTAGGTTGTCAGTCGATTATAATTTATTTCGTTTATCTGATTGTGACAAAGAAACATTGTCCAACCTAAGATAACACTTTCGTTTTGTCATGGTTGGCATATCCTTTGGAGCCGCATTTGTTAGTCCGAATTTCTAGTTAAATAGTACTGGGTAGGGTAATATAAGAAACTCAAGAATTTTGTCATATCCTATCTTTTACTTGGTAAACTATGGATTTAAAGTCGGATAAATAGAGGTAAGGCACTGCTGAAATTGACTCTATTTTACCAAAACGTCACGATGATTTTAGAAATTATTCAATGATGAGCATTAATGGTGAATTGTTATTTAGCAGAGGTTTGTGCCATTTGAATTTGAGCACAACAACGATGGAACAGGTCCCGTGAAACTTGGAGTATTGATTTGGAGTTGAATCCTTTGAAATGACACACTGGGCTTGCTTGTTTTCTTGTCAAGTAAGTAAATAAGTGCTGAACAATCTAATTATTCGATCTCTTTTCGCAAGTTGAATATGTACTCATGTAGGTCATCCAAGAGAGCTATTTCAAATATCAAGAACCCTTTTGAAAGTTGACGATCAACCTCGAGCTCTTCATAACATATCAAAACCCCTTTCGAATGTTGAAAATGTTCAAACGATTAAAGAATAAGGAATGTGATCTCATGCCATGCTCTACGATCGATTAAAAAACAATACAGTGAAGGTACTCAACTTTTTGGCCGAAGATCCCGGCATGGCGTCGCCAGAAAGATGGCCTATAGTGTCTTAGTGCGCTATTTTTTTTTTTTTCTAATCGTGATCCGTTTTAATCTGATAATACGTGCATAATACGACATCCAAGCGAAAGACTATTAACATAACACAATCAGGCATCCACACAGACATACAAGCGTAATCAATTGACGTAGGCACCATACCTAAAGGGTATAGCCTCATAGGCTTTCATTACCGATGCCTGTTATAAACGAGTATTTTTATTCACGCATAATAGAGTCATCTGATCATAAAATCTTTTAAATTAAAAAGGTACACTGGAAGGATCAAAATCAAGAACTACACCAGAACACTACCCACAATCGCCATCGACGTGCCCCGACACCACCACAATCGACCATAGCCACTTGTACCTAGGACAAGAACTAAAGAGTGAGCTGAAGCTCAGCAAGTGAATCATCTAATCAAACGACTAAATTATCCGTTGACCATTCATTTGAGCAGAAATCAACAAGCAACTAATCAACACGCACCAATGCAAGTCACTACGAAATGCGTACACGAGAGGCCACAAGACTTCATTAAACCTCTCCTCCAATCTCACGGCCCAACACCCATATATTCCCGATTCCAATCCGCGACAAACAGGCGACTTACTAAGCGATCCGACTTTACATTCAGCCTACCCCAGAGCCAGATGGTAAGGATTTAACTAGCTAAATCAACATACAAGTACCGAAGCTCGTGGGTCTTTCCTCACTACCGTACGGTCGAACCTCCCTCTATAGGGTCCAACTTCAATTCATTACAGGCCGACCCCAATCAGAAAGATCAACTTATATATTCTGCCCCAAGACCCCGAGATGCCAATTCGAGCAAAGGGTTGGAGCCGACCATGCAAACCCGAGCGCCAATTGGTTTACCCAAATCCAAAACCAAAACCAAAAATCCGCGATTAAGCCGAACAACAAATGAGCAGACTAGTAAGGGTAGATACCTACTTACCTTTGATCATTGTCCTTAAAATACAACTCCTCGATTATTGCTGCTAAAACTAATCCGATTCTCACGCTAAACGGATAGGCGAAAATCGGGATGTTACACGGCCACATTTGATGGTCGCCGCCACCGGAGAAGCCTCATTAGAAAGGCAGCCCAGCATGGTGGAGAGGCGGACCAACATTGAGGAGAAGCGATGTGGGAAAAAATTGATTCTCCCCGTGTCCGCTATCTTGAGAAATCCTAGTTTATCGCACCTTATCTCCTGAGATTTTTTTATCCTGGCTATATCTCATATATCCTATCATGGACTGTCAAACATATAATAGGATAAAATATGTCCTATTCCGAATATGTAATTATGTTAAAGTTGAAATAAGAGTCCATTTCATCTTCTTCTTCTTTTTTATAAAAGAAACTAAAGAAAAAAAAAACGATTTCCAATTTATTCTTCAGTAAATGGGTTGTGAAATGCTTTTTCTGTTTTTAGACTATCCAATATATGTGTTACATCTTCTATGCAAAAATATTCCATTTTCATAAGGTATTCTTGACTCTTGTTCAAATGGTCAAATAATTTGTGTATAATGTACCTTTTGAGGCAATTATAGGACCTAGAAGGCAATTCTAATTGATCAATAAGAATATATTTTAATTCTATTTCTTTTTTTTTTATATCCTGACAATCAAATGCAGCCTTTTTGATAATAAGCACGGCATAGATAGCACGGAGAACTAATGCGATTACCAATAATATTGTTTTGCCAAAAATGGATGTTGACCCAATTAATAAAAAGGCTTTCACTATAAAGTTAATTTTCTTTCGTGGCAACTCCGAACAAGACTTGAATTCGTGTAATGTTGAAGAAGAACAATAAATTCAAAGATAAAAAGATATAGATAATGAAAATTGAAAGGACATTAACATTGATAAAATGAAAAAGACATCGAGAATATGTGATCATGACAAGGGATGATGATACAATGGGACAAGTACTAAAAAAATCGTTAACCTACTACACATGTACAAATTTAATCGTAAACTAAACATTACAATTGTACCAATTGAATTCTAATTTTTTAACAATTTGTCAAAAGAGTCTATCCAACCAAATATTGATCGAAAGTTATTGACATGGACGATGCCTGTCTTACGTGACACAATGAGTGAAGAAAGAATAAAACAAGTGTATGGTCATTTTAAAGACGTCATTGGGCCAAAATTCAATGACCGAATTTAGGTAGCAACTGAAAATTGATACTTTTTCATAATAAAAAGAGTACAAGTCAAAATTGAGATATGAACTAAAATTGATGCCGTTTAGGGAAACTGGGCATATGTTCGCTTTTAGAGAGCAACACAACCATATGTGATGTGACAGATGAGGTGAATGCCATCCATCATTCGTGTCGTGCACTTAAGGACTAAAATTAAATGTAGGGTGAAGAAAGGAAATCCCATCCTCCCTCCTTGTTACCAAATGGTGGCATTACATACGACATATTCCATGCCCTAATGTGCACTCTTGCGGGTGTTTTCATAAACTAAAAACAGCTTTAACCTGGAAATCAACCAAGGAGAACTTGTCTCAGTACTATGAACACATCACCAGATGATGAAACAGCCCTGAGGACGGCCAAGCCTCCCAAACCGAAGAGCTAAGAGTGGAGACTCTGCAACACTAGAAAGCATAAACCGGAATTCCTATCATAAACCCTTTCTTTTTTCTAGCATTCACGTGCATAAGAGCTAAGAGCGGATTCTCAAGCAAGAAAGCATTGTTTAGCATGAACAGATGCATCATAATGCACGTGGTTAATAAACACTTCGTTCTGTCATTGACAAAGCCTGGCGTCATCCATATATATACCAGAAAAGGCCAAAATAGAAGACCAAGCTGGCATAGAGTGCCCATACATAAGATCAACAGTTCACGACCGTATCCTGACCCGATATTGTAGGCAGGGCCTCATAGCATTTCCATCCATATGAAGGAACGGGACGGGACTTTGAGGCGTTGTTGGAGCATAAACAACCTCAGTCACTCTTGATAGAGCTCTATATGTGCCGGACATGCAGCAGAGATGCATAGAACCCCACAGATCCAAACATGAGGAAGATGCAGTAGCTAATCCAAGCCATATACCCGACGAAGACAGAGAGTTGTAAGAAGCCGGAAAAATCTGATCTCCAATAGCAGTAATAGAAGCAGAAGCCATAGAAATACAGACCAACCGATCCACCACAAAGAAAGGACCTGGAGGGAGCAAAATGGTAAATTCAGTCAACATAGAAAGGAATATAGGCTCTTCAATTGAAGGGCAGAGACTAATCCTGGGATGTTGACAATGTCAAGAAACAGGATCTCATTCAGAAAATATGCACATCATAAGAATAAGCTGTGTTCGCAAACAACAAACAATAAAGAGCGCAGCTAAGACAATTGGAGCAGCCGACTTTCACACACAAAGACAATATAACATTTTTAAGGATTCCTATGCTAATCTCCGTACACTTTAACGCGTCATCCATGATTAACTTCAATGGGTCTCGAGACTCAATAAGGGCCTTGACATTCCATGATCCCGTGAGCACTGGAAATTCATGACTGGGAGACTAGGATAACTTGTGAAAGAATTGTGATCGCGATTCAAATTCAATCATTGGCTAAGCCAGCACCACATTCCGATCTTGATATGATATGATTGTAATTAAACAGAAAGTGCAAACAACTCCATTTGATGTTAGGCGTGTGCTAAGAGTTGGCAATGTGATATGTTCTTATAAGCCCACGATGCTTGGTGTTATTGTCAGTTCAATGTCAACTAACAATTTAGTCAGAGTTACATTACAGTGGTGCTTCAAAACCTTAAGAGTTTTCATGGAAACTAGGGGTGTCCAACTCGAAGAGAATGATACATGACATGAGTCCTATGCTTGCCCCTGAAAAGTAATATTGCTCAAGAAAATAAAAGAAAGAAAAATAAACTTTTTCACGCAAAAAAAAATGCCATAAGTAAATTACTCATATATCCTCCACTTGAATGCTTCTTTCACACGCTTGGTTCCCTTGAATAGGGCCAACCTGGCATTAATGGAATCAGAGAAATACGACAGGTTGTGGAACGTATAGATAGCCATTTACATAGGCCATCGTTTCACTTGGTCCAGTTCTTCCGGTGAGTCTCGCAAACAAAAGAAGATTGATAGGATGCTCATTAACGCGCATTGGAGCCGTGAATTCTCTTTCTCGGAAGCCTCTTTTCTACCCCCGGGAGTCTCGGACCATAGTCCTATGATCATCCATATCTTGGCCCCTCCGAAGTCCAGGCAGCTCTTCAAGTTCTTCAACTTCTGGATCACCCACCAATCCTTCTTGCCTATGGTAAGCCAGGTTTGGGACACTAACGTTCGGGGTACTCCTATGTTTCAAGTTTGCACAAATCTTAAAATTCTTAAAGGGCGTCTCAAGCAGTTTAATAGGAAGTCCTTATCGGACATCTCGGCATGGACCATTGAGTCTAGAGAAGCTCTTGATTCTGCTCAAGCCGCGCTTCAGTTGGATCCATTCAATCAGGGGCTGGCTGATACCGAAGAGGATCACTGCCAACGCTTCTCCACTCTTTGACTACAGGGGGAGTCTTTCTTCAAACAAAAATCTCAAGTTTTGTGGCTGAAGGAAGGGGACTTGAACACCAAGTACTTTCATCATTATGTGAACAAAAGACAACTCCGTAACAGGACACTCTCAGTGACGGATACCTCGTCTAGATTGTCTCACCTTTTCTTTGCTGATGATTTACTCATCTTTGCCAAGGCTAATCTTACCTCTATGGAACTACTCAAGTTGGGTCTGGATAGGTTCTCCGACTAGTCTGGACTTAGACCAAACAAGAGTAAAAGTGAATTCTTTTGCTCGGGTGGGGCTCAACTTCAGCAGTAGCTCCTTTCGTCTCTTGGTTTTCAGGAATGTGCGTTGCCAATCCAGTATCTTGGGGTTCCCATTGTCACCCGCCTTCTTAGTAAAGTCGATTGCATCTCTTTGGTTAATGCTATCATAGCTAGAGCCCGATCGTGGTTGCAACGATTCGTCTCTTTTGCGGGACGTCTTTTGTTGATCAAAACGGTTCTTCACGCTATCCAGGCTTTTTGGGCTTGCGTCTTTATTCTTCCTAAGACTGTATTGCTTCGTATTGAACAAATTCTCAAGCAATTCCTTTGGAAATACCCTGAGTTAGGCACCGGCGGAGTTAAGGTGTCTCGGGATAACACATGCTTACCCAAGGAGGAGAAGGGACTTGGCATTCAAAGACTCCGATTGCAATAAGCGACAATGTTTAAACATATATGGATTCTTTTCACAAATAAAACGCCAATATGGTGCAAGTGGATCCATTAGAGCTTCCTCAAGAACAAGAATTTTTGGGTAGCCAAGAGACCGACTTCCTGCTCTTGGTCCTGGAAAAAGATACAAGGTAGCGAGCATCTCTTTCGCTGGCACGTGGGAAGCGGCAATATATCCTTCTAGCTTAATTCCTGGCATACGAAGGGTCCTCTTCACAAATTGTTTTCTGACCTGGATATTTATAGGTTTGGTATATCTAGGAAGGCAATGGTTCTAGATTTCTTAACTACAACTCACTTGCCCTCGAGGGTGAACGACGTCATGGGAGCTTGGTCCAACCCCATACCATCCCTCACCCTTGAGAATCGTGAGGATACACTGCTTTGGATCACCCATTCTTCTGGCGTCTTCTCCTCAACTTCGTCTTGGGATTATTTTCAACACAAAGGTCAGGTGGTCCACTGGCACTCTTTCATTTGGAACCGTCATCTTGCTCCTCGGCATTCCTTCATTCCGTGTCTTATTACGCTCAATAGGTTACCAACCCAAATCATCCTTCTTGCCTATCATCGAATAACGGAAGGTACCTATGCTTTTTGTATTTGTCGGCCTGATTCTGTTGACCATTTATTTTTTGGTTGTCGAATCACAAATTCCCTTGCATTATTCCGGTCGGCCACGTGCAACTTGGATTGGCACAATGCTACTTGGCAAGACAACCTTCGTTGGGCAACGCGTTGCATTCGGGGCAACTCTTTCCACCAATCCCTTGGCGCCCTTTGTCACATGATTTGGACGGAATTAAATCACATCCTCTTTCGCAACAAGCGACTTAATATGACAGCCCTCAAGGCACATCTCCAGAAGATAGTCAAGGAAAAGTCTCTCTTTTAGCCGTGTTGATGACACCCCTAGAAACCTAAGAATGCAACCTCATTGGGGCATCTCTTCAGATCTTTGATTGATTTTGGTGGAGGTTTGGACTCCCTTGCTGCTGTTTTTGGGCTGCTTTGTTTAGCCGGCGTTTTCTTGTATAGCTACATGTATACATTACACAGGTTCGTTTTTCTGTATATGTAGCAGCCACGTTGTGTGGCCTTTTGTTTTTTCTTTTTCCTACCCGAGGTTCCCTTGCGCTTGTACCGACAATTCGGTGATGTGCAGTGAAGGTTTGTAGTCAGCGCTTTTTGTTAATACATACCTTACTTTTACCCCCCCAAAAAAAAAAAACAGGTTGTGGAACGTATGATATATCATGCCTGCTTACTTGGGTCCCAACTCTATGGTCCGATGCTAATGTCTTATAAGTTGGGGAAAAGTTTGTAACTTCCAGGACTCACATGGATCAGTAGAAGATTGTTAAGTGTACATAAGCAGCAGCCTACTCCCCAAAGATCACTGCCAAGGTAGTCCTTTGAGCGGCATGGCCCACATAAATCATAAAATGCTAAAACACAATCAAGCCAAATTAGGGTATCTTCCAAACTGGTAAATCAGAAAAATGCAGTTCCAAGGAGCACGCACTTAATCTCAGTTGAACATCTTTAAGGGCTGCGGCCTATTGATTTATGTGAAATGCAATGGCACATCCTTTTGATCACTCCACAATTCCCTATAGTCACATGTCCTACAATTTCCCAGATATGAAAGTTATAGGCATTTGATCCTATATCCAATTAAAGCCAAGCAGCTCTACTGCACGAGAAATTGTCTCACTTAGCCAAAGGTTCGCGTGGTTCGGAATGATTCCAAATTTTGTCTTGTTTCTGTCATTTTAAACCTAGAAGATTGGTGTTGGCTCTTGTGATGGTTTGAGCATATTCTCCGAAGTCCCCTAGATGCTCCGGTACGAACGGAAGTTTGTTATCGAGAGCATAACACGAAAAAAGGAAGAAGTCGGCCAAAACTTACTTGGGGGAAAGTAGTAAAACAAGATTTAATTGAGTGATAAATAGATAGGGACAGAGTAGAGTAAGTCTATTAGTATTGTGAACGAATAGTGTGTGTATCTTTTTTATTTATTTTTATATATTTATCTTTTTTCCCTCATCGATTTTGCTTCTTTTGAATCTTTGGGGTTTATTGATCACCGATCTCAATTAATTTGGGATAAAGGTGTTGTTGATGTTGATATTGGAGTACCATTAATTCACTTTTGACATTCACACGATGAAATAAACAATGAAGAAAATTAATGGACGAAAAGAACTTACACTTACCATAATTAGCAAAAAGCTCAAAAAACTGGTAGAGAGAGAGAGAGATGTTCCTCCACCACCATCGATGATCTTCAGCAGCTAGCTGAAAATGTGACAGAGCCATGGTGATTACCGAAGTAGTGATGAGCAGAATAATGAAGACGACAAACGTTGTGCTGTAAAGGGTGTAGACATTGCCACTCCACAAGCTGGCAAATATGGAGCACAGCAGAACGTAGATCGCACAAAAAGGCAAGAAACCTGCCAGGACCATTTGTGGAAGAGTGCCCCTGTACCATCGCAGTGATGGGACATCTCTGGGGCACTTTGAGGTCTCACAAGAAGCATGAAACTCACCATGGCTCTTTTCCCCAGCTACTCCGCCAAGAGCAAGCAATGGTAATGCAAGTGATATCCAAATGAGCACTATTATCAAGATGGTTCCCAGAGAAAGCGCTGCATTTGCTTGGTAAGACACCGCGACAGCATTAAGGAAGCACAATATAAGAAACAACGGAACAGAAGTTAAGAACCCTGCAGTAGCAAATTTTTGCCCTGTTTTACAAATCAGAAGATTAGGCTTCAAATTTCATGGTGAAAATGATGTGAGTTCAAATTGAGATGATAAGGACGACAAAGCCTGTTAGGCCATACCCAATTCTTTCCCTCCATCTGACAGTAGAACAAGGCGGATAAATACCCAGCAAATCCAGAAGTCACGGTGTACAGGGCTATCAATGCTACGTACAAATTTCCTCGATTGTATGGATAAAATACCCCCAGAAGCCCTAGTAGTAAAGTAAATGTGACTCCGAGAAAAAAGACTGTCAAAATGATCAGAACTTTAGAACACAAGAAGTAAGCAATCTGCAAAACGGTCTGGAGTAAGATGATCTCTCGGACGCATTGATTGGTTGAGAACCTCACAGAATGCACAGTTGAGCACCAGAACCGAGGGCTGCAGCAAACAAAAGCCGGAAGACATCAGAGCGGATGCACTTCCATCCTGTCTGCTCTCGGTCTACTGCTGTGTCTTCGAGTATAAAACTGCCAAGCGGTCAAATATGTAAAACACAGAGAGATATAGAATAAGCAGAAGGAAAAAAAAAGGTGAAAAAAGCTCGCAGTCTTACTGATAGAAATCTTTCCGCACGACTCTCATATAGTAAGTTAATAGGCATACAAACAGAATCAGAAGCGTCCAGCAGGAATTGAGAAAAGAAGTGTGTTGTAGACAGGCTTGGCGCAGAATGCTTCTTCATCCTTTCATGGAAATGTTCATTTGTTTCTATCCAATACACACTGTACAGTTGCTTTACGTCCATTTCCCCGCCTTCTGTCAACTCCACTACGTCGTTGTAGTGCATCCACAAACGAGTCTCTACAACTTGATCCTTATTGAAAAAGATTTCAAGTTGGAAATGCTGGTAAAGGAAATATTTGTGCTCAGAATTATTTGTTGATGATCTCTCAACCTTTCCAATAAATCCCCAGATTGGCAAGTCGTCACGGTACATCTGAAAGTAATAACCCTGCTTAATTGCTGCTTGAAACTGAGAGACTTCTTCACTTGTCAACTTCTTTGCACATGCGACCTCTTGATCTTTCCGCTGTAGATATTTAATAGTGAATGGAGCAGTTACTAGGCGATCTCCATTCCATGTCCCGCCGAAAGTCTCCTGCTTCTCCTCAACACGATCTGTCACAGTGAATATCTCAAAAATTGAGGAACGATAGGACGTGTACACGCGATCGGGGAAAAGGCAAAAAGTGAGGCACTTGAACAAAATTAGGTACACGTTGCAAAGCTAACCTGGTCGACAAAATGGAAGACTGTAACCATCACATGAACAGTCTGATTCGCTGTAACCATCACATGAACAGGAAGTAAGAAAGCATATGTAGTGACCATCAAAAAGAGGAAAGAAATACGTAGATTTGTTAATGTAAAGGCTTCAAGTAACCATCACACGAACAGGAAGTAAGAAAGCATGTATAGTAATATCATAAAGAGGAAAGAACTACATAGATGTCTTTAATGTAAAGGCTATGTATCCATTTCCAGCAGTTGATTATAGTATTGAACCTCAAACTGCCGCATTTAAACAACCACGATCTTACCTGACTGCAAGCATTCAACTCAAACTCCGTTGGCTCCTCTAGAGACATCGTGCTTAGCATGCACTCAACACTATTCTAGAAAATGAAGAGCTAGCTTCCTACACAACATAAATCCACCATGGTTCTTGAAACTGAAAAGTTCATTGACAGGTTACCTTGGGCTTCCAAATGGACCAACTTTGTTGACATAGAGAGGAACTACATCATCAACTTTGTACCTATGCTCCGGCAAATCTGATCTCACATGACTCAAGCAACAAATGACGAAAAGAGGAACAGCTACAAGTACCAAAGATTTCTCCATTCCCATGTTGTACCATATGCCGAGATGAATTAAACTGTGATTTTAGGAGCCCTGAAGCATTAGGGGAGGACCTACAAGTTCAAAGCAGAAAACTTGAGGGATGTTCGATTTCGTGTTGATTTCAGTACATCACAGTGATTTATAACTTTGAAAGATCAAGGGTAAAAAAATCAAGATTTGGACACCATCTCTCACTGTACAATGTTTCATACTTCTGGACAAGCAATATTCTAATAAAGCCTAAAAGAAGAACATTATCATATGGTCAGTTTTCATGACGGCAGAACGTAAGTGTACAATGGCAGAAATTGCTGAAAGCATGATATTGTTAAAGTTACGGGCACAAGTATGTTCCATGTTTGAGTTTGCTACACAATGTTGTCATCTTTATCTTTTTCGTACTAATTTTACCGAGGAAACACAAAGCTATATATCGACATTATGGGGGATAAGGGAAAAGGAAAGCTACACTAGCCAATGGGATAGCCATCTGGGCTTGTCCTGTTTAATAAGTTTTCATTCGAAGAAGCAACCACGAACATGGCCTCTAATTGGGGGAAATGTTTACACAATTATTACGGAGCAAAGTTATCACTTCAGTCCTGCAATTCCAATTTTGAAAAATTAGAATCATAGCCTTGTTAGGACCACCAAGGTCTGACAAACACTGCCAACTCATACAAACTCGTGAGCTTCTGAATTCACATGGTCTTCACATGAGGAAGCTTTGCGCACTGAAATAAACACATCCTCATTATGAAGGCATTCTCATCCTTGACAAACAGAACAAGTGCCAAGTCGTCTTGGATCACCTCTATCCAGGTCCACTACCAATCCCTGCGTGCGTAGTTGACTGATTAAGAACACTATCAATACCAAATCACTAAACAAGAAGGTGATGTTCTCAAAAAGTTCATTACTTGATAGGTTTCGGCATGCATCAAGAAATATCTAGTGCCAAAACCACCTAATGCTTACATCACTTTCGGCTCAACTAAGTCCTTATCATTTCCAACAGAACCGCTACTACCTTGAGAAATGAGAAATATGTTCAAAATTTTCTAACTAGCCATCATGTCAACAGCTGCATTAACTGCAAAGAGGGACATAAATGATCATCAAAGATGTCCATGGATCAAGAAATAAAGCAAAATATCTTCCTTATTTTCTTGTCATGACACTAGATGTATCCTCAATTCTTCCATTAGCTAACGCACGTTTCACCTACTTTATGCAACCAATCGGGTAAAACTAGAAGAGGACCATCTGTAGTATTTTTCCCCAACACTTCGTCAAGAGCGAAGATGGTCTTCTCGGCCTCAACTTGCATGCGTGAATATCCTAAGCGCATGCAAGCACTCACCTATGTAAGAAAAAAGCAGACATTAATTTCTTCTACGAGTAAGTTCCATCCCATCTATGTTCATTGTACATTAATTAAGCTTGCAATCCAATCACCGAACTTTGGTTTTCAATCACTGAATACAATTAAATTTGATTCATTTTCATTAGATGCCTTCATACCTCCAACATATTCTGAGTGACCTTCGATCCGCATCACGTGAAAAATGCTAGGCGGCTGGCATTGGCCTAACACGAAAATTAACTAGTTCAGGGAACAAGAACATTGCCTTCAAAGCTTCCAAGTTAAGAGTACGAGACTGGGTCATACCGGTCGATCATCTATATCTGTATGGCTACAGAATCTCCCCAAAGATGTGCCACCGCCGCCTAATTTAACTAAATCTATAAACATCGTTAAACCCAACGGGACTAACCAGTTCTTGAATTTCAGGTTCATCCATTAGTCAAACGACTTGCTGACTTTCAGGTTCGGCCACCGTTGCTCTCACGCCAGGGCCCCTCTCCCCGCCCTATCCGATCTCAATTATTTAATCCTTATGATGCAATTTATAGATAACTTTGGATCGAATATTGCGACTTTAAATCCGAGGTATTGTTAAGGGAATATAACATATGCCCTGACATATTTTTTTTTTGTTTTTTTGTTTTTATATACTCAGCAACTTCTTCATTCAAGATTGGTCAAAATAGTGTTGAGTTGTGGTTCATATTCTCATGCAACAGGAAATCACATGAGTCCCACTCCACGCTGAGTGGGCGGGAGTCCGGGGGAGCTGCCCGAGAGGTGTCTCAAGAGGGGCAACGTCCCCTAAACACTAGAGGGCTTTTATGATTTAAACCCGTCATTTTGCATTAGTAGTTTGAGTTTAGGCTCATGAATAGTTACTGATGTATATACTCTTGTTCGCTTATAATTGAGTAATGTAACGAGAGTTGCGAGATACTGATATAATGGAATTCTTTGTTGGGCGTAGCCCCAGTTTAATGGTGAAACAATATAAAATCTCGTGTTCTCAATCTCTCTTTCTCTCTCGTTTTTACTTTACTGCGATTGTGCGCCGATCCTAACAAATAGTAAACATCCGTTGTTATTAACATGCTGGTGATTTACACGTGAATTACACGTGGATGAGCCAAGCCTTGCAAGGGTCGTTTGTATTACCGTGTCAACAAGTGCCATCAAGCCTTTGTTTTTTCGGAAAAAATATCTTCGTTTCATATCAAATAGATATGTATCACTTCAAAATAAATATGACAATCTCAAGTACATCTGAAAAAGATAATCAATTTGGTACATCTTGAAAAAACTCGTTCATTCTTCAAGACGAATCTGACATTGCATCCAAGCACTACCAACGGGCGTTACCAAATCTAGCATCATCACCATTAGTGATCATTACACATCCAAAAATCTCTCTAGTAGCTATGGCTTTGCCAATAGGCAATGTGCAAGGTTTTTTTTTATATCAAATGTGCAAAGTTGAAAAAGCAGAAAAATGTCTTGCAAATTCCAGATCTATTTCTAGATCGGAATAGAAGAGCATCCAAATATAAACCTAAATCCAGATCGAGATAGAGTAATTGCAAAAGGATATGTGCTAATCACGAAATCACTTTCAGATAAGCCGATTGACAGAAAACAATTTCAAAAATTTGCAAAGCGCTTGACAATAAGGAGCAAGCACTTGGTGTCTGAGCGAGCAAATTCTTTCGAGGCACTCGTGTTTCAATCTTTGAATAGCTTAGATGTCGATCGCTCGTCCACGAAATTAATGAAGAAATTTTTATAAGGGAACAAGTATGGGAAAAACTAAAGTAATATAGAGACGAGGGAGATGGAGAGGGAGGGGGAAAAGGGAGGCCGCTTCTTCAAGCCATTGACTAATCGTGGAATAAAAAAGCTCTTCATCTCCTAAGGCATTAAAAACTGTTAATTTCCTGTATTTGACCTTTAAAAAAAATTTCATCGCAGACATCTTTGCAAAGTCTTCAGTAATTTAGATACTTTTTGTTTCTAGAAAAATGAATAATATACGTGTTTTTTTTAAATAATCTCTCATGTCACTTGAAATAATTAATAAATAAAAAAATCTCTCGATAATAATGTATATCTAAATCTTTTCGTTGATGATAAAAAAAAATAATCTATTCATATTCGTAAGCGATAATAATGTGATAGAGGGCAGACGATCCTTAAGATGGTGAGACAGGGCCTCTCTTTTTGGTATGACCTTTTTTCTCTTTCATCGTTTTCCATTGTTGTAATAATTTTTTTAAAAATTGAGTTGTTACGACATTGCAATATGGTTGCCAAGGTGATAGATTTTTTAGTGTGCCGGTTCCTTGCCTAGAACTCGAAAACTGAACCAGTCGGTTCCAGAACGACCGGTTCCTAAATAGGAATCTCGGTTCTACTCGGGAACAAGTAACCGGCCCAACCTTTATTTTGTGTAAAGATTCGGATCTCTCCATTAAAGTATAAAATCACACAATTTTATTATAAAAGCTCTTGTTGGTTAATTAGTTATGCAGTTGAATTATCATGTTGGGACCAGGAACTGAGCTGGTTCATGGTTGTCGAAAGCAGGTACCGAGCCTATTCTCCCCTACAAACATGTCTTAAACCAGTCGATTCATGACGCTTTGTTTCGATTATGTTGTAATATAACGTGCGGAAACTATTAACATCTTGTAAATACGTCAACGCGAAAATCCAGAAAAAATAACAATGAACGATAAAAGCCACCGGATATAACGTGATTCGGTCCGAATATTGACATCTACATCTACATGGAGAGCCAGTAGGAACAATTCACTATAATCAAAAAATCAGAATTATAATCACTCAATACTCTCGTATTTCTCATACCTAAATCATACCCAAACCCAAGTGTTTACAATAAAACAACTTAATTTGATATAAAGAATAAACTCACAAAGCACAAAATCTGTGTGCGAAACTCTATGTACGGCCATTCAAAGATGCCGATTACTGCAGAAAGCTTCCTGTGCGGCTTAGTTGTTTTTCCTCACGGTGCGGCTGCGGCAATTTTTATTTTCGTGCAACTCGGTCCAGGAAATGTAGAACCAAAACCACGAAACCTTTGTTCTTTTATCACTCTGACAAAGTCTAATTTATCCGTGGTGCCCACTTGATTGATTTGCACGCAGATAAGGAAAAGAAGTCAACGCTTTCTTATGTTGGTCAAAGATATCCAAGGCCACTTACCTGGTCAAATATTCTTGATAGACACCAAATATATGATAAGCCCATTCAATAGAGAATACAAGAATTCAAGGTGCATCCGATCTTGGATATTTATCTAAATTGCTAAAAACTCAAGAAATAGTTAGCAATTCTCCACCTTAACTCGAAGTTTGAATCCAAGTCATATAGAGCTCATTATCCATATTGTTCTCCCATGGCCCCTAAAGGCGGTCATTCTTCATAGATGCCAATAGTGCTCAAGCAAAGTTTGAGCTTCGCCAAAAGAACATACCTAGTCATCATGTCCGTAGGGTTCTCTGTTGTAGCTATATTTTTCATAACAATATTATCCTTCGTTAATACATCTTGATGAAGTGGTACCTGATATTGATATGTTTCGTTCGCTCGTGATAAACCGAATTATATGCCAGAAATATTGCACCTTGGTTATCATAGCGTATACCAGCACTTTTCTAATCTAACCCAAAGTCCAAAAGCAAATTCTGTAATCATATCGCTTCATTTGCTATTAAGGTCAATGTCATGTACTCCGCCTCAGTCAACGACAAGGTAGCATGGTCATGTAAGGACGTCTTCCAACTAACAAGCTTAAACAAGTACCTGCTAAAGACCCGCACTCATCCAAGTCACCTGCATGATCAGAATCTACAAAATCAGTTGTTTCACATTCATTACTGTCCTTTAGGTACACTATACCAACGTCTGTTGTTCCCTTCAAAAATCTGAGGATCCACTTCACAGTTTCCCAGTGAGTTTTACCAGGACGCTACATATAACGATTGACTACACCGATAGCTTGTGAAATATCAGGTTTAGTGCATACCATAGCATATATAATACTACCCACTGCACTAGAATATGGAACACAGAATATATGCTCCTCCTCAATTTGCAGTGATAACTTAACTAAAAGTTTAAAGTGCTTCGCAAATGGTATACTCACAGACTTCGCTAACTGCATATTAAAACTTGCTACAATCTTTTCAATATATTTCTTTTGAGATAGACGTAATAATCTCATAGTCCTGCATGAAAAATCTTCATACCTAAAATTTTCTTTGCAGCACCTAAATATTTCATCTTAAACTCTACACTTAATTGCCTTTTCAACATATCAATATCAAACATATGTTTCGTTGCTATCAACATATCATCCACATATAAAAGTAGATATATCAAAGACCTATCATCCAGTCTCATAAAATAAACGCAACTATCATCTGACTCTTAGGATAGTTTTGGCTAGCCATGAAAGTATTAAAACGCTTTTATCACTGCCTAGGATACTATTTCAGCCCATAGAAAGATTTCTTTAACAAACAAACATGATCTTTCTTACCCAGAATAGCAAATCTCTCTAGCCGCCTCATGTAAATTTGCTCCTCCAACTCACCATGAAGAAATGTCATTTTTACATCAAGTTGCTCCAACTCGAGATCCCGTGCAGCAATTAAAGCAATTAAATTATGAATAGAAGTATGCTTTACCACAGGAGAGTACACCTCGTTGTAATCAATGTCCTCCTTCTGTGTAAACCTCTTCACCATAAGTCTCGCCTTATACCTAGCTGTCTCGACACCGAGAATGCTATCTTTCCTTTTGTAGACTTATTTCCTTCCAACAATCTCTTGGCTCTTGAGTACTTTAACTAGTTCTCATGTTTGATTTCAACGGAGTGATTCCATCTCTTCACTCATAGCCCCTAACTACTACGATGACTCAGAATTAACCATCGCCTCAGAGTAAGACGGAGGCTCGTCTATCTCTACTTCGTCACCTACAGTTAAAGCATGAGCAATATTTGTATAACCATAACATACCAATAGTTTAATTTGCCTTCGTTGTCTACCCTCAACTAGAGTATGTTGCGGCTGCACTGGTTGTTAACTATCACCATCTTCAGGAATTGCGGCCTAATTTGCAGTCTCAACCTCTATTACCTTCGAGGTCTCCAGAGTCTCCACTTGAAGCTTTACCTCACTACTAACACCATGATCTGTATGATCTGGTGGTAGTGTCTCATGACTCCTCTGTCGAAGCATTGCAGTTTCATCGAAGATCACTTCTCTACATATCAGAAAATAGAGTGATCTGGGATCGGTGCACCATAGCCGGTAGCCTTTCACCCCATGTACATAACCCAGAAATATGCACTTCTTCGACCTCGGCTCAAGCTTATCATCACTAGCATAAGCATATGCAGAACATTCGAATACTCGTAATCTGGAGTAATCAATAGTTTTCCCTGACCGTACTTCCTCTAGAATCTTGTATTCAATAGCAGATAATTGAGATCTATTAATCAGGTAACATACCATGTTCACTGCTTTGGTCCAAAATTCCTTATATATTCTAGCATGCAAAAGCATGCTCCGAGCCCGCTCAAGTAAAGTTATGTTTTTTCATTCTACCACGCCATTCTGCTGTAGTGTCTCAAGTACTGTGTGATGTCTCACAATCCCCTTTCTGGCGCAAAACTCGGTAAAATCTTTATCACAGAACTCCAAACCGTTATCGGTTCTCAGACACTTGATTTGTTTATCTGACTGCTTCTCAATCAATACTTTAAATTTCTTGAACCGATCAAACACATTAGATTTGTGCTTCAGAAAGTATACTCATACATTCCTAGAATAATCGTCGATAAAGGTAAGCATATACGAACACCCTCTTTCGAAGGAATCGAAGACGAGCCCCAAACATTTGAATGAATATACTCAACCGGTTGCTTGGTCGAATGAATACCTGTGGCAAACTTAATCCTGCATTGTTTCTCGAAGATACAATGCTCACATAAGTGTAACTTACTTGTCTTATAACCCTTTAACAACCTTTTATCGCTCAGCATTATCATACATGCCTCACTCATGTGCCCTAAACGCATATGCCATAATTGAGTTAAATCGAAATCTGACTCACTTGATGAAACTGCAGCAGCTATTGTCACGGTCTCTCCCAGTAGATGATGGAGAGAACTCAATTTCTTTCCTTTCATCATTGTCATAGCATCTCAAGAGATGTTCAGCACTCCACCTTCAGCGGTGTACTTATACTCGATATCATCGAATGTCCTTAGAGAAATAAGGTTCTTCTTGAGCTTCGGTACATGCCTCACGTCTATCAATGTGTGAACCATACCATCATGCATCTGAATCCGAACTGTCCATATCCCCACAACCTTGTAAGCTGCGTTATTCCCCAATAGAACTCTACCACCATTTGCTGTTTGGTGAGTAGTAAACTAGTTCCTATGAGGCGTCATATAGTAAGACCACCTCGAATTTAGCACTCATTCTTGTTCTGACGAACCTGTAATCACACACAAAATAACCTTTGAATCACTAGTGCTCTCCTTAGTAATGTTCACCACACTGACTGTGGCCTTCTACTTATCACCCCCGTTTCTCAACTTAGGACAATCTCTCTTGTTGTACCTCTCCTCTTGACATTCAAAACACTTCACGCGTCCCTTGGATTTTCTATGGCATGATTTAAACCTGTTTTTACCTCTGCTGTTACTCGACCCCCGATGTTGCTATCTACCTCGATTCACTAGTTCTCGCGCTACATCCTGCGCCAGATTGTCATCTTACAACTTTTTCTGTCACTCCCTAGAAAATAAGGCAGACTTTACTTCTTCAGAGGTAATAGTAGTACGCCCCTGTGACTGTAAATCAATAAAGTGCTTTTATGACTCTGGTAAAAAATCCAATAACGTCATGCCTTGTTCTTCATTTTCAAGAATCTTACCGACGTTCTTCAAATCCATTATGAGTTTATTAAATTCATCTAGGTGGATTCTAATAGACATATATTTCGTATATCTAAATTGGAACATCCTCTTCAACATGCACAAGCGATTGTTCAAACACTTCTTTACATAGAGCAACTGAAGCTTTGCCTACAATACTGCGGTATACTTCTCCTCGCTTACCTCTATTAACACTTTATCCGATAAATTCAACAGGATAAGACTCCAAGCCTTACTCATCAACACTTCCTTATTAGTATCTTTCATCGATTCGGGCAACTTAGCCTCATCATCCAACACTTCTGTCAAACTCTGAGTTGTCAATAATGGCTCCATCTTGAGACTCCATAACCCAAAGTTGTTTTTCCCGGTAAACTTCTCAATTTCAGCTTTCACTCCAGACATAACTGCAGCAACAGAATTTTTAGATAATAACCAGACAAGCAAAATGCCCAAATCATAATCCAGAAATATGATCCTAAGCTCTGATACCAATTGTTGTCATATAACGTGCGGAAACTACCAGGATCTTACAAATACGTCAACGCAAAAACCTAAAAAAAATAACTAGGAACGATAAAGGACACCGGATATAACGTGGTTCGGTCCAAATATCGGTACCTACATCCACAGGAAGAGCCAGTAAGAATAATTTACTATAATCGGAGAATCAGAATTATAATTGTTCAATACTCTCGTTTTTCTCAAACATATATCATACCTAAGTCCAAGTATTTACGATAAAATAACTTAATTTGATATAAATAATAAACTCACGAAGCACAAAATCTATGTGCGAAACTCTACGTACGGCCGTTCAAAGATGCCGATTAATGCGGAGAGCTTCTTGTGCGGCTTCGTTGCTTTTTCCTCATGGTGCGACTGCGGCAATTTATCTTTTCGTGTAGCTCAGTCCAGGAAAGGTACAATAAAGCCAAAATCACGAAACCTTTGCTCTTTTATCACTCTGACAAAGTCCAATTTATCCACGGAGCCCACTTACTTGATTTGTACCCAGATAAAGAAAAGAAGTCAACACTTTCTTTATGCTGGTCAAAGATATCCAAGGGCACTTACCGGTCAAATATTCTTGATAGACACCAAATATATGATAAGCCCATTCAACAGAGAATACAAGAAATCAAGACACGACCGGTCTTGGATATTTATCCAAACTGCTGCAAACTCGAGACATAATTAACAGATTCTTCGATCGAATTACACTTAGTGCTCAACCCCAATGGTTGCCATGTCATTAGTTTCACAGAAGAAATTGAAAGCAATCGGATCACATTACTTACGAAAAGAACGAAAATTCTGCATATTTAGTAACGGCAGTTGAATTTTGAAAAATTTGACTAAGAGTGCTTTTTGTTTCATTGAAAAATTTCACAATGCAAGAAAATATTTTTTTACAAAAATCATTTTTATGGAAAGTTGTTGGTAGGAGTGTGCAAATTGGACCGGACCGGTCTGGACCTGCCCAGGACCCGCCCGGACAGGCTGAATTGGTCCGGTCCTTGAGGTTGACAGTCCGGTCTCCGATCCCAATAAATGAAATCGGTGACTAGGCGATCCGGTCCCCAGTTCCATAGTTTGGGACCGAACCGAGCCGGTCCGAACCGGACCGCCAATTTTTTTTTTTAAATTAATCTACATCTTGAGTTAACCTATTTTTAACATTATGAGAAACCCATAAATCTTATCTCACGCTTCTTGAGTTTAGTAGTGTCATTGTACATAGTATTTAACAATTTGAATTTTGGTATTACTTTAGGATAAAATAAGGTCTTAATTGATGATAAAATATGTTCTTTATGATGGGCACGTGCACGAAAAATAAGCACGTACATGCATGAGGACATGAACTCTAGTCATTATGCAAATTTGAAAAATCTATTTTTCTTTTCACAACCAAAAATAAAAAAGAAAGAAATAAAATTTGAGTTCGATTCCATCGTCCGCCTAAGTTCAGCGGGCCACATGCAGACGTCGATTACGAGTATAAAAGATCACATGAAACCTTCAAGGCCGGATCGAGTCTGAAGAAGAAGAAAAAAGGAGAATGATATGAATGAATTGTTTAACCCTCTAGGTTAGCATGCTCTCAAATTTATAATAATGAAAATGGTACATAATAATATAGTGGGTATTCCCACAAATGGTGATGAAAAATAAAATAACTTATAACGCCCTCCCTCAAGTTGAGGTATAAATATTGATCATGCCCAGCTTGTTACATATAAAGCGAACCTGTTGCTTAGCTAAAGGTTTAGTAAACGCAACTGTTAGCTGATTTCCAATGCGGATGTGTGAAAGAGTGAGACTACTACGTATAACTTCTTGTCGAACAAAATGACAATCAATCTCGATATGTTTTGTTCTCTCATGAGAGACGAGATTTGAAGTAATGTGAATTACTGAACTACTATCACACCATAACGATGTGGGACCATTCGATCCATATACAATCCCATTCATAAGATGTCTAGTTCACATAATCTCTACAGTAGCTGTAGCAATGGCTCGATACTCTACTTCAGCACTACTCCTCGCCACAGTATCCTGTTTCTTACTCTTCCAAGAAACTAAATTACCACCAACATACAAACCATATCCAGAGTTAAACCGCCTATCAATAGGGCAACCAGTCCAATCAGCATCAGTATAACACTCCATGCGAGCATGACCATGAGTCGCAAAAACAATTCCATTGCTAGGACTATCTCGAAGATGTCTTAAAATCCTTAAAATAACATCTCAATTTGGTTGTCTAGGTGCAGTCATAAACTGACTAACCACACTAACCGAATATGCAAGATCAGGCCCAGTCATCGTAGTGAGATAGTTTAGTTTACCAACAACACGCCGATATCTTTCAGGATGTTCAAAAAAGTTACCCTGATCTGGAAGAAGCTTTAATCTTGGTTCCATATGGGACTCTGCGGAGTGAGATTATTGCATATTAAATTCAGTTAAGATATCCATAACATACTTACGTTGTGACAAGGAGATACTTTTTTTCTTCTAAGCCACCTCGATCCCGAGAAAGTATCTAAATCACCGAGGTCCTTCATCTCAAAGTGAGTATACAAATATCTTTTCAGTTCAACAATACCATGCTCGTCATCCCATATCAAGACAATATCATTTATATATAAAATTAGAAAGACACATCTAGTAGTAGCAAGTCGATAGAATATTGCATGATCTTTTTGAGATTGAAGCAAACCAAAACTCCAAACAACTGAGCCGAATTTATCAAACCATGTTCGAGGAGACTACTTCAAACCATGCAAAGAGTAACGAAGCTTACAGATTTTCCCTCCCTAAATAGCAAACCCTAGGGGCTGTTCCATGTAAACGTCTTCAGCAAGATCACCATGAAGGAAAGCATTCTTGATATCCAACTGGTGGAGAGACCAAGAATGCACAACTGCTAGGGATAAGAATATGCGAATAGAAGCCATTTTTATAACCAGAGAAAATGTTTCAAAGTAATCAAGATCATGAATTTGAGCATAACCCTTAGTAACCAACCGAGCTTTCAGACTAGCAACAGTTCCATCAGGATTGACCTTCACGGCAAACACCCAACGATAGCCAATAACCTGAGCACCAGAAGAAAGATTAATCAAGGATCAAGTCTGATTGTGTTGGAGGGCCTCATTTCCTCATCTATGGCTAAACGCCAACCGGCATGCTGAAGAGTCTCGGAAACCGAAGCAGGTAGAGCAACAACATCGATATTGGCCATAAAAGCCGACAAACTTACTGATAAACCTTTGTAGGAATGTGTATATAGAGGGCGATCTCTATTGGCGCGGTAGTTCTTGCAATAGGTTGCTCGGTAATATCAATCTCAAGTGGATCAGCAACACGAGAGACTATCTCCGTAGAAGGATCCTCCACGGGAGATACTGGCATAGAAAGAGAATTTTCAATGGAGGCATTGTCTAGTGAAGATGCTGGAGAGATAACTGGATGAGAGATCGATGGTGGAGAATAAACAATGACAGGGTTATAAGATGTGGATTCGGATAATTGCGGGATTGGATAAGATGAACTAGAGCCACACGCATAAAAGAAAGGTTGAGACTCTATAAAGGTAACATGACGAGAGGTGAGCATTCTTCCTAAGATAGGAGAATAGCAACGATAACCCTTTGACACTCGTGAGTAACCAAGAAAAACACATTTCAATGCACGAGGATCTAATTTTGATACACTTGGACGATCATCATGGACAAAACAAGTACACCCAAACACTTTAGAAAAAAGAGGAAATGGACTGCATTTAAGAAAGAGGAGCCCATGGGGCGTATTGCCTCTAAAAGAAGAAAGAGGCATGCAATTAATGTGATAGCATGTTGTAAGAACATCATCCCCCAAAACTTCTATGGAACATGCATATGTATAAGAAGAGCACAAACTGTATCCATAAGATGACGATTCTTCTGTTTAGTAATACCACTCTGTTGAGGTGTGCGAGCACATGAAAGACGATAGTGAATACCATGAGAACGAAAAAATTGATGGAGATGATCCGACATATATTTCCATCCACAATCAGATTGTAAGGCTTGGATATTATGATGGAATTGAGTGTAGACAAAAGAATAAAACTCATGAAATACAGAAAATAACTTAGAACGCTCTTTTATTAAGTAAATAAATGACATTCTTATGAAATTGTCGACAAAGAGAACATAGTAACGATAATCAAAGGCTGAAACAATAGAACTAGATCCCCACACATCAGAATGGATCAAGACAAATGGAGCAGTTGCTCGTCGAGATACACTCAGTGGTAAAGAAACACGACTATGCTATGCAAGCTGACATGACTCACAATTTATTGTAAACACCGAACGAAAATGAGGAAACAATGACTACAACATAGACAAAGAGGGATGTCCCAGACGATAGTGAATGTCTAAGACATCAATCTCTTTCACTAGTGCAGCTAGAATGGAAGTACCATCTAGCTGATAGATCCCACCATTGATTCTTCCCTTACTGATAGTCTTCCGCGTCAAGACATCTCACAAAACACAATAATCAAGATAGAAAGTCACAGAGCAATTCAAATCCTGTGTGATACGATCAATAGATAAAAAATTAAATGGCATGTCAAGGGTATATAAAACAGAAGATAAGGAGATTTCGTTGGAAGGTCGTACAACTCTGTGTCCCCGAACTGTCACGGATGACCCGTTCGTAATAGTAATATGGCGTAACGGAGACGAGGACTTATATGCAGTAATAATACTTCTATTACCCGTCATGTGAGCACTTGCGCCAAAATTAATAATCCAATCAGCGGAAGGAAGAGCTGCACATGCTGAGGTAATGGAATAATTAGATGGTTGTTGTAGTTTCGCAATAGAAGCAGATGTAGTTTTACTCTATAAGGTCCGAAACTCCAAGTATCGAGCATATTCCTTTAGGCTCATTGTGATAACTTTTTGGTTTATCGGCGCAATTTCATATGCAACATGAGCAAGTGTGGTCCGTGAACCAGAAGCTGCCTGTACAGCTTGTGACTTTCGACAATAACTGCAAAGATGTCCAATAATACCACAGTAATTGCAAGTACGACTCTCCCGACCATGACTAATAATGCTACCACGACCTCCCCCTCGGTCACGGCCTCCGCTACCACAGCCACCTCCTCTATTCATATATAGAGCAGTAGCATGTTCACCAACTTCTGAAGAGGCGGATCTAATTTCCTTACCACTTTCGATATGAAGAACACGACAATGAACCTTTCCAAGAAAAAGCACTCGAGCATCTGAAATAATTTGTTATCGAGCAATATCAAACTAAGCTCCAATTCCATTAAGATATCAAGTGACCAGAAATTGATTTCGTTGTTCTTGAAAAATAGCCCAATTAGATGTAAACGGAACTAACCGATCAAACTCATCAGCAAATAATTTAAATTCCTCAAAATATCCATTCAGAGGCTGACCAGCAGGAGTTGGCTTCAATAACCCACAAATAACATCAAAGAGTTGCGAAAAATAATTCAGAGATGAGTATAAATCTACCAAAACATCCCATAACTCATTAACAATATTAGTATTTCTAACAACAGTCTGAACATAAATATTCATAACATTCAACAATTGACTATAAATACGACAATCAACAGTGTACCATTCATCATAAGTTAGGTCATCCTCGCTCGGAGGAAGTTGGGCAAGATGATGAGATAGCCGTTGTTCGTGTAAATTCTTAAAGACATTCTTCTTCCAAAGTGTGTACGTAGACTGTCCCGTCAAAACACGTTCGACGAGCTTAGATGAAGTAAATATAAAGGTCGAAGCTTATGATCGCATCATATTAGATTCAATTACACCAGATCTATTCATGGTTAATCCAGTCTCACCAGATTTAGCAATAGCTATTTGAGTGTCTGTATTATTCATGATGAATACTTAATTTAGACATTAGATTAATCAGAAAGTCACAAGCTCCACCGTTTCATGGATCTGATTAAATCTAATCAGACCTCGACATGTAAATCAAATCCGAACGGCTTGGGACATGTCCGGCCAAGTTGGCCGAGAGCCCTGGGTAGTGGCCGACAAAGCTGGCCAAAAGAGTAAATTAGAGAGAGAGAAGCAAGTGCTAGATGATGGTTGTGTTGATAGTGGGCATTGGATAGGGTTTAAGTTGGGGCGACTAGGGTTGGCTCTGATATCACGTCTGAAGAAGAAAAAAAGATGACAATGATATGAATGAATTGTTTAACTATCTAAGTTAGCATGCTTTTATATTTATAATATGAAGATGGTACATAGTAATACGGAGGGCATTTTCACACATGATGAATAATAAAATAACTTATAACAAAACACACATTGAGTGCCCCTAGCATTTACATGATTATCTTGTCATCATAGGTTGATTATACATTGTAAATTAACACTGTATTGTAATTTCTAATTGTTATATTTTTATAAGTAGTTAGAGTTAATGATCTTACTAGGCTCGGACCGAGATCGGCCCGGACCGTCGATTCTGATCCGATCTGTGATCCCGAAAATATAAAGATCATGACTATTGATCCAGCCCCCAAATTCATGTCAGAATCGAGCCAATCCGGATCATGCAAACCCCTAGCCGCTGGTATTCACTCGACTTGGCGCGCACTCCCAACGTACTGGCGCACTGGCCCCTTAATTTTTTTACATTGTTTAACATAAAAGATAATATAAGCAGCTGCGAAGAGTTCTAATTTGACCGAAAGTTTCCCGAGCGACAGAACCTGCACCACTCACGCGCCGCCACGTGCGAATCTTCTGGTAAATCACGAATCCGTATCCCCCTGCTGCACGAATTTGATTGGTCGGATCTCGCCGTCCAATGTCGTCGTGATCTACGGAAAGGGACTACTTTTAATTTTTTTTATCCCATGCTTAGGAGGAAATATTCAGTGGATATTGAGCTCCACGTCATTCGCATATGTGGCACAGGATGGCAAATGTGGACCACTGAAAATGAGACACGTGGCAGCGAGGAGAGAGAAGCCGAAAAAGAAAAATCCAGCGACCTCTTATTTACCTCTCTCCTCTGCTCCTCTGCAAAATCTACTGCTACACGCCAATAATTCAATGCCGCCCTCCTCTCTCTCTCCTCTCCCCCCCTCTTTTGAAATCCCTTTCTCCTTCGAGAGAAAGACATGTCTGAACATACCCCCCTCTCTCTTCTTCTTCTCTTCACATACCTCTCTTCTCGTCTTCATGCTCTGGTCGTGCTTTTCAAATCCTATTTCTGATACTCTGGCCTTCCATTCCATCGTCCCCGACCTCGGTCCCTTCTTTCTCTTTCAAAGCACTCGCGCAGATCGAGAGGCTCAGAGGTCGCGAGGTTGCGGCAAATCGAAAGGCGGCGAGGTTACGGAAGAGGACCTTCCTACTTCTTCCTACCCTCCTTCAAGCTTTCGCCTTCAACCCCACCATTCTCGACCTCGGTCCCTTCTTCCTCTTTCAAAGCACTTGCGCAGGTCGAGAGGCAGCGAGGCTGCGGCAGATAGAGAGACGGTGAAGTTGCGGAAGAGGAGCCTCCTGCTTCTTCCTATGGTAGATCTCTTCACCTTTTCGTTTAGGGGGCCTTGATTCTGTTGCAAGTTTTCAGTGGTGTTTTCTTGTGTGGAAAAAAATTGAAGTCTTTAGAGACTAGCATTTTGAGAATCATTCTCTTATGCTCGTATGCAGCTAGATCTCCTGGAGCAACTGGCTACTTCTAGTTCGAGCACAACAGTGAAGGTGAGTGAATTTTTCCCTTTTAAGGAACATTCAGGTATTGTGCATTTGTTGCGAAAATTGAGAGGAGGAACCATTGCTAATTCTGAATTTATGTATGGTAACTAGGCTACAAGAGGCAGATAAACTTTAAGCATAATACATTACGCTTCCAGTTGGATCATTAGCATGTCAATAATGGGATTTGGGTAATTGAGATAGTACTACGTCTAAAAATTTGTAAAAAAGTCCTGACCGTAAGAAACCATGCCCATTCTTGTCAAGCTTATTGTTAGAGCTTGTAATCAACTGATTCATTGTATAATCAGTATTCTCCAATGAACAATAGCAAAACCATGCCCATTCCAATTAAGCTTATTGTCAGAGCCACAAGGCTATTTGTATCTTTTACATAGTGCTTCTTTTGCAACTATCTTGTAAGAGTTGGGTCTTTCTCCTTTTGAAGAATACATGTTTTTATATTCTCCACTAATTGTGCTTAATTAGAATGTCGTGCTTGATTATCTAATCTAAATTTGATTATATGATATTATTGTTTCAGTATGACATCACGAGGATCTTCAAATTGGTCAGTTGACTTTCCATCGAAGATATGTCCATGTCCGCGAGGGAAATTATGCACAGTTAAAAAAGTGCTAAAAAATCCGACTAATCGAGGAAGATTATATTATGCCTCGACTTGTAGTGTAAGTGTATCGATTTACTATATTATGCATGTGCTAACATATGTAATACTTGATATTGATTGCCCTAGTTATTTTTTGTTCAGACAGATAATCGTCGTGGGTTTGTGCAATGGGTTGAAGATTATATTGAGGAATGCAGGATCTATTCACCTAAAAATGTGGACGCAGTCAATTCTGAAGAGGCATCAAGCCAAAACGAAGAATGGACAATCATGAAAGGAGAATTGAAGGAAATTAGAGGAAAAATCGGATTTATTATGCCACTACTGATAATATATGGAATCATCTTATCTTTCCTTCTTGGAATTGTGATTTCTATGTTACTATATAGGTAATTACAATAATCAATCTTGATGGTTAGTTAGTACTCGCTTTAGTATGATTTTGAAGAAACTTAGAGAACAATGAATTTTTGCCTCTTGTGGATAACTTATCCGTCGATATCAATCTTTCTCTTTTCTTATTCTTGGTTGAAATTCGGAATTGATTATCGACGTCAAGCAAAAGGTTTACTTAGCCCAAAAAAAGATTGCAACGGAATTTAACTTCTGCCAATTCAAGCGAATTCTTTTGTCAAAAGTGATGTTGCCAACGGACAGAGTCTAACTTCAACCAATTCAAGAGACTTCTTTTTTCAAAGTTCCTGATCTGCCTAAATCGCCCCCAATTACATGTCGAAAATGCAGGAAACCATGACCCACGAACCTCTCACAGAGGTGACTTCTTGCAAAAAAAAACCCGCTTCAGCTATCCAGAATCTAACCGCAATCACTAATTATAAACCACTACTCCGAACCACATTGTTCGGTGAGTTATCGGCCCAAGGACACCTGATTGTTTACACAGTCATCGGTTAACTCTTACAGCTCAGAGAGTAATTTACAAACTCTATGAATTCACATTGATGCATCAAACTATGCAGTGTTATGTAAAGCATTAATGGGGTCTGCGTATCCAAATCTTTGTACTCCAAAATAGACATCAATAGGCTATGTCGTAATTCATTCTGCCCCAACAATATCATCTCCCAAAAGCAAGGCAGAATCAAGTTTCTACAACTTTAGAAGAATGTAAGACAAGACATGTCACAGCCAAAAATCCCTCTTCTTGACAAATGAAGAAGGCGTGTTTTCCTCATTTCTTCTTGCCAAAAGAGCTGAACAAATGCCGAGTGATCCGTGCTTCGTCTTGATTATGGCAAACCAGCATAAATTGTTGCTTCCATGTCACAAAAACATCATTAAGTCTAAATTGTTTCTTCCTGCCTTTTGTTGATGTCTTACCATTAAACAATTCTCTTGTCTTCATCCTGAAAAAGAAAAATTAGTTTCTAAACAAGACAGGACAATTTTCATACTTAATTGCAGTTGGCAAATTTGAATACGCTTTCATGGTAAATTACATCAAACAATACTAGCAAAAGAAAAACTAGTGACAGTTTAATCATGAAAAGAAAAACATAATCCAACAACAAATAATCACACATCAATGGACTACGAACAAAAAGAAAGGATTTTTCTCACATCATGTGCCTGGAGTCAAGTCCCTCCTCTTGATGAAGATTCTTTTCATGAAAACACCTCTGAAAACTTGCAACAGAATCGAGGTTCCCAAACGAAAAAGTGAAGAGAACTACCAGAAGAAGCAGCAGGAGGGTCCTCTTCCGCAACCTCGCCGCCTCTCCATCTGCGCGAGTGCTTTGAAAGAGGAAGAAGGGACCGAGGTCGGGGATGGCGGGGTGGAAGGCGAAAGCTTGAAGAAAGGTACGAAGAAGCAGGAGGGTCCTCTTCCGTAACCTCGCCGCCTCTCGATCTTCCGCAGCCTCGCTGCCTCTCGATCTGCGCGAGTGCTTAGAAAGAGAAACAAGGGACGGAGGTCAGGGACGGTGGGGTGGAAGGCCAGAGTCTCCAAAACGAGATTTGAAAAGCACGACGAGAGCATGAAGAGAAAAAGAGAGGTATGTGAAGAGGAGAAGAGGAGAGAGGTATGTTCAGACATGTCTTTCTCCTTCGAAGGAGAAAGAGATTGCAAAAGGGAGTGAGAGAGAGGAGAGAGAGAGGAGGGCGGCATTGAATTATTGGCGTGTAGCAGTAGATTTTGCAGAGGAGCAGAGGAGAGAGGTAAATAAGAGGTCGCTGGATTTTTCTTTTTCGGCTTCTCTCTCCTCGCTGCCACGTGTCTCATTTTCAGTGGTCCACATTTGCCATCCTGTGCCACATATGCGAATGACGTGGAGCTCAATATCTACTGAATATTTCCTCCATGCTTAGGGCATATGCTGAATCGACGAAATCCCCCTTGTTTTATGTAAGAGCCTCGCTCCTGAAATCTATCCTTGCCCCCAGGGGAAGTGGACGTTTTATTTTTCTTTTGGTTATTAAAAAACTATTTTTAACCCCAATCCTAACGCAAAAAGGGAATTTACATTTTTGGATGAATTCATGATTGATTTATTGTACGAAAAATGAGGGATTTGAAAATTAATTTCCTGAAAAATCATTGGAATATTAGTTGATAAACAATATTGCAGTTCATGTCTAAATATGCTCATGCATAGTAAAAGTCCTTTTTCCGGTTATTCATCTTCTTAAACGACACGAGCTATCATTTTTCGCAAAATAAACGGGTCATTATCTGTAACTCTATATTTCTATATTATCGTTTTGGATAGAAAAATACCGAAAAAATCCCAAATATATTATAATCGTGTCAATTTAGCCCATTTAGCCGGTTGGTGCCAGTGTGATAATTTTTAATAATTTTCAAAATTGTATTTATTTTTAATAACTTTATTTTTTTCTTTTTCTTTTTTTAGGGTTTGGCTATTAGCTCTGCAGACCACTGGCCACTCGGCGAGGGCTGCTAACCCTTCATGCGGCTAGGCGAGGGCCGCAGGCCCTAGTCCAGCGTTCGGCGAGGTGCAAACCACAAGCCGAGGGACGAAGACGTTTGCTAACCCAAACCCTTAAAAAAGAAAAGAAAAAAGATAAAAGATAAAACAAAACTATTACAAATTTTAAGATTATTAAAAAAATACCACGTCAATCTCAACCCATCAAATGGATTGAATTAATATAATCACAAAATGTTTAGAGCTCAATCGGCAAAAAAGAAGAAGATATGATTAAATTGACACAATTTCAATAAATTTTATTTTTTTTTTGGTAATTCTCTCTATTTTGAACGGCTCTCCACATAAAATACAGTCAAATTATGAAAATTGCAAAATTTGGGACAAAAAAGCAGAAGTGTTAGAAGTGACAATGCCACGGAAAGACCTTGGTTAATGCGTTAAAATTGGTGAGGGACCGTACTTGTGGAGAGGGAGAGTACTTATTAAAAGTAGTAGGTAACCAATTCTCACCCGTGTTCATGGCCCCACCCATTTGATGTTGAGGCGAGTTTTAATACTTCTTTTGCTTCTTTTTTTCTATACAAAAGATTTCCTTTAAAAGAATTTTTTTTTTGGTCAGACCTTTAAAAGATTTAGAAAATTGCAAAAGAGTACGATCCAAAGGAAAACTAATGTCCGACCAAAAAAAAAAAAAAGGAAAACTAATGAAGCATGTAATTAAGGTCCCAAAAGAAAGCTAAAAAGCATCCGCCTAGGATGATGACATTTGAAAAGGGCACGGGTGAGCTTGGTGGCTTTCTCCTTCCCGCTTTTGTGCTCATAAAAACTAGATCGCCAAACTTGTGGACCAGATTCAGCCGTGACAAATTTAATATCCATTAATTTTCATTAAATTTTATCATCAAATTGCTAAGTTGATTGACACGTAATTATTATCGGGCGTACACGTTATCTTTTGTTTGCCATAGATGTATCAATTTGAAATTTTTCTTAGTATTAACTCAATTTAACAGAAATTAACATAAGACAAATTTATCATATGTGTACAAGTTTTGGATTTTTTACGGTAAAAAAAGTAGATTGGGGTAAATTTGTTGCAGTTATACCAGTTTAAAGTTTTTGGTGGTTAAAAAAATAGTTTTGGGTAAATTTAGCATATGTGTACCAATTTGAAATTTTTGATGGTCAAAAAAATAATTTTGGGTAAATTTATCATAGGTGTACTAGTTTGGAGTTTTTGGTGGTCAAAAAAATAATTTGAGATAGATTTGTCACAGGTGTATCAATTTAAGGTTTTTCGCGGTATTAACACTTTTTATTTTTAATAACTTTTGGATTTCGCGGGAAAAAAAGACAAATATATTGTAATTACTTGAAAAAGTCTTGTAAATTCAGCATGTGCGACCATAGATAGGATGGACTCTAAGCTCTCGGCTCGTTTTGACATCAGCCGTCATAAAAAGTTTAATCTATTAAATGTACACACAATTCTAATATTTAATTATTTTAAATCTCTTCCTCGTGCGTAGGTTGGGCTTTGGGTTAATGTAAGCATGGGGTTGTGCAATTAAATAGCTAAATAGAAAACCTAAAAGATCCAAATTCATAACCTTTTTGTTTATAGACCTTGTGAGGTTTTTGAGGATACTGTCAACTATTCTAAAAGTTTAAATTATTAAATAAATATGTAATTTTATATTTAATTATTCTAACTTAAACACGTGGATTCAAGCACAAAATTAATCAACCCCGGTGATATATTTCCTGCCGAGGCACACAAACTCTTTTCATATGAAGGGGAAAACAAATAAAGCAGGACACGAACCCCCTCACATCAATCCCACAAGCCTCTTATTCATTCTCATTCGATCATGGCAAGGGCCGAGCCTAGCGACAGATGAGTGAGATGGGCCTCGTGAGTGCCTTGAAACACCTTGATGGATAAAACAATAAATCAAGAAAAAGGGAAGGGAAAATTTCTGCTCAAGTAACGAAATTAAGGAGCAACCACTGGACATCACGTGCCCACACATGATTTTTTTTTTTTTTTTAACATTGGAAGTCATAACCAATGCATCCATTGATGGATTGGCATCGAAGATTTTATCATGGTTAAAGTACATTATATGTGCAAAAAATTATGCACGATGCTCACTTTAATATGAAAAATATTAAAAATGATTATTTAAGTATTAAATTTATTTAAAAAATACTCATTTCTGTACCAACTTTGATTTGAATGATGTGACTTGTCGAAAATCTAATGTGATTTATTTTTAATTAATATTTGAATTGACATGACTATCTAAAATTGGCATCGAAATAATCATTTTTTTTCAAATTAATACTTAATTAATCTTTTTGAAAGTTTTAACGCTGAAGTCATGATCCTCGAAAATTTTGGTACTAAGATGAGGCCTGCACTTTTACCGTCGCTTTAGCGTGAAAGAGCAGGAGGGGCAAGGGAGGATCGTCGCCGTCGCCTCTGGGCATCTGTCGCTGTTTCCCCCTCCGCCTCTCGCTTTTCGTTTCTCTTTCTATTATATTCTTCTCTTGTGGTGGGTACTGGTTGCGGTTGCCCCTCTACGTGTGTGTGTACTCCACGAGATTCTCACTACCCCCGGCAAGTTGAGCAAGCTCGCGCTCTCGTTCGCCATCGCCATCGCCATCGCCATCGCCATCGCCATCGCCATCAAGAAGAAGGAGGGAAGGAAGGAAGGAAGGAACGAGAAGATAGAAGGGAGACGAAGCTTCAAATTCCGTCCGACCTCATACTACTGATCGGCTCTCTCTAGGAGGCTCTCTTCCTCCGAATGGCTGCTCTCGCGGAGAAGGAGGGGGAGCTGCTGCTTCCCTTCCGGATAATGGCCGAGGCCGAGAGCAGCAGCTCGTCCCACCCAACGGACGCCGTCATCTTCGTCGGGCTCTGCCTGGTGCTCGGAATCGCTTGCCGGCATCTCCTCCGCGGCACGCGGGTGCCTTACACCGTCGCTCTCCTCGTCCTCGGCATTGCTCTCGGATCCATAGGTTTGATTTCGCCCTTCAGTTTCTCCCTTTTCTTTTTTTCCCTTTCCCCCGCTTGCGTTCTGGGAGCGTGGACTCATCGGAGCTGGTTTTGGTCAGGGTATTCTGTTTTTGACTGGTTTAGTGGCTAGCGACGCTAGGCAGCTGAGCTTTGTAAGGGGGAAAGAAGTCAACGCCGAGACTAGTGTTGCCACGCTTCCCGAGCTTTTGTGAATTTAAACTACTGGATTGACTGTTTTTGTCTGTTGTTCCTTGAAATTGCTCTCTTTAAGTGATTTTTGCTGGAGATTTGGCATCTATAGTTAAATTGGAGAATAAGAAGCTATGGAACATAGTTTGGTATTTGTATTCTTACTCAATGTAAAAACTTGTTAAGATTCTCAAATGTTTTCCGGTAAACTCTCTTCTGCTAATACCAGTTGAATTTCCAGTTAATTGAATCATGTACATGTGAAATCTGGATCCAGAAAGCAAAATGTCAAAGATAAAAGTTGAGTTCTATTGGAATAACTTAACGTCCTCTCTAACAATATTTACATCTGTACATGTGATCACTGTCATGGATGTTGTGGATGAAGTTTTGAGATGTTTGTCATTTCCTTTCTCTGGTTTGACTGTTTTCTATGCAAGAAGAAAGCAATCGATGATATAACGGCAGGAATGTGTTGGCATGCTTAGTGCATGAACATGGGAAGGGATTGGTCTTGCGCCAGCACATGGCTTCTGTGTCGACTCTAATTAGCTCGCAGATGCCAAATATGATTATTTTCTCCTTTGCCAAATGTGATTATTTTCTCCTATGAAATGGCACGCCGCGGAGGCTCTATGCATTAAAAGAAAAACCTCTGCGTGTACTGATAATATTTACTCTATAGTAAGAAATAGTGTTCTCAGGCTTCTTGTGGGCGCCTTGTGATTTGATTGCTATATTCAGGTAGCCTTTACTATTAGTTTGTTCTGTACCCTGATGACAGTCCAATTTCCTATTTATGCAAGGATGGATCAATTTTTGAGCAACGCTTGCAAAATCTTATTTAGAATTTCATGGACACTTTAACTAGTTAATTGAATTCTTCTAATACTGCCGAATGTGCTGATCGATCCATATAGCTACTATTATATGTTCACCTTCTACTGTAATGCAGAATATGGTACGCATCATCACATGGGGAAGATAGGGGATGGCATTCGTCTTTGTAAGTGCTTTTAATTTGTTGGCTCAAATCGAAACCCCTAGCATTTGCAGAGGCTTCTGAGAAGCTCGTTTTTACCTTTCTAAGAGAGGTGGAATCTTCCTTTGTATGAAATTGTTTGTGATGTAGCAGTAACATTTTGTCAATATGATAACTTGCAGGGGCAAGTATCGATCCTGACCTTCTCTTGGCTGTTTTTCTGCCGGCCCTTCTTTTCGAAAGTTCATTTTCAATGGAAATCCATCAAATAAAGGTTTACTTCTTATTTTTTTTGCATCTTCCTGTCTGTTTGAGTTAACCTTGGCATTGTAAAGAACACCTTTCCATTCTTCTTTGTCCACTGCCCACATTTTGGGAGCAGGCACATTGTTGTTTTGTTCCTTTCCTTTTCTTGTGCCAGGGAGATCCTATTTGTGGATTTCATTTTGAAACTAATGGCAGTTGGCTTTGCCCTACTCTTGTCAAAATCATGAGGATTTCCATATTTATTTTTTTGGGTCGCGGTGAGGATTTTTCTGTTGAATGTTGGCCAGCACAAAGGAAACATGATCATAAAATGGGAGTAGCGGAAATGAGAATGTTAAGGTGGATGTGTGGTCATACAAGGATGGATAAGATAAGAAATGAAGAGATTTGACGAAAAGTTGAAGTAGAACCAATGGCGGAAAAGATGAGAGAGCATAGATTGAAATGGTTTGGACATATACTCCGAAGGCCCTTAGATGCACTGGTACAAACAAAAGTTTGCTATCGAGAGTATAACACGAAAAAAGTAAGAGGTTGGCCGAAACTAACTTGGGGGAAAGCAGAAAAATAAGATCTAATGGAGTGGAAAATAGATTAGCGTACGGTTTGTTTTAGGACGGAGTGAAGGAAGGCTATTAGTGTTGTGAAGGGGTAATGGATAAATAGAGATAGATATATAGATATATGGATATATATATTTATTTTTTTATTTTTACATATTTATCTCTTTTTTCTCGCTTGATTCTGCTTTTATTTTTATGATTCTTTGGGTTTCATCGACCGCCGACCCGAACTAGTTTGAGATAAAGGTGTTGTTGATGTTGATGTTGGTCGCGGTGAGGATTTCCATCTAGTTGTTATAATTAGGTGGGCTTTGACACAGTCAAATATCAGGCTGATGCCTGTAGGCTAGCCCCATATTATGAGAGCAGCGACTGTACAACAACTTCTCAGGGCTTATAGTTCTGGAAAATGAGGCAACCCGTATCCTTTGTACATAGGACAGCAGTAAATAGACTTATATTGTTGTTGATAACTGCGCTAGCCCAAGAGTTCTTTGATTTGATATTATCTTCGTTGAATATTCACCTATCAATTTGTATTAGAGTGTCACCATGGAGAGGTGAAGGTAGTGGAGAGATTGAAAGGGTGAATGTGGAGTTGTAGGGTAGTAGAGTGATGGAGGTGGTGGTATAGCAATGCGGCTGGTGGAGTCAGTGTGGTAGGTGCAATGATGATGCATTGATGGAAATGGTGGTGGTATAAGAGTCCAATCGGTGGTTGTGAAGGTTTGTGGCGATGGAGTTGGTGAAAGTAGTGGTCGCAGTACTGCTGTTACTGTTTTGGATCAAAAGGCAATCTCGAACCACATCAGCCTCATAGGAGATTGAGCTTTATAGTCTATTGATCGGTTTTAATATTTGGTGAAAATATATCTAAGCTTTAGGTAACATAAGTTCAAATGTTGTCTCCTTGACCCATATTGTTGCCTCCGGTGTGGAAGAACCACTTCACAAAGGATTATCTTGTTTGTGCATGATGCTTACTCTTCATGTCGGAGCTATGTTTTATGTGATTTATATGTCCTTGCACTTTCTTGGACATCCAATAAGATAGTTCTCATTTCTTTTAGTTTTGTTTTAAATGGACAGAGGTGTATAGTGCAAATGACTTTGCTAGCGGGCCCTGGTGTACTCATATCAACTTTCTGTCTTGGGTTTGCCCTGAAGGTATTCTGTGTGAAGCTATTCTTGCAAATATGAAATTGCACTTGCTATATATGTGATCATCTTTTCTATTTCAAGAACTCAGTTTGGCTCTTTCGGTCATCATGCAGCTCACTTTCCCATATGACTGGAACTGGAAAACTTGTCTGCTGCTTGGTGGACTTCTGAGTGCTACTGATCCAGTTGCTGTAGTCGCTCTCTTGAAAGAGCTCGGTGCTAGCAAAAAACTAAGTACCATTATTGAGGGAGAATCCTTGATGAATGATGGGTATCTACTTCAATATCTAAATCTATAATCATATTGTGTTTCTGCTAGTGAATAATAGCAAGCGAGTTTTTAGATGAACTAAGCCTTTTATTCTTTTGATATATTGCTAATTCACTTTGTTCTGCATTTTTTGTCATCCATGTTCAGAACAGCGATCGTGGTTTATCAGCTATTTTATAAGATGGTTCTTGGCAAGAGTTATGACTGGGCAGCCATAATAAAGTTCCTAACTGAAGTCTCACTTGGCGCGTAGGTATCTCATTAGCATTGACAACTGCAACTTTATGTTTTGTGGTTATCTGACTCTTTCTCCCGGTTAGTGTATGCATAGGTCTTGCCTTTGGAATGATTTCTTTGTTATGGCTCGGGTTTATTTTCAACGACACCGTGATAGAAATTACTTTGACGCTGGCTGTGAGCTACATTGCTTACTTCACGGTATGTACACCACCCTTAACAATTTTCCTAAACTTATATCAACTATCGATTACCGAAACAGTTGTCATGACTTTCTGTATATATATGCTGGTATTATATGGTGGTCTTTATCAGGAATTCCACTAATGTGTGGCTAATGTACTGCTGAACTTCATGAGACGCTAGTTTCCTCTTTCCTTGCTTCGTTATGTCTTTTAAACCCATTCTTCCTGGGTCTCTTTCTATGCATATAAGGGTGTGTGTCTCTGAGTATGTGTGAATAGATACTAAGATAATCTTTACATTCAGCTGGGTCGACTAGCCTTCATAAATGGAGAGAGCAGCGATTAGTGTTCCTGAATGGAGAGCTTCGTTGTTGCATTTCACTAGCGCTTGATATCTGCAGGTTGTTGCATAGTCAATGCAATTATGTTTCGCTTGTCTTGTATAACAAATCAGCATAGAAATGGCCTGAGACTGGTAAATCTGATCATTGGCTTTGTGGTTGGCCGTGCTCGACAGGGCTTGAAATGCAAATGGGTGGGCTTGGGAGAGTGCTTTATGTTGAAAATTTTGGCCAGAATATTTATATGTTCCTGTTGAAATGGTTGGTGTGGTATCAAAGTTAGGCCCAACCTTGGGCTCAGCCAGGCCCAACTCACTATTTTATCAGTTCTCATATTGTTAGGAAAGTAAAAGTTCTATACGCCAAGGAAGGACTTATATTCAATTGATCCATTCTCATATTAAGCTGTTGCAACAACGATAAGTTACTTTAGCACAAGGTTGGGGGGATCTATATTTTATGTTTGTTTGTTTTCCTCTTATCTCTCGTGGTATATATTCTATAGTTCGTGCAATTATCTCACCTGGTTTTATGAAACTTATAAATATATTGTCATTTGGTAATCAGGACAAAAATCTGGCTTTCGCCCGGGACAGGACAAAGTGGGATATAAGGGGATATGGCTTAGATAAAATTATCTCATGAGGGAGATGGAATAAAGGTGGATAGAATTTCTAATTTTTATGATATAAAAGCTATTTTATCTCGAATGAAAAACTTCTTAAATAATAAAATTGACATTATTATTAAATGAGTTATATTAAAACAATTTAAATTAAATAATATAATTTTTTATTAATGTATTTATAAATTTTACTTTTTTTTTTTCTACTTGATAATATATATTTTGTGCTTGTTGACGATAAAAGAGCAAATTGTATTATTTCAAGATAACAAATAATACTTATAGGCTTAGGATTAAGCTTAATACATTTACACAAATATCCCCAATTGCTAATATTCTAAAGTAATAAATCTAACACTCTCCCTCAAGTTGGAGCGTACATATCAAAAAGTCCTAACTTATGACAAATATATGAAATTCGTCCACGTCGAAGAGGTTTTGTGAAAATATCTGCTAGTTGATCTTCAAAACGTGTATGCACAAATCGTATATCTTTACAGTTCACTTTTTCTCGAACAAAATGACAATCCACCTCTATATGCTTTGTTCGCTCATGAAACATTGGATTGTTAGTAATATGAATGGCAGACTGATTATCACAGCACAGAATAGACAATCCGGTCATAGGTAACCCAATCTCAGCTAACAACATGCGAACCCATTGAAGTTCACCTGTAACATTAGCCATAGCACAATACTCGGCCTCTGCACTAGATCGGGAAATAACAGACTGTTTCTTACTTTTCCACGATACAAGATTTCCACCAAGAAATACACAATATCCTGAAGTAGATCGACGATCCATAGGGCAACCAGCCCAATCTGCATCAGAATATCCTGTCACCTCCAAAGATTCAGGGTTGGAATAATCAGCTATGCGAAGATGACCCTGATTATGGAACACAAGTCCTTGACTTGGAGCTCCCTTCAAATACTGAACAATTTGTAGAGCAGCTTGCCAATGAGTAGTATGAGGAGAGCTCATAAATTGACTCGCCACAGTGATGGCAAATGAAATATCGGGACGGTAATGGTCAGATAATTTAATTTGCCTACTAATCGGCGATATTTCTCTGGATCATGAAGAAGTTCTCCCTGTTCATTGTCAAGCCTCACTCTAGGATCCATAGGAGTGTCACCAGGTTTAGAATCATGTAAGCCAACCTCCTTAAGAATGTCAAGAGTATACTTTCGCTGGGAGAGAGCAATGCTACCATTAGCATAGGCCACTTCGATGCCAAGAAAATATCGAAGACGACCTAAGTCTTTAGTGTTAAACTCCTTTTGAAGAAACTGCTCGAGTCTTTGTATGTCTTCAACATCGCTTCCTATGACAATGATATCATCAACATAAACGACAAGAATAACACATCCTTTGAAAGTTGACATAGTAAATACTGAGTGATCCATACTGCACCGATGCATGCCAAAAGTGACAACCGCATCACTAAATCGGCCAAACCAAGCATGAGGAGATTGCTTAAGTCCATAAAGAGCTTTTCGCCATCGGCACACCTTCTCCTCTTGAGCAACAAACCAAGGAGGTTGCTCCATATATACTTCCTCGTGAAGATCACCATGAAGAAAAGTATTTTTAACATCAAGCTGATGAAGAGTCCACTGAGACCGAGCAGCCAAAGAAATAACAATACGAACAGAAAGAATTTTGGCTATTGGAGAAAAAGTTCCATCATAGTCAACACCATAAGTTTGTGTATAGCACTTCGCTACAAGACGCGCCTTTAAGCGCTCAACAGAACCATCTGGATGGTGTTTGACAACAAAGACCTAGCGACAATCTATCAATTGTTTATTCGGCGGTAATGAAATGAGCTCCCAAGTCTTATTATATTGTAGTGCACCCATCTCCTTCTTCATAGCACGAGCCCAACTTGGATGGGCCAATGCCTCCTAGACACTACTAGGCACAAACACAGAAGCAAGAGATGACACAAAAACAGACATCTGAGGGCTTAAGCTATGCTAAGACACAAAATTAGAAAGAGAATACCGAGATCGAGTACGGTGGGCAATAGGAGAACTGTCAGAAGACGGTGGAAGAGGATTGGAAGCCTGGACCAGAGATGGTGGTGGAACGCTCGCTGGTGAAGATGTATGACCCCAAATAGAACGAGGACCACGTGTATAAACCTGAAGAGGAGTTGATACTGGTGAGCCTGTATTCGGTGGAGCTGTATCAAAAGTAATAGACGGTGGCTCCGGCTGAGATGTAGGTGCGGAGGGTGGCAAAAGATCCATGTTTAATGGTGTCTGAGGATAAGCATCGCCAAAGAATGCTTGATCCTCAAAGAAAGTCACATCAGCAGAAACATACTCCCGACGACGAGTAGGATAATAACAGACATATCCCTTTTGAGTGCGGGAGTAACCCGCAAATATACATTTTTTGGCACGAGGTGATAATTTGTCTAATCCAGGAGACAAAGAATGAACAAAACAGATACATCCAAAAATACGAGGGCGAACAGACCATAAGGGACGATCAGGATGAAGAGCGTAAGGAATAGCTCCTTGCAACACGAAGGACGGAAGACGATTAATAAGATGACATGCTGTAAGTAGAGCATAGCTCCAAAAGGATTTAGGCATATGATTGTGAAGAAGTAGGCAACGAGCAACATCCAACAAATGACGGTTCTTACGTTCAGCAACTCCATTTTGTTGTGGAGTGTGAGTGCAAGAACTCTGATGTAAAATACCATGAGATTTGATAAATGGAATAAAAGTAGATGAAGAAAAGTATTCACGACCATTGTCACTACGCAAACACTTAATAGAACAATCATATTGAGTACGAACTTCATGATAAAACTGACAAAAAGAATGAAAAACTTCAGTACGATCTTTTATTAAATATAACCAAGTTGTATGAGTACAATCATCAATAAAAGTGACAAAATAGCGAAAACCAAGAGAAGACTCGACTAGGACCCCACATATCGGAGTGAATTAACTCGAATGGATGTAACGTAGGACTCGAAACACTAGAAGAGAAAGACTCCCGATGGTGTTTACCTAATTGACACGTTCACAATTAAACTAAAGACCTGAACTAGACACAAACGGAAACTGTCGGAGTACGTTTGCTGATGGATGACCAAGACGGCAATGTAATCGATAAGGATCATCCACAGCTTTATTCTGAACTGTTGTAGCAGCAGCAATAATCTCAGGGTCCAGAATGTACAATCTACCAGTTTCACGTCCACCACCTATTCGGCGTCCAGTATTCTGATCCTGATGAACATATGAAGACGAAGGAAAGATAGTGTCGCAATCAAGATCATGAGTAATAGAGCTGACTGATAATAGATTGTAAGAAAAGTGTGGGATATGATAAACAAAAGGTAAAGAGACAGAGGAACTACTCGATACACAACCTGTGCCAGTTACTTTGGACTGAGAACCATCTGCTAAGGTGACCGACATAGAGGGAACAAACGAGGTGGACGTGAGAAGACGAGAATCACCAGTCATGTGATGAGTGGCACCCGAATCAATAACCCAAGAACGAGGAGGACCTGTAGTGGACAATAGACATGTAGGGTCATTACGCTGTGCTAAAGTAGCTATAAGAGTAGAGACACCACCACTCTCACTCTGTTGTGCTCTGATTAGCTCATTATATTCTGCACGAGATAACTGTGCTGTATCCTGTCTAGAAAAGGATCCAGTAGGAGGAGCCCACGGGTCGGTATCAATAGAAGCATGTAGACCTCGCAACTCTGGATGGAGGTCATAACAATAATCAACAGTATGCCTAGAAAGCTGGCAATGAGTACAAAAACGATTCGCTCGATCACCACCACGTCCTTCTCTAGAAGTATCTCTACCACCACCACGTACAACACCTCGGCCTTGAAAACCACGACCACGACCACGGTAAGAACCTTCAGAATTCCATTGTCCACGACCACTAATACGACCACGAGTCCCTTGACCTCCATGAACAACCATAGCACTATTATCTGAAATGACTGAAGTCTTGGAACTAGAAATGTAACGAGCAGCTCGAGAATACACTTCTTCTATAGAGGGAAGAGTGCTCTGAGAGGTAATCTGTTGACGAAGAGCACTATGATCTGGACCAAGGCTAAGGAGAAAAAACATGGTTATCATATCCGCTTCTCGTTGCTGCATCTGAGTGACTGTGGTAACAGGTGGAAAATAAGACCTGAGGCGCTGATTCAAAGATGCAAAGCGAGCATAATGTTCTGCCAAACTAGCATCACCAATTTTGGCTTCAAATAAAGCCACCCACATATCACAAATTTGGCTCATGTTATTCTGTCCAGAATACAATAAAGCACATTTTTTCCATACTGCATGGGCTGTAGTGCAATCCAGGAAAAGATGAACAGATTTAGCCATACTTCCCCATAAAAGTGTGCGTAAAGTTGCATCTACATACCTCAATTCTTCTAGACGAGCTGAATTTGCAGGTGTTTCGTTTTCAAGACATCTAGATTGACCATTAGAATAAATAAAAGTTGAAAGGGCCATCAACCAAAAAGGGTAATTGGTACCGTCCAACTTGACCAAGGTATTGTGTAAATTTGTCATACTATAATATGGACCAAAAGATCCAGAGCTTGAAGAAATTCTAGCAGGAACTAATCCTAGAACAATAGATGAAGAATTTGATGAATCAGTATACATTTCCACAGACCTTTAATCACTAATCGCTAGGAACTTGACTTGTATGCAATCAAGTAAAACACACCACTTATATATCACTTCTTCGAGCATCCACAAATATCACTTCAAATGCAGACACAACATTCACACTTCTGACACCACATAACTCCAAATGCGGTCAAGTCCAGTGCCATATTCAACAATCCCAGCGGCCACACCAGCTTCAACCAACTTCAACTCACTGCCCACTAAAAATTCACTTCCAAATATCACTAAATTCAACCGACTCAGCAAATTCATTCAATCTGCGTAACAATAGGCCTCAAAAACTCTCCTGGGTGATGCTGGGAAGAGTCGCTGGGACATCATTGGGAGCTGGCTGGCACTAGGCGAGGTCGCCGAGACTTGAGAATCTCATGATGAGGTCGTCGGAGGGTCGCCGAGTGCTAATCGACGCTAGGCGAGGTCGCCGAGACCCGGGCGACTCTGGACAAGGTCGCCTGGAGGTCGCCGGGACCTGGTCGACGTCGGATCTGGTCGTCGGAAGGTCGCCGAGAGCTAATCGGAGGTAGATAAGGCCGCCGAACCTGGGCGACTCTGGACGAGGTCGCCTGGAGGTCGCCGGGACTTGGTCGACATCGGATCTGGAGTTCTTGGCCCCAGCAATGCTGGGTTGAAGTCGTCCGCCCTGATCTGGAGTTCTTGGCCCTCAGCGACGCTGGGTTGAGGTCGTCCGCCCTGGGTCGACGCTGGAATGAGGTTGCCTGGCCGGCGAGATCTACTGTGGCTGGCGGCTTGGGTTTGTTGAAGGATACGTTGACTTTAGGGTTTAGGTATTAATTGTGGCTCTGATACCATGTTGACGATAAAAGAGCAAATTGTATTATTTTAAGATAACAAAAAATACTTATAGGCTTAGGATTAAGCCTAATACATTTACACAAATACCCCCAACCTGCTAATATTCTAAAGTAATAAATCTAACAGTGCTTATACACACGCACGCACTACATATCCACATTACATCATTACATACTTTAGGTATGGTAGTATAGTTTGTTACTTAATAAAAATTTATTAAGAATGATGGAACGAAATAAAAATAATAAAAAAGAGGCATAAAAATAAAAAATGAGTATAAAAATGAAGTAGAAGAACCTAGATTTTAAATGAACAAAATTCAAACTTGACAAAGAAAATAATTCTCGAAGAATGAGGGGCAATGAAATCTCTAAACAAAAAAAGAAATCTCTATCTACTTCTCTTATGTATTTTTGGTTCGAATTAAAAAGTTTCACCACTCCATGTAGTTTTTTAGTTCACATCAGAACTTTATGAAAACGGCGAGAGAGTTGAAACTTTTTCTCTTTCGTTGGTTTTTGGTTCATGTCAATAGTCTATGACAGAAAAAAGAGAGACAAAACTTATTCTCCTTCGCATCTTTGTGGTTTATATTGAATTTTAACGAAAGTAGCGAGAGGCAAAACTTTTTGTAGTCACAAATATGGATGATTATATTTTCTCTTACTAGAGTTGGCAGCGAAGTTAAGGAGGCATTAATAAGATGAAAACTAGTAAAGTCTTGGGACCTGATGGTGTCCCTATTGATGTGTGGGGATGTGTGGGGATGTGGCAATAAGGTGGTTGGCTAACCTTTTTAACCAGATTTTCTATACTAATAAGATGATTGATGAATGGAGGAAGAGTATGCTTGTGCCTATCTACAAGAATAAGGGGATATCTATAATTGTTCCAACTATAGTGACTTTAAGCTTATGAGTCATACAATGAAGTTGTGGAAGAGAGTTATTGAGCATCGTTTTAGAATAGAGACCAAGGTCTCTGTAAATCAATTTAGATTTATGCCAAGAAGATCTGGCATGGAATCTATCTTCTTGATACGACAATTAATGGAGCGGTATCGAGAAAAGTACCTTCATATGGTTTTTATTGATCTCGAGAAGGCGTATGATAAGGTTCACGAAATGTTCTGTGGTGGGTTTTTGAGAAGAAAAAAGTACCTTTAAATTATGTAGAGACAATCAAGGATATGTATGATGGTATTAATACATGTTTGAGGGCTTGTAATGGCATATCAAGTTATTTTGCAATCACAGTAGGCTTACACCAAGGTTGTGCTTCGAGTCCTTTTTTGCCCGTGTTTTGGATAAGTTAACAAAATATATTCAAGATGAGGTACTGTGGTGTATGTTTTTTGCAGATAATATTATACTCATTGATGAGATCAAGGCTGAGGTTGGCGCTAAACTAGAACTGTGGAGAAGCACGTTGGAGTCTAAAGGATTTACGTTAAGTCGAAGTAAGACCGAATACAGGAAGTGTGAGTTCGACATAGCAAGATGAGGAGATCAAGAATCTGTGAATTTGCTTGGACAAGAAGTACCCAAGAAAGATGCTTTTTGATATTTTGGATCAATATTGCAAAAGGGAGGGGGGATTGATGAGGATGTAAACCGTAGGATCAGAGTAGGGTGGATGAAATGGCGTAGTGTGTTCGGGTTTTTGTGTGATTGCAAAATCTCCCTTAGGCTAAAAAGAAAATTTTATAGAATAGCAGTAAGGCCTGCAATGATATATGGAGCTCGTAGAAGGGAAAAAGGTAAAAGATATTGAGAAAAGAAGTATTTATGCATAAGTAAGCCCAATAAACTCAAAAGACCACTTTACCCTTGACACTTCTAACACTCCTCTCAAGCTGGAGCATAGATATTAATCATGCCCAGCTTGTTACAAATATATTCTATCCTCCCACGACCCAAAGGTTTAGTAAAAATAACCGCGAGTTCACCAGTTCTAACATGACTAGGAAGAATCATCCCACTTTGCAACTTCTCTCGAATAAAATGACAATCAATTTCAATATGTTTTGTTCTCTCATGAAATACGGGGTTAGAAGCTATATGCACTGTAGCCTTATTATCACACCACAGAGTTATAGGAACTGAAGCTTTCAAGCCTAACTCAGTCAACAACTGTTGAATCCACACTAATTCAGATGTAGCTTGTGCCATGGCTCTATATTCTGACTTGGCACTGGAAAGGGCAACAACACTCTGTTTTTTACTTTTCCGTGACACCAGGTTTTCTCCAACCAAAGTACAATAGCCTGTAATGGATCTCGTGTCATCTGGAGACCCTGCCCAATCGGCATCGGAAAACCCTTCAACTCTGCCATGATAATGATTTTTGTAAACAATCCCTTTTCCTGGAGTCTTCTTCAAGTACCCGAAAATTCGAGTTACGGCATTTCAGTGAGAAGTACGAGGAGAAGAAAGAAACTGGCTTACCACACTAACTGGAAAGGCAATATCTGGTTGAGTAACTGTAAGATAATTCAGTTTGCCTACCAATCTTCTATATCTCTCAGGATTGTTGAATAACTCTCCCTCCTTAGCAACTAGCTTAACTCCTGATTCCATGGGTGAATCAAGAGGCTTTGATCCCAGCATACCAGTCTCAGTGATTAAATCAAGAACATATTTTCGTTGTGACAGAACAATACCTTTCTGCGACTGTGCCACTTCAATTTCGAAGTACTTCAATTTTCCCAGGTCCTTTGTCGGAAACTGTTTCTGAAGATAGATCTTTAGTTCAGCTATACCTATTGAATCATCTCCTTTGATGATAATAATATCATCCACATATACAATCAAGAATAATTTTCCTTTCCTTGAACGTCTATAAAAGGAGGAATGATCGCTGCTACACCTAGACAATCCAAAGGAAAGGACAGCATCAGAAAATCTTCCAAACCATGCCCTTGGAGACTGCTTCAACCCATACAAAGATCTTTTCAGTTTGCAAATCATTCCTCCTCCAGACTCTCCTTGAGCAATAATCCCCGGAGGTTGCTCCATGTAAATTTCATATAGAATACCATGCAAAAACGCATTCTTCACATCAAGTTGTAGCGAAGGCCAATTATAGGTGGCAGCTAGAGAGATCAAAACACGAACAGAAGTAAGCTTGGCAAGATGAGAGAAAATATTCAGATAATCAACCACATACACTTGAGCATACCCTTTCGCAACAAGTCTCGCTTTTAAGCGAGCAATAGAATCATCAGGATTTACTTTCACGGCATACACCCATCTACAACTAATAGTAGTTTCGCCTTAAGGAAGAGGTACCAAGTCCCAAGTTTGATTAACTTGTAAAGCCTGTAATTCTTCTTCCATAGCTGACCTCCAGCCAGAAATTTGTAATGCCTCAGAGACAGACTTGGGAATAGTATACTAATCAACAGTAGATAAAAAGGCTCGAAAAGCAGACACAGAAGAGTATGAAATAAAGTTTGTAATAGAATGCTAAGTACAAGCACGTGTACCTTTATGATGAGCTATAGAGAGATCAAGATAAGTAGTTACAGGAGGATTAACAAACGGTGGATCTGGAACGGAAGATGACCCAATTGTGACGAGGAAAGTGGGGTGTATGAACCCGAGGACGCCGACTATAAACCTGTAGAGGATGTGATTCTTGTGTAGATACAGGTGAAACAACCGGAACAGTTGATGTAATGGTAGTCACATGGAATTCTTCATCCAACTCACACATTAGTTGGAACATAATGATAAGGAGTGGATTCAAAAAATGAGACAGCAATTATGAAGTGCTTCTTTAGTGGTATAGAATAGCATTGATACCCCTTTTGAGTACGAGAATAACCTAGAAACACACTTGATAGCCAGTGGATCAAGTTTTGATACTTTGGGTCGATGATCATGAACGAAACAAACACAACAAAAAAAACGAGGTGGTACGGAAAATAGGGGCTGATTTGGAAACAGAGTGGAAAAAGGAATACCACCTCGCAAAACAGAAGAAGGCATGCGATTAATGAGATAGCATGCAGTCAAGACAACATCAGACCAAAAGATTTTAGGGACCTTCATCTCAAATAACATAGATCTGGTAACTTCCAATAAATGTCTATTCTTCCTTTCGGCAACACCATTGTGCTGTGGTGTCAGGACAGGAAGATTCATTAATCATACCATGCTGTCATAAAATCAGAAAAAGGTGCAGGAAAATACTCCTTAGCATTATCAGAATACAAAGCTTTAACATGCACATCAAACTAAGTAAAAATTTCAGGAATAAATGTATGAAATATAGAAAACAACTCCGAACGATCTTTCATTGGATATAACCAAGTAACTCTAGAATAGTCATCAACAAAAGTAACAAAATATCTAAAACCCAAATTGGAAGTCACAAGACATGGACCCCAAACATCTGAATGAACTAACGGAAAAGGAGACTGTGCTTGTTTAATGACTCGAGGCGGATAACTGACAGGATGTAATTTGCCAAATTGGCATGATTCACAGTCTAAACTAGAGACTTAAAACGGGAATCTAATCGTTGAAGACTTTGTAGAGAAGGATGTCCAAGGCGACAATGGATCTGATGCAAAGACGAAACACCAGAACTTGCAAAGGTAGTTGAGTCTTCAGGCACATATAGCCCCCTTCCTCACGTCCTTTACCGATCGTCCTCTTCGTAGCCAGATCCTGGAATACACAAGAATCCGGATAAAATGTTATTGAACATTGAAAGGTTTTAGTTAACTTATTGAAGACAAAGGTAACGAGGGAGTTGGATGAACTGTGCCAACTCCTTTAACATGGGCGGATGAACCATTGGCTAATGTAACTGTGGATGAAGAAGGTGTAAGAGAGGAAAATATACCTGAAAGAACTGACATGTGATCAGAAGCCCCTGAATCAATTACCCAAGGGCGAGAAGCAGCTGAAAAACACGCAGTAGCATTACCTGCGTGTGCTAAAGTAGCAGTGGAAGAAGTAGATTGTGAACTTGGAGACTGATACTCTTCTCCAGACATAACCACTATTTTAGCCCCACGTTCATTGGATCCTCCATGATTTCCTCCATCACTCCCAACTTCACTATCAGTGCGGAGTGCGGGAGCGTAACGTAAGGGTTAAATTATCTGCAGCAGATATGCAATCCTAAAAAGACTCCCTAGATACTCGAAGAACCCGATCAAACGTATCTGTGAGTGATGCAATAGTCTCTCCTCCAAGGATTTGAGATCTAACAGTTTCATATTCAAGGCCAAGGCCTCCTAAAAATCCTATTATGGCCAATTGTTCTCTCTGAAGGTGCATTTGTTGAACATTGGCGGAAATAGGAAGAACATCATTCAACTCCTCATACATTCGCTTAAAATCAGCATAGTACTGCTTGATAGGACGTCCCTTCCTCTCAAAATGATAAAATTTCTGCGATAACTCATACATCTGTGAAAGAGTGATAGGACACCCCTTCCTCTCAAATCAAAGAAATTCCTGCGATAACTCGTACACCTGTGAGAGGTTATTTTGACCCGAATACAATACATCCAAATACTCCCACAATACTTTAACTGTATCAACATGAATTACTAAATCAACTATATTCATGTCCATGGAATTTAACATTTGATGAAGAATTTGTGCATCAATAACATCCCAAGTCTCATCATTTGTGGGCTTAGGCTCAGTCAAGTGCTTATGTTGATTCCTACCCATCAAAGTAATCTTCACAATTTTCTTCCATTGAAGAAAATCAACAGCACCCTCAAGTTTCGCATTAGTGATTCGATTAAACGAGAAAGAAATCACATTAGCCATCACAGTTATTATTCTCAAAACTACTCACAAACTCCACAAAATATTAACAAATATCGCATCAATCCAATAAATCTCCAAATAATCAACTTCAAAATCGCCAAAATTCACCTAATTAGCTTCATAGCGGTTCCAACAGTTCAGAAACATCCCACAAACAGATTAGTAATAACCACCAGTTCTAATCAACAATTTACCACTCTACGCTTCTGCTTTGAAACTCGATACCCATTAACCCACTAGAAAACCACACTGTGAGGGCATAATCAAGCAACAAAAGGCTGTAACAAACATTGATTGAGAATCAAACCTGTGGAGTCATAATCAGACAACAGAGAGGCTATGAAAGCCTGTGAGTGACGTAGAGTCAAAATCGAGAGGATGCAGAGTCAAAATCGAGAGGCTGGGTGTCTCGCCGACGATGGATGACACCTCCGCAAAGCACGCCAGGCCTCGTCGACGCTGGATCTTGCCTTGCAAGACCTACTCAAACCCAGGCGATGCCAGATCTAGGCTGGCCGGCATGAGCAACCCACCCGCAAGACTCGCTGGGGCTGTCGGATCCAGGATCTGAGCTCGCGGGGGGCCTGGCGACGTTGAATCTAGGCTCGCCGGCCTGAGCGATCCCCCTGCAAGGCTCGCTGGGTTTGTTCGAGCCTGGGTCTTGAGTCGCCTGGGTTTGGTGACGTAAGTTGACCCCTGATTTGTAGTCGCCTAGGCTGGTGACGCTGGATCAAAAGATTTCGGCAGTGGCTGGTGGTGGTGGATAGTGTTTGGTTGGTGGTCGACGGCTAGGTAAGGTTTCGATATCAACGAGGCTCTGATACCATGTAGAAGGGAAAAAGGTAAAAGATATTATTGAGTCAAGAAGTATTTATACATAAGTAACCCCAATAAACCCAAAAGACCACTTTATCCTTGACACTTCTAACAGAGTTGAATGTTGGCCAATACAGAAAGAACATAAGCATGAAATGGGAGTAGCGAAAATGAGGATGTTAAGGTGGATGTATGGTCATGCCAGGATGGATAAGATAAGAAATGAAAATATTTGATGAACAGTTGGAGTAGTGCTGGTGGTAGAAAAGATGAGAGAACATAAATTGAGGTGGTTTGAGCATATTCTTCGGAGATCCCTTGATGCTCCAATAAGAACAAAAGTTTGCTACTGGGAGCATGACGTGAAAAAAGGAGGAAGTCGGTCGAAGCTTAATTGGGGAAAAGTAGTAAAACAAGTTTTGATAGAGTGGGAAATAGATTGGTGTACAGTTTGTCTTAGGGCGGAGTGGAGGAAAGCTATTACCAATGTGAAGAGGCAGAATTCCTATGTTTCTGACTGTCATTTTTAGCCCTTTCTCTCTACAGTTATTTATATGTGTTTTTATTCTTTATAATTCTTTCTTTTCATCTCAATCAATCTTACTTTTATTATTATTATTTTTGGGTTCATCGACCGCTGGCTCTAACGAGGATGGGATAAAGGTGTTGTTGATGTTAATGTTGATGTTGACTAGAGTTGGCAGTGAATTACGAGAGATTCTTATATCTCCGTTTGTGCATTTTCAAGTTAAGTTACATCGATATTTGTAAATATCAAACAATCAACATGATAGGATTTGAACATATTTGGCTTTACTATTGTGATTCACCAAACAATGGATATGATATGGGAAAATTTTCGAATGTCATATCCTATCGTATCCAATCCTATCTTGGCTAAAAATTCAGACGACCAAACGCAGACTATGAGAATTTCTTGGTACACACCTTCAGTTAATAAATATTCTTGAAGTCGAAATTCTAGATATTAGGATATGTAGCCTACTTAAAATGCCACATGTGTATGTATTTGGCTTATTTACCATATAATTGCTTTACTATAGGCGTATTTGTTTGAAGTATGATAGCGACAGGTTGATGATTGTAGTTTAAATGAGAGTCCAACCATTTACTTGGGATAGCGCAGACTATGAGTATTTCTTGGTACACACCTTCAGTTAATAAATATTCTTGAAGTCGAAATTCTAGATATTAGGATATGTAGTGTACTTAAAAAGCCACATGAGTTTGTATTTGGCTTATTTTCCATATAATTGCTTTACTATAGGCGTATTTGTTTGATGTATGATAGCGCCAGGTTGATGATTGTAGTTTAAATGAGAGTCCAACCATTTACTTGGGATAGAGTTATTTTGCACGCCAGGTGCAATGAGGATAGCATTTCTTCTGAACCATGTGATTGCCGAAACATTTAGATCAGCTGTGCGGTCCGTGTAATCATCCTCGTTGATCTGTGACCATTGTTAGCTAATTCTGTCTATCCTTCCGTTATTGGTCTTACTTCAATAGTCCCACAGGTGATGTCAATCACCCTCAGCTTGACAACTCTCTTTGTAGGAGTAAACTCTGAAAATATCTCTTGCAATTGCTAGAAGGCTGCTTGTTGTGGATTATAGCTAACAACTGGTCAGGCCGTAGGGTTTGAAATTTTTTAAAAGCTAGAAATTTCTGGTGGGGTTTCTTTTTCAGCTTGTCAATAAGGAAGCTTTCCTTGTTTGTTCATGTGCATCAAGCTTTTAATTTTCCATCGTTCAAATTAGCTCCTTTGTCCTGATGAGCCAAATGAATGAATATGGAAATTAGTGGTTGAGCAATTTTCCAAGATCTTCATGCTATGCAAAGAAGACTGACAAAATTCTGTTGTTTTAATTAGGCTCAAGAGGGCGCTGATGTTTCTGGTGTTTTGACAGTGATGACTCTAGGAATGTAAGTCGAATTGCCATGGCAAAGTTTCTTTCTTACAACTCAAGTTAAACATCTCTTCAGATGATCGACTTTGGCAGGTTCTATGCTGCAGTTGCTAAAACAGCCTTCAAGGGTGATGGTCAAGAAAGTTTGCATCACTTTTGGTGAGCCTTTAAGAATTGTTTTATTTGAGCCACTTCATCCTAATTGAGTTTAATATTCTTGTGGTAATTGAAACTGTATCCACTCTTTTATAAGATATTGTTCTGGGTTAGTGGCATCAGATGTAATACCAAGTGCACTCTTGCATAGTCTTGCATGAATTTTTTCTTGTGGAAACTGTATATTTGAGAGCTTGGCTAGGTAGGGGTGGCAGTGGGAAGAGAGTGACTTTAATCTATGATTATTCAATCCTGCAAACAAAATTAACCAAAGCCTATAAAGTTCTGTGGAAATTTTCTAACCTCTATTTTCAAACAACGTAAAGCTCAGGAAATAGTTGTAAATATTAAAAAAGTTGGGAGATTGCAAGTAATGGTGTTTTTAGAAGGTATCTACATTTTGCCTTAACTGGTGATAGAAAGTTTGATTGTTGCCATAGTCGATTTTGTTGGCTAAAAGAGTAGAGTAATTTGCTTCCAAAACATAGTTAAGAGTACTGCTGTACTCACTTTTAGAGTTTGTGCTATTAGACTCGACCTGGGAAGTTTGGAACACAGAGTTTGTTTGTTATCTTCCCTAATACAAGGGCATCCTGCCTAATCAGCTGTTCGTAGTGTATATCCTATCAAAGGAAAATTGCATTGGTATCGCATTTAGGTTATATAGGTACAGTCATGCTGCATTTAAAAGAACGATATGATTAGTAAACACCTTATTAGTCTGAGTTGGGAGAAATATGGTAAGAGTATGTATTGTGATTGTTTATCTTTCTTTGACATTAATGCTACCTTTACCATCCAGGGAAATGGTTGCTTACATTGCCAATACATTGATTTTTATCTTGAGGTAAGTCCTTGTTTTGCTTGCCAGTGTCTATTCTTGCATATTGACCGTACAAAATGAAATCAACACTCTTATTGCACGTCCCTTGTGCAAGCCCCGGAAAAGGTCATTCTTAAGCTGAGAAACAATGATGCGAGAAGAACATACAAGATGTTTCTTAAATAGTCGTGAACTCTTCGAAAATGCTACTAGCTAGTTTTCCTTGTATGATGTAACACAAACATTAATTAATGGAATATATGAAGAAAGCATCCTTCATAGCCTGGTAAGAACTTACTTAACTTAGCATCAAGCTAGTCCATTTAGCTCGTTAACCGTGTACCTGTCAGCCATCTGGTGTGGCCATTGCTACAGTTTTAAAAAAATTGAACTCCAAAAGCTACAATAAAGCTATAAGTTGAAAAATAAAATGCAAAAAGCGCTATCTTAAAGACACTGAAGTTTTCCATCTCAATGATGTTGACAATGTTAGTGACTATTTGTTTATATTTTGCTCTGCAGTGGAGTTGTAATTGCTGAAGGCGTTCTGAGTGATGCAGATATTTTTGAACATGGTACCTGTTGCGTCTATTCCTGATATTTTTGGTACTATACTTGAAGTTTATCCTATGTCTTCTTGAATCAATGGAAACTAAGATGGTGGGAGTTGAGCTTTCTTTGTTTTAGTCTCTTGTTTTTTCGAGTTCTTCCACTCTTCACTTTTGTAGTTATTCATTTTCGTTCTCTCTGGACACGGAGTTATCATTTAGGTGAACGGATCATGTTAACCCCCACAATAATATGGAAGCTGATAAAGAAAAATTGTAGCTCCACAGAAGCTCTTCGCTAGCGTGTATCTGCATTGTGCCTCTAAAAAGTCTTATGCTGACTTTGGTTTCAGATCCAACTCCTGTTTTTTCACTAGCCCTGACGGCATGTTGTGAGGTGGCCAAATTATCTAGTTAAGATCTTACCTTATATAGCTGGGACTGAATTTTTTTTTTTCCATTATCCCCTAGATTGGGTGAAGCGTACGGTTTGTTCTAGGACGAAGTGGAGGGAATCTATTAGTATTAGAGAGGGGTAGATTTACTAAGTTCTAGACTAACTTTTTTAGTCCTTAGTCCCCTTTTCCCTATTTTTATTTTTATTTTATTCTTTTTTCTTCAATTGATCTTTGCTTTTTATTTTTGTTATATTATATTTTATTCTATTTTTCTTTTTTGGGTTCATCGACCGCTGACCCCAATTAGTTTGGGATAAAGGTGTTGTTGATGTTGATGTATCCCTTAGATTGGGTGAAACCTATCCACCTATATTCTCAATGACCCCATTGTCAATGGAAAACCTATTTTTTTTTTCCCTTCTTTTCATTTTCTCTCAATGACCCCATTTTCAATGAAAACATATTTTGCTTCCCTCCTTTTCATTTTCTTGCCTTTAAGCTTCTTAATCCTCCCTTTTTAACTGAACTCTCAATATGATCCTATCCTCACGGTAATGATGAACTACTTCTAGAAAGCAACCAATCCTCCAGGTTGTTGTCTATGCACACCTCCTGCATGCAGTCTTGAACCTGTTTCTTGAATCCTTTCCATAAGGTTTTTGAGCATTGATGATATCCCCTTCAAGATGATGAAAATTCAGTAATGAGTTCCGAGAAGAACATTGCTCTCCCCACCTCTGCTTGACGGTTAATTTAACAAAGTCTTTTTAACCTGCCAAGTAATGTCATGGTAACCCTGAGGAATATGAGTCATTCAGCCACTCAGTCCTCTAGGCGATACAAGAAAAATACTTCTCTGCACTGAGATTCAATAATATATGGTTCAGCTGCTTTATTTGCAAAACTTGCTAAAAGAGCTTGTACTGACAACAATTTTATGCTCCAACACAATTCAAGATCGCACTTAATACTTGAAGACGTCCTTGGAGGCATGAGAAATAGAGATCTTTGTCAAATTTACTGATACATCAAACTGGCAAGCCGTCTTACAAGAGAATGGAATGAACGTATATGCTGAAAACCCTTGAGTAGTCATAGGCTCAAAGTAGGAAATTATAATCTTATAGGAAAAAGCGATTAATATCACCTGATATCTGATAAATGTAAAAATGAAAAAGAAAATGGAATTCAAACATGGGAAATTATTTTTGCCCACATCAATTAGCCAGTTTGGGTTTAGGATTTAAGTAAACTCCAGAATATAATATTTTCAGGAAGAGATGCTGATTGGATATATAGAAATTTTGTAGATGCCATCCTGTTATACCTTCTTTTTGCATCTTTTCCGTTTTATAGAATATTTTGTTAGTAAAGGTCTCTAACTTTTTTTTTTCTTTCTGGTGGAACCTTTTCCATGTCAAGGGATCTGAGGATTCTTTTTCCTTTCCTTGCTTTCAGGAGCTTCATGGGGATACCTCATTCTTCTTTATGTTTTTATACAAGCATCACGTCTTGTAGTTGTCACGGTCTTATATCCATTTCTGCGTTACTTTGGCTATGGTTTGGACTGGAAAGAAGCCACTATCCTCACTTGGTCTGGCTTGCGTGGGGCTGTTGCCTTGTCTCTCTCTCTTTCAGTTAAGGCAAGTATTCATTGCTCAGTCTTTTACAAATAATCATGCTTCCACAGATGGCATAGTCGCACTTCAAACATGAATGTTTGTACTCATGTTTTTCTCAACAAAGGTTCTTCTGTGACAATTAAAACATTCCGTCTGATTTTCTGGTCTAATTGTACTCTCATGTCAGTTCCGAAAAAATGTTAAACACTATTTGGAACTGTAAGTGCTGTATTCTTGTATAAGCACTTCTATTTGTACCCCATGTTGCGCATTACCTCATAGGACTTCTATTTGTCCCTTCCCGTTAGAAAGGAAACCTGGCATCTTGGTCTTATGCCATAACACTCATCTAACTTCAGTCCTATGTGGAAGTAGGATGCAATGTATTCCGAAACATTTCACTCAAACCTTTTTACTAAGTGATGTTGGGGATTTCAACATGCCTACATTGTATAGAGACGTGTATAATAAGGTATTGATCAAGTACATCACATTTAGTGACTCATTGACTTTGTAAAGAACTCTTGAGTTGCATCAGTGGGATTAGTTTGCCAGACAGCTGTAGCATGACGTTTCAGATCTGTAGTCTCAAACAATTATCATTTTTGGTTTTACTTATCTTTTTCCATCTCTTTCCAATATCACACAATACCTTTGTCACAACTTGGGGGGGATGAGAGTCCACCTAAATCATTCATTAACCAGATGATAACACTCTCTGGTGCAATATAAGAAGGCCTTTTGTACTTGACCCTGTCTAAACTAAACTTAACTACCGACACCAACAGTATTGGCACTGATGAGACAGGCAATGGTGGTAAAGGAGGTAGCAATGTTGATAGTGGCAAAAAGAAAAAAAGTTGATTCAGAGACAGTGGTGCTGGCTGATGCACGTTGCTATTGATGTCAAATAATTGGTTCAAGTTGGAGGCGGAGTGACAGGTCTGTTATCCAATTTAGGGGGACAAACGTAGTGCATGTGTGGGTGGCCGCTTTATGCGGATGAATGCACTAGGTTCACTTGAATAAGGATAAAACTTGTACTCAGGGTGGCACTGGGGATCAGGAACACCTGCAGGGATAAATCCATGGACCGAGCATTGACCTGTTCTGCTCCATAAATCTTACCAATGAAAAAATGCTTGAGTGTCACCTTGAGTTTGCCAAGAGAATGGTAAACATGGAGTCACAGATTGTTTTCCATATAATTAATTGGATAATGGCCTAAAGATTACTCAACACTGCCCCTGCAGTTGACACTTGATAAATTTATTGAGGTCCACAAAATGCAATCAACTTCGCGTAAATTTGAATCGGGGCCTTGATTGCATGAATTGATTGCTTGTATCTTTTAAAAGATAAATATGTGACATTGGGCTCGTTAGAAAGTATTGTCAGTAAGGGCAGAATGGGAATGAGGGTTATGCTTCAGAAAGGGGAGGTTATTCTTCAACACAAGAGGATAGAGGATCAACTTGCCGATATCTTTACTAAGTCTTTACGGGGAAATAGAGTGAGCTTCCTATGTAACAAGTTGGGATTATTTGATATCTACATCCCAACCTGAGGAGGAGTGTTAGAAAGTATTGTTAATAGTAAGGGTAAAATGGTAATAAGGTTAAGCACACACAGATATGTGTGTGTGTGTGTATTTGTGACCCTATTCTGATTTTTTAGATAATAGAAAATGATATTCTCTTTGACAAGGCTGTTATATGGTGGATATAAGTATGCGATGCCTATATCACATTCGGGTCTCTTCTTTAATATCTGAAATTGTAGTGTCTTGAGTGGAATTTAATGAAAAAGCTCCATTATCCCACATATGCAAGATTTCGTTTTATTTTGTTCTTGATCCTCGCATTTTGTCTATATTACAAGTCATAATGCCGTTCTCCTGTTCACAACTGTTCTCTTGTGATTATTTAATAGGGCTCGAGTGGCAGCTCAGCATCTCTCAGTACTCAAACAGGGACTCTGGTATGTTACATCAGAAAGATGCGATTAAATGATGAATTCTGAAAAAACATGGATATGAACTGTGAATTTTTACTTCTTGCAGTTTGTCTTTTTCACTGGTGGAATTGTCTTCTTGACGCTTATTATAAATGGATCAACAACACAGTTTGTTTTGCATCTTCTTGGCATGGACAAGCTATCATCGTCTAAGGTGAATTTTAAATTTAGTCTGAATAGCTTATTATCTTGTGGCCAAAAACCAAAGGAACACAGTAACCTAGTCTCCCTCTCTCTCCCTCTCTCTCTCTCTCTCTCTTTTTACCTTATCATTTCTGTTATTGATAAAGGAGCATTCTAACTTTATTTCAGAGATAATAAAGAATACTTATAGGCTTAGGATTAAGCCTGATTTATTTACACAAATACCCCCAACTTGCTAATAATCTAAAGTAATAAACCTAACACTCCCCCTTAAGTTAGAGAGTACATATCAAAAAGTCCTAACTTATGATAAATATATGAAACTCGTCCACGTCGAAGAGGCTTTGTGAAAATTTCTGCTAGTTGCTCTTCAGAACACGTGTGTACCAACCGTATGTCTTCACAATTCACCTTTTCTAGAACAAAATGACAATCCACCTCGATATGCTTTGTTCGCTCATGGAACACTGGATTGCTAGTAATATGAATAGCAGACTCATTATCACGGCGCAGAGTAAATGATCTGGTCATAGGTAGTCCAATTTCAGCTAACAACATACGAACCCATTGAATTTCACTTGTAACATTAGCCATAGCACGATACTCAGCCTTTGCACTAGATCGGGAAATAACAGACTATTTCTTACTTTTTCACGACACAAGATTATCCCAAAGTAGACCGGCGATCCATAGGACAACCAGCTCAATCTGCATCAAAATATCTTGTCACCTCCAAAGATTCAGGGTTGGAGTAACTAGCGATACGAAGATGACCCTGATTATGAAACACATGTCCTTGACCTGGGGCTCCCTTTAAATATTGAACAACTTGTATAGCAGCTTGCCAATCAATAGTACGAGGAGAGCTCATAAATTGACTTACCACAATAATAACAAATGAAATATCCAGATGGGTAATGGTAAGATAATTTAACTTGCCTACTAACTGGTAATACTTCTCTGGATTATGAAGAAGTTATCCTTGTTCATTGTTGAGCCTCACTCCAGGATTCATAGGTGTGTCACCAGGCTTAGAATCATGTAAACCAACCTTCTTAAGAATTTCAAGTGTATACTTTTGCTGAGAGAGAGCAATGCTGCCATTACAATAGGCAACTTTGATCAACATCAACATCAACAACACCTTTATCATAGGCAACTTTGATGCCAAGAAAATATTGAAGACGACCTAGGTCTTTAATGTTAAAACTCCTTTTGAAGAAATTGCTTGAGTCGTATGTCTTTAACATTGCTTCTTGTAACAATGATATCATCAACATAAACAACAAGAATAACACATCCTTTTGAAGATGACATACTAAATACTGAGTGATCCACACTGCACCGATGCATGCCAAAAGTGACAATCGCGTTACTCAATTGGCCAAACCAAGCACGAGTAGATTGCTTAAGTCCATAAAGAGCTTTGCGCAATTGGCACATCTTCTCTTCCCGAGCAACAAACCCAGGTAGTTGCTCCATGTATACGTCCACATGAAGATTACCATGAAGGTATGTATTTTTGATATCAAGCTGACGAAAAGTCCACTGAAACCGAGCAGCCAAGGAAATAACGATGCGAATAGAAGGAATTTTGGCTACTGGAGAAAAAGTTTCATCATAGTCAACATCATAAGTTTGAGTATAGCCTTTTGCACAAGACGCGCCTGTAAGCGCTCAACTGAACCATCCGGATGGTGTTTGACAGCGAAGACCGAGCGACAACCTACCAATTGTTTATTAGCTGGCAATGGAACAAGCTCCCAAGTCTTATTTTGATATAATGCAGCCATCTCCTCCTTTATAGCACGAGTCCAACCTAGATTGGCCAAAGCCTCCTGGACACTACTAGGCACAGACACAAAAGTGAGAGATAAACACAAAGACAGACATCTGACGGCTTAAGTTATGATAAGAGACAAAATTAAAAAGAGGATATCGAGATTGAGTACGGTGAGCAATAGGAGAATTGTTAGGAGATGGTGGAAGAGGATCGGAAGCCTGGACCGGAGGTGGTGTAGGTGGAATGCTCATAGGTGGAGATTTATGAACCCAAACAGAATGAGGACCACGAGCATAAACCTGAAGAGGAGTTGGTGTTGGTGTGCCTGGATCCATTGGAGCAACATTAGAAGTAACAGATGGTGGCTTCGGCTAAGATGTAGGTGTAGGTGTAGAGGGTGGCAGAAGATCCATGGTTAATGGTGCATGAGGACGATCATCGCCAAAGAATGCTTGATCCTCAAAGAAAGTCACATCGGTAGAAACATATTCCCTATAACGAGTAGGATTATAACATACATATTCCTTTTGAGTACCGGAGTAACCCATGAATATATATTTTTTTGCACGAGGTGATAATTTGTCCAATCCAGGAAATAAAGAATGAACAAAACAGACACATTCAAAAATACGAGGGCGAACATACCATAAAGGATGATCAGGAATAAGGAGAGCATAAGAAATAGCTCCTTTCAATATGAGGGACAAAAGACGATTAATAAGATGACATGCTATAAGTAGAGCTCCAGAAGGACTTAGGCATATGAGTGTGAATAAGAAGACAACGAGCAACATCCAACAAATGACGGTTCTTACGTTTAACAACTCCATTCTTTTGTGGGGTGTGAGCGCAAGAACTCTGATGTAAAATACCATGAGATTTGAGAGATGGAACGAAGGTAAATGAAGAAAAGTACTCACTAGCATTGTCAGTACGCAAACACTTAATAGAACAATCATATTGAATACGTACATCATGATAAAACTGGCAGAAAAATGAAAAACTTTAGTACGATCTTTTATTGAGTATAACCAGATGGTACGAGTAAAGTCATCAATAAAAGTGACAAAATACCGAAAACCAAATGAAGACTCGACTAGGACCCTACACATCGGAGTGAATTAACTCGAACGGATGTGATACACGACTTGAAACACGAGGAGAGAAAAACTCACGATGGTGTTTACCTAACAGACACGTTTCACAATATAACTAAAGACTTGGAACTAGACACGAAAGGAAACTGTTGGAGTACGTATGCTGATGGATGACCAAGACGGCAATGTCATCGATAAAGATCATCCACAACTTTATTCTGAACTGTTGTAGCAACAACAATAATCTCAGGGTCAAGGATGCATAATCCGCCAGCTTCACGCCCCTACCTATTCAGCATCCAGTCTTGAGATCCTGAAGAACACACGAAGACGAAGAAAAGATATTATCACAATCAAGATAACAAGTAATAGAACTGACTGATAATAAATTACAAGGAAAGTGTGAATTATGATAAACAAAAGGTAAGGAGTCAGAGGAACTCAATGATGCACAACCTGTACCAGTTACTTTGGATTGAGAACCATTTTCTAAGATGACTGACATAGAAGGAACAAATGAGGTGGATGTGAGAAGACGAGGATCACCAATCATATGATGAGTGGCACCTGAATCAATAACCCAAGAACGAGGAGCTGCACTGGACAATAGGCTAGTAGGATTATCACGCTTTGATAAAACAGTAGTAGGACTAGAGACAACACAACTCTCACTTTGTTGTGCTTTGACCAACTCAATATTTTGCACGAATCAACTGTACCGTACCCTGTCTAGACGAGGATCCAAAGAAAAGAGCTCAAGGCTCGGTATCAATAGAAGTATGGAGGTCATAACTATAATCATGTGCCCAGAAAGCTGACAATGAGTACAAAAACGATTCGCTCGACCACCACCACGTGCTCCAGTAGAAGTATTACTACCATCACCACCAACGACACCTCGGCCTTGAAAACTACGATCATGACCACGGTAAGAACTATCGGAATTCCATTGTCCATGGCTGCTAATACGACAACGAGTCTCTTAACTTCTACGAGCCACCATAGCACTACTATTTAAAATTGCTAAAGTCTGGGGATTGAAAGTGTAACGAGCCGCTCGAGAATACTCTTCTTCAATGGAAGGAAGAGTGCTCCAAGAGGTGATCTGTTGATGAAGTGCACTATGATTTGAACCAAGGGTACGGAGAAAGAGCATGATTATCATGTCCGCTTCTTGTTGCTGCCTCTGAGTTACTGTGGTAGCAGGTGGAAAATAAGACGAGGCGCTAAGATGCAAAACGAGCATAATGTTCTGCCAAATTAGCATCACCAATTTTGGCTTAAAAAAAAAGTCTTTCACATATCACAAACTTGGCTTATGTTACTCTGTGCAAAATATAGTAAAGACACTTTGTCCATATGTGACGGGCTGTCGCACAATCCATGAAAAGATGGCGAACCGATTCAGCCATACTTCCCCACAATAAGGTACGCAAAGTAACATCAACAAATTTCCATTCTTCTAGATTGGTTGTGTGATTAGATAAAAGAGCAATCTATTTTATTTCTAAGGTAAAAACGAGTACTTATAGGCTTAAAGTTAGGCCCAGTACAATTACACAAATATCCCCAACTTGCTAATACTGTAAAGTAATAAACTCAACACTCCCCCTCAAGTTGGAGCGTATGTATCAAATAGTCCTAACTTATTACAAATATATGAAACTCGTTCACGTCGTAGAGGCTTTGTGAAGATGTTTGCTAGTTGCTCTTCAGAACGCGTGTCTACCAACGGTACGTCTCCACAGTTCACCTTGTTCCGAACAAAATGACAATCCACTTCTATGTGCTTTGTTCGTTCATGAAATACTGGATTGCTAGCAATATGAATAGCAAACTGATTGTCGCAACATAGAGTGGATGATCCAGTCATAGGTAGCCCAATTTCGGCCAACAACATACGAACCCATTGAAGCTCACTTGTAACATTAGCCATAGCACGATACTCGGCCTCTGCACTAAATCGAGAAATAACAGACTTTCTTACTTTTTCACGACACAAGATTACCATCAAGAAAGATATAGTACCCCGAAGTAGAACAGCGATCCATAGGACAACTAGCCCAATCTGCATCAGAATATCCTGTCGCCTCCAATGATTCAGGGTTAGAATAACCAACTATACGAAGATGACCCTGATTATAGAACATAAGTCCTTGATCAGGAGCTCCCTTCAAATAGTGAACAATTTGTAGAACAACTTGCCAATGAGTAGTATAGGGAGAGCTCATAAATTGACTCATCACACTAATACATAATATCAACAACACCTTTATCCCAAACTAGTTGGGGTCGGCACTCACCACACTAATAGCGAATGAAATATCCGAACGAGTAATGGTAAGATAATTTAACTTGCCTACTAACCGGCGATACTTCTTTAGATCATGAAGAAGTTCTTCGTGTTCATTATCAAGCTTCACTGGGTCCATAGGTGTGCCACTAGGCTTAGAATCATGTAAGCCAATCTCCTTAAGAATGTCAAGAGCATACTTTCGCTGGGAGAGAGCAATACTGCCACTAGCATAGGCAACTTCGATGCCAAGAAAATATCGAAGAGAATCTAGGTCTTTAGTGTTAAACTACTTTTGTAAAAACTGCTTGAGTCGTCGTATGCCTTCAACATCACTTCTTGTGAAAATGATATCATCAACATAGGCAACAAGAATAACACATCCATTCGAAGATGACATACGAAATACTGAGTGATCCACATTGCATCGATGCATGTCAAAATTGATAACTGCATCGCTGAAGTGGCCAAACCAAGCACAGGGAGATTGCTTGAGGCCATAAAGAGCTTTTCGCAATCGGCACACCTTCTCCCCTTGAGCAACAAACCCAGGTGGTTGCTCCATATACACTTCCTCGTGAAGATCACCGTGAAGGAATTCATTTTTGACATCAAGCTGATAAAGAGTCCACTGAGACTGAGCAGCCAAAGAAATAACAACACGAACAGAAGGAATTTTAGCTACCGGAGAAAAAGTCTCATCATAGTCAAACACCAAACTGAGAAAATTGACACATCTCACTCCAAATTGACTCAAAACTTGCACTTCTAACGTCACAATCAAACAACACCAACAACTTCACTCAGCAATACCAAATTCGAAGACTCAAGCATCCCCTTCAAATTCAGAGACCATTCAGAACACTATTCAGTCTCCCCAGTAGCCACTGTTGTGTAAACTCCTCTAAAGGAAAGTTCAGATCCCTGACAAATTCAACTCCTCATATCACTTCAGAACTTCCAATAATCACACAAATCTCTCTCCACTAATTCAACCAATTTAATTCAACCTACTGACCTGATAACCACACTAATTCAGTCTTCCAAATTTAGTCACATGAACAATAAATCAGTAAAACACCACATACTAATGACCAATTATAACAAAAAACACTATTCAGCTCCACAATCCAATAGCCATAATTAGCAACATCTATTCGCAACAACAATCAGTGCCACAAATCGTTGCACAAACTCATGAAATACCCAAAATACCATTCCAGTAACCAAAAAATCACTTCCACACAACTCCCGCCTCAGAAAATCCCCTGATAAAACTGATTTCTAGGTTTCCGTACATCGAAAAACACATTACAGATCTGAGGTGAGTGAAATAATGTCAGAAAACACTGATTCCTGACCTAAACGACTTCCAACAGTGTGATTCTTGGGCTCGCTGGAGCTTGGCGACCCTGGATTGAGCTCGCCGGAGCTGTGCGACCTCGGGTGGAGTTCGCCGGAGATCAAACGACCTTAGGTGGAGATCGCCAGAGCTGTGCGACCTTAGTTGGAGCTCGCTGTTACTTGGGCAACGCTGGGTTGACTATTTTTGGCCCAGATCCGACAATGGGCTGAGGTCGCCCGCCCTAAGGCACGCTGGATCTGGGGTCGCCGGCCCTGAGCATGCCGGATTTGTGGTCGCCGGCCCTGGGCGACATTGGACGGAGATCGCCGACGACTCTACAGTAGGTGGTCGGCAGTGTTGGGTAGGGTTTCTGATGGGAGATGTCAATTTTAGGATTTAGATTTAATTTTAGGCTTTGATACCATGTGATTTGATAAAAGGGCAATCTATTTTATTTCTAAATATAAAAACGAGTACTTATAAGCTTAAAGTTAAACCCAGTACAATTACACATATGTTCCCAACTTGCTAATACTGTAAAGTAATATACTCAACAGGTTGAATCTTCATGCGGTTCTTTTTCAAGCCATCTAGACTGACAATTAGCATAAATAAAGGTCGAAAGGGCCATTGGCCAAAAAGGATAATTGATACTATCCAACTTGACCAAGGTGTTATGTAATCCGGTAATACTATTGTAGGGACCAAAGGATACTGAACTCGAAGCAGCACTAGAGGGAACCAACCCCGAATTAATAGACGGAGAACTTGATGAGTAAGTAGAGATCTCCACCAACGACAATTCCAACAAAAAATCAACTCCACAGCCGGCACCAATTCAGTCACACAAAATTCAGAACTCCAAATTCAAATACAACCAGCAGCCCACTGCCAGCATCACATTCAATGATCCCACTTGCTACCTTGCGAAACAACAAATTCAACCAAACAACACCAAATTCACTTCTGTGAGACAACCACTTACTTCAAGAAAACTTAACGATACCCCAACGGACGCACTCTATTATCATCAACCCACAAACTCACACATCACGATTCTTTAAGCATCAACTGTACAAACTCACAAAAAATACCCATTTACAGCAACATAATTTGCAAAATCAGCACATTCAGATGTGAGGTTGCCGGAGACTCTTCGGCCCTAGCGATGCTGTCCCTGGACTCACCGGGCCTAGATGATATCATGTGACACCTGTTCTAGGTTCATCCGACCTAGGCGACTCACCCCTAGGCTCGCAGAACCTGAACGAGGTCAAGCGAGGCTTGCTCTGGGGTCGCCTGGCCTGGGTGACTCCTCCCTGAGGTCGCCTGGTCTGGGTGACTCCTGACGTCAGATCTGGGATGACCGACTTTGGGGCTTGCTGGATTTGGTTGACGTCAGAGCTGGAGCTGAGGATTCTGGCAAGAATTGTAGAAATTATTGGTCGTCGCTCAATTCTTCTGTGAGTCCACGGTTTAGTTGTTTAATTATGGCTCTGATACCATATTATTGATGAAAGAGCAATCTAACTTTATTTCAGCGATAACAAAGAATACTTATAGGCTTATGGTTAGGCCTAATATATTTATACAATTACCCCCAACTTGCTAATACTCTAAAGTAATAAACCTAAAATTTCAACTAATGATGACTATGGTTATTGTGTGAAATTTGAGATAACTTTATCGAGCATATGATACCACAATGAATTAGTTGGTGAAGATTCCTCCTGCCTTTTGTTTTCTTGATCGTTTTCTCATCAATTAATTTTCAAGTATTATGTTTTGATTTTCCCTGGTTTTTGGGTGAAAAATAGGAAGATGATGTTCTTAGAGCTGATAATCTGCTTGAGTCAGTGCATAGTGATGACATCTAAAGCAAAAAGGACAGCCTTTGGGTCTACCTTGACAAACAGAGATGTTGTCTTTAAGATGAAAGAAAAGGTCTGGCATAGATAACAGATGGCAATCCCTTAGCTTTAGCTGACCATGGAATTCCTGTTGACTGTTAAGCAAATTTCACTTTTCTATTCCACAAAGCTCAAATTCTGTTGTTCCATCATGGTGTACATATTTTACTCTGGTATCTGTGACAGAGACGCATATTGGAGTACACAAAGTATGAAATGCAGAACAAAGCTTTGGAGGCTTTTGGTGATCTTGGAGACGATGAGGAACTAGGACCTGCTGACTGGCCTACCGTGAAAAGCTATATTGCAAGCCTAAGTAATTTGGAAGGGGAGCAAGTGCACCCTCATACCACGTATGAAAGTGATGCGGATCTTGACACTATGAATTTGAAAGACATACGAATTCGTCTCTTGAATGGTATATTTTTCTTTTACGGCATTTGCTTTTTGCTGCAGCCACCTGAGTCTCATCATTGCATGCCATGTACTTAAGGAGGCAAAATGGACTTATCTCTCGGCAATCACTGTTGCTTGTTAATCTTGTTTTGTTTTGCAGTTCTTTCATTAAAACATGAATAGAATGGTTTGGACCTGGTGGGTGTTAATTTAACTGATAGAAAATCCTAATGGCTGAACTAGGTGCATGCTGTTCTGTTCTCTAACCCCCCCCCCCCCCCCCCCCTCCCAAAAAAAAAAAAATAATAATAAAATAAAAAGGTGTATGCTGCATCTATAAGATTGGTGAGATTGAGGGGAGCCAAACAGAATCAGAGTCAACTGAGTACTATTTTGTCAGTCTTACCTCTTTTTTTAACTCGACAACAGTCAAAAAATGATTGAGTGAATTGGATACGAAACTCTCTCTTCCTTCAGTAGCTCTTACATTTCATGCCAAAGTTCTTCCCCACAGAACCTGCTGCCCGGAACTTCTAACAGTGACAAAGTTCTGACCCACATAGCTTTAATGCAAGGGCAAAGCAAATGCAGATGGTCTGCTTTCTTTGTTGACCCTTTACTGGGAAAATATCTGCTTACAACTTCTTCAGCTTTTGCCTCTCCAACAGATGGTTTTGGTGCTACAAAGGTCAATATTTTGATCGAGTGAAGCTGTTAGAGACAACCCTGTTTAATATGCCTTAGATAGTGATTAGTAAATTTTTATTGCAGGGTGGAGTATGTATGATGCTTATTTACATACTATTGACAGAACTGGGGAGGTTTGACCGGTTCAATAGGTTGAACCTGAAAATGGTTGGAGATCCGGTTTTCTTCTGAGATTAATAATTGCGTTCCGGTCATGCCAAACTGATGAATTGGTCAACTCGGTCAACAGAACTTTGATTGAGCAGATCTTTGCCATTTCAAAAGTGTAAATTTCGAGTTGAACCTGAAAATGGTTGGAGATCCAGTTTTCTTCTGAGATTAATAATTGCGTTCTGGTCATAACAAACTGATGAATTAGTCAACTTAGATTGAGCAGATCTTTGCCATTTCAAAAATGTAAATTTCGAGTTGAACCTGAAAATGGTTGGAGGTCCAGTTGTCTTCTGAGATTAATAATTGCGTTCCGGTCATACCAAACTGATGAATTGGTTAACTTAAATTGAGCAGATCTTGACCATTTCAAAAATGTAAATTTGGATATTTTTTGGTTGGAATTTGAACCCCAATTTCTTGGAACTTTGGACACGCCTCAACCTCTGTAGCAAACACAATCTTTCTTGTTACATGCCTGTATTTAGATATACCAAGTTAATGAGCTTTACATCCATAAAACATAAAAGCTGCGGGTGGAATGTAGAACATGTCACCTTGAGGATTGAAGGACTTCGTCCTTGCCATTTTGCTGGGCAAGATTCGTGTTAATGGCTACATGAGTTTATTATGTATACTAATATTTATCTGGTGACATTACCTCATATTGAACCAGCTGGTTTAACCGATCCAACTGTCAATTGTCTACAAGCTTTGTATCATTCAAACCTTGCGACTTTTTTCAAAACAGGACTGTTGAAGTAATTTGGTGAGAAAATTTTACGTGGCATGTCATCTTTGTAATAGCTTTTGTATAATAAAGTTTGTCATCCATTGGCATCCTAAGCACGGCCACTGATGAGTACTTTCCTTTTTGATTTACTTTCGCAAAGTGTAGGCCTCCTACCTAATGAATGCTTCAATGCTAGTTGAAAATTCTTTTGTACTTTGGTTGTATATTTTGCTTGTTTAAGCTTGGCAATTTGTTTGTTAGCACTAGTTTTTGGATTACATTGTCATTTTCTAAAAAAAGCGATTAGTAAATATTCTTTTTTGACTACCACGTTGTGTAGATTGTTCTTGTTGAAGTTGTTGTTGCCCCACATTGTTTGTGAATGAGTGTCGTATGCTCTTTATATTCGTGGGGTCTCCCTCCACCTAATAGTTTAAGCTTTTGGGTTGAACTTTCTAACATGGTATCAGAGCTAGTGTTATTTTCTTCCGCGTATGTGGGCCCACCCCCCATTAGTTAATTTCCACGTGCAGATTGCTTGCACGTGAGGGGGGGTGTTGAAGTAGTTGTTGTTGTCCCACGTCGCTTGTGAATAAGTGTCTTATGCTCTTTATGTTCTTGTGGTCTCCCTCCACCTAATAGCTTCAGCTTTTGGGTTGGACTTTCTAACATTTAATGCGATACACTTAGCTGTTTTGTAATTGAGATGTTGATGTTTCCAGTATTGCTAAACAATTCTTAATTTCAGGTGTCCAAGCTGCTTACTGGGGTATGTTAGATGAAGGAAGGATCAAACAAACTACTGCAAACATTTTGATGCAGTCAGTGGATGAAGCAATTGATATGGTCTCTCATAAGCCTCTGTGTGATTGGAAAGGCTTAAAGTCCCATGTTCATTTTCCAAATTACTACAGGTTTCTTCGAAGCATCTGTCCACCAAAAGTGGTTACCTACTTCACCACGGAAAGGTTGGAGTCTGCATGTTATATTTGTGCAGCCTTTCTTCGTGCCCATAGAATTGCGCGTCGACAACTACACGACTTTATAGGTATAATCTATATGGGAAATGCTCAACTTTTGGCTGAGAAATGTTTCTCTTGTCCATTTCCTGCATAGTGTAGAAATTCTCTAAATCATAGCAAGTAATCTTTTATTTTAGACCGTATCGACTGCCCTGACCATTTTCTTATCCATTGTTCAACATCTGAAGCTAAATTTCAAGTTTAATAATTTTAACCGGTCATTAGGCTTTGAAGTGCGAGTGATTAGCTAATGAAATACCGAAGCTGATGGCCTTTTTTTTTACTTCCTGAAGAAGCCCTGAAAGTTTTCTAATTTGGAGAACTTGTGAGAGCAATTAATTTTTTTTTTTTTATGATTCTTTTATGATTCTTTATGATTTTATGATTCTTTGGGGTTCATCGACCGCCGACCCCAACTAGTTTGGGATAAAGGTGTTGTTGATGTTGATGTTGATGCATGTAGTCATCCCAGTGCGTCTTCAAAATTTGACAAGTTCACTCGAGCTTATCGTATCAATGAAAACTTACTCGAGTCATGATCAGAAACAAGTATTACTATATATTGTGCGTGGAACTTGGCCTAATATTCCACGTGACTGCTACAACAACCAAACAAAAAATAATAAATTAGTCTTACTCTGTGCATGACAATAAACTATGACAATCTGTGAATTATTGTGATCATTAAAATGGAAATATCTGCTTTAATTCTATCAAATTAATTGAAGAGGGAAGAATAACCCAATGGGGATTGGAACCTCGACTAAATATGAAGAATTATATGTAGTAGTGACTAATGTACTGTGGATAAGACCCAGCATTGGCAAGAAAGGAAAATGCTTGCATCATTGTTTGATACCAATCTGTTTTTATGCAAATTAATATCGGGATTGAGGTCATGGGGGCGAAGTTTTTTTTTTTTTTTGGTTTGGTTTGGTTTGGGGTGGGGGTGAGGGGGAGGACTTCAAGTAAGATGGATATAGAAGAAATAAACAATTAGATGTGTGAACAGTAATCAATCTACTTTATTTGATGAAAAGGACAATGTATATATACAAACTAGGGTAAACTACTAAAACCCATAGACCATTCTACCCTCGACTCTTTAACACTCCTCCTCAAGCTGCAGCATGGATATCGAACATGTTTTAGCTTGTTATAAATATACTCAACCCTACTATTCCCTAGAGATTTGGTGAAGATATCAACCAATTGTTCACCGGTCCTAAATATAACTAGTAGATATAACTCTAGCTTGAAGTTTCTCACGGACAAGATGACAATCAACTTCAATATGCTTGGTATGCTCATGGAATGCGGGATTAGAAGCAATATGGACAGCCGCTTGATTGTCGCACCACAACTCCATTGGTGCGAGATCTTTGAATCCGAGTTCAACTAATAGCTGACGCATCCAGATTAACTCATAAGTAGCTTGAGCCATAGAGCTTTGTATTCTGACTTTGTGCTTGATCTAGCCACAACACTTTGCTTCTTACTCTTCCACTATACTAGATTTCCTCCCGCAAAGGTGCAATAACCTGATGTAGATCTTCTATCATAGGAGATCCTGCCCAATCAACATCCGAGAAGGCTTCTACCCTTCTGTGACCATGATCCCCATAAACGAGACCATGACCTGGGGCTTTCTTCAAGTATCTTAGAATTCTGATTACGACATCCCAGTGTGAGGTACGGGGGGAAAACATAAATTGACTCACAAACACTCACCGGAAAGGAAATATCAGGTCAAGTGATGGTTAGATAATTTAGCTTTCCAATAAGTCTTCGATATCTTTTTGGATCATCTAATAGTTCACCATCCTCTGCCATCAATTTCAGGCCTGCTTCCATTAATATATCAAGTGGTATACCTGTCTCAATAAGCAAATCCAGAACATACTTCCGTTGTGAGATATGAATACCTTTCTTTGCCCGCGTCACTTCGATACCCAAGAAATATTTGAGTGATCCCAAATCTTTTGTATGGAACTGCTGCTGCAAATACAGTTTCAACTCTTTAATTCCTGCAGAATCATCTCTAGTTATGAAAATATGATCCACATAAAATATCGACTTAGGAAACCCGATAAAACATTGAATGTTCTCCAGTACATCTACTTAGTCCAAACTGGAGTATCGCCTCAGAAAACTTCCCGAACCATGCTCTGAGAGATTGTTTCAAACCATATAAAAAAAATTTTAATCGACAAACATGACCAGACTCCCCCTGAGCAACAAACCTAGGTGGTTGCTCAATATACACCTCTTCCTGCAAATCTCCATCAAGAGAGACATGCTTGACATCAAGTTGAAATAGAGGCCAACTAGCAGAAGCAACCAAAGAAAGTAAGAGACGAACAGTGGTCAATCTGGCCTTGAGACGAGCAAGAGAACCATCAGGATTAACCTTGACAGTAAATACCCATTTACATCCAATGGCTGTCTTCCCGGCAGGTAAAGGGACAAGATCCCAAGTTTGGTTGTGGTCCAACCATAGCTTTCCTCCATCCTCTGGAGTGGATAATGCTTCAGCAACAGTCTTAGGAATATGATGTGTATCAATGGTCATTAGACTAGCCCGACAAGAGGCAGATAAACCAGAATAGGAGACAAACAGTGCAATAGGTTTTTTCGTACAAATACAAACTCCTTTACGATGTGCAATAGGAATATCAAGATTAGTATGCGACTAACTTACCGCAGGTTCAGAAGACGTCGGAGATGAGATAGGCTCAGATTCATCTGCAAGGGGCTCCACATGCTGACGAGGACGTCTACTATAAACAAATTGGACATGTGGAGGACTTGAAGGTTTCGAAGAGTGTGTTGATTCCATAATAACATATGTTAAAGGAATCATCATCCACTATAGGAGGCTCCATTGAACTATCAAAATAGACGGTAGACTAAAAAAAAGAGGCATCTGTAGTAGTAAAATACTTATGCAAGGAGGGACAGTAGCATTGATAACCCTTCTGTATATGTGAGTACCCAACAAAGATGCATTTAAGAGATCGAGGATCAAGTTTAGAGAGTCCTGGACGATGATCACAAATATAATAGACACAATCGAATATACGAGGTGGAAAATGAAATAAGGGGTCGAAAGTAAAAAGAAGAGAGAGGAATTGCACCCTTAAGAACAGAGGACGTCATGCGATTGATAAGACGACATGCGATTGATAAGATGACATGCGATCATAGCAGCATCAGCCCCAAAGGATTTATCTCCCTTTCTCTCAAACATCAAAGAACAAGTAACTTCTAACAAATGATGATTCTTTCTTTCATCGACACCGTTTTGTTGTGGTGTATCTGAATAAGAAGATTGATGAAGAATGCCCTTTTGACACATGAAGTCAGCGAAAGTGTTAAAGTACTCTTTGGCATTATCACTTCGTAGAATACAAACAGAAGTAGAAAATTGAGTATGTATTTCATTAACAAATGCACAAAAAATAGAAAACAACTCAGAATGACTTTTCATTAGATATAGCCAAGTGGCTCTTGAATAGTCATCTGCAAAAGTAATGAAGTACTTAAAACCCAACTTTGAGGTGATAGGACGTGGACCCCAAACATCATAATGAACTAGTGCAAATGGCTAAGAAGCCTGTTTATTGACTCTAGGGTTATAACTAGTACGGTGCAATATCCCAAACTGACATGACTCTCACTCAATGCAAGATAAAGAATGAAAACTGGAATCTAACTTCTTCAAACTTCCGAAAGAGGGATATCCTAACCGACAATGAAATTGATATGGAGAAATTGCCGAACAAGCAAGACTGGAAGTATCATCAAAGACATGTGGCTCCCCCAACATGTGTCCTCTATCAATCGTTGTCGTCTTCTTCAAATCTTGAAAAACACAGGAATCGGGATAAAAGGTTACATAACAGTTATATTCTTTGGTAAGATAACTGATAGACAAAAGGTTCGATGGAATGTTTGAGAGGTATATGACAGAAGATAAAGATATGGAGGATGTCGAGGGAACTGTGTCTATCCCTGTTACCGTGGATAAAGAGCCATCAGCTAAAGTAACAGTGGACACAGACTCATGAAAGTTGGAAAAAGGACATGAAGATCAAGTCATATGATCCGTAGCACCTGAATCAATGATCCAAGAGCGAGAGGTAGATGAAAGACATACTTTTGCATTATTTGTCTGAGCAAAGGTAGTTGTGGAGGAGGAAATTGGTTGAGAAAGCTGAAACTGATTGTACTGAGCAAATTCCTCGTCATTCTGATCAATGTTCCTCCCTCATAGGATTGAGAAGGAATGACAGACTTAGCTGCATTAACTACATTTACAGTGGCCGAATGAGGGGGCTTTATGTGAAGTTTATAATAGAAACGCTGAATATGTCCGGGTATACCACAATAATGACATGTTCGTACAATTCTAGTATTACTCCTCGTGTCACCAGAGATACCACTATATGACTGTGTTTGGCCTCTACTGAATCCACAGCCACTACAACTATTATTAAAGCCACGATCACTCCAACCACCGCCACGATCACTCCAACCACCACCACGACCTCGACCACCACCTCGGTTCCTTGGACTGTCAAGGTAGAGCTATCACCTGTGGGGGATACATCTTTAGATGATTCCTGGGAAACCCTTAAGACTCGAGAAAAAATCTCCGTCAGTGAGGCCACAATGTCTCCTTCGAGAATTTGTGAATGGACTGGCTCAAACTCTGGTCCAAATGCGCCCAAAAATCCCATAATCCCCAATTGTTCTCGTTGCTCCTGCATCTTCTTAACATCGTAGGTAATTGGCAAAAAATGATTAAGTTCCTCATACTTTTGTTTAAAATCTGCAAAGAATTGAGTAAAAGGCCGACCCTTTCTATTAGCTCGAAAGAAATCCTGGGAAACTTCATAGATTCTTGACATATTATTTTCAACAGAATATAGAACATTTAAGTAATCCCACAATTCCTTAATTGTGGTGATGCGTGTAACCAAGGCAGCCACATGAGATTCCATGAAATTCCACATTTGGCCAAGAATTCTGGCATCTATGGTGTCTCATTTTGTACTGGTCTCCAATTTTTCACCCATCAGATGACGATGTTGCTCTCTTCCGGTCAATACCACCACCACAATTCTCCTCCAATGCTGGAAATTTGTGACACCAGCTAACTTCTCCTCTGTCAAACGACTAGACGATGCAGACACAACCTTAGTCACTACTCCTTTTCCCTCCGCCATAACACGCTTCAGGACGATCTTAGGACTAGTAAAATAGAAATCAAAGAGCTTCCACCAAATAAAGCTCCACAAACTATCACAACACCGCTAATTGCGTTCAACTTCACATAAATCAGAATAGCCAATGCTGACAATCAATAGCAAGGACTCCAAAATCAACAATTGAGATCCCACAATCCAATACTCGCAACAGACATCCACAAAATCAACCAACAACCATGAAACACCTCATTATTAACCACAAATTAGCATCAACACACGCGACATTCATTGCAATATTATTTTGCCTTCCTCAAACACACCAGTAATCACACCTAACTTCCAGAGTACCTATTCAATTCATAGGATCTTCAAAGTGCCTCGACCAACTTCAAACAGAGATCATCAAGGTCGATTGTGCCTCGACTAGCTTCAGACAGCAACTATCAGAGTCTTGCGACTGCCAAGGCAGGGTCACACCTCAACCAGCAACCACAAGAAGTGACCAGTGACATCTGGAGACGCCAAAAAGGGGCCTGAGCGACTTCTGTTGGTGCCGGAAATGGGGTAGTTGGGCCTGGGCGACTTCAGTCGGCATCGAAAATGGGGTCGCTGGGCCTGGGCGACCTCAGATCTGGCTTCACCGGCCCGGGGCGACTTTGGATCTGGGTTTTCTGACGAGTTGATGTGGAGGCTGGAGACGCCGGTGGGGAGGCTGACCGCGGCTCGGTGGGAGATGGATGGTTGACGAAGGTGGCTGTTTAGGTTAGGTTTAGGTTTAGGGAGGCTCGGATACCATGTGAACAGTAATTGATCTGCTTTATTTGATAAAAAGAATAACGTATATATACAAATTAGGGTAAACTAGTAAAACCCACAAAGACCATTCTACCCTTTACTCCTTAACAAGATGCATTACATTCAAACTTTTATGAGAAGAAAGATAAAATATGTTCCATCCAATGGTAAAGTGGAAACTCTAAACTATGGATGCAGGCATTTGCTTTAAGTTCTTGTTTCCTTGTTCTCTAGAGGGGCAATCATTCTAGGTTCTTTTCTCTGCTGATGTATGCTTTTTGCTACTGATACGTGTTAGTGGATGGAAATGAGCATGATTGAATGTAAACTTGAATAATGCATTAAACATTGGGATTCAAGAGCTCTCTTTGTAGGTTCAAGACAATACATGGAGTGGGATGCATTACAAGATTATAATGAGAATGCAAGACAAGGAAATACCAATGGGGTTATAAAAAGGATGGAGGGAAAGGTAGAGATGCCATTTTCCTTATACTAGGGGAACTGATGAAATGGAAGTTCATATGGTATGTCATGCAGGATGCTACCTAAACTTAAAGACAATTCCAATTGGAGTGCAAAGAAGACAAATATAGTTTACTGTTCAGATTTTAAGCAGTAAGCACCAAACAAAAGTTGGTTTGCGCAATCTGAATCAGATGTCTTCCTTGAGGTAGTCTGGAAGGTTATGCAGTGCATGTTTCACTCTGACATATGGACAAAAAATGAGAAGCAGAATGTCCCTTGTCAGGAAAGTGGTATGATAGGGCTAAGCTTCTTTTCATCGTCTAGTTGGAATAAGAAACAGATTGTAAAGTAATGTCGAACATAATCTAGATAATGTGCACACTTAGATCTTGAATAAGTCATGCCGATGCATGCCCACATAAAGATTTTGAAATTTACTTTCGAATACAAATTATCATAAAGAACACATCAGGTGAAAGTAACATGGTTATTGTTGAAGTTGATGTTGTCCCATGTTACTTGTGAATGAGTGTTGCATGCTTTTTATATTCATGTGGTCTTCCTCTGTTTATTAGCTTAAGCTTTTGGGTTGGACTTTCTAACATGGTATCAGAGCCAGTTGTTATTCCTTCTGCATACGTGGGCCCAACCCCATTAGTTAATTTCCAAGTGCAAATTACTTGCACGTGAAAGGGGACGTTGAAGTTGCTGTTGTCCCACATCGCTTGTGAATGAGTGTTGCATGCTCTTGATATTCATGCGGTCTTCCTCCGCCTATTAGCTTAAGCTTTTGGGTTGAACTTTCTAACTGTTATATATCTAACATTTATTTTGGTGTTCCAAATCTCTAATGTAACAGTAAAATAGAAAGTTCAATTGGTAGGTATTGATAGAGAAACATGATATTTTGGTTATTGAAATGGGATGACTCCTCAGCCCAACAAGTGACAATGATCCTTTAGATGCTGATTGAGGATATAAAGCTTCATGAAGGGGACTCAAGCTAAAGAAGTACATGGAGACTCAAAAAGGCTTGAACAAAAACTTTATGGAACGTTCATTGTTAAATAGATCTTGCGGAAAAGTTATGGTACTAAACAAAGCACAATGGTGCAAAAGCATCAATAAAGCCAATGTGAGGGATTTTTTTTTTTTTTAAGTTGTCATGCAATACGTGCTTCAACTTGTCCTATACTTCAATTTGATCCTATATTTAGGAAAAGTGGATTGCAACTGTTGATTTTACACACAGCAGAAAGCAGTCATAACCAATAATGCAGCATATTGGTTTGAAGACCACCGGATGCTCTCTTTTTACTAAAAACCTGGCTAACAACGTGTTACTCTTTCTGTTTGGCACTGCTTCCTAGATATATAGGTCTAATAGATCCGTTCATGGGGTTTTCCTTTGGAAAGAGTACTAATTTCTTTGGTCTCTACACATTAGGTGACAGTGGTGTGGCTTCTACTGTCATCAATGAAAGCGAGGCAGAAGGAGAAGAAGCAAAAAAATTTCTGGAAGACGTCCGTGCAACATTTCCTCAGGTTAATAAGTGTGAATCTCTTGCTCCTGTCTTTTAACTTTCCCTTACTAGTCAAAACATATGGGATGTGTACGCATTTACAGCTGACGTGATAGTCTGTGTGTCTGATTGATTTTCATATTGGAAACTGTACCAGGTTCTCCGTGTGGTTAAAACGAGACAGGTTACTTATTCCGTTCTGAATCATTTGATTGATTATGTCCAAAATCTTGAGAAGGCTGGGATATTGGAAGAGAAAGAGATGCTTCATCTCCATGATGCAGTACAGGTACATTTAAGTTGCCTTCCATTAACTGTGACATTTGATACTCTGTAGCTCACAAGAGTATGTAACTTTTAACACAGACTGACTTGAAGAAACTTCTGAGAAATCCTCCTTTAGTTAAAATGCCCAAAATAAGTGATTTAGTTAGTGTGCATCCCTTGCTGGGTGCTCTTCCTTCTGCGGTCAGTGAACCACTCAAAGGCTCAACCCAGGAGACGATGAAACTACGTGGTGTGAAGCTATACAGAGAGGGCGCCAAGCCAAATGGTATTTGGCTTATATCTAATGGGATAGTCAAGGTAACTTTACAGAGCATGGGGAAGATGGATTTTCCTACTTATTCAGTTGAAGATCTATTCCTTTTGTTCTAATAGCTTTTTTGCGGATCTTTGGCAGTGGAGTAGTAAGAGCATAAGAAACAAGCACTCATTGCATCCAACTTTTACATATGGGAGTACACTGGGCCTGTATGAAGTGTTGAGTGGAAAACCATGTATCTGTGACATGATTACAGATTCTGTTGTTCTTTGTTTCTTTCTGGAGTCTGAGAAAATACATTCGGTGCTTCGGTCAGATCCTTCAGTAGAAGATTTCCTCTGGCAGGTAGGACTACTATGTATATCCTTTAGCGAGCTTGCAGAGGCATATATCTGACAGCTGTTCTAGGGACTTAATGTCTGCATCAAGTTCTCTGTCATTGATTAACAGACACCTTTTCATTGCCAAAAGGATATCGCTTTTTTCTGGATGATGGTTTGCTTATTTTATTATTTGATAGTAATCCATGGATTTTATTTAACTCTTCATCGAATGATCAAGGATGTATTGCTGAGTATATTTACTTGCAGGAAAGTACCATCATTCTTGCGAAGCTCTTGCTTCCTCAAGTCTTTGAGAAAATGGCAATGCAAGAACTAAGAGCTCTTGTTGTGGAAAGGTCAGAAATGACTATATACATTCGAGGAGAAACTATAGAATTACCCCAACATTCCATTGGATTTTTGTTAGAAGGATTTATAAAAACACAAGGTGTTGAGGAAGAACTGATTACATCGCCAGCGGCGCTATGGCCTTTGCATGGGAATTCTAGTTTCCAAAGTCCAGATACATCAGGTAACCTAATCTATTATCTGTTGGGAAGCGTGTCACTAGATCATTATACTCATTTTTGATTGATTCGGGCATCTTTTGAGCAGAAAACTGAAGCCCTTGACTATTGCAATTTCTTCTTCAATACTGCAGCTATGCAAACTTTCTTCTGCTGTTTGCAGATTCATGTGCTGTGACTCTTAGAGAGAGGGAGAACCTTAGCTATGAGGGTAGCAGCTGCCTAGCTAACATATTTCTTTTCACAAGAAAGCGATACTCTTTTTAGCTAGATACAGTAAAGAAGATAATCTGTGATTAAAAGGTTCAGTTAGTTTCTATAACCACACATGAGGTAGGAACAACGATGTGCTCACCTGAGCTTACCGAGCTGTTTTGTAGGAGAAGCCAAGTCATGAATTTGTTTCGTTGATTTTTGGTCATAATATATTAATTATGCTTCCGTAAATGGTGTGTGACAATGTTATTGACTGCTATTTTAGTGAGCCCATTGCAAACCAAAGATATGGATAGTATATCATGGAAAGAAGTACTGACACGAAGTGTTTTGCAACTAAAGCTTTTATTTACGCTAATGGGAAACAGGTATTAGGACTGTCAGTTTCTCCCATCAAGGATCCCGGTATCTCGTGGAGACTAGAGCTAGGGTTATTATTTTTGATGTGGCGGCATTTGAAGCTGACGGCGCTCTTCAAAGATCGTCTTCATTGGTTCCTCATTCGGTAGATCAGCCCCTCAGAACCCACAGTCGGGAACATGGCGGTCTTATGAGCTGGCCAGAACAATTCTACAAGGCTAGGCAACGCAGACAGGGCCATGAAGAAAATAATCGGCGAGCAAACAGTATGTCTGCCAGAGCAATGCAGCTGAACATCTATGGCAGTATGGTATGGTCGATTTCTTTTCACCTGGCTTATAGTTGCATGGTTCTGGATGCTATTGACTGCGAAAGTTTTGGATAGTGAAAGCTTTTTAGGATGCCGTTACATCAAAGTCTGTGTCACAGGGACTGGATTTACCTTTTTCTTTTATCCTCTGCATGGAGTTCTAATACCGAGTTAATTGCTAACTCTTTTAACTTAGTCTCAGCTGCGTGTCTGCACTTGGCAGTCAGCACTAATTATGTCTTCCCTGAATTCACAAGGTGGATGTTTGTCTCCGAAATCGAAGCTTCTTCAGAGCAAGCCAGGCAAAGACTTCGCATAGCCAGTCATATCCAAGGGTTTCTTTGAACCACCATCGACCACTTATCTCAGTCAGATCTGAAGGGGCTGCTACTGCAAGGGAGAGCCTTGAGGCGAGGAAGTTCACTAGACCAATTTCTCCACCTCAGCTTCAGAGTACAGACACGATGGGAACTCATGCGAATGACTCCAGCGATGATGAATACGGAGCTGAAGAAGTCGTCGTGAGTATCGATTCGCCCAGTCGACTTTCGTTTCGCCATGCTTCTTGAAAAAGAAAAGGAAGTTTCTTTTCAGCATCATAGTCGATGTTTTGTTAACAATTATTGCTTTCATTGTCTAGTGCATGTAAATTCCATGTCCCTGACAGTCCTCTTAAGAATACTTCATTGTAAGAAAGATAGCGATGAAAAAGAAAATAAAAATATTAAGGGAATGAAGAAATAAGACATTCGAGGAGATATAAGTGGCAGTCAAAGCATTGTTAACTCTATAGCTGTCCCTTTTGTTAGTACTAATGTTTCTTCGTGTTCCGTCCTGGTGCATCTTTCATTTGATGAAGCAACTTATTAAATTGTGTTAAGCACAGACCGTGGTTTCGGCAATCTCGTTAGTCAGTCATGCTTTAAACACCGTCCAGTCGCACTCGATGTGGAGATGGGAAATCAAGGATTGGCAAGAGCAAATGTTAGATGGACAATGCTTCACGAATAACTTAAAGACTCCGGCATATCGACGTTACCCTTGTGATCTCGAGTCGATGATCCTGGTAGGCTTACTGTCCGAAGATTTCTCCATGTTGAACTTCTGAACTCCATCGGGTGGGACTCCATGAGCAGAACCTTGTCTTCTTCCTCATCGGCAGATCCACGTTGTTCTTTTCCAAACATATAGACCACATCTTAAGTAAAGAAGGCAAATCGTCCGAGGCTGTCTCCAGAGACACCCGTTGCACTCCTCATTTCACCATAACGGCGCACCAAATTTTCCGTGAGAGCAAACGAGGGAATAGATGGCGGGGTGTTTCATCATATTTCTCCCACAGGGAGCTAAACCTCTCGATGCCAACAGTACCTTGAACAACTCTTTCCTTCACTAGTTACCAACAGAAAATCTCAAATTTGGTTGGCACCGGATAGCATCAAGTGTTGATTCATTATAGGAGCTGCCAGGCGAAGCGCTAAATATTTGTCATGAGCAAAGACAACGCGATTGTAGTGCTGCATATAAGTGAATGTACTCAATTATCGATGGTAGTTGGACCTGAGGCGCAATTTGGTAGGTCTGAGCAGGATATATTCATTCTTTTGCTCCGAGCCCCGTTACAGCTCTCCTAAAAACGTTCTTTCAACGACAGAAAATTCGATATTCTTTATTTCATAGGGAAGCTCAGAAAGGGACTTTTACACCCGACACCCTGATACGCCCGTGACCAGCCTATTGATCAAGTCTAGTCAAAAGAACTTTCGACATTTGTCTGACATAATCGGAATAATGCCAATGTCAACTGGTAGATTTTCACGGACACCCCACCAATTGGTAATAAGCGCCACTGCCTTACAGCATTTACGTTAACAACCACCCTAATGAACAAAGGATTTACCATCCCCACGTTGTCGTAAGAGAGGTATTTTTCAGCTTGTCATGCTCAATATTTCTCTTCAAGTTGATCTAATTATTCGCATTGTACTCTTTTCAATCTCAACTAGAAAAAGAGGTTTTAACCAAGAAAAACAATTGCTTGGAAAATCCATTTGGTGACATCTCTCTCTCTCTCTCTCTCTTGGTTCCATTTTATGCAATTAAATGGCTAATACAACCCCTAAATGAAGTACCAACTCAACAAGATCAAAAGTGATGAGATCAGTAGGTCAAAGATCAGAAACACAGAAAAATAACACATGGATGAGTACCAACACATAGATTTGAGTACATTTATGCAGGACTTCATATCCATCTATTGTCACCACCATTTCCCATGGCAAAACCTAAATGTTATCAACGAGAAGTTCCAACTTCATTAGACCCTCCATGTACAAACTCTGCAGCACTGAGACTCCGCAACTGCCCCTCCAATTCACCCAGTCCAATCCCAATTTTGGGGGGAAGAACACTAGAAAAGGCGTTTGATCATCGTAAGAGCAGAACACGGAGACTGAATTGAGATGTATTGTAGATTTAAGTAGATAAAAACTTACACGTCAGTAGTCATAATTTTATCTGACAGAACTCCATGGTAAGTACCACTTCTTCTCCCTCCAATCGGAAGTTCCCTGAAACAGAAGCCATCCATGCAAGGACTGAATGACCAAGCTGGATACATAACCACTAGCAATGATGCATCACCTTTCAGGCCTCGTAAAGCATTCCGACCTCAATACGCTGTGGCAGTGGCAACCCCAAAGTAGGCAGTGCGGACCTGCAATTATTGTGCAAGACTTCATAGAAGCCAAGCAAAATCCTATCGAACCAGCCACAGTTATTGCTTATGTAAAACCTAGTCTTCCCTCGTATGTGTACGACACCGGCAAGCTTTGCCTCTTCTACATTAGCAACTTCTTGATACACTTCCTCTGGCGAGCCTTGCAATGAGAAACTCGAGCAGGTCCGTAAGTTCGCAATCAGCGCATTGGTAACTTGAGTGACCAAGTCGTTTCCTTCATGATTAAGTGGGTCTGCATATCCATACTGAATCACACATCCATAAACTCCTTTAAGGCCCAGTTTATTTACAACAATTCTCTCATGTGGAGCAACCTTTGGAACCAATAAGTATCTTAGCGTAGTAAATACAGTGACTTTGTGAAGAGATCTCATGTTCTTTATGTAATGACCAAGAATGGGAGTAAGCCCATCTTGAATATTGGTGTAAAAGAAGCATAATCCAGGAACCCTTTGTATACCAGGCTCAGACAATAATGTCTCAAGACTGTAGAGGTTTATCTTATGTGTCAGCTCATACTCCATCTTTCTCTGCCTTCCATAGAACCAACCAAACATGATAAAGGCGAGAATAATAGATATGGCAAAGGGAATCCATCCACCTTCAGGAATTTTTATGAAAACAGCGCTGACATAGACACCTTCCATCACAAAGAATACACAGAAATAAACTGCAACCAGCGCTATGGGAGTTCTCCAAATCATGATCATAACCAGGGTTAAGAGGATGGTGGTGATAAGCATGACTAGACTGACAACAACACCTGCAAGATATGCTTAGGTGTTAGTGAAGTCTTTCCAATTGATTGTGAAATGTACCCAAAGAAAAACAATATTATTTATACTATGATAAAACTTTTTCATGGAGTACCAATACTTACTTTCAATAAAGAGATTATGAATGCTTGATTGGGTTAACTGTGTAAAGAATTTTTATTCAGTACACTATTACACCTTGCTTAAGCATATTTCATATTCAGCATCTGGCCTTCAAAACCTTTATAGAAAGATCAGAAGTATCAAGTTACTTTTCTTTTAGCATTTCTTATGTAGAAAGTACTTATTTAACTTTCTACCAAAACTAAAAACTAGTATTTTTAGTCTAACAGATTCTGTAAGACTACCATACTACCTTGCGTGACCTTAAATTTCCATAAGTACATATTTAACAAATTGAGGTGTTTAGTACGAAATAAATCTCAAATCTCAAATGCCAAAAGCAAAAATTTGAAAAACAAAACTCCAAGCAGACCGCCACAATTTATCTTCTTTATGCCGGTGGTCATACGCCGACCCCAACTAGTTTGGAATAAAGGCGTTGTTGATGTTGATGTTGTATTCCGGTGGTCGTACGCAGAAATTTTGGGGAAAAGAAGATGACATTAATGCAGCAATAGCATACTAAAATAGTTGCTGTATGATGCAGAATTCAGGATAAATGTACCCACCAAAGGCATTGCCAATATCTTTTCCATCTCCAAAAATAAGAATGACGGCAACACAGAGGATCATGAGGATGTAATTAATTTCTGGGGAGTAAACTTCGCCTTCTTTGTTGGGGGAAGTATGGACCACCTTTACTCGAGGAAAATAATCAAGTACTACAGATTGCTTAATTATAGAAAATGTAGCTGATATTAACGACTGGCTTGCAACAATTGCTGCAAGTGTGGCAACGACAAACATTGGCCAGTATATAGATTCTGGAATGAACTTGTAAAACCCATCATCGTGATCATTAGGGTGACGAATTAAGTACGCAGTCTGGCCAGCATATGTTAGTACCAGTGATGGATATATCGTACATAGAAATGCTATCTGTTGAGGAAAAGAGGCATTAGACGGGTATGTTGAAAAGGAATCAACGCCAAGAGCTAGGGAGAGGAAGGTTAACCTGGATAGAACTCTGATTGAAATGACCAAGATCAGCAAACAGAGCTTCTGAACCTGAAATTATGAAAGAGTCACGTGAGTGTACCATGTTTACCAGTGTCAGAAGCAGAGTCTATCTTAATGCACATCCGCAACACGAGCTTAGTTCATTATTAGGCATCAGTGGGTACTGAGAGCAAGCCCAATCAGTCGAATTACTGGAGGGAAGAGGGGGGGGGGGGGGGGGGGGGTGGGGAGAGTGGGACTAACTACTGGAACAGGTATTTCAGATTGTGTCGTCACATAATTCATCCTTGTACATAATATAAAACAGTGGCAAAATTTAAAAGGTAAAGACTAAGATACTAAGTAATCCATCTTAATGCACATCCGCAACACGAGCTTAGTTCATTATTAGGCATCAGTGGGTACTGAGAGCAAGTTTGAATCCACTATGTCCCAGTCCAATCAGTCGCATTACTATAGGGGGGGGGGACTAACTACTGGAACAGGTATTTCAGATTGTGTCATGACATAATTCATCCTTGCACATAATATAAAACAGTGGCAAAATTTAAAAGGTAAAGACTAAGATACTAAGTAATCCATCTTAATGCACATCCGCAACACGAGCTTAGTTCATTAGTAGGCATCAGTGGGTACTGAGAGCAAGTTTGAATCCACTATGGCCCAGTCCAACCAGTCGCATTACTGGAGAGAGAGAGACTAACTACTGGAACACAAACTGGAACAGGTATTTCAGATTGTGTCATGACATAATTCATCCTTGTACATAATATAAAAAATTTAAAAGGTAAAGACTAAGATACTAAGTAATCCATGAGGGCAATGTATCAGTAAAACTCCTTTTGCCTATCAAAGTTTATAGCTCAAAGTAAATAGCAGGAACAAGCAAATGGTTCAGGGATTATTCTGTAAAGCGGACATTTAAAATACAGCAGCAAAACCTGACAAAATCCTCACAATTACATAAATGCCCTCACAAAATCTGACAACCTGGAAGTACCCATAAAAATCATAGTCTAAGGGCCTGCATGGTAACTATTTTGATCCGAAAAAGTAATTCTGATTAAAATGACTTTTTCTGATTCTGTCCCTGTACGAGTTTTAAAGAATCATAACTTGGTAACTACATAACTTTTTTTTTTCTTGGAACAGAAATGTGTTTGGTAAATGTGCATAATTTCTGTTCCCGGGAACAATTGTTCTTCCCAATTTTTGTTACTTAAGTCAAATAATTGCGTAGTTACTTTGTGAAATTTCATCCTACATTTCGAATTAATCGAAAATTAATTCATATTGATTCTCTTATATAATATACTGCATATTGAAATGTAAAAATAAATATCAAGAATCATCACAAGTCATTTTCGCCATTTATTGTGAGGTTTCATCCAACTCTTCTGAACGAGCAGATAACCAACACGAGCGACATCCTCGTTTCTACAAGGAATATGCACTGCACTATCCTGCATTGGTGTGCGTTTTTGGTTCAAGAAAATCAAATCTTTGTCTTAATTCATCCAAAACTTAAGAACGAAAGCTTGCTAAGTGTTCACGCTAGTTATTTTTTTTTTTCCAAAATTTTCTAAAACTAGACGTAAGTCTAAAGTACATAAACCTACGCAAATCACAATCAATGAAATCAAGTGCACAATCAAGAAATCATGACGGTGATGAATCACATCATAAAATCCTAACGAAGCCCTAAGGGCTTAGAAAAATGTGGTTCGAGTTTAATTTCAAATATGCTTATGATTTTTCTAAAAGAGAACAAAAACTATGAGATCTAGGATTTATGCCCAAAATTATGAAAATGGTGTCAAATTAGCCTAATTTAAGCTTCTTCTATTTTTAGGGATTTTCTAAATTTTTTGTGATTTTTTAGAAATTTTTCAATTTTTTATTTTATTTTTACTATCTTGTTTTTTTAAAGAAATAAGACCTCGTTGTTCTGTTTTAGGTTGAATGAAAAGTGAATTCATTCTATTTTGTGATTTTCAAAAGTGATTCTTTTTTCCAGAACCAACTTTTTTTGCTTTAAAACTGATTTTGATTCTCTAAAACTGATTCTGGAAACAGAATCAGAATCATTTACATTATCAAACAGGGTTCTCATCTTTTTTCCTTCCGGGAAACATAATTAGAGCACCGGAATGGTTGTCATGCAGGCCCTAAATTTCCATGGCTCCTGTACTTACCACGTGCAGCAGTTCAAATGAAAAAAGGTCCATACTTCTATTCAACATCAACAATACCTTTATCCATACTTCTATTCAAGTCACAAAAATGCAATTCTGTCAGTCTTGGAGATCGTGTAATGTGAAATAACAATAACCTCACCTGTAATACAAAGCACAGTTCCACCAAGTGATAGCCAACCTTCCTTGCCATTTCTCCAGAAGAAATGGACAATGTAGTGTGGTGACACGGCCTTGAGTATGCTCGGATAATGCTTTATGATGCTGTAAATCCCTACAAGTGGAGTGGTCAACGTCCATGCTCCCATGATGGGAGAAAAGAGGAAACTCACTTTAGATGTACCAAACTTTTGCAGTAGGAATAGAGCAATAAGAACTATCGCAGAGAGTGCTTCCACCAAAGCTGAAAAAAAAAAAAAAGTGAACATCTGTAAACATACGAATGCTGGATTCTCTTTTTATTCACTTCAAACTTAATGCGGAACTTATGGGCTTAACACTTCCCACCTTGAAGAAATAAAAAATATGGATAGCAGTTGCTTCTTACATTTGCTGACAGAAGGAAAAGGTGCTCTTACTCCATCCATTGCCGACAACACTATCAACAAATATAATAAGTCAAAACCTCGAAACTCCAAACAGAAATCTCAGCAAAGGGGAAACATGGCATGGTGACTAACCTGAAATTGCAGGGGTAAGAATACCATCACCAATTAGCATACACATCCCCAACATAGCGATAAAAAGCAGTACCCTCCTCGCAACTATGCTCTGTTCAAAGAATTTTCCAAGCCGACTTTGCTTCTCAGTGTCCTCAGGCAGGCCATGACGTAGAAAACCAGAGTTTGATTCCGCACGTTTGGAATGGAGGATGCCAATATCCACTTTCCTACATAGCAACGAGTACAATGCAAACGTCCCACCTGCAATATCAGTTGTGTTCATCATCCAAAAACATAACAGCTCATAATTATAAGATAGCAATCAATTTAAATTTCCAAAAAACCGTCAGCAAGGTCAAAAGGCCGTATTGAAGGAGAACTGAACATGATCAGACACCTCATCCTATTGCCATGTTGAAAGTACTTCACTTCATTGGAAATTCATTAAGTTGTCCAACACTCAAAAAAAACATACTGGAATGTCATTAAATTTTTTTAAATGTTTTAGGAGCAAGTATACTGCAGACAATAAGTCAACGATCAATACGTTTCTGTGCTTCCCATAGGCTAATAAGGTTATGCATCTCTTCCGCTCAAAACCTTATTGTGAATATGAGCCAGCAAAGAAAAAAGTAACATCTCAGGAAAGGAAAGGGAAACCAACAGAGAGCAAGAGACAGCTGTCCGTGCACACATACTCATGGTCAAGCCTCCTTGCTCACACCTTACCGCGTATCTGAACTCATAGAACAAGAGGGTTTTCAAACTTCTCCATGAAACACAGTTTAATTCCGCTCTACAACTTCCTGCAATATTTTCTTTTCATTTCCTCTTTGACAGCAATAGACACTCCATAAAAAAAGGATCTCCATCGTTTAATGGCCACGAGAAAGATCTTATCTTTTTTCAAACAATAATTGTATGACTCATGGAGTGACTCTGAACTACTCAGCCTCCTAATGGCTTAAACCACGATGCTCTAGGACACCGTAAAGTCCACTTCTGTTGAAAATAACCATTTTGCAGGTCATAGAATTTCTAAATTGTTTTACTATTTTCAATTTCCAAAAACCTTCCTCCAAGCGTCAGTCCTGCCCCAATTTTCGTTCTTTCTATTCAGTAGCATACTTTTAGTAAAAAATCCAGTAGAACCATGAAAGAAAATACTCTACCTGGCACTCTCAAAAAACAAAGAGTGACTCCTGTACAAACCTATCTTTTCAAGAGAGAGAACTACTCCAATAGAGCTTTCAAGCCATTGCAGTTCATGTCACCAGCTTTAAATTCTTGAGCCAACAACTGCACGCAGAACTCTGGATAACCACTTCTTCAACTAGACTGGTGTTAAAAACATATAATAATGTGCAAGCAATGGTGTATGTAGAAGGAGCTAAAGAGAGTGGACTAGAGTACATGGGACGATGGGACCCAGCAGGATTAGCAAAGCAACTATGAAATGAGTATAACGCACCAACCCAGAAAGCGAACCAATGTAAATAGAAATCTTTATTAGGTTTTCGTGTCGACCTTCGCCTTGATCATCAGCTTTGAGAGCTATTCCAGCGTACTTTACAACACCAATGAGGGTGAGTGTCCAAAACATGATACTGTAGATACCCAAGTAGTCTTCTTCTGTTGGAGATTTTAACGGCATTGATGGGTACACATATAGGGGAGATGTTACTAGGCCTCCAAACACGACCCCAAGTGTCTTGTAGGCAAGTATCAGAGTAGCCCATCTTCCCTTCCCCTGTTTCAAACACTTTCTTTACTTGGAACATATCACTGATCTTAAAATTGTTAAGGTATAATTCAAACAGTGCAATAACAAAATCCAAAATATATAAAAGGTGAAAATTGGGAATCAAAAACCACGTAAACAAGGTTCGCAGCAACTTTCGTGGCCAAAGGCATGGTTACATGCTTATTAGGTGTTACACAGCAAACACTGTCATGATTGATACACAAACAATTGATATTTTCTTCACAAACAGTTGTTCCTCATGATATCTGAGCTTGAAGTCCGAGTTTCCCGTTCTTAACACACTGATCAGGTTATAGTGCTTATATTTCGTAGGTAATATTTCGTCTCCTCTCTTCGATGGGTGCCACGCGGTCCGCAAGGGGAAGGTGGCCCACAAATATGCTTGACGTTTTTTTAGCCACTCATCTAACATGAATTATTCAATTGTAACCTCGCACTTGGAAATCACAACAAAAATGAAAAACAAAACGACGCTCGCCCCGGCCCAGCTAATCGGAACATTCAGAAACCAGAGCATTCACAATCGACGGTGAATGATGAAGAATCACAAAGGCCTCGTCTTTCTCCACAGCAATCCCACTTAGAGCCCGAAAAAATTGAGCTTTCTATTTTGCCACGCAGACAGGAACGAGACAAGACAAAGGCACCCATATTCTAGAGAAGCGTCTGTACACACACATACATTACCTTGTCCAGACGATGATGACTCCGCGAGCCGCCAGAGTCGAGGAGGTGATGGTGGTGGTGGCCGTTGCTGCGAGCGGTATCAGCCACGATCTCCGAGAGGACCGCCGGCGGCTCGCGCGGTCCGACTGGTTGAGTCGTTGGCATCTCCCCTCCCCCCCAAGCTGACAACACCTGGCTTTCTCGTCGCTCGTTTTCGTGAATATGAGAGTTTTTGAGACAACAATCTCGGCGCTTACAAGTTACAATGGCGTCCCTTCATGTCTTATGATTTCATCGATATAGGCTCCGACGACGGTCATGCAGAAAATGCGCACCAAATAAACCGGGAACACATAACGTGCGCGAGCCGAATTCCTAACAAGTGATTTCAATGTACAATTACAATCGAACATGGTATCGCGTGTCTAATTATTTCGAACGTGTGCGCCTCGAGGGTCGACCATTTTTTTTAAGCCAAAGTCCTAATACGAGATAATATATAATCTTGCAATGTGGGAGCCTAACTAGGACAATAATTTCCTCATGAGTCTATCTTGGGCGTATTCTTTTGGAATATGAGAATTATCGAGCTCTCTCGCGTATTTGAAAGGCATGTGCAGTTTTATTGAGGGGTGAGACTGGTTTTTGATTAAGGTGTTTATTTGGATTTGGGGCTAATTCTCTAAAAAATCACAAACTCGAACGATTTTGACCCGAACTTTTTTTTTCCTCATAAAAAAAAAAAACAGATCCACTGACGACTCTGGCCCAAACTTTTTTTATCTAATAAAAAAACATAAATTTTAACTCGAGTCTCAAATCTAACATCCTTAATTTGGAACTGTTAATTGTCTAACATGACAATTTAATTGTCTAACATGGCAATTCCACGTCATCAATAACTCCACATGACTTGTTGATGTGGATTTAAAATACTATTCATCTTCTTTTTGGGACAAAATATGAAGTTGTCCATATTCTTCGCGAAGGTGGTAGGGCTAGGCTTGTTAAAAACAAAAGGTTCTAATCGTGAGATTGGTGAATCTCATCCATGGGTGGTAATACACTGCTTCGGATGCCAATTAAACAGTTGATACTTATGGGAGAAGTGAAGAAGACGATGAATAAATTAACCGTGATCCTTCGAGTTGTGCTAGAGGTGAAGCATGCTTTAAATTCCGTGTTAAGAAGACAATGAAGAATGCATTAAATCCGCGTGGCTTAAATCCACATCAACAAGTCATATGAATTTATTGATGATGTGAAATTATCACGTTGGACAACTAATATTTCTAAATTAAGGAGAGTCATTTTTAGGACTTGAGTTAAAGTTTATGTTTTTTCATGGGATGAAAAAAAGTTTGGGTCAAAATCGTTATTGAACCAAAAGTTTGTGCTTTTTTTATGAGATTAAAAAAGTTCGGGCCAGAATCTCGTTAGACCTAAAGTTAGTATTTTTTTTTATGGAATTAACCCTTTGGATTTGCCCAAAAAGAGCAATGTTATCTATTTTTTAGAAATTTGAGAATGGAAAAAAATTATGAAAAGCATTATATCTAAAACTATGTTTTTACAATAACAATACATCGCAAATAAAAGTTATCACATAATTTGGAAAAATCCAAACAAGACATGAAGTGCCATCATTTTCTTAAAAGAGAGTCTAAAATCGACATTATTCTAAGTAAGGGCCTCAAGGTGTCATATTAGTCTTAAAAAGAGACAAACCTAGTGAGCTCACTAGATTTTTCGACTGATCTAGGGCATTTTCGCTATTTATTTTTTAATTGATTTATTTTTTTTTCATTTCTTTCTTTTTTTTTTGTTTTTTCTTTCCTTTTCCTAATGGCTGGCCACTAGTAACGCCCGAAGAGGGTTACTCGAGGGTTGCCCTCAGTCGATCTGGCGAGGCAACACTTGCCTTGCTAGGGCAAGGCCGCCCTCAAAGGCCACAGGTAAGGGCCGGCCTCACTCATGGCTATTAAGGGTTTGGGCTAGGCAATCCTTGCCTAGATTTAGCAAATGCTTGGGTGAGGGCCACAAACCTTGCTAGGGATCAGCAAGGGTCGCCAAGCCTTCACTGGTCATAGCAAAGAAAAAAGAGAAATGAGCAAAAAGAAATTAAATAAATAATAATTTAACATTAAAGTTATCATTGGATGAAATGATCTTGATCGACCAAATATTTGGCTAGCTAGTGAGGTCAAACCCTTATTTGAAACTATCACGACAATTTTAGGATCTTATTTGAAACGGAGTCCATTTTAAATCATCTTTTGAGAAAATGATGGCACTTTAGGTCTTTATTTGAAAATTTGTCACAGAATTAAGTCTTGACATTTGCAAAAAAAGAAAGAAAAGAAAAGAAAAGAAGATTAATGCCACCACAACTCCCAAATTATGGCCGTTGTAATACTAATACCCAAAATTTTTTGCCGTAATTTTAAACCATTCTCGCTACGATGTCAATATCTCAAACTTTAACCTACGTGAAATTCATATACCAGTGCCATAATGGGTAAAGTAATAGAATTTTTGTGGTGGACAGAGGATTCTTTTGTTATACCGGAACAAAAGTTTGGAGGTTTGATGGTACAAAAAGCAGTTTTAAGCATTGGTATCTCAGTACACAATTCAGAGTTCTTAGTTGATCTTTTGAGGACGCAAACTTAAATCTAGACTCTTTATTTTATTATTATTTTGGACACGAAAGCAAAATAGAATACGGAATTTTCCAGGTGAAGCCCTGTCTTTTCTCTTTTGTCCTTTTTGCTCTCCAAAAAGCTCATTGAAAGACGGGGCGAGGCATTTTGTAGAGACGAGGCACGAGGTTGTCGATCCGGATCACTTGCTCTGATTCAATCAGAGCAGGTGTAATCTACTCGAGTTGGGCCCCATATCTTTTACAATATTGGGATATTTTTTTTTTTTGGTATTTTTGATAAATGATGAGGTCACCCCTGCCCCGATTTCGGCGGGACAGGGGATCCATTTCTCAAGGTTGTGATCCTCGGCAGTAAGACTCGTTTATTAAATGGTTAATCAAATGACCCACTAGACTTATCAAATGACGAACTTCAATCGTGGGTGAATCTAGGTTTTTCTGTAAGCAGCCGTGTCCTATAGATCTTGGTCGTTCCACATATCTTGGCCCAAGATCAGGCCATTTAGTTTCAAGCGTTGGGTTTGATTCCTCCGCTCTCTGCAAAGAGGCAGAGTATAATTTAGGGAGAGGAGAGCTAGATAAGAAGAAGAAAAAGATATCTCGACTTGGATGGTTGCGATATTTTGCATTTCGACCCAATAGTGAAAATTTGTTAAGGCACAGTCTGCATGGGGCAACAGAGTAAGATGCGTCCAGCGATCTTTCGTTGATTCGAATTGTTTAACCTTTCCTCAAAAGTTTAGGTGCCTACCCTTGCGATCCGGACTAATTTTCATAACACAGACGACTTAAATTTTCTATTTTTAGAGATTAATTTTTTGAATTATTTATATATGTATTTATTAGTAATAATTTGAGCCGTTCGTTCATAACACAAACGATTTGGATTTATAGCCAATATTACCGAATTGGCAATTTTTCATGCGACCTGTGCAGGCCAGAACGACTTCAACTGAAGCGACAAGAACAAGCAAGTTTCCATGCGGATGTCGGGAAAAAGCATGGCTAATGGAATGGGCACTGGACTATCCAATCTGTCCTGGTATCGCACACGCGAACTAGCCAAGAGTTCGAGAAGCATTGTGCGTCGCAGACTCCCTCCTCTGTGAGGGTTTTTCTCTCTTCTCTGTAAGAGTCTTCTCTATCCATGGAGATAGCACCCCCAACCAGCTAAAACCAAAAAATCTGCTTGTGCCCTTCCAACGACCCTTCTCCCAACCTTTCACCATGGCTTTCTCCACCCTGGACAACAACATACCCTGGCCTCTCCACACACTGGAAAACCTTTTTCTTCACCAACCCATCCTCCTCCCTTGATACGTGAGGAGTTTTCACGAATGTCTCCCCTACTATGTTGACAACCCGCCGTAGGTCGCATCCACTCACGAACCCCTTCAAACCCCCAACCCACCTCTTTCCCTTGACCCAACCCTGAACTATTTCCTTCCCCCATCCCCCTCCCCAGACCAAAATCCATTCCTGTCCGCGCTGAGTTGTGGGTAGAGGTCCCTTCAATCTAAACAGATCGGTAATCAGTTAATTTTTACTTTCTCTTCGGCTACCACATTCTGTGCGCCTTGCTACCACCAAGGGTGTGTCTTGGCATTAGGTGTTCTCCACGAGAATGCGACTCTCTTGCCTCCAGTCTTGACCCGTAACGCTCTGTGGTGTTTTCTGGGCGGAGGATTATGGAAGGGATTAGAGGGAAGGACAAGAGAATAAGTGCGCTGCGCCGAAGGATGGGCAAGCTGTGGTCCGAAGATTCTGTAGCCAACGTGCTCGAGGAAATTCCTGTAGAGAAAGTAATGATATGCAAACTGACCTTAATCGGGAAACTCCACTCCAAACCCAATGTAAACTTTCAAGCCTTCCTCCCCACGATGAAAAAAGCTTGGAAGACAGGAAGTCGTGGGAGACCAACCTCAGCAGGGCCTGTTCACTTTCAGTTTTGGCTCGGAGATAGAAAAGGAGCGAATTTTAACCGACAAATATTAAATATTATTAGAATTATTCGCGACATTATCGGTAATCATCCAAGCCAGTGTCGACTGGCGAAAGTGGCCGGATGACTGAATTGACTCAAATTAAAAAAATTTTAAACTGAATTCACAAAAATAAAAAAAAATATTTATAATTGAGCTGACATAATTACAATAAATTTATGACTTTTTTTTTGGCAATTTTCCTGACTTCTGGTGCACTTATCCTAACTAAAGATAAAGAATTTGGAATAATTTTCTTCCCCAACGAACTATATAAATGAGCTAACCCACCAGAATAATTTTAATATTATTATTGGAGTAGACGGGATTTACAAAAATAGAGACATTATTTATGATTTTCATGGAGTTTATATTTACGCATGACTATTATAGTGAAAATTACATTGTTATTGGCAGGTTTGATTAAACTATAGATTATGATGTGAAGTGGGAATTATACCGTGTAAATGTATTTGGTTATGAGAACTAATGTCAAAGGAGTCAGGAATGATGGGGTGTTGATTATAGTAAAAATGACTATAAATTAGTGCACTGATATAGGGGAATCTCCGAGGTCTATCCACTTTCAAGAGCTTTCGGTCCTTTTTGGTTCAGCATTTGAGATGACCATTTGGGGCTTTAAAATCCCTTAGCCAAATGTAAATGATGTTTGGTTTATTTTTTAATTTATAAGAAAAGTAAAAATACTTTACAAAATATATTTTTCACCAAACGGCATTTACGCCAAAGTTGCTTTCAAAATGGTTTTAAAAAAATATTTTGTCAAACGCTACTTGCATTTTGAAAAAAGCCTTTAACTCAAAAGTATTTGCATTCACTTAAAGTGTCTTGGTCAAATGCTGAACCAAACAGGTCCTTCCTCCTATCCACACATATTAAATTTTATCTTGGCATTATCGACATTATAATATTTTGAACTCTAAAAGTAATTCTCTCAAATCAAATCTTATCACCCTCCTAACCATTAAATTAATCAATGATTGTTCATGACACATTGTGCACTTCCATCGTGGAGTTCACGGCTCACTTTCATTGAAAACAAACGTATCTTACAAACGTACCACTCATAATAAAAATTCAAGGCATAGATGATTTGATCCAGGGGAATGATTGAAACCTCGTGTGGCTAATTTTACATCCTCGCGTAAAGACTGTCATAGTGCCGGGCGATCCGGCGATCTTCGATTTCAAATAATCTCTATATGATTGTGTTTGGTTAAATTTTTGGAGAAAACTTTTGGGAAAATGTAAAGGATTTTGAGTTAAAGGGATTTTCCGAAATACAAATTTTATTTGTTTAACTATAATTTAAACATAACTTTGGGAAAAATAGCATTTGAAAAAGTTATTTTGGTAAAGGACTTTTTTTATTAACATAAAAGAACAATTTAAACCCTTCGCCAACTTCGGCAATAAGTAATCAACGGCCTATATCTAGTCCCAACAGGCGCCATCTGAGGTCACACGTCCACAAGCGGCCCTCATGGGGTCGGGTCAACCTCGTCAAGGGTGGATGACTCGCTGCAACGGTTGCGTGACCCAGGCAAGGGCTGTTTGGGTTGCGCTCCTCAAGTGGCCTTCGCTTGGGTTGCATGCAACGGTCGCGTGACCCAGACAAGGGCTGTTTGGGTTGCGCAACCTCAAGTGACTCTCGCTTGGGTCGCGTGGTCCCTCGCGTGGGTGTTGCGTCTTAAGGTGACCATCACAGAGGTTGCGTGACTAGCTGGCCCGTCACTAGCTTCTCCTTGATTGCGCTCACACAAAGAAGATGAACAGTTAAAATGAGGGCAAACATGAAAATCGAAAAATTGGTGATGGTAATCTTGGAAGATTTTTTTTTTAATTCACCCTAGACAAGCATGCTGAGAAAGCTAAAAGCTCCAGAAATCCTATGATATTCCTTGGGCTTTCAGCCTTCTCAATGCTCACTTTTCCTCAGGGTCATTTTAAAAAAATTTCCCAAGTACCCAATTTTTGGCCCTCAAATCCCTTGAGAAAGCTCTTCCCAAACGGAGCATATTTTGGTTAAGACTTGCATTTCCAACTTATGAATCATTAATGAATAGAGAGATTTTTTTTTTGTTTACTATATATCTAACTCTCATCTCTTTGACTCTACCTCTCTATAGAGGGTGGGGGTTGAACACTGCCCTTATGCTATTAGTTAGCATCCCCACCTCCAATCCCTTACCAACAGGGCAGCATACGTATTGGCAAATGGAGAAAATTGGGGGAGATAAAAATCCACATAGGGCTGAGCACTAAGTCCAGTTAGTTGACGTGTTGTTGAACCAATTGTTGTACAAATTCCTGAGTCTGCTTCTCGTAAGAATAAAGAGAAAGTTGTAAGCACTGCATCGATTCCTAAAAGAACTCCTTCTAAAGGAGTAGTGATAAGGAGTGGAGTAAGTGAAAAGGATTTTAAGGGGAAGGTTGATGATGATGATGCTGATGATGATGTTCTGTTTAATGAATTTATGAAGGTCATTGGTTTCAACATGGATAAAAAATTTCCTGATCCTCTATTCCAAAATGAGATACGCAAAGAAAGATTTGAGGCTTTAAAGCAAAAAGGTGTCAGACCTCACAGAATATTTGATCTGAAGTATTTTGACCGAGTTGGGATTCCCATTCATAAGCATCTTCAACAGACCAATCTGAAAAACTTTGCAATCTAGAGAAGAAATGCGTTTCCTGATGTAGCTGCTTATTTTTACTCCAATCTTCACTTTCAAAACTTCAACTCTTTCTTCTTCATTGTTGATAGAAAAACATATATTGTGCATGTCCATGAACTTGCTTTTTTAATGGGTGTTGATAAGATGAATTTCACACCTTTGGATATTTCATATGAGGAAACCTATCGTTTCCTTATTGGAAAGGAATACTTCTCAAGAGAGTCAAAAGCTCACATAGCTTACAATGATTTTTCACTAAAGCATACGGTTATGCACAAAGTGGTCATTGAGAACCTCAGACCAAAAGCAGCATCAAAGATAGATATTTCTAAGTATGAAGCTAAACTTATGTGGGCTATGCTGAATGGAAAGAAATTTTCATTTGCATACACCGTTTTGCTTCACATGTACAATACAGTGCAAAAGACTAAGGGACAGCTCCCTTATGTGAGATTGATTTACAAGATTATGCATTTTTTCAAAATCTCGATTCCTGCAATCTTTATAGAGATGAAAGTCAGATTATGAATGTTGGAGAAGCCATGATAAAGAAGATGGGTTTCAAAATGACAACAAGTGGGTGAAGAAATAGATGGGTTTCAAAATGACAACAAGTGGGTGGAGAAACAAGAACTCTGACATAGTTCTTGTAGAATTTGAGGAAAGATCAGAACAAAGATCCCCCAAAAGAAAGACTATGGCCAGCAAAGGAATGGTAGTAGAAACTTCAAATGATGAAGATTTTTCAAAAGAAGAAGGTAACACTGAAGTATTAGATTCAGAAGCTACAGTTTCACTTTCTTCTGCAGGTGATGAAGATGTAGGAAAAACAACTAGAAAAATTGTGAGCCAGTTTGAGTAGGAGGACCCTAATGACAAAGAAGAAGGCCTCTACGAGACTCAAGAAAAAGATAGTGCAGAGAAAGGTATTGAGATTGTACTAGAAGAATATGTTCAAATGTGGACTGTGGAGTCTACAGAAAGAGAAGAGATGGAGAAAGGTTATATTGAGACAGTTGTCAAATTCTATGAAGAAGATGAGCTGTGGAATGCTTAATTTGTTACAAATGAATAGATGACAGAAGCAAATAACACAGTTGAAACTGCTGAATATGAAAGGGTCAAAAGGACCAACTGCTCAAAAGGAGCAAATTCTTAATGACCAGATTGATCATCCTAAGATAATGGATATTTGTGTAGAAATAGAAGCTCTATAAGATCAAAAGCTAAAGAAAAGAGTTATTGCTCAGGGGGAGCAACCCTTGCTAGATTTTGATGTCATAATAGAAGAGATTAGAGCCTCTGAATCTGCCTTGCAGCACTCCGATGACCAGCCTCAAACTGAGGGGGCCAAGAAAAGCATTAGAATCTGCAAGGCAAGGCACAACATCAAGTGCCAGAAAGGTGGACCCGATTGAGACACTGAACACTTTCATCACAGAGCTTCTGGAAACAAAAGCATCTCAGTCTGGTGTTCAAAAACATATGGAGCAACTTCAACAGCTAGTAGTTTAGAGGATGGATACAATGGAAAGAATGCTTGAACAACAAATGAATGGGTTCGACCAAAAGATAGAAACTCAGATGAAGGATTTTCAATACCAGATAGATAATCAGATGAAGTGCTTCACACACAAAAATGATAAACTTGAAAATTCTCTTGATCTTTATGGAAGGATGTTCTATGCTCAAATAGCAAATATGTAGACTTACACCTTGATTTATAATGAGAAGGTAGATCATGATTTCCCAAATTCCCAAGCAGTCAGAGCTCATGCACTATAAGTGGGAGGGGATTTCAACAAGGATTCAACACAGGAGGTTGATAAAGAGCATGAAGATATTCCCTCTTCTTCCAAATCGCCTCAACCACCTTCTGTTTAAAGTTTCTTTTTGTTAAAAACAATTCATTTTTGTTTTTAGCCTGAATAATGTCTACTAAACATATTTTGTCCAGTCATAATTATGAGTTGATATGTTCATACCATATCTTCCACTCCTTATTTATTGTTGATGACAAAAAGGGGCGAGAGAAGCCTCTATTTCTCTTTATATTGTTTGTAGGATGCAACGAGAAAAACAGTCTTCTGATTCTTAATCAAGACCTTATGGTGATATTCCAACACTATTTATCTATTAAAGATGCACGGGCTACTCAATTCTCTTTATATACTTGTGAAATCTTTTTTAAAATTTTCTTCTTATAACAATCAATTGGATATTAAGGAAGTTTTTTCATCATAAAAAAAGGGGAGATTGTTGTGGAAACCTTCTCTCTATTTTGATTTTGACAAAACTATATATTCTAGTAAGAATTTGTGTAATATTTGTGATGATTTATTGCAGCAAGAATGTATAAGCAGAAGTTTGTATTGTTCCCTTTCTGGCATTAAAGACTCGAGAAGGAGTAATCATATAGTTGATTTTGAAGATGTTCAGAAGGAGTGCTTCTGAAGTCGTTCAAACGGAGTGCTTCTGATGATGTCCAATCAAAGATTGAAGAGCAATCCTTTGATGGATTATCCAACTGCTAGTTTGGAGTCAAAAGAATATAAAAGAAGAACCATGGTAATCTGCGATAAAATTATGGACAAGAAATTCCAAAGTATCTGAGTTCTTCAAATTCACAAAATTGTTTTGAGAGTTCTAAACTTTCCTCATTGTGAAGATTTGTAAGAGAGATTGAGTGCTCTTGTCACTTGTAATCTTCATCAAATTATTCTAGTGAAATCTAGCCAATCGGCTGTTATCGTGGGGGAGTGGACGTAGACCTGACAAGCCGAACTACTATAAATTCAGCGTACACTATTCTCTACTCTAAACTCTTACTTCTGTGTTTAGATTTTCTGCATGTTACTTACGGTTCTTGTTCATGATCGTGAATTGAAATTGTTTAATTCCATGTTAAATTCTAATAAGATTCACAAGTACCTATTCACCCCCCTCCAGGTGATATTGCTAGATCCAACAGCTTTTGCTCAAGTCAAAACCGCACTTCTATCGTGACGTTCACGGCTGCTTTTCATGGAAGAAAGAATAAAGAATGTACACCCTACAACTAATGATTTTCTTGTAAATTTAAAATTCATGGTAAGTATGATTTGGTTTAGGTTCATGATCGAAACCCTCGTATGACTAAGCTTGCCATTACGAAAATCTTCACACGAAACTAGCATAGAGTTGGGTGAACTTATATTTCGGTTAAGCTTTTATATCTATGTTTGAAGACCCGCGGTTCCAATTTACGATTCATTAATGACAAGAGATAATCGGAGGAGAGAGAAATCAACACACTAGTAGGACTCGGTGCCGGGTCAGTTCCTGCATGTTCTTTACATTCATGCCATCTTATTAAATCTAACGGCTATCGTTGCATCAGAGACAATGCTATCCCCTTTATGTTTGTGTGTCTACCTTGATTAGTCAAATTTCACGCGTCGTCTTTAATTCTGCTTGCACGTGAGAGGAGGTGTTGAAATATCGTCTCATATTGCTTAACGACAGATTCTATACGCTATTTATTAGACTTTACCTGGCACTCTCCAAAAACAAAGAGCGACTCCCGTACAAACCTATCTCTTCAAGAGAGCTACTCCAAATAGAGCTTTCAAGCCGTTGCAGTTCATGTCACCAACCTTAAATTCTTGAGCCAACAACTGCATGCAGAACTCTGCATAACCACTTCTTCGACTAGACTGGTGTTAAAAACATAGAATAATCCGCAATGGTGTATGTAGAAGGAGCAAAAGAGAGTGGACTAGAGTATATGGGAACTAGTAAAAGCAGCAAAACAACAGTATGAAATGAATTTAATGCAACCACCCAGGAAGCGAACCAACTTAAATAGAATACTTTATTAGGTTTGTGTCGACCGTCACCTTGATCATAAGCTTTGAGAGCTGTTCCAGCGTGCTTTACAACACAAATGAGGGTGCGTGTCCAAAGCATGATACTGTAGATACCCAAGTGGTCTTCTTCTGTTGGAGACTTTAACGGCGTTGATGGGTACACACATAGGGGAGATGTTACTAGGCCTCCAAACACGACCCCAAGTGTCTTGTAGGCAAGTATCAGAGTAGCCCATCTTCCCTTCCCCTGTTCCAAACTCTTTCTTTACTCAGAACATACGACTGATCTTAAAATTGTTAAGGTAAAATGCAAACACTGCAATAACAAAATCCACAATATATAAAAGACGAAAATCGGTAAGCAAAAACCACGTAAACAAGGTTCAACCGCAGCAACTTTCGTGGCCAAAGACATGGTTACATGCTTCTTAGCTGTTAGACAGAAAACACTGTCATGATTCATACACAAACAATTGATATTTTCTTCACAAATAGTTGTTCCTCATCATATCTGAGCTTGAAGTTTGAGTTTCCCGTTCTTAACACTCTCTGATCTGGTTATTGTGGTTATATTTCGTAGGTGGTATTTCCTAGTCTCCTCTCTTTGATGGGTGCCCCGCGTCCGCAGGGGGAAGATTGCCCACAAATATGCTTGACGTTTTTTTAGCCATTCAGCTAATATGCATTACTCGGGAGATGGGTCAAAAATTCCTAAATCTATTGCATTAGTGCTAATTTAGTCACAAATCATTTTTTTTGTGCCAATTCAGTCATAAATCTTTTGCATCAATGCTAATTAAGTCTTAAACATTTTATTGGTGTTAATTCAATTTTAAATCTTTTGCATTGTGCCAATTCAATCATAAATCTTTTATATTTATGCTAATTGAGTTAATCCGGCCAATTTTGGCAGAAAATTGATGACGTCATTTTTTAAGCATTTAACTATTTTTTAAATTTATTTAAAACATCAAAAAAATATTAAAAATTACCCACGTTAGCGTCTGCCATGTCACGTAGCTTAATTGACATCCACGCCAATGATTTCCCGTCAAAATTGATCGAATTGACTCAATTGGCATAAATGTAAAATATTTAGGACTAAATTGACACTAATACAAAAGGTTTAGAATTGAATTGGTACCAATAAAATATTTATGACTGAATTAGCACTGATGCAAATGATTTAGGATTGAATTGACATAAAAAAAAAGGTTTAGGGCTATATTTACACCGATGCAATAGGTTGAAGACTTTTTTTGACACTTTTCCCTACATCATCCCATTGTAACCTTGGAGTTGGAAATCACAACAAAATCACAACAAAAATGAAAAACGAAAAGAAGCTCACCCCGACCCAGCTTATCGGGACATTCAGAAACCAGAGCATTCACAATCGACAATGAACGATGAAGAATCACAACGGCCTCGTCTTTCTCCACAACAATCCCACTTGAGCTTTCTATTTTGCCACGCAGACAGGAACGAGACGAGACAAGACAAAGGCACCCATATTCAAGAAAAGCGTATGTCCACACACATACAGTACCTTGTCCAGACGATGATAACTCGGCGAGCCGCCAGAGTCGAGGAGGTGATGGTGGTGGTTTCGTGAATGTGAATGTTTTTGAGACGACTCTCTTGCTTTTGGCCCCCTTGCGGCTCCCTTTCGGCTCTTATAAGGGCGTCCCTTCATCCTATGATTTCTTCGATATGCTCTGACGATGGACCACGGCAAACTCTGCGTAATCCGAATAATCACCCAATAATGTTTCCATGCGAAAAATGCTCACCTAACAGACCAGGAACACATAACGTGCGCGAGCCGAATTCCTAACGAGTGATTTAGATGTACAATTACAATCGAACCTGCATCGCGGGTCCAATTATTTCGAACACGTGTGCTCAATGGTCGACCATTTTTTTTTAAGCCAAAGTGCTAATACGTGATACTATAAAATCTTGCGATGTGGGAGCCTTAATAGCACAATAGTTTCCTCATAGGTCTATTCTGGTTATATTCTTTTGGAATGCGAGAATTGTTTTGGACGAGAAATCTTTCGAGTTCTATCATCAATTTGAAAGGCATGTGCAGTTTTATGGGGGGGTGCGACTGGTTTCTGGGCTAAGGTTTTTATTTGGATTTGCCCAAGAAGAGCAATGTTATATATTTTTTCTGGAACATGGAAATGGAATGTTTGGGAAAATCATGAAAAGTATTATATGTAAAAATGTATATTTATAATAACTATATCCTACATAAATAAAAATCAAGTCACAAAACTGGAAAAATCTCAAATAATGATATCAACTGCCATCATTTTTTTTTTCAAAATATGATTCAAAGCGGACATTATTTTAAATAAGAGCTTGGAATGACTATATTAGCCTAAGAGAAGGGTTTAACTTTGTTGGTCCACCAAATCTTTCTAAAGGTCAAGGGCATTTTCATCCTTTAATTTTATAATATTTTTTTTCTCTTTTTTCCTTTCTTTTCCTATTCTCGGTGGTCGGTCTTAGGCAATAGTTGAGGTCACCCTCGCCTGATCTGGTGAGGCGACCCTTGCATTCAAGGCTACCCTCGACGACCATTGGCAAGGGTCAACATCATCCGATGCTGGTGAGGGCTCGTAGGGCCTTGCCCAGTGGGTAGATAGACTCATCGGGCCTTCACTAACCGCAATAAAGAAAAAAATAAAATTAAGTAAAGAAATAACATAAAATTACAATTATCTTTGGATGAAAATGCCATTGATTAGTAAAGGCCATGCCCTTACTTGAAATTGTCATGACAACTTCAGGCCTTTATTTAAAATAAAGTCCACTTCAAGTCATCTTTTGAGAAAAAATAGTCCTTCAGACTTTTAATTGAATGTAGAATAAGAGTCTTGATACTTAGAAAATAATATTAATACCACCATAACCCCCAAATTATGGCCAGTGAGTGTGATACTATTACCCAAATTTTTTTACCAAAATTTTAAACCATCCTTGTCGGGACATCAATATCTATAACTGTAACCTTAAAGTTTAAGCTACGCCCAATGGAAGAGTCCTAACTTATGTCAAACTAGTCGAACTTAGGATAGTCATGATGCAAAAAAAAAAAAAAAATGGGGGCGTTGATATAATAATGGGTAAAGTTGAAGATTTTTTTTGTAGTGGACAGGACATTTTTGTTACATCTGTGTAAGTTGAAAGTCCGATGATTAAAAAAAAGATTTTAATTATTGGTATCACAGTACCTAATTTGGAGTTTTTGGCGGTTATCTTTTGAGGAAAAGACAAAAGATGCTAAAAGTTGGTATCGGATGCAAACTTAAATCCTTTGACTTTATTATTATTTTAGGCTTGAACGCAAATAGAATACAAGATTTTCTCGGTAAAAGGCCTTTCCTTTTCTCTTTTTCCCCTCCAAAAAAGCTCATTTTAGTGAAAGAGCGGGGCATTTATAGTCACATCAAACAGGAGCTTAAACACAAAAACACTACGCTGGCTTAACTTTGACATAATTCGACCCCACGTAGTAACGATATGACACGAGCACGATACGACATGATACGCCGATACATGATTTTTCAAAAACGCCGATACATGATTTTTCAAAAAATAAAAAATTTTGATACGTCGGGACATATATGTGTGTGTATATATAAATTCACAAATAAATAAATAATAAAGAAGAGCCCTAGCATAAATTCAGCCTTTTGTGTTTTCCGCATAGCCACCTTGCCACCCAGCCGACCTCTGTCATATGACCAGCATAATCTCTTCTTTTTGTTCTCTTCCGTGTCCCACATCGCCAAAGAACTCAAGAAGTAGAGGGAAAACAACTATAAATTGGTAGTTCCGTAACCAATAACGGAACGTACTTGCGTTTGTGAGCCGATGGGCCGTCAAAGAAGCCCTTGGGATTTGGGCAGACTCCAATTTTGAAGTGCAAAATTTCCTTAAATTGCCTGTGGGACGTGAGGGCGGATTTGACCGTGTCCCAAGCTTATCAGAGGCGTGTCGTGTCTGTCCTACGTAGGCCCGATCTCTTTGTTTGAAGTTTTGTCGTGTCTGTGCTGCTACGTAGGTCCGATCTCTTTGTTTGAAGTTTTGTCGTGTCTACGTAGGTCCGATCTCTTTGTTTGAAGTTTTGTCGTGTCTGTGCTGCTACGTAGGTCCGATCTCTTTGTTTGAAGTTTTGTCGTGTCTACGTAGGTCCGACCTCTTCGTTTGAAGCTTTGCTTTTTCAACACCGGTGGCTCCACGAAAACTTTGTGAAGGCATTTTTTGCTTTTCGCTCGTGTATGCTGTGAATCTTCTCAGCGGAATATTTAGGGACCCCTTTAGGACGGACCCACGTAAAAATTTTCCACAAGCCCCATGATATTTAGGACCGACCAAATCCCATGTAAGGACCATCTCACGTGATGGTTGCTGTGACGGAACTTTTTCCTTGCTCTACCAGGTACGAAATGCATGTAAATGCCGGACAAAAAGTGTCAGACCGACAATGATGATATGATGAAACCAATCGATGCCCTTTGAGTGTCAATATAATTTGCTGGTGAGAATTACAAAAAAAAAAATTTGGAATTTATTGTAACTGTGTCGATTCAATCTTTTAAAAAAAGTGAAAAAAATGTCTATGTGAGTGTCAATTATGACATACAGGACAAATGATGTTGACGTCAGCGATTTATGAGCAATAAGACTGAATTGTGATAAAATTTATCACGCGAGCTGCGTAGGCTAGAACGATTTTAACTGAAGCGAGGAGTAACAAGTTTCTATGTGGACATCAATCAAAAGCATGCCTATTAATGGAATGGGCGGTGGGATTATCCGATCTGTCCTAGTTTTTCTTGCCAAAAGTTGAAATAAACTGAAGGGGTGGATAACGTGAGGGGCTAGTCAAGATCTCAACAATGGTGGGCATCGAGAATAGAGCTGATCCCAGGAAGGGGCTAGTCCTGGCGACTCTAGAAGGAACACATGTGCTTGGTTCGCTGCCAGCGGTCACAATGCCAGGTCAGGTTAAATTGGACAAAGTTAACGATGAAATTTAATGGTATCAATATGATAAATTTTATGATTTAGTTACATTTTTTGAAAGTTTTAAAATTTGATTATATTTTTATAACAATTTTTAGGACTCATGGTGATAAAATTACCAGAAAAGTACTATGTATATTGCAATTACGCCAATTCAATTGTAAATATTTTTTTGCCAATTGAGTCTAACACTTTTTGCATTTGTGTCAATTCAGTTCATCAAGCCAACTTTATCCGTTCGACGCTGATGTCCACACTAATCAAATTAGTGACTGGCTAGAGAAAGAAGGAGAAAAAATAAAATAAAAAGGAAAGAAAATAAAAACATATATAAATAATTCAAAAAAATTTAAGATATTAATAAAAATTATTTATGTCAATGCCAGTCTGCTAAAGTTGATCAAATAGAGTAAATTGACACAAATGCAAATAATTTCAGACTCAATTTGCAAAAAAAAAGGACTAAATTGGCCAAAAAAAGGTTTAGGACTAAATTGATAAAACTGCAATATATTTAGTACTTTTTTGGCAATTTTCTTGACTTCTATTGCATTTATCCTAACTAAAGAAAAGAAGTTGGAATCATTCCCTTCCCGAAAGAAATAAATGAGCCATAAAAAAGTGCTTCTTGTTTGTATATCTTAACACATGCAAGTCAAACTCAAAGATCATTATGACTTCATAAAAACTATGTTTCTCCGACTTTCAATAAGATTCATCAAGCGAGCGTACCTTTGTTCGCTTCTGGTTCGCTTCTTCTCCACTAAGCACGGAAGTTTCAGAATAACTGTAGGTCAGTGGCCACCTAACGAAACTCCGATTCGATCTTCCTCTCGACTGGCAGACATCTACTTATAAAACTACATATTCCATTTCATCCATAAATTGATTTTCTTTCCTATGAGTTCGAGTCTTAATAAGAATCGGAGGATGCTTGGTATGAAATTCCTCGACTAAAAGGAGAAATGAGAGGGATGATGAACACCGCAGGAGAAGAGGCGATTGGGTGAGAATAAGCATACCTACTTCGAGCAGGGCTAGATCCTAGGCCTTAATAGGTCTGATGAGATAGAAGTAGTATCAGATTGCATCTTATCGAGTAACCCTAACTAAAGATAAGGAAGTTATCATTCTCTTTCCCAATGAACTAAATAAATGAGCCAACCCACCTGAATAGTTTTTACATTACTATTGTAGGGGACAGGATTTACAAAAATAGAGGCATTATTTATGGTTAACGTGGAGTTTATATTTACGTATGACTATTATCGTGGAAGTTGTATTGTCATTAACAGACGTTATGAAACTATAGATTATGGTGTGAACGGTGAATTAAGTTATTAAAATGGTCTTTGGTTATGAGAACTAATATCGGAGGAGTAAGGAGCTTGGGTGTTTGTTATGGTGAAAGTAACTATGAATTAGTCCATTGACAAGGGGACTTTCCAAGGCCTATCAACTTCCCAAAGTTTGCCAAGTTGTCTCTTGCCTTCTGATGGATTCAACAGCAGTTCGATCGAAATCCAATACAAAGAAAGAAGCGATAGGGATAAGTCACAAATATTTTGATTCTGTCTCTAATCTTCTTCACCCTTTCGCATGTCAATAACTAGAATTAAAAAAAGGGGAATTCGGATCGTCTAACCTTTTCTCAGAAGGTTGGGCACTTAACCTTGCAATCTAGACAGTCTATTTTTGGACGGACGACCCGGATCTCCGAGTTTTAAGGGGCAATTTTTTGAATTTTATATATATATATATATTTTTGTTAGTTATAATTTGGGTCATCCATTCATAACACGAACGGCCTGGATTGCAAGATTAGGGCCTAACATTCTAAGTAAAGTTTAGACGATCTATTTAACTTGACTATGAATTAGTGCATTGACATAGGGGACTTTCCGAGGCCTATCGACTTCCTGGAGCTTTCCTTGGGGCTTATGCCAAGGAAGCAACGTAAGATGCGCTTGTTGGAAAGAATATCATACGTGTTAGCTTTTTATTCTGGCATTATCGACGGTAATATATTTTGAAGTTTAAAAGTAAAGCCTCCCTAATCAAATTTTATTATGCTCCTAACCATTAGATTAATCGATGATTTGTCTGATCATCAAATTAATATCTCCGGTCTTTTACCCAAATCCATGGCACATTGTGCCCTTCCATCTTTGACTTCACGGCTCACATTCACGGAAAACAAACCTATGTTACAACATACAACTAATAATTAAAAATTCAAGGTACAGATGATTTGATTCAGGTTAATGATTGGAACCTCGTGTGGCTAATTTTACCGATATGAACATCCTCACTTAAAAACTATGGTAGTGCCAGGCGATCCTAGATTTCACACGATCTTTATATGGCTGTACTTGGTTAGACTTTTGGAGAAAACCCTTGAGAAATACAAACGACTGAGTTAAAAGGGGCTTTCTGAAATGTAAATTGTGCTTGTTAAATTATAATTTAAAAGTTCATCATAAAGTGACTTTGGATCTCGTCCAAAAAAAAAAAAAAAATTAACTTCAGGTAAAATAGTTTGGGAATATTATTTTTATAAAGGATTATTTTTCTTACTTTTTAATAGAGTAAAATACAAATTCAAACGCTTCGTCGACCCTGACGCAGGGTAGCGATAACAAGAAAATAATTTCTTAGAATAAACTGTATTTGATTAATGAAAGTTTGCTGATTAAAAGGGAGGACATCCATGTATATAGATAAGACTCAAGATTTCTTAAAGACAACGAAAAAATAACTTAAAACGAAATATTGAAATCAAATCTAATCATAATTCAAATAAAAAATTGCAAATGTTCTAAATTGCAAAAATCGACTAAAAATAAAAAACTGCTTGAAAATTGGTCTATACGACTCTGAAACGCGAAAATCCATCCTCAATCACGGCAAAGTAGTGAGTTTGAATCAGATGGTCGGTTCGCTTCAACCGATCAATTTTGAGCGCAATTCAAGATCGTTTGACCTAAAATCAGAATTACCGGTAAAGTCGCTGGTTTCTGGAGATCCAATTTTTTAAGATAATCACATACCAACTGTTCTATATCAATGACCTTGGCAAGGGCCGTCTGGGTCACGCCCTGCCAGGGTCTCGCATGGCCCCTCATGCGGGGTCGCCTAAGGTCCTGTGACCCAAGGCGACCTTCGCCGTCTCGTCGCTAGGTCCTCCTCGGGTGTGCTCACACAGAGAAAATGGATAGTTGAAATGATGGAGAAACAAGAAAATCGAAAAATTGGTGATGGCAGTTTTGGAATTTTTTTTTTTAACTAACCCTAGACAAGCAAACCGAGAAAACTTAAAGCCCAAGGCACCCTAAAACCTGGCTCCGACTTTTAGCCTAGGCTCACTTTTCTTCGAGGGCCATTTCAAAAAATTTTGCCAAGCACCCGATATTTGCCCCCCTAACCGATCTGATCAAGACTTTGCACTTTCAACTTGCGAATCATGAATGAATAGAGAGAAGGGGGATATAAAAATCCACTCACTACTAGTGCTAGGCACTAAGCCCAGTCCACTCCCGTGTTGAGCCCGGGCCAGGTTTTTATTCAATGAAAAAGAAAATCAACAAGATGGGACTAATTTTTCAAACATTATAAATAATACTCATTTAAATAAACCAAATTCAAATAAAAGTACAACTTCACATAATTTGAAAAAGAAAATTAAGCATAATGGTGATCTAATAACGATTGCCCAAAAATTACACCGAAGAGCTTGGGTAATAAATTCAGTATTTTTGGTGATGTGTCTGTCACTAGGATTCGGATAATAATATCGTCAAGAGGGGTACACTGTAAGTATCATAAATTGCGTAAGATGCTCATTTTATCGTCAAGAGTTTCAAAACTTTCACTTAAGTATCAAAATCGGAGAAAAACGATAACTTAAGTTGCAAATAGAAGAAATTTTGGCCAAATTAATTGCATGGTCTTTATAATTAATTTTTTTTTATCTAAGGTGGCAATTTTTTAAAAGGAACTTTAGCTACATGGATTTCTAAGCTGAAAAATTAATAAAAAAATTAAATAAAAAATAAGCTAAATAATTAAAAAAAGGAAGGGGGGGGTGTTGTTTCAAGAAGGGAGGGCAGGGGGTGGCCGATAGGGATCGCCAACCCTAGCCGCAGTGGGCCTTGACCTCGCCAAGATCTGTGAGGCTTCGCCTGGTGTCGACGGTGTTCATCTTTGCAAAGCCTTGGAACAGATACGAAAAAACAACAATCAAAGAAGTAGGAATCATTTTCTTCCACAAAGAAATGGATAAATGAGCCAACAAACCAAGATAGTTTTTTACATTATTGTTGAAATAGACAGGATTTACGAAATAAAAAAGGCATCATTTGTGGTTTTGATGAAGCTAATATCTACGTATGCTATTACGTTAAAATTACATTGTCCTTAACAGGTGTGATGAAACTATAGATTACGGTGTGAACTTTATTAATTAAATGGCATATGTTATTAGGATTAATGAAGAAGTACGGAATACTTCTGTGCTTGTTATCGTAAAATTGATTTCAAATCACTGCACTAGTATAGGGAAACTTCAGAGGCCTGTCCATTTTCAAGTAAGAATGAGCATGGTTTTAGGATAGAACTAGGAACCAAAGAACCTAACCGGCAATCTCCGGTTCGATTTCAAATTCTGAGGAGACAGGATCTAGTTTCCAGCTCTTAATTTTTATGAATCATCAGTTTCTATTCCGATTCTTGAGTCCACGGGGAGCCGAATCGTAACCGGAAATTGGGAAATCGGACCAGGATGCAATAAAAAAAATTCAAGCAAATAGGACCCAAGCTTGCTAAAATCACGCTTTAAAAGCTCGGGAAGAACATCATTAAGGGTAGTTCTAGTCTCAGCTAGTGCGACAAAGTCACGCTCTTGGTCATGACCAAGAGTCTTGGCCGCTCCGCAAGAAAGTGCACATGGCCACTCAACCAATCACGCTCTTAAGCTTGCCATCCTCTTCACGAATCGCGCACGTCTTGCTTCCTCAAAAGAGGAGTGGCAAGCTTGATGATCAAGAAAGTGCGAGGATGATGACTGGTTCATCGAGCTATGGATTGATCAACTCCTCGAAAAAACTATCCAATGCTCCAAATATGGATTGGTGTTCCGCTGAATTCGGGTCATCTTGATTTGACACTAAAACCACAAGTTTATTATTATTATTTTTTTGTTGTGTTCATCTTTTACGGATTGTTGCTATTGAAAGATTAGATATTTTCATTATTGTTGCTGCGATTAGTCTCATTTTACTTAAACAAATATGAAAAACAAAGAAACAAATTGAAATTGTTACGTTCCCAATTACCCTATAATCGGATTTTGAAACCTTAACAAGATAGATTTCAAGTTCTAGAAAATGTAAGGTAGGTTCTAAGTTCTAAAAAAATGAGGAACCCTTTCTAACGGATAGGTTCTATATTACGTGGAACCTATAACGACTAATCTCTATTCGTAAATTTGGAAAGATTTCTTTTCAGATGTAAAATTATTTAAAGTCTAAAAGTAAGTCTTCTTTGGTCAACTCTCACGGTGATCCTAACTACTCAGTCAAACCGGCTTTTAACTCAAGTCAAGTCCATGACGCATGCACTTTCCATCGCGAGGTTCACGGCACCCTTTCACTGAAAAGACAACAAAGCATGTACACCGCACGACTGATAATCCTCTTATAAATTGGTGGATATGATCGAAACCCTCATATGGCTAATTTTATCGATACCAACATCCTCACTCCGAACTATCTTAGTGTTGAGCGATTTTAGATTTCGCTTAAACTTTTTTATATATCTAGATGGAGACTTGGGCTTCAAACTTACGAATCATTAATGACAAGAGAGAAGTAGGAGAGATAGAAATCCACACACCAGTAGGGCTGGGCACCGGGTCGTGCTATGCTCGAGCCAAGTTCCTTTAATATAAATCCGGAGAAAAACACTCAATGCAATCAAACTAGATTCCAGTACAAATACAATTTCGCATAATTTAAAAAAAAAAAAATTACATATTACTGTGTCCTAATAACAATTACACACACAAGAGATCCGTTTAGTGCCTTTTTCCTCGTGAATCAAACCAAGAGATCCGTTTGACTCAAACCTAGCAGTAACGTAGTCATCGACACCCCAATTGAAAGATCTAATTCAGGCAATCAGCAAAGCACTCTGCACGCTCAATCTACTTATCGTGGCAACCATGGATTTTGCAGAGCTCCTCTTTTGAAAGTTTGTCCGGGAGATAAGCATAATAATATGAACAGACAACATGATTGCAATTCAAGCGAAGATGAACATCGATTTTAGTCAAGATTGGGATGGGGTTTCGCGATGGCACTTATGGATTCTGCGGCATATTATAGTCAATCAGTCTTAGAGGATCTCCTATTTACGAACAGTGCATAGGATAATTGGAGAATTGTCAATTACGGATGTACACCACCACAACTGCTATGGAGCTGATAGCTCCTTTCTACGTGGCGGAATTTGCTAGTGAAGTTTCAAGTACTAAAGATGTTGTACACATTTTTTTGTGACATCCCAATGAGATGTGCATGACTCTTTGCCTCACATTGTTTAGGAAAGGAGTTTTGGGCCAATTCATAAGGGGTTGGGGTTCTTTAACTTGCACGAGGGTTTTTCTGGGCTAGGTACCCAGAGGAACAAAACTGTGCGGGATGCAAAGTCCAAAGCGGATAATATCATGAAAGTGAGACCCCGGACGTTACATTATTCTCCAACATTTTTCTCTTTCTTGCATTCAATTTTGCTTCGCTTAATCTTTGATTTATTTTCCTCTAATGTAAAGTAGAGAGTTTATATGATAAACCTGTTAAATGTTACTCACAATGGCTATTATTCGGATGGTGTAAATGATTACGACTGACGAAGGAGGAAAAAGGAAAGCTTGAGTGCCTGTTATTGTCACATTGATTTTTCAAAATTAATGCGCTGATGTAGGGAAATTTCAGAGGCCTATCCCCTCCAAGGGCACAACGTCTATCCGATGTGTTGACTAAATTTTTTAAAATAATGTGAAGTCTAAAAGTAAGTCTCCTTAGTCAATTCTCATGATCATCCTAGCCACTTAAGTAAACAAAAGATTTGCTCGATCATTACGTTAATATCTCAGGATTTTAGTCAAGTCTATGATACATATCGCACTTACATCCTGAAGTTCACGGCTCCCTTTCGTTGAAAATACAATAAAGCAAGTACACTAAACAACTAATAATCTTCTTATAAATCAAGAAGTTCACGGTGAATATGGTTTGGTTTAGGCTTATCACCTATGGCTGGTGTTACCAATATGAACATCCTCACTTCGAAGGAACTCTCGCGGCGTTGAGCGATCCTAGATTTCGCTTAAGCTTTTATGTCTGTGGTGGAAGATATGCACTTCCAACTTGCAAATCGTTAATGACAAGAGAGAAGTGGCCCAATTGGGGGAGATAGTAATCCATACACGAGTAGCAGGAGGGTTGGGCATCAGGTCGTTCTGGGCACGAGCTGAATTTTCTCGAAAAAGATTAATCTATAATTTTCTTAATGACCATTGTAGAAAATTAATGTAAAACACTCATTCAATTAAAACTAAATTATAACACAAATAAAATTCCACATAATGTGAAAAAGAAAGAGGGGTTTTTTTTTTTGGGTAAGGAAAAAGAAAGAAAGAAAGAAAGAGGATTAATGCCATAAAAAATCACAAATTGATACACATGCGATAAATATACCCAAAACTATTTTTCAATCACCAAAAACTCTAAACTGATACATTTGTGATAAATTTACCCCAAACTAATTAGTTTGGCCACCAAGATCCCAAAACTTATACACATATGAGAAATTTACCCTTTGTTTTTGTTTTTTTTTTATAACCAAGGTGTACCTTTTGTTAGCTTCCGTTAAATTAGATTAATACCATGAAAACCCCAACTTGATACAATAATGGATGTAAACGAAGGAGAAGAAAAAGACAGAATGTCCTTCAATATTAGAGGAATTTCGGCTTCAATATACTCTCTTGCTGTTCTGTTTATTACGTGGTCAATTGACAATCAATTAGACTTATAATTACTATATTTGAATGGCATGTACCTGAACTCATCTCTTTTACACGTGGAGCAAATTTGCTGGGAGATTTCAATGATACAATTGTTGCAGCGGAATTTCATAAAAAATGCTTGCCATGTGTATTGCAAAAAGCAATTTTACACTATCGACAAAACCTTGAATTGAAAATATCAAAGTATTATACCCGCAAGAAATCCACATATTCTTCACATTCAAATCCTGAATTTAATCAACATCGTGCCTTTGATACTAATTTTGTATTTATGTTTCAAAGTTACTCAAATCCCTGAGTATCTGTACCTTCTTTACACGATTGAAGTTCCTTTTTCCCCCCCTTGTTTTCACGCACGTGGCGTGCCCTCTTTTGTTGTTAGTATAAAGAAAGACCCCCGAGCACTTTATGGGGTCCCCCGTCTGAAGAAGTTTTTCTTGCACAAGCTCCATGAATCGTGCGATACTTATGATAATCAACGCTACCATCACTCATTAGAATATGCCACAGATGGCATCAGAATCAACAGGAAAAAAAAAAAAAACATGATATGCGCAATTGTAAGAACAACGCGATTTCGGGTCTCTTTGATTCAACTAAGACCTTAATTCTTTGTTGAAATATTGTCCCATGTCATGGGACAACGAATTTTGTATGCTCTTTACGTTTATGTGATCTTATTTAATTTAATAACTATCACAATACTAGAGCAAATGCTATTCCCTTTCCACTTGTGTATCCATCCTGATTAGTCAAATTTCATATGTCGCACCTAATCCTGCTTGTACGTGAGATTAGGTGTTTGACTCTTGTCTCCCATCGCTTCATAAAGGTTCTATATTCTCTTTATTGGACTTTCTATTGCAACTTACAATATGGGCGCAAATATAAACTTTCTCCATTGGAAAATAAAATGAGTTGTAGTCAGATTACGGAAAGGTAGTACAAAATAATAAACGACATAACGACTTTGAAGTTTCATTATATCTGATGGCTTAACCAGACGGGTCTTGGAGAGCATTGAGCTGGAAATATTGAGTCATGCTTTAAGATATGGAAAAGATTTAGTGCCTTCTCCTCATGGATAAAACCCAACTTGCTTTTGGGAATCTTTAGGACAATTTTCATCAGAAATTATCACATAGATTTTGATCTTCCTTTGAGGTACAACCGGAGCTAATGTAAATAATTTTTACTATTTTAAAAAAAATCTACATTTTTTCTTTTTTCTTTTTTCCTCATTTGCCTCAACTGGTCCATGACCTTGGCTATGGTCGGCGGAGGTGATCGGCCCTCACCCAATTCGGACAATAACATTGCGACCCTCGTCAGAGGCGACAGGCTTTGGCGAGGGCTGTAGGCTCTCAATAGTGCCAATGAGGGCCGTCAGCCGTGGCTTACTGTCAAATGGGCCACAGTAAAAATAACAAAAATAAAAGATAAAAAATAAAATTCACAAAAATTATTCACGTCAGCTTATGATTGGACGTGCTGCCTCATCATGAGAGCTCATAAATCATTCAGTTTTCAGAGATTTGATCATGAGAGCGAAATCTGAAATTGTTGTCCCCGTCTCGCGCATTTATAGGGTCCCACATATTACCCACAGCGGAGTGCTTCTTTTCTCTAAAAATAAAAAATAAAATAAAATAATAAAAAAGCATCTTATGATTATCTTGACCATTTAACGTGTCTTATAAGTTGTGCATGACTTGGAATCTTTGAGTCACTTCAGGTAGATGGCGAAGGAAGTGTCGTTCTGCTTCTCAGGTTTCAATTTAAACCACAATAGCATCTTACTTCCACACTTCGTGCCTGTACTCTTGCATGCATTCTCTGTACTTCGAACTTGTCAACGAGCCCTTGCCCTTATTTGAGACTAAGTTGATCATTCCATATCTTTATTTGAGACAAAATCCATTTAGGCCGTTTTTTTGGCAAAATGGCTCCACTTTAATTACGGGATTTTCACTTTTAATTACGTCTTAAGATAAGCTACAAGTTTTACTTGCTAGCAGAAACTCAGAGCAGATATGCAAAGACAAAAGTTAGAGAGAAATATCATTTTCTTCCAAAAAGAACGGAACAAATGAGCCAACAAACCAAGATACTTGTTTACCTTATCATAGATAGATAGAGTTTACGGGAAAAAAAGGGCATCAATTATGTTTTATTAAAAAAATTAATATTGTACAAACGTAAAATTCTATTGTATAATAGATTAATGTTTTTGAACATCTTTATCTCTCTTTCCAGCTTCTGCTGATAAGAAGTTGAGGATATAAACAAATTACCAATAAATCAAAAGAAATCAACGAGTGATCATAAGAGATCCGCTCAATATCATAAGAGATTGCTGAGTATCAAAATTAGTTGCAAGTGATTCACTGAATATCAAGAATGATTGCTGGAGATATGATGAATATTAGATTTCAGATTTGATATCCATTGACATCCCCCCACAAGCTAATGTGAGAGATCTCATAGTATGCTTGTGCTGCAATAGACGAAATTGAGTGGTAGATAGAGCTTTGGAGAATACGTACGTAGGTTGATCTATGGAGGAGACGTACTAAACATGGAGTTGCTTCTGAACCATCTATTCTCAAATGAAATGATAGTCAATCTCAACATGCTTCATTCGGGCATGAAAAACGGGATTATCAATGAGGTAAATGACCGAAATATTGTCACACATAAGACAGGCAAACTTGGCAAGGAGACATGGAGGTCGTGTAATAAGGATTCTATCAATATGAGCTTGGCTGTTGTATCGGCTAGACACTCAAGCTACACTTCGTTGTTTATGGGAGCTGTAGGAAATAAGATTAGATCCAAGAAATACATTATAACCACCAACAGACCTACGAGTGCCATGGTCACCAGCTCAACCTGCGTCGGACAAAGCATGTAGTTGACAAGTAGAGTTGCAGGTAAGCAGAATGCCATAATTAATAGTACCATGTAGAAAAAGAAGAATACGCTTAACAAATTGCCAATGTGCATCGATGGGAGCGTGCATGAATTGACATGCGGTATTGACTGCATAGGCAAGATCCGACCGAGTGATGGTAAGGAATTGGAGAGCGTTGACAGTACTATGATATAAAGTAGGATCATGAAATAAAGCTTCGTGCTGCAGTGAAGGCATTCAGTACCAGTAGGTAGTAACACAAGGAGTCGTGACTACTCGGGCATCTTGCATATTGGTACGTTGAAGAACGTCATGTGCATACTTGCCTTGATGGAGCAATATACCTTTGTCAATTCTTTTCAACTCAATGCCGAGAAAATAACGAGCTCGCCAAAGGCCTTAATAGCAAATTCTCGCTGCAGGGATTAAATTAGAGCAGATAAAGGCATTGAGGGCGACCCAGTTAAAATTATATCATCTACATATACAAAGAGAAATACATTGTATGCTGTCGAGTGAAGCACAAATAAAGAGGAGTCAATGCGAAATACTTGAAACCCAAGAGAGATAAGAAAATATGGCATTTTGATTTTTCCTGTCATTTCAGGACTAGTTAATAAAAAAAGTATGTAACGATGTATTTCAGTCGTATCTCGCTCGGATCTGATCAATCTCGAATTGTCTGACCAAAAGGGAAAGGTTAACGCAGGACAAGGTACGTGGACCAAGGGAACTCGAATAGGAAATGACACTTTGACTTGTCGAGGGGACATTTAGAGCTATACAAAAGCCGATCTAAGAACGATTAAGGAATGCATTGCCAGTGTTATACGATTGGAGTGTGGGTGATGCCGCTTAATTAATGTGTAATTTGCAAAATTACCCATTTGGAAGAGACTGCATCCAAAAGAAGATATCGTAGCCGTTAATGATTGTTAAAGGAAAGTTTTCCCTGTTGGATCAAATCGCCCATACAATTATGATCTTGGGTTTTCATAGATGCATTTCTTCAATAGGAAAGTTGTGCACATCTCCTTAGATCTGCGTCCTTGATTGATCTCTATCTCAAGAATCTTCAAGAACGATCCAGCTCGATTACTAGCCGTTAAGATGATGTAATGCATCAATTAAATAATCTTTTGAGTCTCTCTTTTAAGTTCTGATTACTGCATTTGAAACAGTTTTCTTAAAATTTGAGCATCATTCCAACATTTGAGCTTCCTCGCTCAGTGTTCACATAGTATTTGAGTCCTTCAGTATCACATCTGAGTTACCTTTTGACAGATTCAATCCCGTGTATTCCCGCACCCTAGGACAACCTGCAAAATAGGTATTTCACGGCATTATCCCAAAATAAAAAATGCGTGGATTAATTTGTCAACTTCAAATCATTTAGGATTTTTTTCTTAACAATATCCCCTTTTTGATGATGACATAACCATTCATAGGAATATCAATTGTTCGAAAAAACAAAGACAACTAACATATAATTTCGTTACTCAAGTAATGTCTTGCTAAGTGATAGTTCATCAGATCATTCTTTGTACTTTAGCAGGGAGTTCTGAAATTTAAGATTTGAATTCATGATGTCACGAACGATCTCAGAACTTGTAAAACCTCTATCAAAAATATTTTGAATTTGTGTACACACACGTATAGAGCATTTATAACACGAAAGCATGTGAACAAAAGATTTTTCATAGTCAGAGCACATGATTTTGTGAACTCTGAACTTGAACAGTGTAGTATCTCAAAGCAGAATACTTATAATTTTGGAGATTCTAGTACTATGATGCTCAGAACATTGTTTCTTGTATTGCTCATAGAACTTGCTCTTGGAGCGTAGGGCCTATTCAACTCAACTTGCTCCGATGATGTGGTGAACATAGCCCGTTCATTTGTATATATGCTCAGTGCTAAAACTGTTTATGTACAGTACTAAACCTGTTCATCAGATATAATGATGTTATTCTCAGATCACATAGCATATTCAGTTCGGATAAACTTAAGAACTTGTCGTTAACACTATAAACTTTAAGAAATCGATAAGGCTATCATCCCCGTTTGATCCTCTATTAGTTTTTGGATCTTCTCCTGATAGTCAATGGATCTTTTTTCCCTTTTTGTTATCATCACAAAAGGGCGATAGCAAATACATCATAGCAAATAATTCATATGAATATTCAATAACAGCTCAGAATTTACAGCATAGTAATTATAATTCATAGATAGCTTGGATAGAATCATAAATGAAAGATGAGATCATGTCTCGGGATAGTCCAATCAAATCCAGAACAGAAGCTGGTGTGACGAAATAACTATGCAAAAGCAGATTTTATTTAGGAATGCTTCAGTCTGGATAGGATGAGGATTTAGGTTGAAGGAATGTTTGCTGAGGTGGATTCAGGATAAATCTGAAACACAGTGATCTTGGACATTTGAGATGGCTTCAGATTGATCTCTTCTTCCATTTTGCTCAACTTATTTTCAGCCTGTTCTAGTTCTAGACATGTGAGATAATATTTTTTTCTCATGTCTTTTTTGAAACTCTGACTCTTCAGACTTAGCTGCTCTTTAATCTGATTCATTCTAATGTTCAGTTCTGTTCTAAATTTCCTCAGATTGTCCTTGCACTCTCCTTGTTTGAATAGAACGTCCCACAATTTATCCGTGCCTGAAATTTCTTCATTTTTCTTTGTATCCCAGCAATGACACCATTTCCTCTGTCTTTTGGCATCTTCTGTTTGTTCGATCTCTTCTTTTATCTCTTTGTTCATCTGTATAGACAGCTTTTCCAAAGTGTGTATTCCAATCAGGATGTAGCTCGGGTCCAGCTTGCGTTCTTCTACTATCATCCTAGCATACTCTGTTTTAGCTATATCCTGGTCATTCTCTTTGCAGAAATTGATAAGATCTTGAACACTGAAGTCACTTAGGCTGGAGTCAATGTCATGCTGGATTTCTTTTCCTTTCAGCGAGGCTTTCTTCAACTCTTCCGCAGTTGGCTTGGATGCACATTCAATCACATCCTCTTCTGACACAAATCTGTTATTCCTTATCAACGCCTTCGCGGAGTTTGCATGGTCTCTTTGTCGTTTAGCCTTTAGAACAGCTTTTCTAGTGATTCTGCCAAGTCTTATTTTTCTTTCAAGGTAAAATGCAGCTCTTTCAGCAGAGTGAATTTACCAAGTTAACATGCTGTTCAGACTCCTGTCTCATTTGATGCGAACTGGTTTGGGCTGATGTAGATAATGTAAATTTTTGGGGGAATTTCATCAACACAAGTTTTGAAAACTCTTCCAGCTTTTGATTGATGACATCTTTGAGATTGTCCATCCTTTTTCCTATGTGGTCCACCTTGAGGAAGACAAGACTTGCCTTTTCTGATAGGTTTTTCATTAACTCCGTAAACTCGTCCATCAACTTTTCTTTCATCTCGCTTGTCTCCTGAAAAAAGCATCTTGTAAAGTTCTTGAGTTTGATGCTTCAATTCATTCTGAAAGTACATGACATCTTTCAGCAATTCAGAGTCATTGTTCTGACTCATCTCCTCCTCTTCTTTTCTTGTCCCAGTTTCCATAGGCTCCCCATCAGAATGTGCTTCGTTGATTTCTGTCACCCCAGTTTCATCTTCAGTGCCGTCTTCTTTGTTTTCATGGAGAAGGGTATGGTATTCTTCTGCCAATCCTTATGACTGATTTCTTCTTCTTCCACCTTAGTTTCTAGTGGAAGAAGAAGAAATCAGTCAAGGCCGAGAGCAGCAGCTCCTCCGACCCGACGGTTAACAATATCGAGAATGACATTTTGCTTTCTGGATCATTAGTGCAAGGACGATGTAACTATTTCCAGCGGTAGAACATTGTATTGAACCTCAAACTGCCGCATCCAAGCTCCGTCCGACCTCATACTAATGATCGGCTCTCTCTAGGAGGCTCTCTTCCTCCGAATGGCTGCTCTGGAGGAGGAGGAGGGGGAGCTGCTGCTTCCCTTCCGGATACTGGCCAAGGCCGAGAGCAGCAGCTCCTCCGACCCGACGGACGCCGTCATCTTCGTCGGGTTCTGTCTGGTGCTTGGGATCTCTTGCCGGCATCTCCTCCGCGGCACGCGGATGCCTCGTTCTCCTCGTCCTCGGCATTGCTCGGACCCATAGGTTTGATTTCGCCCTTCAGTTTCTCCCTTTGTTTTTTATTCCCCTTTCGCCCGCTTGCGTTCTGGGAGCGTGGACTCATCGGAGCTTGTTTTTGGGTTCGGGTATTCTGTTTTTGACTGGTTTAGTGGCTAGCGACGCTAAGCAGCTGAGCTTTGCAAGAGGGAAGGAAGTCAACGCCAAGACTAGTGTTGCCACGCTTCCCGAGCTTTCGTGAATTTAAACTACTGGATTGACTATTTTCCTTGAAATTTGCTCTTTTAAGTGATTTTTGCTGGAGATTTGGCATCTATAGCTAAATTGGAGAATAAGAATCTATAGAACATAGTTTGGCATTTGTAAAAACTTGTCAAGATTCTCAACTGTTTCCCGGTAAACTCTCTTCGGTTAACGTCAGCTGAATTTTCAGTTCATTGAATCATGTACACGTGAAATCTGGATCCAGAAAGCAAAATGTCAAAGATAAAAGTTGAGTTCTATTGGTACAACTTAACGTCCTCTCTAACGATATTTACATCTGTACATGTGATCACTGTCATGGACGTTATGGATGAAGCTTTGAGATGCTTGTCCTTTCCTCGCTCTGGATTGACTGTTTTCTGTGCAAGGAGAAAGCGATCGGAGATATAACGGCAGGAACATGTCGGCATACTTAGTGCATGAACATGGGAAGAGATTAGTCTTGCGCCAGCACATGGCTTCTATGTCGACTCTAATTTGCTCGCAGATGCGAAGTGCGATTTTTTTTCTCCCATGAAATGGCACGCCTCGGAGGCTCTATGCATTAAAAGAAAAACCTCTGGGTGGAATGATAATATTTACTCTATAGTAACAAATAGTGTTCTCAGGCTGCTTGCGGATGCCTCGTGATTTGGTTGCTATATCAGATGGCCTTTACTATTAGTTTGTCCTGTACCCTGATCACAGTCCAATTGCCTATTTATGCAAGGATGGATCAACTTTTGAGCAAAATCTTATTTAGGATTTCATGGATGCATTATCTAGTTAATTGAATTCTTCTAATACTGCTGAAAGTGCTGATCGACCCATGTAGCTACTATTATATGTTCCCCTTTCATTGTTATGCAGAATATGGTACGCATCATCACTTGGGGAAGATAGGCGATGGCATTCGTCTTTGTAAGTCCTTTTAATTTGTTGGCTCAAGTCGAACCCCCAAGCATTTGCAGATAGGCTTATGAGAAGCTGGTTTTTACGCTTCTAAGAGAGGTGGAATCTTCCTTTGTATGAAATTGTTTGTGACGTAGCAGTAACATTTTGTCAATATGATAACTCGCCGGGGCAAGTATCGATCCTGACCTTCTCTTGGCTGTTTTCTGCCGGCCCTTCTTTTTGAAAGTTCATTTTCAATGGAAATACATCAAATAAAGGTTTACTTCTCTCTCTCTTTTTTTATTTTTGGCATCTTCCTGTCTATTTGGGTTAACCTTGGCATTGTAAAGAACACCTGTCCATTCTTCTTTGTCCACTGCCCACATTTTGGGAGCATTCACATTGGGTTTTGTTCCTGTCCTTTTCTTGCGCCGGGGATATCCTGTTTATGGACTTCATTTTGAAACTAATGGCGCTTGGCTTTACCCTACTCTTGTCAAAATCATGAGGATTTCCATCTAGTGTTATAATTAGGTCGGCTTTGACACATTCAAAATTTCAGGTGGATACCCGTAGGCTAGCCCCATGTTATGACAGCGGCGACTGTACAACAACTTCTCAGGGCTTATAGTTCTGGAAAAATATGAGCAACCTGTGTCTTTTATATATCTAAAAACGAGAATGATAAATAGCAGGCCGAGCCTGCCTGAGTCCAAGGTCAGACCTAACTTTGATCCCAGTCCAACCATTTCAACAGGTACTTATAAATATTCTGGCCAAAATTTTCAACATAAAGCACTCTCCCAAGCCCACACAATTGCATTTCAAGCCCTGCCGAGCACGGCCAACCACAAAGCCAATGATCAGATTTACCAGTCTCAGGCCATTTCTATGCTGATTTGTTATACAAGACAAGCGACACATAATTGTATTGAGTATGCAACAACTTGCAGATATCAAGAATTAGTGAAATGCAACAACAAAGCTCTCTATTCAGGAACACCAATCGCTGCTCCATCCGTTTATGAAGGCAATTGTGTGGGCTTGGGAGAGTGCTTTATGTTGAAAATTTTGGCCAGAATATTTATAAGTACCTGTTGAAATGGTTGGACTGGGATCAAAGTTAGGTCTGACCTTGGACTTAGGCAGGCTCGGCCTGCTATTTATCATTCTCATTGTTATATGTATAAAAAGGGTAGAATGGTATTTTGGTGTCTAGGGTTTATTTTGTATATATACATGAATTTTATCTATAAAATTTTTACTTTTCTCTCTTCTTCACATGGTATCGGAGGTTTCTAACCTACGACTACTTCTAAACATTGGAATATTCCACATAGACGTTTTATTAGGGCCAGCGACCCTCTTCCCAATGTCGTCCAGGCCGGCGGCCCTCTTCCCGGCGTCGCCCAGGCCCGGCATCCCCTCGCTCGGCGTCGCTTGAAGTAATCTAGGCCAAGCGACCCATCTCTGGCGCCTTCTGGCCAAATTCTAACCTCGCTGGTCCTGGCGCGATTTGTCTGGTGATCGCTTGAAGTCATCCAGGCCAGGCGAGCCATCTTAGGCGTCTTCTGACCTCGTTGGTTGAGGCGCAACCTCCTCGTGATTGAGGCTCGTCGCTAGTTGAGGTGAGATCTTCTTGTGGGTTTGAATGAGTGGTTGTTGGAGATGAGACAGAGTGTTCTGTGTGACGTTCGACCCCCTCCTTTTTGGTCTCTGTGATGCGCTAATGATCAATGAATTTGTTGATTTTTTGGTTACTTTGTTAAGGATTTTTGCTTGATGAGTGAATTTTGTGTTGCTGAGTTGCCTTGGTTCTGGTTGTCGTGAATTTCAATGTTGGATGTGGTGTTAGAAAGGGAACGAATTTGTGTTCACTAATAAAATGAATACAAATCACGCATTATCCATAATTAGTATATTTATTTCTTAGAGCATGAAGACATATGCAAGATCCTTAAGAAAGAACATAAGCTCAATAGGCAATTTGAGCATAAATTTTTTCCATGAATTCACATGAAACCAGAGGTGACAAACGAGTGTATCCGGTCGGGTTTGGGTCGAGTCGAATATAGCCTGACGAGAGACACATTCATCTAAAGTGAGAAGTCGTGCTATGAGGGATTGACCAACATTGTATATATCTTACTTAGAGCTAAGAGTAGGAACATCAATTCATCGACGCTTATATCTTTGTATAGGTTCAATAAAAATCAAGATATGGAAAACTTAACCTACACCCTATCTAACCCGTATTACTTAAATACTTTCATATTTAATCAAGTTATAAAATATTTATTTCTTATCATTCGTTAAGAAAAATGATATTGCTAAAATACTTTCATGCAATTAGTAAAAAAATGTTAATATATTTTTTACTTTTTTAAAAGATGTTTTTATTTTTAATAAAAAAAGATATTTTTTTTTTAAATATTTTTAAATATTTTATTTTTTATTTTCCTTTTTCTTTGGCGGATGGCGAAGGACGATGGCAAGAACAAAGTGAGAGACTTCTCACTTTGTTGGTCTTGTTTTTTCAGAAGTGATTCTAGAATAGAGACTCGACTATTTTTTTTTTCATTCATGCTTTTGCTCCAAAACTATTTGTGAGAACAGAATTAAAGAATTAAAGAATCGGAATTATTTGCATTACCCAATAATTTTCTCATCTTTTTGTGCTATGAGAAACAGAACCAAAGCATTAGAGCATCATTGCCATACATGCCCTAAGTGGCCTTAGTCAATTCTTATGTCTCTCCAAACTACTTAATCAAACAATGATTTGCTTGGGTACTCGAGTCAATTATGTATTGCATTTTACTCATGAAGTTCACCACTCTCTTTCATTGAAAATACGATAATCCATGTACGCCCTACCACTAATAATCTTCTTAAAATTTTAAGAATGCATATTAATATTGAACCTGAGAAATTTCTGAACTATTTCATCTGAACTTTGAAACATAGATTCGGGGGTATTTCTTAAAATGAAAAAATTTAATGTTGTCTCCTCGTAGATCAAACCAACTAGCTTTTGGGAGAGTTATTTTAAAAAAAACTTTAAATTTATTATATATATGTTAATTCAGTTTTAAACATTTTTATTTGGCTACTTCAATCGTGAACTTTTTGATGATTTGCCAATATATTTTTCCAGCCAATTATCGTGAGAAATAATGACGGGGATGTTGATCATCTTTTGAGGTGCAGCCGAAGCTAAGTAAACAATTTTTACTATTTCATTAAAAAATTTTACATTTTTTTTATTTTTAATTTTCTTTTTTGCTTCCACCCGTCCACGGCCTTTGCCAAATCAAGGCAAGAGCATTGTGGCGCTTGCCAGATCTAGGAGCCCACACTCAGTGGCTAGTGATGGGCGTTATCCTTCGCTTATGGCCAGGGCCCAGGGATGCCACATGTGAAAAAAAGAAAAGAAAAATTAGAAAAGTCATAAATAAATAAATTGTTCCCGTGAGCGTCGGAGGTGCAGTCTCGTCACGAGAGCTCATAAACCTTTCACGGGCAAATACCCGCTACCCAGTTCAGTTTACAGAGCTTTGATCACGGGAGCAAAATCTGAAATCGTTGGCCTCCGCATGATGACTCCGCGCATTTCAGGGTCCCACATATTTGCCCAAGTCAAGTGGAGTGCTCCATGGTTTAGATTTAGATGCTCCATGGTTATGGGAACTAATATCAAAAGAGTAAGGAACGATGCTTGAGCGATTGATAACAACGACTTCAAATTAGTGGCATTCATATGGGGGAGTTTCGAGGCCTATCCACTTAATTGATCAATCATTTGCGTGATCATCGTGTGGAAATATCCGGTCATCACAACCATTTTTTTTTTGTCAACATCTGAGCTAACAGTGATTCATCGGAGTTGGTACTGAAATAAATATTTTTCAAAAAATTTGGTACTTAAGCGATCATTTTAAAAGTTTTGGCACTAAATTTCGGACAATACATTGCCGCCATTGTCTTCTTGTTCGTGTTGGTCTCATTTATACAGCAATCACACACACTCCCACAGCCACTCCTCAATTTTCTATAGATAAATTGATCTATTGCCTTGGAGGATCTCTTGTTTTTTGTTTGGTCGTATATAGATTGCATTGAAGCAAAATCATGTGTCCTTACAAGACAAGCCCAATATAGGGGCATTGACACAAAGTAAATTTCAAAAGTTAAGAGGAGGTTTGAAGACCCAATTTGCTGGAACACAATTTGAGCAATGGGCTTTTTGCTAACCAGTCAGCCACTTTGCTGGCTCTTCTATTGCAGGGGGCTACGGAGACGTTATGCATATGGGCCAAGAGAGATTGTACTTCGAAAATTTGGGCTTCGGCTTCCCAGCAATTGTCGCCTGTTTTGTTTACTGCCCTCACCAAAGTACAGCGGTCAGATTCTACCAAGATTGTTGCTTTCCTCTCTCCTCGACTCCAGAAACATCATGCCGTGTGCAAGAGCTCTTGCTTCGGCTTCAATCGGAGGGCAAGATATGATTTTTATGGCAAATCCATCGAGCTGAGCATCTTTTGAGTCGCGGGGAATACCAGTAATGGTTCCGTCCCCCTGTATTATCGCCTACGGACGCATCAAGGTTGAGTTTCGTATCTGAGTTCTTTTGGGGGGATCCATACCATAGGCGAGTTTGCTCTTTCTTCGCTAAAGGCAAAGTCGTTTTTGTTCCATTTGTTGTAGCTTTCCACTATGGTTTGGTCTATATTGCTTCTGGATACTGACCCCGTTTCTCATCTTCCAGATGCTCCTGCGGAAGGCTGCTAACAATTCAAAGGTAAGTGAGGGTGAGTGTGGCTTTCCATAAGATTCTTGAAGGAGTATTGGCCAGTTCTAAATCTGGACTCCAATGATGCCGTAGATGCTGATCGCTGACCGAGTCAAATGTTCTTACAAATCAAGGACCATATAGGTTTCTAGGCACTGCTCGATGAAAGCGTCGTCGCCTCCATATCTGGGGTAAAGCGCGTTTTGTCGAATTGACCGGTGTGTGCATTTGTACATGTTCTGGAGACTATTCATCGCCATCGCCATCGCCATCATTAGTTCCACTTGGACCTCCTCACCAGGTCCCAAATTTTGGTGTGATTAAACAAGGAGATTTTCGAGCCCCTTCAATTTGAACCTCGAGTTAAAAAAAAAAAAATGTCCACAATGTCAGAGATTCGGCCTTCAAATATTGGTTTGACACTAGTTATTACCTGTGTGATGTATATTTTCTTGTTTCAATTAGGATGGAAGTTGAGAACTCAGGACAAAATTATCCCGTCTTAGCCGCCGACCGATGAAGATCTAGCTTGCGATGAGCTCGGGTCCTTATTTGAGAATAAGTTAGGTCTTTACTTGAGATAAGCTTTTGACAAACCCTTATCTAAAATTCTCACTTTGAATTATGTCTATATGTGCTTTTTCAGCAAAAAGGTACGAGTCTTATTTAGAGAGGCTTGGAAGCAGATATGCAAAAACAAAAATTGGAGAAGTTGGAATTTTTCCTTCCGCAAAGAAATGAATAAATGAGCCGACAAACCAAGATAGTTCTGGCATTATCATTGAAATAGACCGGATTTACTGAAAAAATAAATAAATTCATCATATATGGTCTTTATGAAGTTAATATCTACGGATAGCTATTATAGTGCAAATTACATTGTGGTTGACAGACGTGATTACCGTAGATTGTGGTGTGAACTTTGTTCTCTAAATGGTGTATATTATTATGACTAACGAAGGAGGAGTAAGGAATGCTTGCGTGCTTGCTATTGTAAAATTAGTTTTAAATCAGTGCATTAATAATTTAATATAGGGAAATTTCGGAGTTCTGTTCACTTCCAAGAGCTTTGCTTCCTAGGGTTTATACCGGGTAAAAGACGTAAAACACACTCGTCAGAAAGAATATCCGACATATTAGCTGATTTGTTTAAAAAAATTATTTTAAAGTCTAAAAGTAAGATTGCATTTGGCAATGATTATGTTCCATAAAAACAATTCTGTACACAATTGAATTTTCTAATTATGTTTCCTGAACGAGTTTTGGATAATCAGAACGCACTTCATAACTACGCAAAATTTCTGTTTCCAAAATGGAAATGCGTTTGATAAGTGCATAAAAATTTTCTACTTTCGAGAACAATTTCTCTTCCTAATTTTTTTCATTTAAGTCAAATAATTGTGACATTTGTCACTATAAAGTCAATCTATATAGTATCACTAATAAAATGAATACAGATCACGCATTATCCATAATTAGTCTATTTATTTCTTGGAGCATGAAAACATATGCAAGATCCTTAAGAAATAATATAAGCTCAGTGGGCAAATTGAACATAAATTTTTTTCCATGAAATGACATGGAACTAGAGGTATCAAACGAGTGTATCGGGTCGGATTTGAGTTGAGTCGAATATATTCCAAAATGGAGACACATTCATCTAAAGTGAGAAGCTGCGCTGTGGGGAATTGACCAACAATGTATAGATTTTCCTTAGGGCCAAGAGTAGGGACATTGATTCAATGACTCGTATATCTTTTTATAGGTTCAATAAAAATCAAGATATGAAAAACATAACCCATACCCTACCTAACCTTGTATTACTTAAACACTTATATATTTAATCAAATTATGAAATAATATATTTAATCAAATTGTGAAATATTTATTTCTTATAACTTGTTAAGAAAAATAATATTGCTAAAACATTTTAATGCAATAAAGTGAATTTTTTAATATTTTTTCATTTTTAATAAAAAGAAACTATTTTTTAAATATTTTTTTAAAAAGTAATTTTATTTTTTTTTCTTTTCCTTTTTTTTTATGGATGGCGAAGGACACGACGAGAACAAAATGAGAGCCTTCTCACTTTGTTGGTCTTGTTTCTCACAAATGATTCCGAAATAGAGACTTTGATGGGATTTATCGTAACCGAATCAGATGATCACACAGAGAATCAAGAAAAATTGAATGTCGCACAAGATTACCCAGGTTCATCCTAGAATAGGGCTATCTCCTACAAAGAGATTTCATTATGATTGTCGATTTATAGCCACTCAACTCGTTACAATGATCAGCAAAAACGAGCAAAATATATATGCCCCAAACGGGCCCAAAACATAAATTTGTCTGAAACTTTTTAATCCTACAACAAACGAGCCGACTTAAACTAAAGCTCAAACTCGTTAAGGTTTCGGGAGCGCTGCCCCCAAACCCCTACCCACTCACCAGCAAGCGGGGCAACTGTCCGCTGATCGGGCAGCGAAAACCCCGCCCACTGACCGGGCAAGTGGACACCGTGTCAGGGGCGCTGTCTCCCGAACCCCCGCATCCCATGTTCCTGGGTCACATGTCGTCAGATAACAATTTAGTTTTCCTAAGCTCATGTAGGCGTACCCCGTGTGAGAAATAAAGGCCCCCAAAGTATTCGTCAACTCCAACATACTTAACTTTGTTTATTCTTATTTTTGCTCTAATACTGTTACGAGGAACAGATACGTAGAATTTGAGGGTCGAAATCATTTGCACTATCCAGTAAGTTTCTCATTTTTTTCCCTGTTACGGGAAACAGAATCAAAGCATTAGCATCGTTGACAAACATGCTTTGAGTGTCCCTAGTCAATTCTTGTGTCGCTCCTAACAACTTCATAAAACAATGTTTTGCTTGATTACTCAAGTCTTCGATACGTATTGCATTTTAGTCGTGAAGTTCACGACTCTCTTTCATTGAAAACACAATAACTCATGTACGCCCTGCCACTAATAATCTTCTTAAAATTTTAAGAATGAATGGTGAATATCCGACCTGAGAACGTTCTAAACTATTTGGTATGAATTATGGAACATAAATTCAAGTATATCCTAAGATGAAGGAAAGAAAAAATAAACATTCTCTCAACTTGAGGGATGACGGTCAAGAAGGAAGACTTCACATCATCTTGAGATGGCTATCACCAAGTAGGTTCATATAGTAGCGACTTGCGCTTAGGACATGTCATCAGAGTTTCGGCTCCTTTATTATGGACTTGTGCTTCATACAGTGTCAGTAATCGACTTGTTGGTAACGTAGCTCACTTACGACACTTGATTTGGTTTAGCTTCATGATCGAAACACTCGTGTGTGGCCAGTTGTTACCTATATGAACGTCCTCACTCAGAATTATTGAAGCGTTAGGCAATCTTTGATTTCACTTAAGCTTTTATATCTATAGTTGAAGACCTACACTTTCAACTTACGAATTATTAACGATGAGAGAAAATTTATTTTAAATATTACGTTATCAATTTGACTTGAATTTTTCCGATTGGCGTTTAAGTAATCGTTTATTTTCAGATTTGACACTTCAGTGAGCCGACAAAAAGTTTTCGTATTAAGGTGAGCGCCGTACACAAAATTTGACACTTTTGATGTTATTTTGCCAACACAATTGTTAGAAAGAGTATCGTAAGTATTAGTTTTTATCCTATCATTATTGACGTTAAAATATTTTTGGAAGTCTAAAACCTAAGTCTCCCTAATCAATTCCTATGACGCTTGTAACCATTTAATCAATGATATGCGTGATCATCGCGCTGATGTCTCCGGTCATCAAAAAGTCGCTCTCTATTTTTCTTTTTCCCTCACCACATGAAGAAAAGTCCAAACACATTTATTTTCAAAGGGGGCTTCCAGTGTCCGCTCCATTTAACGCGTTTCGCAAGGCACGACTTGGAATCTTGGCCCGCGATCAGAGGATGGACTTAGAAATGATGTTATTTTCCTCCTCCTCTCTCTTCTACGCTTCTGTGAATATATAATAATAAAAAATCTTGAAGGAAGCATCGTTTTGCCATTATAAATAGAACTTCTCGGGCTCATTTTAAACAACAATGGCATCCTCCTCCTACGCTAGCCTCGTGCTTACTCTTTTGCATGCACTCTTTGTCATTCAAGCCTCGGAATTCTCTCATTCCGAAGCATTAACAAATGTAGGCTGCATTGGCGTCGAGAGGGAAGCTCTTCTAAAGTTCAAGCAGGATCTCACCGATCCTTCAATACATCTGTCGTCTTGGACCGGCGAGGATTGCTGCCAATGGGAAGGAGTCAAATGCAACAACGAGACCGGTCACGTCTCGAAGCTCGATCTTTATGGCCGCAGTCTGGGAGGTAAGATAGATCCTGCTATAACCCAACTGACGCATTTGAAGTATCTAGACCTCAGCTTCAACAATTTCAGTGGTTACCTACCCTATCAATTTGGAGATTTCAAAGATCTCGAATTCCTTTATCTTTCAAAAAGCTCGATTTCAGGTCCTATTCCTGCCACTGTGGGTCAACTATCATCTTTGAGATATTTGGACCTCTCTTTTAACTATTTGAGTGAGAACATTCCAGAAAGTATAGGGCAACTATCCAATCTAGAGGAGATGGACTTTGGTTATAACTTATTGGATGGAGTTGTCAGGGAACGTCACTTTGTAAATCTCACCAGCTTGACCTCGTTGACTTTAGGGCCAAACGAGCTTGTCATCAATGTTAGCGCATCTTGGGTTCCTCCATTCCAACTAACTTCCATTTCCTTGTCAAGTTGCAAAGTTGGACCAGAATTCCCAAACTGGCTACGAACTCAGAGGAACGTTTCGCAGTTGGTCATGTCAAATGCTAGCATCTCAGGTGACGTTCCCCATTGGCTGCCTGATGTTTTATCTAACATTAGAGACATTGATCTCTCGGGCAATATGCTTAGGGGTAACATATCCGGAATTATTGGAGAAAAGGCAACACAATTATGGCGGGTGTCACTTTCTGGAAATAACCTCACTGGCGACATCTCGAATTCATTTTGCACGTCACATGAATTACTCTTTCTCGATCTCTCTAAGAACCAACTTTCCGGAGGATTTCCACGATGTTGGGGGGAGTCGCTACCATTTTTGGCATGGGTTTCATTAGGGGACAACAAGTTAAATGGTCAGATTCCAAGCTCTCTATGCAATTTGGAGCAACTGAAAATTCTAGGCCTACGCAAAAATGGCTTGAATGGAGTGCTTCCAGAATGTTTACTAAAGCTAGAAGTATCGATCCTCGATCTCAGTGACAACCTATTGACTGGTACGCTACCTCCTTTTAGCTCTTCTATTGGGGTGATCGATCTTGGGAGAAATTACTTCACCGGGGACATTCCTTCGCAGCTATGTCAACTTTCCAGTCTCCAGTATTTAAGTCTAGCGCATAACAACCTCTCCGGCGTCATTCCTCTTTGTTTTAGCAACTTCACACACATGTGGCCCGACTTTAAGACGGCGAGTGCGGTCTATAGTTGGTTTCCCATTAAGGTTAATATGAAAGGATTTTCCCGAGAATTCACCGGCACACTCCCATATTTGTTTTCCATTGACCTTTCAAGCAACGACTTTGAAGGACAAATACCGGAAGGGCTAACTAGGCTTGCTCGACTTAAGAATTTGAACCTCTCCCGAAATGAGCTCATTGGAAAAATCCCTTCACGTATCGGCGACTTGAGAGATTTGGAATCACTTGATCTATCCAATAACATGCTATCGGGTGAAGTCCCTCCTAGCATATCTAATTTAGACTTTGTAAGTTTTTTGGATATTTCCTTCAACAATTTATCCGGCCGTGTCCCATCGGGCAATCAGCTAAGAACTCTGGACACTCAATTTGTTTACTGCGGCAACGATGGACTTTGTGGAGCTCCTCTTTTGAAAGCTTGTCCCGGGGATGAGGATAGTGATACGAACAGACGCGGTGGTCACAATGTGAACGTAGACGAGTCTGATAAAAGCGACTCCGTTGTTATTTGGTTTTATTCAGGATTGGGACCGGGTTTCGCAGCGGCATTCTTGGGATTCTGTGGCACATTACATTTCAAGCAAACTTGGAGGATATCCTATTTCCGGGTGGTGGATAGGATTATCGAGAAATCGTCGATTACGTGGATTATTACCGTGCTTTGGTTCAAGAGAGCTTTTCAATTCTAATTGCGCAAATCCGAGGTTACTCATGATCCATGTTTTGTAATCCTCGTGCCCATTTAATTTGTTGATAGATGTCACTAACAAGTTTTAGCAGTTGTCGTCACTTTTGTGAGTTGCAAGCTGTTGGAAATTGACGCCCAAATAAAGGCTAAATTGGCCGATTTCCATAATTGTGATAATTGGTAATTAATATGATTTGTTTCCTATCCTAATCGAGAGAGTAAGAGAGAGAAGACAGCGTTTCTCTCGTAAGAACGTACGTTAATTCTGACACCACAACAGACATAAAAACTCTCTCAAAACACTCCATGGATATTCTCTCTCGACGAACAATCGATCAGCGGATCGGAATCGCCTATCATCTGCAACAGAGGCTCCTAATCTGTGGCTATCGAGATATGTTCGTTTTACGTAATATACTTCTCCGATCAATGATTCAAGTTTGATCTCAGGGCTTGATGATCCAGTACAATCAACGTATACGACAGTTTGATTGACGTATGGTTGTAATCCGTACTTCGTATTTATGGGTACGTGGATCTATTTAATCCTGCTTTGCTTATAGATCTTAATTAGCAATTGTATGAAATATCCATCATTGGTATTAGAGTGATGTGTTCTTGTTTCCTGATCATGTTTTATTTTATCGTCGATGCGAGCATGGTAAATCATTTTTTCGAGGTTAATGTTCATGGCATGTTCATGAATTTTTTGTGCGATAAAGAACGGGCTCGGCGAGATGCGAATTTTGAGTGGTCGACCGTCGCAAGGCGACACCGGGAGTGGCGCACAGGATCGATTCCCGACAAAGCAGCATTTTGATGCATTTTCGTGAAATTTCATTCAACGAAAATGAGATTTGAAGATACCACCATGTTCGTATCGTTGAAACGAGCGTTTTGAGAGGTTGGCCACCTCCAACGGCCGTCGAAGGAGGCCTCACGCGCCGAACGAGCCACCAAGGCGCGTTTCGCGTGGCCCTCACGCTCGTACGTGCAAGGCACGCACCGCCAGCCCAAACGCACCCAAACCCGTTCTTAACCTATTCCTAAACCGGTTTTACCCTATCCAAGATCTGGTTGAAGATATCCAAACCCGGTTCGAATAAGATCCGACCCAGTCCAGGAACCCGACCCGTTGACCCAATCAACTATTGACTCGTAGACCGGTCAAACCAAATTTTTCGAAAATTATGTTTTAGTCCCCGAACTTTCGAAAAATTGCGATTAGGTCCTCGAACTTTTTGTAAATTGCAATTTGGTCCTCGAATTTTTTGGAAATTGGAATATAGTCCCTATATTTTCGAAAATTTGCAATTTGGTCCTCAAAATTTTAAAAAATTGCATTTTGATCCGTTGACCGAGCGTTGACTAGTCAAAGCAGAAACTTTAACCGACTCATGTGGATTCACATGAGCTTCGTTTGGGGCGTGCGAGGTGCCGTTGCATTCGTATCAAAATTATCTTCATTTTGACATATTATTTGGACATGTTTGATGAATTTAAAATTATGAAAATGCGTATGAATGTCCATGGTACACTTTTTTTGGGACATTTTCAAGAATTGATTGATAACATGTATAATATAATTTGAGTATGATTTGATGAGAAAAGCATGTATGTATAGTTCATATCATGTTATGCCATGTTAATAATTACATAATATATGGATCATTGTTCGATTTATGATCTTTATTCGAGTGGGGAGTTCTAAAAAGTTTTTAGTAAATTCAGTGAACTCGATTTTGCATAAATAATTATGTTAATGGTAATTTCAAGCGAGGATTCTTGGACGATGATTGGAAACAAAGTGAACTTTCGAATCTGAGGCTTAATGTGAAATTATTCATTAATATAATTAGTTGGTGTAAAATAGATGCGTAAATGTTAGGCATTAGTAATTCGTGAATATAAGTTAATAGAACTTTGTGTTCAGATATAACGGTTACGCACTTAGCGAAACAAAGGAGAAATTGGATGGCGAATTATGAAAACTGGAATATGAGAATCCAGTTTGTGCTATGAAGAGCAAGATGCATTTGAAGCTCTTAATCTAGTTATGGAAGAACCTGAAGATGAAAATACTGCACAACCGACATTTGTTGCATGAAAAATGATGAACTCAATTGCTCGCATATGTTGTTGAGTAGCATGAAAAATGATTTTATGCATGAATTCAAGCATTTATGAAAATGCCAAAGTTAAGTGGGAGGCATTAAAAGGCTAAATTTGATTAGACATTGGTCACCAAATTGAGACAAATCACTAATAATGCCTTGTGGGTAGAATATGAAATAACTTTTGTGACGTTTCAAACATGGTAAGTGAACTGTATGATGTGGGCCACCTTTTGACTAATGAGTAGCAAATGTAAGCAGTAATCCGTTCTATACTTTATAGTTGTGTGCTTATAAAAATTCACTTGATTCACAATAAAAAGTAAAGGCTTTTAAGGACGTTATGCAACGTCTTGAACTAGAATGCTGGTTTTAGCTCAAATGGAGCTTCGTGCTCCAAGCCTAAACTTCAAGGTGGGTTCAAAAAGTGGGAAGGATTATAGGAACATATCTTTCAGGATTGAAATCAAAGTTTAACCGACATGAAAAGGAAAATGTCCTTTCAAGAAAAACATATCAAAGGCGAAATGTTTTAAATGTGACAATAAATGTCACTTTGCTCATAACCGTGGTGAACAAAAAAAAAATTCTTTTATGCACTTGAGAGTGTTACTTAAATCTCTATTTCAGTTTTTTGTAATTGAATCTTATCCTCTATAGATTATACATTTACCGGCTACAGACCATGTAACGAAAGATAGAAATGCTTTTGTGGAATTTCAACGAATTTGACATGGAGCAAAGTGGAAAATAATTCCTTCATGGAAGTTAAAGGGATTGACACCTGCCAATTGAAAATGTGCGGTGGTCGCACCCTATTTTTACATATTGTGTTACATGTTCCAAACACTTGACGGAATTTAGTTTCCATGTTAGTTTTAGTTAAACTTGATTTCATTTTAAACTTTCATAACGGTGGTGATGACTTGTCGTTAGGATCAAGTGACTATGGTTCTGGATGATTTTATTGTGCTTATTGTTGAGTACAATAATGTGAATATTGGTTATTCACTATTTTACATCTTTTGTGATGATGTGAATATGTGGCATGCTAGGTTGGGTCATATTGGCCCAATGACAAATATTTAGATAAGCTAAAGAAGGCTTATTGGGCAATATTAAAAAAGTCAATCTGCCTGTTTGTGAATATTACCTAGCATGACAAACAATGAGCAAACCATTTGGAAAATAAACAAGAGCTGAGTTTCATTTGCAGCTGATCCATTTAGACATATGTGATTCAATGAATGTGAGAATAAGGCATGGATTGTTTATTTCATCACATTTATATATAATTACACTCGATTCGAATATGTTTTCGATTTCTCATAAATTTGAGTCATAAGTTGCATTGAGAAATTCTATTTTTGAGCTTAAAAAAATATTCAAAAAAAATCAGATCGAGGTCGAGAAAATCTATCTGATCAGTTCAAATGTTTATGTGATGAAAAAGGAATAAAAAGATAGCTGATTGTCCTAGCGATTTCTCAATAGAATGGAGTCGCAAAGAGAATAAATAGGTCCCAGTGAGAATGGTTAGGTCTATGATGGTACAAACTAATTTGCCTATCACCTTTTGGGGTGAAGTTTTGTCGATTACTGTATAGATATTTAACCGTGTACCTTCAAAATCAGTTACTTCCACTCCATATAAGTTGTGGATAGGTCGAAAATGAGATTTAAATTTTCTAAGGCCTTGATGTGCTTCCTATACACACGATTTATCCCATTGGTAAGGGAAATTAAGCCCTAGAGGCATAAAAGAGTATCTTGATGGGATACTAAGAGCATTGGAAAGGGAATGCGTTATAGTTAAGCAAGAAAGTGAATATAACTGAATATGAATCACAAGATGTCACATTCTTAGTATATGGATTTTTGGAAAAGGGTGAGATAAGTGGAGACTATCCTCTATTTGAAATCTTGGATAGTGATGATAACTCTACTAGGGCATCTAATCCTAGTGTGAGCAATGTGAGAAGTGAGGAATTTGTTTCGAACTAGTCTCAATTGCATCTACTTAATATGAAGGAGATGTCGTCGTTGTCTGACCGAATGGGAGCATAATAGAGAATGATGTACTAACTGTACGATCTTCAATGCGGTGAACAGGTCGCCAAGTGGGAGTGTAATGGAGTTTGATGTACTAAGTGTACAATCCTTAATTTAGCGAACAAGTCGCAAAATCGTTCTCCATCGATTTATCGATATTGGAGATAAAGCTTTCATGGTCGCTTCACAAAAAGAAGATAAGCCAAGGAATGTAATGAGGCTCTAAATTGCCATGATAAGGAAAAATGGATATAAGCAATGGAAAAAGAGATGGAGTCAATGAGATCAAACCAAGTTTGGAAACTAGTTGATCTTCCGAATAGACGCAAAGCCATTGGGAGCAAGTGTGTTCTCAAAGTAAAGCATAAAGTTAATGGCTCAATTGAGAGATAAAAGGCTTGCCTTATGGTGAAAGGTTATAATCAATACGAATGAATTGATTGGAATGAGGTTTGTTCTCCTACGGTGAGATTTACTTCAATTCACCTTATTCCAGCAATAGTTATTAGTATGGATCTTGAACTACATCATATGGATGTAAGGACTACTTTTCTCAATAGAGAATAATAATAATAAATACAAATGGCCAAGAACAAAAAGTATTTCGACTTTTGATATCGATATATGGCCTTAAGCAGTCTTTAAGATGATGATATATACTTTTTTGTAATGCCTTAGTGGCATATGATTTTGTAATGATTGATGAAAATCATTGCGTATATATCAAAAGATTCTAATATCAATATGTGGTCTTATCATTATATGTTGATGATATGCTGATTGCTTGGAGCAATATGGAGTTTGTTAATACAGTCAAGAATTGGTTATGTTCAAATTCTGAAATAAAAAGATATGGGTGAAGCTGCATATATTCTTGGAATTAAGATTTTAAGAGATTGTTCAAAGAAATCGTGGTTTCTTTCACAAGATGCTTATATGGATAAAGTCATTGAATGTTTTTGTATGCAAGGCTATAAACCCAAAGATACTCCTATTGCACGAGGTAAAGGTTTAAGCCGCAAAACGTGTATTGAGACTCCTCAAGCAAATGCAAAAATAAAAAGTGTTCCATATGTTAGTGTTTGAATGCTTGAAGTACACTATGATGTATACAAGACCTAATATTTATTATGTGGTTGGAATGGTAAATGTACCAATTCAATCTAGGTCAAGCGTATTGGATTGCCGTCAAGAAAATTATCAAGTATTTGAAAGTACTGTCGATTTTTTTTTTTGTTGAGTTAACAAGATAGAGATTTGCGCCTTGAAGACTTTTCTGATATTGACTGAGGAATAGGTTTAGATGAGAGAAAATCTACCTCTGCACTTGTATTATTATTGTGCAGTGGCGCAATATCTTGGAAAAACAAGAAGCAAACGTGTATAGCCTTGTCCACGATGAAGATTGATTTCATGGTGTTATCAGCAGCAGTACAAGAGAATTTGTAGCTCAAGAGATGTTTGGTTCAGTGAGGTGTTGTTAAGGATGTTGCGGGTTCAATTATTAGTTAATTGTTATAGCCAAGTAGTAATAACTTACACTAAGGAACAAGACCAAACATATAGTCACATAATATAATTTTGTGAAGACATGGTTGTACGAAAAGATGAGAACATAGAGTACATAGCTACGCACAGAATGATAGCAGATCTTCTGACAAAGTGAATTCCTTGAGATGTTTTCCTTAGTCATGTGTTGACAAAATGATTAGTTCCCTATATTAAAATCATTGGAAGAGCGTAGAAGTGGAAGTACTAGATATTTATACTTCCCAAAGTTCACAGTTAATGATATTTGTTATCATTATTGATGCTCATGAATTTGTATGACACTTATGCATATTAATGCTTAGTGCATTTTACTGAAAAAGTATGTCAGACAGATTAGATATTAGCCTACTCACACGGGTAATCGTCTCTATTTGTTGGGTGACGAATAGAGAGGAGACGTTTTCAAGCTTATTATCTAGGTGATAATTGAGGGCTCAAGCTTGAAATTTTGATGTCGTCTTAACAAAAGTGTTAAGATGAGGCCATAATAAATTATGTCCGAAAGTGAAATAGTCCACATATTTCACTTTATTTGTCTTTATTGACAGATGTGAGTTCTGAAGGATTCTTTTAAAGAGAGTAGATTTGTGAACTCAAGCTAGACATTGAGTATGTCTGAGCTGTCATCTATATCGTATTAAGTGGAGAGACATACGCTCCATGAAAAAGAAGAGAATACCGTAATACGTACTTTATATTACATATACATGAAATGATCAAGATGAGTTGGCAAGGGTTTTGATCTTAACTCCATAGCCGTGTGAGACTCTTGAGGATATGAGTTCCTCATTTTAGTCCCCTCATGACTCTTACTTATTCTTAAGATTTCTATTCAATGTGTGCTATCTTAGAATATTGCCAATGGTCATGAGATTGATTCGATCTAATGAAACATCTCTAGAAAAGCGAGTTAGACTGAGATTGAGAGTTTAAGGAAAGAGGAAAATCAATTAATTTTGAAGTCACATTTAATCTTTGTATTCACAGGTCGACCAATTATGATTATTTGAGTTTAATCATGATTGTGAATACAATGTATTGTATTTGAGTGCTCAAAGAGATCAACAGATATGTGATGTAAATGTGACTGATTAATCTAGGGTACCGCATACTGGATCTACTCTGAGGTTCTGTGCCCATTTTGAGCTGCTATATACTCCTAACAAATGTATAACAACGAGCTCTCATAGTATACTGGTTGCACGGATTATTTGCCCATATGAACTTAGCAGTAAGAAGAGAAAGAGAGACATTTAGCCTTTTGTGGGCGAGTGGGAGATGTTGAAAATTGACGCCTAAATAAGGGCTAAATTGGCCGATTTCCATAATTGCGATAATTTGCAATTAATAGGATTTGTTTCATATTCTAATCGAGAGAGTAAGAGATAAAAGATAGCGTCTTCTCTCCTAAGAAAGTACGTTGGTTCTGACACCACAATAGACAGAAAAACTCTCTCAAACACTCCATGGATATTCTCTCTCGACGGACGATCGATCAGCGGATCAGAATCGTCTATCATCTGCACGGGGGCTCCTAATCTGTAACTATCAAGATAGTTCATTTTACGTGATATACTTCTCCGATCAGTGATTCAAGTTTGATCTCAGGACTTAATAATCCAGTACAATTAACGTATACGACGGTTTGATTGACGTATAGTTGCAATCCGCACTTCGTGTTTATGGGTATGTGGATCTATTTAATTCCGCTTCGTTTATAGATCTTAATTAGCAATTATATGAAATATCCATCACAAGCGATGAGAGTGCAGACTGACTTATCCAGTACCGGTGACATGTCTTTTTCTTCATGATGGAAGATTGCCATTGAAGGTTCAAGCAACAAAGATGTCATGCTCTTTATTCTCCACAATTTATCTCTTTCCTTCCATTTTGTTATACAAACAAAAACAGAACAAAATCTCTTGGTTTCTTTACCCAAAAAAAAAAAATTCCTTGGTTATGTCTAAGAAGATGCATATGTTATGTGTAAAATGGGCCTCAGTATGTGAGCCAAAATTAAACGAATGTGCCGTTTCGCTAGGGTAAAAATTGGGACAATGTTTCGTGTCATTAGCAAATTTGGAGATAAATTGAGTTTTTCGAGTTAAATTGCTGGCAAATTCTAACTTTACAAATGACTTTTCCAAACATGCATGGATATATTTCTTGCAGAGAAAAGATGACGTTTTTGAAAAATTTCATGAGTTCCAAGCTTTGGTGGAAAATCAGTTTGATAAGAAAATCAAAGTTCTGCGAACTAACAAAGGAGAAGAGTTCTGTTCAACGAAATTTGATCAATTATTTGCAACCAATGGCATTGCAATGCAGAAAACAATGCCATATCTACTTAGTAGAATGGTGTGGCAGAGAAGCCGAAGAGTATGCTGAGTGATGCAAGCTTAGCAGCTAAAATTTGGGCAAAAACAATAGCTACTGTGTTGGAAGCATGCAGTAGAAATTCAATACTTTCACTTGGGAAGATCGCCAAGAGGGAGCCCAAGTCCGAGCCCGTCAATATATTCAGTTAGACCAACCTTCACTCAAAAGCTTAAGCCAATGAGTTATAGGTCAACTTGAATATATTAACTTGCTCAAAATCACATTAATTTTCCTCTAACACAACTCACACGTGCATCTTGACAATCTCCCCCTCACATGTGAGCTCCAATGTTAGGTTTGTTCCACCTTAATCCAAGTATCATTCTGCACCAATTTATCTCAACTTGAATTTTCATCAACATCCATTGAGCTCACATTGCTATACCACAACGTCCACCAGCTCAAAAACTGCGCCGGTCACTAATAACTTCTTGAGATATCCACCGGAACAGATTGGAGGTCTACCAATCAACCATCGGCTTTAATACCATTGTTGAGAGCTAACAGTGGAAGTCTGGTACTTTCTCTTGGGGAGATCGCCAAGAAGGAGCCCAAATCCGGGCCCGTCAATATATCCAGTTAGACCACTCACCTTCACTAAAAAATTTAAGCCAATGAGTTATGGGCCAACTTGAATATATTAACTTGCTCAACACCACATTAATTCTCCAATATGGGACTCTTCTAATACAACACACATGCGCATCCTAACATGCTGCATGTTATCTAAAGAATAGGTCTTCCACATCAGCTTTGAAGCAACAGACACTGTTTGATACATTGTTCTGGAAGAAGCCGTAGACATATCCATTGTTAGAGTGTTTGGCTGTGAAGCGTATGTACGTGTGCCAAAGGAAATGAGAAATAAGCTTGAGAGCAAATTGGAGAAGTGCATATTCACTACGTACAAGGATAGTATTAAAGGATATAAGCTATGGAATTTTGATACTGAATGTATTATCTATAGCAGGGATGTCGTGTTCATAGAATTTACGATAAATCAAATTATTTCATAGGCTCCTGGAGAACCACAAACGGTTGAGTTAGATGTTGGTTTACAGGGAGAGACTGAGACTATACAAGTTGAAACTGAAAATTCTGATTTTGAAGTTGATAAGCCTAATGTGAAGGATGGTATTGTAGATTCTGATACTGAGTTAGAAGTTGAAGCACCACCTGAAATTATCTCAAGGAGGTCCATACGACAAAGAAGACCACTTAAGAGGTATACCTTCTTTGCTAGTAACGAAAATTGTGCTATAATTGTTACAGGTGATGATCCAAATACTGTTAAGGAAGCAAGAAGTGCGGAAGATGCCAAATAGTAGGAGAAAGCCGCAAAAGATGAGATGGGCTCATGAGATAAAAACATAACATGGAGTCTGGTAAAATTACTTGCAAATTGGAAGGCAATTGATTGCAAGTAGGGTATTCAAGAAGAAGATGTTTGCAGATGGAGAGATAGAATGATACAAAGCTCGTTTGGTTGAGAATAGATACTCGCAGATAGAGGGAGTCAATTATGGTGAGATATTTTCTCCTATTGCTAAATTCTATTCCATAAGACATGTTTTATCTGTGACAGCTGCATACAATCTGGAAGTAGAGATGCTTGATGTAAAAACAATATTCATACATGCTGATTTGGAGGAGGATATTCACAAAAAGCAACCATATGGGTTTGTAGTCAGAGAAAAAGAATATTGTATTTTTAAATTGAACAAGTCTTTGCATGGCTGAAGCAATCTCCAAGAATATGGTACCATAAGTTTGGCTCATATGCCTTGAAGCTTGGCTTTATTCGTTGTAATGTTGATCACAGTGTTTATGTGAAGAGGTTAGATGGTGATTTTGTTATCTTAACCTTATATGTTGATGATATGCTGCTAGTTGAGAGTAATATGAGAATGATTAGCACTGTGAAAGGATAATTAGCAAAACAGATTGAGATGAAATATCTAAACCTAGCAAACTTTATCTTGAGCATATGGATAAAAATGGAGCATGAGAATGGGAAGTTGTGGCTCAGTCAAAAGAACTATGTTGAAAGTGTGTTAAAGAAGTTCAACATGATAGATTGTATACCAATGAAGACCCCATGTCCACAAGTTTCAAGTTATCAGTGCTCCAGTGTCCAAAAATTGAAGATGAAGTTGAAGAGATGGCAACAGTTTCTTATGCAAGTGCAGCTGGGAACTTGAGGTATGTCATGGTGTGTACTTGTCCAGATATTGCTCAAGCAGTGGGAATATTGAGCAGATATATGTACAATCCAGGTAAAGAACATTGTATAGCAACAAAGCAGGTTCTTCATTTTCTTTGCGGCACGTTTGACTTTGAGTTATGTTGTGAAAGCATGAAAAGCTCAAAGGGACATTAAGCGTTAGAACTAAAGTGTTTTATTGATGCTGATTGGGGAGGTGACATTGATAGCAGGATGTCGACCAGCGATTATGCTATTTCCTTATTCAGCAGAGCTGTGAGTTGGATGAGCAAGAGACGGAGCACAGTTTCTTTATCTACTATTGAGGGAGAGTACATGGCTCTTACTCATATTGCAAAAGAAGTAACCTGGATGCACATATTGTGTAAAGAGCTTGGCTTTACATAAGGATAAGTGAAGATTGGGTGTGCTAGCCAGAGTGTTATATTTGTCGCGACCTAAAATTCGATTTGAATTTCGGATTAATAAATTACCAGATTAATTAAATGAGTTAACTAACCTAACGCGAGTTCTTCCAAGCTTTACCAATTCGTGACTTAGGTTCACTTGATTTTAATCAAAAGATTTTTAATTTCAGAACCGCCACTAATCTTTTTCGATAGGTAGATTAGATACCTAAATAAAGTACGAGAAAATACTTTATTTTTTGCTAACTAGAGATTTAGGTTCAGGGACTTGATTATGTTAATTTTTCACCCTTTCGGTACCATTCTGGTGGAAAATTTCCTTGATTGGCAAATTCCATTGATCTCAGTTAAAGATTAAGGTGTATTTTCTTTTTCTTTTTCTTTTTCTTTTTCTTTTTAGCTTTCTGGATTAAAAGAATGCTATGCAAAATGCAACCAAATGACATGCAATGAGATATGAAACTATATTATGTGAGAAAAGACGATCATGCACGATGACTTTGAAAAAAAATCAAATCTTAATGCAAGAAAGAATGTAAATTCTAAACTAAATGACTTGAGGCATGATAAAGCATGACCTTAGATGACATGGCATAATAATGCATGAATGCGAAAGTTATGACTACCCTAAATGACATGCAAGATGATTTATTTTAAAAAATTGCATGAATGATTTTAGAGAAAATTGACTTCGATGCAAAGTGAATGTGAATTTCCAATTACATGACATGCAATATGGACTATACTAAACACATGAAAATGCATGACAAGATAGACTATATGAAATGCAAACAAGATGTCATAACTTTTAAATGAATTTTTGGTTTTTAATGAATTGGCTTGACAATTAACACAAATTACTTAATTAAAATCTAATTTATATTAAGTGTTCACTTGAGATGTAACTTTCTGAAAAATTCATCTAAAGCCATGACATGATGATTTTTTTTCATTATTTGTTTTTATTTTTTTGTGTTTTTTATGAAAAATGAATCAAATAAAAGTATAATAGACCTTGAGTATAATACACCTAAAATTCCTAAAATTTCAATGAATTCACGTCGTACCCTAGAGGTCGGGTCAAATAGCGAATTTTGAAATTTGTCAATTCGGTCCCAAATTAATGGGATAGGTTAGATAAATTGATGTGTGGATGACGTCGTACCTCGGGAGTGAAGTTAGATAGTCATTACATTGCACAAATTTCGAGGGACAAGGCACAAGGGAGCATGTAGTATACTCAAGGTAGGTTATAAAAATATTTGAATTAAAATTAAGGTTATCTTCGGCCAAGCTAGGGTAGGTGCCGAAAATTTTAAAGGGGATGAGCCCCTATCCCCGAAGGATCGTATATCTTTTTACCATAGAAAATTATCTCTTAATATTTGAAATGAATATTGGATAATTTTTCCATTTAAAGATATGTCCGAAATTTTCAATCGAGATGCAATCTCATCCAAAATATTCTGATTTTTTGAAATATTCAAATTTGATCATCAAAATATACTCAATCATTTAAGATAAAGAACGGGATTTAGGTTAGCTCAGATTCGAGCCACAATATACATCAAATATCTAGATATTCATAGATTTGAAAAATAATGCTCAAGATATGCACAATTACCCACAAAATTATAGGACAAGACGAACTAGGAAAGCTATCTCCAAGATTTCGAAGATTATGATATAATACCCAAGGTTCTAAAAATTATCTTACCTTATCATATGGAGATTTTGATAGATTAAGGTTCCACACATCAAGTTCAATGGGAGTCAATCTGAAATAACTAATTCACCCGCAAATTTCGAAAGGACACAAAAGCATCTCGCTAATTGGGATGCACCAAGTCTTCAACCTCTCTCCCTCCTTTTCACTTCTCACGTGTGTTTTAGGTTTTTTTTTTTTTCACAGAAAATTCGTTGCATGCTTATATAGAGGTTAAGTAGGTCAGATCACAAGCTTGCACTTTGGCCTTTTAAAATAAAAATCTTTAATACCAAAAAGGCTATTAAATCCTAATGGGTAGAGTGGACCAAATTGGGTCCAACAAAATCCATTTAAACCTTGTAGAATTCTGTCAAGCCCTTATATAATCGGACTTATTCGGACAATGGAAATTAATATTTGAGGCCTTTTCCTGAAGAGATTTTAATGGGATGTCTGAAGCTTAAATTAGACCAATAAAGGCCTAATTGCCTTAAGATTTCTCGACACCACTTCTTCCATCCTAGCTAAATTTCAAAATGAGTTCTAGCCCAACCGCTTGTCAATTTTGCTCATTTTGACACCGCCGATCCAAAACAATGTTAATGCCATGCATGAATGCTAAAAATAAATATAAAAAATGATATGATTATTTTTTATAGGAATTAAAATTTAATTCCTGATTTTTATATGCAAAATAAATGATTAAAAGAAAAAAAATCAAAATTTAGGTGTCAACAATATTCTTGACTAATAATCATGCATTTCATGCAAGAACAAAACACATCGACATACTACATCACTTCATTTGAGAGAAAGTAGAACAAAAAGTTATATTGCCGAAAAAAATTGGCACACGGGTGAATAGTGCATATTTTTTTACCAAGGTAGTGAATGCAGAAAAGTTTGAATGGTGTACAATTGTATTGGATCTAAAGAAGCATGAGAAGTATTCACCAAGTGAGAGAATGTTGAGGTGTGGTTTATGATCCTCTGCAATAGGAAAGTACGTGGGTCCCGCTCAATGGGCTTTTACGATTTAAACTCGTAATTTTTCATTAGTATTGTGGGCTTGAGCTCATGAATAGTTACTGCTATATATACTTTTTTTTGTTTGCAATTGAGTGATGTAACGAGAGGTGCGAGATACTAATTATAGTAGAATATTTTACTTTGTTACGATTGTACACCAATGCTAATAGCACCTCTTCAAGATCGAGATACCCGTGGCCAGCACGATCCCGGCCTAGTTCACAAGAGGAGCTAGCAGGACGGAGCACAGAAGTCGAGGAGTTGTGCGGATAAGCGCGTTGACTTCGGCGCAGCACGTGGGCGGGATCTTAGCCCGGACTCTTTATCTGCCCCTAGGTAAGGGCTCAGGCTGGCGACAGCTTACCGGACAGGGTTCCTCCTGAACTCTCCAGCCGCACTAATTTCACATGCATGTGTGTTTTTGATCTTCCAACGCCTCAGCCAATGTTATGTTCTTCGAGAGAAGTTGAAGCATGTCTGTCCACTTTGCTTGAAATTCTCCTACTGTGTCGGCAACCGCTTGATCCATGATACTCTGCCCCTATGCCCACCAGATTTCTTCAATTGCATAGCGACTTCTTTTTGCAAACAACTTCTTGCATTGCATTTCAATCACTTGTCGTCTTGTATTTTATAACTTCTTTTCCACCTATCAAAATAGCCTTTCTTCTTTATTAGTTTCCACAACGCGAATGCCTCCACGGGCTTCTCATAGTCCCTTGTGACCACTTCCCCAAATATATTTGCAGACTTGTAAATTCGTTGCCTCGACTTGGAACTACTCCTCCTACACTTTTCTTTCTATTCGACCTAGGCTTTGCATTTCTTATGTGCAATTTTGCTTCGCTTAATCTTTGATTTGGTTTGGAACATCGATGTTGCCTTCGCCAACTTTACTAATGCATTTGAGTAGTCGGCTCCCAAGTACGCGTCCAACTCGTTGGTATATGAAGATGAAGACTTAGCGAAAAGCGGTGATGTGTTCTTCTTGTTCTTGTTGCGGAACAAAGACCATACATGTTTCTAGACATTACTCAATGAGGGCTAAATCTTCGTCCATTGGTGAAACTCATCGTATCAAATCGACCGACTTATACATATTTCGGAGGCAACTCGTTGCCATCACCATCACCAATACCCATTTCACCTGGACCTCATCATCTCGTGCCAAATTTTTTTGTGATATAGAACAAGAAGAGTTTCAATCCTCTCACAACTAGAACTTCAAATACTAAAATAAATAAAACAGGCTGAAAAACCTTATCGGTTTTGGGCCACTTGTGGTAAGTATATTTTCTTGCTTCAATTGGGGCCTTTTTCAATTGGGGTAAAAGCAGAGAATTTTGGACAAAACTGCCCCTATCAATGAGCTTTGGCCCTTATTTGAGACTAAGTTGATCACTTCATGTTTTTATTTGAGACGAGTTCCATTTACGTCATCTTTTGACAAAATGGCTCCACTTTGATTTCTTGTTTGAATTCTCACTTTTAGTTATGTGTCTTAATCTAAGCTACAAGTTATTTTAGTAGCAGAAGCTTACAGCAGATATGCAAAGAAAAAAGTCAAGAGAATATCATTGTCTTCCAGAAAGAACAGAACAAATGAGCCAACAAACCAAGATATTTGTTTACATTATCATTGAAATAGGTAGGATTTGCCGGGGAAAAAAAAAGGCATCGATTAAGTTTTTTTTTTTTTTTTGTTAATTAATATCTGCGTTTGGCTATTATCGTTGAAATTACATAGTCTGTTAACAGATGTGATGCGACTATAGATTGTGGTGCAAACTCTATTATTCGAATGGCGTATGTTATTAGGACTAATGGAGGAGCAGTAAGAAATTGATTTGAAACAACGTAAAACGCACTCGTTAGAAAGAATGTCCGATATATTAGCTGAATTTTCAAAATTATTTTAAAGTCTAAAAGCAAGTCTTCCTGGTCAATTCTTATAGTTATGATGCTCCAAACCACGAAATAAACCAATGGTTCGTTTGATTACTCAAGTCAAGTCTATGACACATATCGCACTTTCATCGTGAAGTTCACGTCTGCCTTTCGTTGAAAATACAGCAACTCACACTACCACTAATAATTTTCTTATAAAATAACATAAAGACAGTGAAGTCTCGTTGTATTTGATGGCTTGACTGGATGGGTATTGATGGGCATTGACTTGGAAATATTGAATCACCCGCTTTATGATATGAAAGGATTTAGGCTGCGTTTCGTTTGGTTTAGAAAATGGTAGCCTGATTTAGGTTGTGCTCGGTTTGGTTTTGACAATGGTAGCCCAAGGGAATTTGGGAAAATTTAGAAGGCATTTGGCAAAAAAAATACTTTGAAAATCAACTTTGAACTAACTAGTGTTTGACAAAAAAAAAAATTGCGAAGGGGCTTTCCTGCAATATTTATCTTTTAAATAATTTATTTAAAAAGAAAAAAAGAAAATCAAGCTCTGAAGCGAAAGACCCCTGGCAAGCGAGCTCTAGCGTCAGCGGCCGACCTAAGCTTGTTCTTTTCGAAGGCTTCCATTTTCTACGGCAGCTTTCAGCAGGAGTTTTCTTTGGTTGCAATGTTCAACTTATGTCTTGACCAATTATGGGGGTTTGGGTGGGGTTGGGGTGGTCGGAGATGTCTTGACTATTTAACGCGTCTTGCAACGCACGACTTGGAATCTTCAAGTCGACCAGAGGAAGGACTTTAAAAAAACAATTATTATTTTTTTTTTTTTGGTGAAAAAAAAAAAGAAGATAATATTTCCTGAAGGAAGGGTCATTTTGCCATTATAAATGGAACTTCTCTGGTTTCATTTTAAACAACAATGGCGTCCTACTTCTGCACTTGCTTCGTGCCTGCACTCTTGCATGCACTCTTTGTCGTTCGAGCCTTCGAGTTCAATCACTCCAATGCCTTAACAAATGTAAGCTGCATTGGCGTGGAGAGGGAGGCTCTTCTGAAGTTCAAGCAGGATCTCACCGATCCTTTCAGGTGTCTGTCGTCATGGACCGGCGAGCGTTGTTGTGAGTGGAATGGAGTCGAATGCAGCAAGAACAGTGATCACGTCTCGAAGCTCGATCTATCTGGTTGCAATCTCGGAGGTAAGATACATCCTGCTCTTAGCGAATTGAAGCATCTGAAGTCGCTAGACCTCAGCATCAACAATTTCAGTGGTCATATACCGAATCAATTTGGGAATTTCAAACATCTCGAATCCCTTTGTCTTCCAACAAACTCGATTTCAGGTTCTATTCCTGCTACTGTGGGTCGATTATCATCACTAATATATTTGGATCTCTCTAATAACAATTTGAGTGGGAGCATTCCAAAAAGTATTGGGCGACTATCCAATCTAAAGAAGATGAACTTTGGTTCTAATCGATTAGATGGAGTTGTTAGCGAATTTCACTTGACAAATCTCACCAGCTTGACTTGGCTTGCATTATGGTCAAATAACCTTGTTATAGATGTTAGCGCATCTTGGGTTCCTTCTTTCCAAGTGAGGTCCATTTTCTTGTCAAACTGCAAAGTGGGACCAGAATTCCCAAACTGGCTGCGAACTCAGAGGAACATTCGATCGTTGGTCATGTCAAATGCTGGCATCTCAGGTGAAGTTCCCCATTGGCTACCTGACGTTTTATCAGACGTCGAAAATTTAGATCTCTCGGGCAACATGCTTAGAGGCAACATATCCGGAATTATTGGAGAAAGGACACCACGATTATATCAAGTGTCGCTTTCTGGAAATAACCTCAGTGGCGACATTTCAAATTCGTTATGCACGTTGCATGAATTATCTTTTCTGGATCTCTCTAAGAATCAACTGTCTGGGAGATTTCCGCAATGTTGGGGGAAGTCGCTGCGTTCGTTGTTGTGGATTTCATTAGGAGACAACAGGTTAAATGGTCAGATTCCAAACTCTATATGCGATTTGGATCAACTGAAAATTTTAGGCCTACATAAAAATGGCTTGAACGGAGTGCTTCCAGAATGTTTGCCAAAGCTAGATTTGGCAATCCTCGATCTCAGTGACAATCTATTCACTGGAAAAATACCTCCATTTACCTCTCGAGCACTTCGGGTAATCGATCTTGGGAGAAATTACTTCACCGGGGACATTCCTTTGCAGCTATGTCAACTTTCTCATCTCGAGTATTTAAGCCTGGCACAAAGCAACCTCTCTGGAGTCATTCCTCCTTGTTTTAGCAACTTCTCGCAGATGCGGGAAGACTCTGATCCAACTCCGTGGACTACGGAATTTGGATGGTGGGGTTTTTTTCCCGTCATGGTTAATACGAAAGGAGCAAGCCGAGAATTCACCCACACAATCATGCCTTTGTCTTCCATTGACCTTTCAAGCAACATTTTAGAAGGACAAATACCGGAAGGGCTAACTAGGCTTGCTCGTCTTCAGAATTTGAACCTCTCCCGAAATAAGCTGACTGGAAAAATCCCTTCGGATATCGGCGACTTGACAGATTTGGAATCGCTTGATCTATCCAATAACAAGCTATCGGGTGAAGTCCCTCCTAGCATATCCAATTTAGACTTCCTAAGTTGTTTGGATCTATCCTTCAACAATTTATCTGGCCGCGTTCCAACGGGCAATCAGCTAAGCACTCTGGATACTCAATCTCCTTATCGCGGCAACTATGGACTTTGTGGAGCTCCTCTTCTGAAAGCTTGTCCAGGAGATGAGCAATATGACAAGGACAGACGAGGTGACCACAATATGAACGAAGGCGAATCTGATGAAGGCGACTCCGCTGTTGTTTGGTTTTATTCAGGATTGGGACCAGGATTTACAGTGGCATTCTTGGGATTCTGTGGCATATTACATTTCAAGCAAACTTGGAGGATCTCCTATTTCCAGGCGGTGGATAGGATTATCAAGAAATCGTGGATCGTGGGGATGATTACCTTGCTTTGGTTCAAGAGAGCTTTTCAATTCCAATTATGCAAATAAGAGGTTGTTCATGATCCATGTGTGATTTTTTTATTTTTATTTTTGTAATCCTCGTGCCCATTTAATTTGTTGATAGACTTCACTAACAATTCTTAGCAGTTGTCGTCACTTTCGTGAGCTGCAGGCGATACCCTTCAGGAGAGTGCAGACCGACTTATCCAGCTCCGGACGTCACTAACAATTCTTAGCAGTTGTCGTCACTTTCGTAAGCTGCAGGCGATACCCTTCATGAGAGTGCAGGCCGACTTATCCAGCTCCGGAGACATGCGCCCCAGCAACTGCTATGAAGCTGATAGTTCCTTTCTTCACGATAGAAGGTTGCTATTGAAGCTTCAATTAAAAAAGATACTGTGCTCATTATTCTCCAATATTTCTCTTTTGCTTTCCATTTGGTTATTAAAAAAAAAAAAAATCTCCTGGTTTTGTCCAAGGAGATATGCATATGTTATGTGGAAAATGGGCCTCACTATGTGAGCCGACATTAAACGAATGTGCTAATAGTTACTGAGCTACCAACATTTATACGAAAGTACTAACAATTACTGGATTGTCTTAAATTACTTATTTCGACAATTTGCTAATATTATTACGAAATTTACCAATGTGCTAATTTTACCTACTTTGTATAAAGAATTTCAAAGTCTTATCTTAGTCCAATTATCGACATTTATCTCAGCGTTTCAAAACTGCTGATTGCTCCAGTATTTTACTAAGATTTGTTGTAAAAGTTATGGATGCTTTAAAATTACACTCCTATCTAAAACTGCCAGTCTTCATTTGGGAGATAAATTAAGTTTTCTGGTTTAAATTACGGACTAATTCTTACTTTTCTAACTTGTGTTTGAGTAAATTACCAACATTTGTTTGATTGTTTGGAAACATACGTCGGTGTTAGTACTTAAAACACTCGCTATTTTACTAGTACTAATCCCATCATTGCAATTTAGGGCAATGTCAAAAAATTGTCCTTATATTCTTATCCAATGGTCAATTGGTTCTTCAATTTTATTTGTGGCCAAATTGGCCCTTGTGCTCTTTTAATGAGATCAATTTAATTCTTGAAATCAATTTGATCAGATTGGCATTTCACACGACAAACCCAAGTTAACCATGCATGTGATTCGCATTTGCTGCTATGGCTATACATAGGCGTGGCCATTAGGAACCGTGGACTCGGAACCGAATTTTAAAAAAATAATTAAAAAAAGGGTTGGCTGCCCAGTTGGGAACCCCAGGCAAGACGGGCCCTACATGCGGCCCGCCGCCCTCTTTTTTAATTTTATTTTCGGGTCGTTGCAATTGCAACAACCCGAAGAGTGCCATTGCCGTTGGAATTGCAACGGCCACAAAGGTGGCCGTTGCAATTTTCTTTTTTTTTAAAGAAAATAAAAAAAATTCTATAAATAGGGCTCCCCTCCTCTTCATTTTTCTCATAATTTCTCTCAATTCTCTCCAATACTCTCAATCTCTCAAATTCTCTCAATCCTCTATTCTCTCTCAATTTCGGCTTAATTCTTTGAATTAATTTTCGATCAATTCTCTCAAAAAATGGCAAGTGAAAGCAGAAATACTGGAAAAGGAAAGGGTCCAGTGGGAGAATCCGGTTATCCTGTTCCTGAATATGATCCTCGTGAATATGCATGTTGGGAAGACAACGATGATAATATCAACTATGTTCCCAATCCCAACGTCGAGCACGTTCCAACGTAAGAAAGTATTCATCCTCCTACTGGTGTCGAAGAAACGTCGACGACAAAGGAGCCAAGATGGAAGAGCCGAGAGGTTACATCCAACTTATGGCCACACTTCAACAATGTATGGAATAAAAACAAAGGCAAGTTTGATATAAGCTGTTAATATCATCCGCAAACGTACAAACTTGGTAAAGGAGATGGCTACGGAACATTTCGTCGGCATCTAACGAAAAAACATCCAACGCAAGCGGGTATTGACACAAGCCAACGATAAATTTCTAGGTACGTCAATCTTAACCCTCATCCTTTATTCTATTACACTGATGTACTTTATAAACAAACATTAGCTGAATATGTTGCCCTTGATCATGCTCCGCTTAATACTAATAAAGTTTTAATTTGAATATTTAGTAAACATTATGTTGGTTCCACAGTATCATCTGTTTCGAAAACTACTCTTAGACGCGAACTTGACCATGTTTATAGAAAAAAAAAGAAATTGACAAAAAAAATTAGAGAATTCAATGGACGTGTACATATAGGTAGTGATATTTGGAGTGATTCTTGCAATATTAATTCTTATATGGGTGTCACATGCCATTGGATAGGTGATGATTGGATTATTCAAAAAAAAACTTCTTGCATTTCGAGTTTTTCCTAAAATACATGCGTCCCATAACATTTATAGAATAATTAGCCAAGTTTTAGAAGAATATGATTTGTTTGATAAAGTTTTTTCAATTGATCTTAATAATACCGCCGCAAATACTGCTTCCATTCCCGAGTTAGAAAAAATTTATAAACCCCTTTTGGCGGATAATTTTTTCACATTAAATGTGCTTGCCATGTTTTGAATTTATGTGTACAAGACAAGTTACGAGTTCTTGTGACTTCTCTCGACCCAATAAAGAGTGTAATTAGATTTTTATAGAGCTGTCCTCATTTTATGAAAGCATGGGGTAAATTTTGTAAATAACATGTGAGAAAAGCAAAAAGGTTTCCAAAAGATATTCCGATTCGTTGGAATTCTAACTACGGAATGCTTTTTCAAACTTTTGATTACAAAGATTTATTATGTTCTTTTATTTCGAATATTGTTCCCGAAATTGCTTTACTCCCGCAACATTGGTACGTTTGCAAAAAAAAATTATACTTTTTGAAAATTTTTAATGATACTGCTAATACTTCCTCTAGTATTTATTATCCTATTACGCATTTATTTTTAATATAGTGTATTAATATTGCTAGTGTTTTTAATGAATATGAAAAAGATACTGAATTAGCTTCGAGCGTTTTAGTAATGCGAGAAAAATAGTTGCATTACTATTTCAACATTCCTCTTGTCTATTCAGTTGGTATTATTTTCGATCCATGTTCTAAATTAGATGGCTTATTAGATTATCTCAGGGATTACTATTATGATTTTTTTACATTTGGATGAAGCAATAGATATTTTAATTATACAGTGAGAGGTTAAAGAAGGTGTAGTAGTATTATATAATGAATTTTATAGTAGATATGGTTTAAGTGATAGTGGATCTGCCCAACATAGTGTCTCACGAAACGATGCGAGTATTTCACTTAGTAGATGGTATAAAATGCTCATGAGTAGACAAAAAATATATAAGAGGATAGCATGTAGTATTTTCGAATTAGAAAACTATTTAACAATTATTTTTAAGTTTAGTGATTCTGAGCACAGCATGAATTTTAAGATTCTTAAGTGGTGGAAGAACCATTTAACTCTATTTTCAATTCTCTCCCTTATTGCAAGATAGATATTAGCGACTCATTCTTCAACAGTGGCAGTTAAACAAGCATTTAACGCTGAATGATTAATTTTGGACTCTCGCCATTCAAGATTAATTCTGAAAAGTGTGGAGATTCAAGCTTGTGTCGATGATTGGACAAAGACTAAATTTCAACAACAAGAGCTGGATCAAGAACATGAATTCTTCAATGATGAATGTGGAGATACTAACGACACCCTAACAACGGGTAGCGATGATTAACGATGAAAAAAGTTAAGGTTACCAATGATAAGAGAACTACATGGGCTTTGATTCATCTATCCCAAAAAGATATGTAGGCACTTAATGATAATTCATTAAAATTACACTCCTATCTAAAACTGCCAGTCTTCATTTGGGAGATAAATTAAGTTTTCTGGTTTAAATTACGGACTAATTCTTACATTTCTAACTTGTGTTTGAGTAAATTACTAACATTTGTTTGATTGTTTGGAGACATACGTCGGTGTTAGTACTTAAAACACTCGCTATTTTACTATTACTAATCCCATCATTGCAATTTCGGGCAATGTCAAAAAATTGTCCTTATATTCTTATCCAATGGTCAATTGGTTCTTCAATTTTATTTGTGGCCAAATTGGCCCTTGTGCTCTTTTAATGAGATCAATTTAATTCTTGAAATCAATTTGATCAGATTGGCATTTCACACGACAAACCCAAGTTAACCATGCATGTGATTCGCATTTGCTGCTATGGCTATACATAGGCGTGGCCATTAGGAACTGTGGACCCGGAATCAAATTTTAAAAAAATAATTAAAAAAAGGGGTTGGCCGCCCGATTGGGAACCCCATGCAAGGCGGTCCCCACGTGCGATCGGCCGCCCTCTTTTTTAATTTTATTTTCGGATTGTTGCAATTGCAACAACCCGAAGAGTGCCATTGCCCGTTGGAATTGCAATGGCCACAAAGGTGGCCGTTGCAATTTTCTTTTTTTTTAAGAAAATAAAAAAAATTCTATAAATAGGGCTCCCCTCCTCTTCATTTTTCTCACAATTTCTCTCAATTCTCTCCAATACTCTCAATCTCTCAAATTCGCTCAAATTCTCTCAATCCTCTACTCTCTGTCAATTTCGTCTTAATTCTTTGAATCAACTTTCCGATCAATTCTCTCAAAAAATGGCAAGTGGATGCAGAAATATTGAAAAAGGAAAGGACCCAATGGGAGAATCCGATTATTTTGTTCCTGAATATGATCCTTGTGAATATGCATGTTGGGAAGACAACTATGATAATATCAACTATGTTCCCAATCCCAACATCGAGCACGTCTCAACGTAAGAAAGTATTCATCCTCCTACTGGTGTCAAAGAAAAGGCGACGGCAAAGAAGCCGAGAGGTTACATCCGACTTATGGCTACACTTCAACAATGTATGGAATAAAAACAAAGTCAAGTTTGATATAAGCTATTAATATCATCCGCAAACATACAAACTTGGTAAAGGAGATGGCTACAGAACATTTCGTCGGCATCTAACGAAAAAACGTCCAACGCAAGCGAAGATTGACACAAGCCAACAATAAATTTCCGGGTACGTCAATCCTAACCCTCATCCTTTATTCCATTACACTGTTGTACTTTATAAACAAACATTAGCTAAATATGTTGCCTTTGATCATGCTCCGCTTAATACTAATAAAGTTTTAATTTGAATATTTAGTAAACACTGTGTTGTTTCCGCAAGCATCATCTGTTTTGAAAATTACTCTTGGACGCGAATTGACCATGTTGATAGAAAACAAAAAAAGAAATTGACAAAAAAAAATTGGAGAATTCAATGGACGTGTATATATAGGTAGTGATATTTAGAGTGATTCTTGCAATATTAATTCTTATATGGGTGTCACATGACATTGGATAGGTGATGATTGGATTATTCAAAAAAGACTTCTTGCATTTCGAGTTTTTCCTAAAAGATATGCGTCCCATGACATTTATAGAATAATTAGCCAAGTTTCAAAATATTATGATTTGTTTGATAAATTTTTTTCAATTGATCTTGAGAATACCGCCGCAAATACTGCTTTCATTTCTGAGTTAGAAAAAAATTTGTAAACCCCTTTTGACAGACAATTTTTTCACATTAGATGTGTTTGCCATGTTTTGAATTTATGTATACAAGACGATTTACGAGTTCTTGTGACTTCTCTCGACCCAATAAAGAGTGTAATTAGATTTTTATAGAGCTGTCCTCATTTTATGAAAGCATGGAGCAAATTTTGTAAACAACATGTGAGAAAAGCAAAAAGGTTTCCAAAAGATCTTCCGATTCGTTGGAATTCTACCTACGGGATGTTTTTTCAAACTTTTGATTACAAAGATTTATTATGTTCTTTTATTTCGAATATTTTTCCCGAAATTGCTTTACTCCCGCAACATTGGGACGTTTGCAAAAAAAAATTATATTTTTTGAAAATTTTTAATGATGCTGCTAATAATTTCCCTAGTATTTATTATTCTATTACGCATTTATTTTTAATATAGTGTATTAATATTGCTAGTGTTTTTAATGAATATGAAAAAGATACTGAATTAGTTTCGAGCGTTTTAGTAATGCGAGAAAAATAGTTGCATTATTATTTCAACATTCCTCTTGTCTATTTAGTTGGTATTATTTTCGATTCATGTTCTAAATTAGATGGTTTATTAGATTATCTTAGGGATTACTATTATGATTTTTTTACATTTGGATGAAGCAATAGATATTTCAGTTATACAATAAGAGGTTAAAGAAGGTGTAGTAGTATTATATAATGAATTTTATAGCAGATATGGTTTAAGTGATAGTGAATCTGCCCAACATAGTGTCTCACGAAACGATATGAGTATTTCACTTAGTAGATGGTATAAAATGCTCATGAGTAGGCAAAAAAAATATATATAAGAGGATAGCATGTAGTATTTTCGAATTAGAAAACTATTTAATAATTATTTTTGAGTTTAGTGATTCTGAACACAACACAAATTTTAAGATTCTTGAGTGATGGAAGAACCATTCAATTCTATTTTCAATTCTCTCCCTTATCGCAAGATAGATATTAGCGACTCATTCTTCAACAGTGGCAATTGAACAAGTATTTAACGCTGGATGATTAATTTTGGACTCTCGCCGTTCAAGATTAAGTCTGGAAAGTGTGGAGATTCAAGCTTATGCCGATGATTGGACAAAGACTAAATTTCAACGACAAGAGTTGGATCAAGAATATGAATTCTTCAATGATGAATGTGGAGATACTACCGACACCATAACAACTGGTAGCGACGATTAACGATGAAAAAAGTTAGGTTACCAATGATAAGAGAACTACATGGGCTTTGATTCATCTATCCCAAAAAGATATGTAGGCGTTTAATGATAATTCATTAAGTTCAAGCCGATTCCTCATCTATCTCTTTTTCAAATTTTATTACAACGTACAATTTGATTATAACTTATAATTAATAATTTAATAATTTAATTTAATTATTTGTTATTTTAAAAATAAAATTAAAAATTCGAAACCGGAAACCGGGCCAGAACCGCCGGTTCCCCCTTTTTGTGGAACCAGCCATGTGTGACATTCCGAATTTTCGCCCCATCAAGGCTTGAGATATGAAATGGAATCTCAAAATTGTAAAATAGAAAATAAAGATTCCAACGTTCTAATCGAATTAGACGTCGCCTCATCAAAGGTAAATTGAATTGGAAAAATAACGTTCCGGACGTCGATGGTAAAATTACCATTTTGCCCCTCAAGCCTTAGCATTGCCTTAATAAATGGATAAGGGTATTTTGGTCTTTCACAACACCCCAAGATTGTCGAAATTTGAGAAAAATCACAGCCCTTGGATGAGTCTTGATTGACATGAAGACAAGTGTCAAAGGATTAGGCATTGACATTGATTGAATCACTTTTAACCTACCATTTCACTTGGGTTGACTCTCATTTTGGCGTATAACTCCCCCTCACCCTTCATTAACCAACATCACCATAACCATCTTCATCTTCTTCTTCACCGAGAACTGCTCCCCAGCCAACCAGACACTGCCGCCGCCATCGCCACCGTCGATCGCCCCTTCCGGCCACCACCTGAGCCCAAGCCAATCACCAGCACCTCCCTCATCCTCTTGCTGACAGCCTCCAATTGGAATCAAGTCATTTGACCCACCGAGGAGCTCCGGTCAGCCATTCTCTCGGAAGTCGAAGGAAACCATCGCAACTGGAGGTAAGCTGCTGTTTAGACTCCGTAGGACCTCGAAACGTTCGAATCTTTCGGTCAAATTTTGTGGACATCAAGGGCACATGTAGACTGAGTTGTGGTAAAAATTTGGGCTGAATTTGATGGAGATTTGATGATGAAATGCTGTCGCCTTTGATGGACAAAAACTGACCGGCGGTAGACTTGGAGGAACCGGTGTTGATCTTAGACTTTCCGGCGTCGCCTTAGCCTCAAATTTTCGGTGAGACTTCCTAACTCCTAGAACTACATGTTAACAAGTAAATTAGTGGATAAATTGAGGATTTAGGATGATTTATGGATTGATTAAAGAGGTAGAGGGCAGAACCAAATTCTGCCCTATTTCGATTTGGATGAACCGAGCCCTTTGAGGGCTGTGGAAGGTGTCGTCATATTTTAAATTCATCGTTAAGATATACTAGAATGTTAATTGAGATGTTAATGAGGTGTATGGTCCATAAATTGGTGATTATACTAGAAAAATTGATCGTTTGACGAACTTTGGATTAGGTCGCACGGCTGTCCTGTTTTGAACCAAGGGAATCGAATCTTTGGAGAAGTCTTGGAGGAAATTTTACGGATTAAATTGAAAAGTAAGTAACTCATAAATATTTGTTAGGAAGTTAGGACACTACTAGATGCATTTGGATGATATATTGATGATTTTAGGAGTCTATTGCATTGATGGTTCATGATCGACTGAGATAATGGAGGTGTGAGTCGTGTATACTCCTGATGATGAGAAATTATAACTCTCATGGCTAAATTGTTATTGTGTGCATTCGATTGACATAGATGCTGGTATGGATATGTGACATATGGCCTTGACGTCTCGCATGACATTATTCATAACTTGGTTGATAAAAATTGTACTCGATTATGAAGTTCCTTAAAAGGTGAGTTTGCTTTGTGAGCCTAAGAGCTTGTGGCACCCTAATGCGTTGAGACGCGAGGTTGTGCTGGATGGTACCTTAATGCGTTGAGACACGGGGTTGTGGTGGCTAATGCCCTGATGCGTTGAGACGCGGGACGAGATTGATTATGTGTCGACACAAGCCGAGAATGGCATTGAAAACCCGATGCGTTTAACACGGGTTTGTCAATTTGATAGCCTGAGGCGTATTGACGCAGACCGAGCCTGAGGCATATTGACATAGGTATAGCTATTGAAAAGAGAATTGATATCCTGATGCGTCAAAACATGGAATAGTCTTGATATGTGTCGACACAAGTATCGAAATGGCCTTTAAAACCTGATGCGTCAGAACGCGGGTTGCCAATCGAGATCTTGATCAGTCTGATGCGTATTGACGCGGGCTTGGCCATTGGGATTAAATTTGTGATTAGCTTGATGCGTATTGACGCAAGCTTGGCCATTGGGATTAAATTTGTAATTAGCCTGATGCCTTTTGAAGCGGGCTTGGCCATTGGAATTGAAAATTTTGATGATATGATTGTCATTGAATCGTGATTGCGTTATGCCAAACGTTTCGTGGTGCCTTGATGTTTAATTGCCATGTGTTGTGTTTTATCAATGAATCCTTGTCTATTATTTTATTGCATAATCTGGGAGTACTAATGGCCTGATCTAGGTTTGGGGTGAACTTGCTGAGATTCATATCTCACCCCGTCGTGGGATTAACTTTTTAAGGTCTCAGGCGATGAAAATCTGAGCTTGCCAATGATCGGTATTTGAAGAAGTAATTATAGGAAATGGATTTACACTTTTGTGACTTTAGGGATTTCATGTTACCTTGAAGTTTGAGTTGTATCCTCTGAACCTGTAGTCTGCGTTTATAAGAAGACGTACCCTATGTCCTGAGTCATCTTAAGATTGAATTGAATGAAAAAGTTTCATTACTTTCGTATGTTTATATCAATTAGATGTTATTAATTGTTGGCCGACGGATCCTGGGTACCATCGAGACAAGACGGCCCCGTTGTGGGATTTTGCGTGCCTGACAGGTTCGGGACATGACATCCCTGTTTGTTTGGTATCAGAGCAATATCAGCTCGATCCAATGTGATTGAGACTTGGAGTGATAAGGAGCAATAACTTGAGGACAATTAAGTAGTGAGACCTTGAGGGATAAGTATGGGTTGCTGAATCTTAAAGACTATATGCTTGAACTTGTGTAGCATTCTAATGGAACTAGTGCCGATTGAATGGATGATCTTGAGTGATTTTATGAATAAGGCTCGCAAGGAAGTGAATAGAAATTGAGGAGTCATAAGCTTGGATTTGAGGTTGCTAAAGAATAGCTTATGAATGAAGGGTCTATTGGGTTATATGATTGTGATTGTGGTTTGTCAATGACCCAACTTGGGGAGTATGAATTATAAAAAGTCGACTGATATTAGCGTATTCAGGCTTGAATTGCATTATATCTTGATGGTTTAGCTATCAATTACTATTGACAACCTTGGATGATATGAGATACGGTGTATACAAGGAAGTAGGGAAGGAATATTTTTTTTTATTAAAGGCCAGTTGTGATCAAATGCATATGGATTTGATTTAGTTAGCGACTCCACTTGAGGTATATGGTTGAATATAGGCAATTGATCGGTGGAATTAGAACTCTTCAATGGATAGGAATTGATCTAAAGGCGATTGTGATATGACAAGTGGTGAGGACAGTCATGTTGTACATGTGTTTGTGGTTACGAAATGAATGTTAATAAGGGTGCATGCATGAACTTATCGCTGTTGGACTTAATAAACTGTCGCTTGGTATAAGACAAGTTGATGGGATACCTATAAACCGTCATGAAGCATGGCATGGGACGTGTAGAATGGGGCTTTCTCTATAGATGTATGACTTGAGACAACCTGCAACGGCCAGGACTGATGAGGGCGGGGAGTGATCGTCAAGATAGAGAGGTCCGGACAATGAGCGGCCCTTGGCAAGCTTCTAAGATGGCAAGAGGCAGGAATGACCCAAATCATAACTTAAAAGGGAAATCTAGGTATTAGATTGAGTCCAATTGTGGTTAAGAGATGTATGTCACGTGATTAATTCTTGAAAAGAATGATCGAAAGTGGCATGGCATGTGTAATGGCGCATATGAGTGGCATGGTTAAAAACTTCATTCTTGGCAGTGGATGTCCTTTGAAACAAAAAAGAAAAGTGATGTTTGTGATGGACCTGTTAGGCATGTTTTATGATTGGCATCATGTGATTGGCTTGGCCAAGGTATAATTGAGAGGTGAGACGATCTGTGGGGTTTATACCCATTGAACTAATGTCTGTTGAGAATGAGATAGCTAGTCTCATACATAACAGGGTGGCAAATACCTTATGCTTATGGTATGAGCGATTGACTTATAGAAGTGATGCCTTGAGTATTTGCCGGGTGTTGACCTAATTGAATTTTAGTCTAGTTGAAGCTAGCTTGATGAATGGTTGATGCTTAAGGACGATTTGGAATCATTGTATAATGAGCAACTAGTTGAGAATTATTTGGAAACTACTGATGGTTGATGGTGAAAGATAATGAGATGACCAGTCTGAGACTGCTAGACTTAGCTAACTTAAGTCTATGATTCCCAAAAGGGAATCATAGTGGTTCAAAGTAACATGATGACTTAATGACGTTAAACGACCATAGTATGGTCATAGAAGAGCATTGGGCTCGAGTATGTAAGATATGAGAAGATCTAAAAATTGAGATGGATTATAGAATTGAGTAAAGATGAGCGGCCGGAGTATGAGTACTATAAGAGAATATGGCTCGATTTGTTAATCATGCGAACCCAAGTGTGATAAGGGGCCGTGAGAACTTTAATCGAAAATGAGAAAAGTGGATGTGTAGACAGACTCGAGAAGGAGTTGTCATTATACCCAAGTCGCTGAGACGATTGAAGTTAGTGCTAATGAGTTAAATGATAGAAGTCACGAGAAAAGTGACTCCGAGTTAATCCTTTCTAAATTAAATGCGTAGTAAGAACCGCGATAGTTTTGAAAAGCTTGTGAAGCCATGTATAAGGTTGAGATTGACTAAGTTTGAATGAGAGATGAGATTTGAAGTTGTCTCCCTCTGAATTGGAGATCTTGATAAGGAAACCTTGGAGGTTTTTGGTACACTAAGGAAAAAAAGTGACCTAGCAAATTGTAGCCTTAAGAGGCTGTTGATAATTGGTGAAAGGTCACCAGAGGAAGGGTTTCCTAGAAGGCAGGATATTTACCTGGACTGTCTTTATTGAATTGTTTAATGAAAGTACTTTTACTGGATTGCTTGAGAACAAAGGTTGTTTGGATCCTGATACTTTTGCAAGGATCAGAGGATGATCGACTAGTGTGAGATAAAGTTCTCAAGGTCGTTTAAGCATATAGTAAAGGTGGTCAAGGACCCTTGAATAAGATAAGTAAATCCCTAAGTAGATTGGAGATTGAAAGCCTTATGGCTAGTTGTTCTTCTTGATTTTGAGGAATGGTAATGGGACTCAATAAAAGAAGAGAACTTCTGCTCATGGATTGCGAGTAAAGAGATGTTCATTTTGGAACATGAAACGTACTTACGAGAGATGATTGTTATCTTGTCGCAAGTCTCGTAATGAGAGACTAACATGACGTTCCTTCCGTCGTTGAAAAAGTTGAGGAAATAGATCTGTCAGTTGTTTGACAATGATGATTTTATGAGATTGATTGAGCATAAATCTAGACCACTAGAAATTGTATTGTATGTTATCGCCCCTAAAGGGTAGGGTGTCACTCTTAAAGAAGGATTGGACCATGAGATGGTCGTTGATGAAAAGAAAAGTGAATGGACTAGATAGTCCTAGCTGTTCGTAATTCTAATGAATGATTGAGGAAGCGAAAAGAGCGCTTAGAGAGTAATTGCAGAGTAAATTGAGTTAATCTAATCGAGTATTCAATACGTGAATTGATGAAAACCAAGGACTAATAGATATTGTCACTCGAGGTGATTGAATTATGAGAAGAAGAATGCCGAGTATGGTGGCATCTACGTTCTCGAGTAAAACACCGCCATTGGCGCAGACTCCAAGATTGACGTCCTATGGAATAGGAATAACATTGTGGATTTGAAATAAGAGAATGCCACTGGAGTGTATAGCTTTCTTCACATGGTAAGAGACCCTAGTGTGGAAGAAAGAGAAAATCCTAACTGTCTTGATATTAAGATGGAGCGTTTAAACTTAGAAATACGACGCATAACTTGAATGATTGTTGTAAGGGAAGTTAAGTTCGAGAGACTGTCTTGTAGACGATGTTAAATTCCAGGATGGTGTCGAGGTTCGGTTGAATGGAAGAAATTGAGATAAGGTCGCATTAACTGGTTGTGAAACCAAGAAGTCAAGACACTAATGCTTCCTGAGAAAAGAGTGACAAAAATGAACAGAATGTTGCGTAGTTCAAGCGGGGACTCATGAGAGTAGAGGGCCAAGGTTTGAGCTCTCAAGTGAAAAGTATGAAGAACAGTTTAAAGATTCGACACATGGTAGAAAGAAACTAATAAAAGTCAGATGGAGTATCCAAGGAATAATTGGATTGATTGTTACCGTATTTAGAGACTATGAATAGACTCATTTAAGGAGTCATGAGAAATATGAATAACTTTCGAGAGTATCCTACGGACTCTAAGGAAATGCTCGTTGTGTGCTGCTAATTGTGAAGAGCACAAGTTGTAGGCCTGATGAGGTAAGATTCCTTAATAGTGAAATTTATGAGAAATGAAATCCCTATGGAGCCATTGAGAAATGGAATAAGTGATAAATCGACTAAGATTGATGTGCATTGCGGAAATTGAAAGTTCCTGGAATTGGTGAAATGTTATGGATGTATCGGGGAAAGATTTCCCACAAAAGCAATTCCATAGATGAATGAATACGAAAAGAGTTTTCGAAAACTTAAGTCAAGTTGATGACTATGCCGATAATAGTGTTCCTATTTTGAATTAAAAAGAGGTCGAGTGAATCATAATGACGTGACGTAGAAAGAAAATTTGAGGTGTAGCAAGTCAAACTGAATTGGACTATGCGTATACGTCGTGATAGTAAAGCTACATGAGTTGGAACGTATAATGCGCACCAATCAAGATATTGATTAGCCTGATGCGTATTGACGCGGGCTTGACCATTGGGATTAAATTTGTGATTAGCCCGATGCGTATTGACGCGGGCTTGGCCATTGGGATTAAATTTATGATTAGCCTAATGCGTTTTGACGCGGGCTTGGCCATTGAAATTGAAAATTTTAATGATATGATTGTCATTGAATCGTGATTGCGTTATGCCAGACGTTTCATGGTGCATTGATGTTTTATTACCATGTGTTGTTTTATCAATGAATAATTATCTATTATTTTATTGCATAATCTGATAGGACTAATAGCCTGGTCTAAGTTTGGGGTGAACTTACTGAGATTCATATCTCACCCCGTCGTGGGATTAACTTTTTCAAGTCTCAGGCGATGTAAATCTGAGCTTGCCAATGATCAGTGTTTGAAGAAGTAATTATAAAAAATGAATTTATACTTCTGTGACTTTAGGGATTTCATGTTATCTTGAAATTAGAGTTGTATACTCTGAACCTGTAGTCGGCGTTTATAAGAAAGCGTACCCTATGTCCTGAGTCATCTTAAAATTGAATTGAATGGATAAGTTTCATCGATTCCATATATTTGTATCATTTATAAGTTATTAATTATTGGCTGACGGATTCAGGGTACCACCAAGACAAGATGGCCCCGTCGTGGGATTTTGCGTGCCTGACAGGTTCGGGCCGTGACACCATGTCTACCTGTGTGCACCATTACCCACATCATTAAAACTTCAAAAAAGAGAAATTGTGGCAAAACCAGAAAAACGAAAAAAAAAATTAAAAAAAACATGACAAAAAAAGGAGAGAGGATGCACATTGCTTAGGTTAAAGAAAAGGCTGCTGGGCGCCGTCGTATATTTATTTGCAAGCCCTCGCCAGGAGCAGCTTGCATGGTGCGTCGAAAAGATCCCATGAGGGTCAATCAACCTCCATCTGGCCTTGACAGGGACTATATCTCTCGTCAGTGGCCATCTAAGGATTGAGGGATTAATTTGATTTCGGAGGGAAAAAAAAAATTGACGTCACTGAAAGAGAACAAGGACCACATTGGCCAGAATCAAATCTCAAGGAACAAATTGAATATTGGATAAGAGTGCATGGACTAATTTGGACATTGTCCCGTCCTATTTTTGTCTAAACTAGTTTCGATTTACACACATTTATTTTCTCTCCACATGGTCAAAACAATTTTAAATGAGAAATTAGTACGCAAAGAGAAGAGCAAATTCTTGGCCAAAAAGGAAATTACAGATTTCTATTGATTGGGAACCAATAAAGGAAATATCATGGGAAAAGTATTATTATTTAGGGTTAATAGCTCCACAAAAACACATAATTATTAATTACCATAGATAATGCCATAATGGGCCTGGACCCACTAGACAGAGAATGACCCAAGACAAAAACATTATTAATCTTCGGATTTCTTCCCGGCGGGCCGGCCTGTTCCTAATGTTGCACCTCTTAGGGATCGAGATAGCCGTGCCCAGGCACGGTCCCTGCCTGCTTCGCCACAAGAGAGAGCAGGACAATGCAGACGCAACAAGGAGCAATGCGGATGAGCCCGTTAACCTTGGTGCAACAGTTGGGCGGGGTCTTAGCACGGGGCATCTCTCGCTGCCCTAGGCGAGAGGGCTCAGCCTGGTGGCGGCCGACCGAACGGGGGTCCTCCCGCACACTCCGGCTGTGCTTGCTCCCCGAACCAAGCCATACAAAACCATCTCAGTACCATCAAGATGGACAAGGGCACAAGCGAGCTCCGAGCCATTCTTGTATTTGGGACGGCTTTCTCTATACTAGAACTTTGCCCATGTAATTTGGTGACGTGGAGAGAATGTTAGGGCATTGACTCATTACACACACACTATTTATTATGCTATTCTCTGTTTAAATTCTCTATCGCTTAAACTCTTTATTATTATGTCATCAGATGCATGTTACTGCATCTGATGACACCTCAAATCTTGTTAAGCAATCATCTTCCGATTGAAGCTCTAAGCTTATTTGTTTTAATTTCTAAATTGATTTCTAAAATCTTTTGAAATCAATTGTTCACGCCCCTTTAGTTGATAACGCTAGCTCTAATACTAACATTATCTATAAAAATTACAGATGTCTTAGCAATTAACATTTTTTTGTTAAAAAAATCAACCCGTATTTGAGCCCAATCGACATTTATCACATCGTTTCAAAAATTACTGATTGCTTCGCTATTTTACTAAGTTTTGTTATAAATGTCATTGAAGCTTCAAAGTTACGTTTTTATCCAAAACTAGCGGTCATGATTTTGTGATACACCGAATTTGTATGGATTAAGTTACCAACTAATTTTAACTTGGCTAACTCTTATTTGAGTGAATTACCAATATTTGTTTGATTGTTACAAAACTATCAGCAGCATTAACATTTACCAGTATTTATTTTTGGAGCATACGAAATATTAAATTTATTAAATCTTCCGGAAAATCACCAACCCTTGTCTAAATCTTATTACGAACGTTATTTGATTGTTTGCAATTACGAAGCTTCCAGTACTTTACAAAGTTACTTGTTAACGTGAGCACGATGTTGAATTTACTGCTTCTTTTGGGAAATTACCAACTTTTGTTTGAATCATAATTACTGATCGCTTAGTTATTTTCAAATTCCAATACTTTAAATTTACGAGCGTTTATTTGACCAGTTTACCAACTTGTGGAATTTAATAGCTACTCTAGGAAAGTACCGACATCTAATTACCCTCGTTTATTGGATTATTTAGTAGTTATAAAAACAGCAGAAATTTTAGTTTTTAGAGGCCCCAAGCCTTTTGGGAAAAAGCTAACTCAAATGCACCATTATTCTCGATCATTCAATTCCAGAGTCATGCAACGCTGCAATTGCTATGAAATTGTCGTGCCTCCTTTTCTTCATGATGACGGAAGGTTGCAATAAGTATTGAAGAAGCTGTGCTCATTACTTCTTTCATTTCATTTTGTTATCAAAGGAAACAAAAAAAACTCTTGCTCTCCCCCCTTAGACAAACGTCGATGGAGTCGGCATATCACGAGCCATGGTGGAAAGAATTAGCGAGCCACCGGCTCTCCTCTTCCATCATTTTAGAACATCGATGTTTTCTTCACTAACTTTACTAATGTGTTTAAGTAGTGCCTTTGTTGCGCGAAAATCTCCCTCGGTAAAGCCCAATCGATTCTCCCGAGGTTTGCCCCAAGAGATCGGAGCCCAAAAAGGTTGCTATGGCGGAAAATTCTTTTTATCGAACGCTAGCAATTCGTTAAGAAATAAGGATTTCGGGCGAGTTATGGACAGATAGCGTCAAATGCAAGGTATCTTATTGATAGAAGTGTGTTTTTCGACAGCTTTGTACAAGGCTTCAACGAACCTACTAGAAACGAATTAGAAACTTGTCGAATTACTTCAACGAAAAAGGGGACCGAGGCACAACACCAAAATTGAATCGACGATTCTGGACCACACTGTAGGACACGATGTTGAAATTTAATCTACGACACCGGACAGGTGGAAATGTAAGACACAGCACCGAAATTGAATCAACGATATTGGACCGGTGGAAATTGAACCAATACAAAACCGGAATTTAATCTACGACACTGGATTGGGCGAGTAGAAGTCAAAATTTAATCGACAACACCTAACTCTGGATGTGAAACACGTCAGAATTGAATCAATTACGGGAATCTAAACACTACAGCTAAAACTAAGCTAAGTTGAAAAATAAAGATTTGTTGTATTGTGTTTGGGGAGCTCTGGTGTAGGATACTCGTAGGTATTTATAGGTATGTCTTGGTAACCGTCGAAGGGTCTTTGTCTTATGCTCCCAGTACATCTCCCTTTGGCGACTAGGCTTACTTCGATAACCGCTGGACAGCTATCACCTTCAAGTTTTTTTGCACGTTTTCCTTCGACGAACCTTGCGGATGAAGTCTCCAACGGTTTCCACACCTCCTTCATTCCTTTTGATGGGATTGCCACCAAATCTTTCGACTATCCCTGATCATGTCTTCTTTTGCACGCCCTTTTTATTTAGCACTTTGGGACAAATTTTGCCAAAATCATCCCTTACGTGGCGTCTCTGTAGCTGATCTTCACCTGCGCGGCATACACCTTTCCGTAGCTGATTATTTCCTTTCTTCGTACGTATCACGTGACTTATAGGGTAATTTTGGGTGTCAACAAATGTCCCCTTTAAAAGATATAAATCAAGGATTTATGTCATTTTGATTTGACGGCCACGTCATCATCGGGGGTTTTTTCTGATTTCTTTTCTTTTAACCATAATCATTCCACTTTTTCCTTGGCGCATTGACTTTTGGTCCGTAGTGCCTCTTCAGATAGAAAGTCTTCAATCATCGTCTTTTTTGTCGTCTTAAAACCTAAACCCTTTCGGGTTCTTTGCTTTCATCTCTTTCCATGACGTCTTCATCTTCTTCTTCTGACCCAAAACAAATGATTGGCTGCTTCGACAAGCTGAAGGACGAAATCAAAGATGACTGCTTTTTCGAGCTTATGAATACTTCCAAAGAGAATTTCGGGTTTATCCTAGGACCCAGCCTTCATTCCCATTTGTCTGTTCTGGTATATCTTCAAACCTGTTTTTCGTTGCATCGGAGTGAAAACTTCATATTCAGGCCTCTCCTATGGGGGACATTTGGTCGCTTCCGTCTCAGCGATTCTGCAGCTTTTCGTTGCACGATGACATGTTTCTGGCCTGATTTTGCCGGCTCAATTTGACTCACTGACTACAGTTGATTGGACGACAGCCCAATTAGGACAGTTCTTGAGGTCAGTTTGCTATCCCACAATCTGAATAGGAGTTTGCTGGGCTCTATTATAAGCTTCTGATCTTCGTCAATCAACTGCTTCTTTTTCTCGTGGGGTCCCATGGTGATCACCCTTCTAGATGTTTTCAATATTGTTGGTCTGGCTTCTCATGGTGCATCTTCCATGAATCTAGAAACTTTAGAAGATTGTTTGCTTATATATATGCATATCAAGTAACGACGTGAGTGTGAGTTGGGGGGCTGCTTGTGGGATACGAAGCGTTTTACGAAGACGCACAGACCTGATCCGAAAAAGAAACAGGAGAGCATCGCTTAGGTAAGTGCTTGAACGAGGATCTTGAAGTGCTGTTTTTCAAGCGAGTGCTTGGCATTGGGTCTTCGTTTTATTCTCGAAATTACATCAATAATTTAAGTGTCGAAGTCGGTTAAGTCTTGAAGTTAGATTTGTGTTGTAATTCTTTTGCGAGATTGAGATATTGTTTCGTTAGAAATTGGAAGCTAAACACTGTGTGCGTTCTTGAATATAATTGGGGTTTGGAAATATTGAGAGTGTTTGTATAACTCGAGCGTGATCTGTAATTTTCGTGTATCGCTTGTTTTATAGTAGAATTCGTTGCTGCTCTCCCCGTGGACGTTAGTTTTTACGACCGAACCACGTACATCTAGTGTCCGATTTACTTTTGTCATTATCTATTTATTTGATCGATCGTTTTGTTCCGCGCAACAAAATTGATGTCATTGAAAGAGAACAACGACAAAATTGACCATAATCAAAGCTCGAGGACCAAAATTGAATATTAAATAAGAGTACATGGACTACTTTGGATATTGTCTCTATCTATTTTCGCCTAAACTAGTTCCGATCTACATACATTTATTTTTCTCTCCACATGGTCAAAACAATTTCAAACGAACAATTATTAGAACGCAAAGGGAAGAGCGAATTCGTGGCCGAAAAGGGAATTTACAGATTTTCTATCGATTGGGAACCGAGAAAGGAAATATCATGGGAAAAACGATGTTTTATTAAAGGCGTACTAAAATGAGCAAACTGCTCAAGTGGTGCAGCTCCATCAAAATACATAGTTAGCATAGATAATGCCATAAATGGGCCTAGGCCCATTAAACAGAGAATGACCCATTTTACATCGGTAAATCTTATTTAGTCAAATCTCTACATCCTCCTCTTAGATTGGGCCGGGCTCAGCATTTGTCAGCTCACGGGACAGTATATCCTGCAATTAATAAATGAAGGGGAAAAAAAGAGAGACATAGACATTACTAATCTTTGATGATTTATGGTTATTATAAAGTGGGTACAGGACAGTTATACTCACTCCCGCATTTCTTCCCGGCGGGCCTGTTCCTAATGTTGCACCTCTTGGGGATCGAGATAGCCGTGGCCGGCATGATCCCGGCCTGCTTCACCACAGGAGAGAGAAGGACGGCGCAGAGGCAGCGAGGAGCGGTGCGGATGAGGGCGCTGACCTTGGCGCAGCAGGCAGGCGGGACCTTAGCCCGGGCGTTTCTCGCCGCCCCCATGCAAGGGCTCAGGCTGGCGGCGGCTGACTGGATGGGGGTCCTCCCGCACTCTCCGGCAGCGGTCGCTTCCCGAGCCAAGCCATTCGAAATCACCAGTACCATCAAGATGGACAAGGGAACAAGAGAGTTCCGAGCCATTCTTGTGTTTGGGACAACCTTCCCTATTCTCGGACCTTGCCCTTACAAGCTGTCGTCGCGGAGAGAATGTTAGGACAATGACTCATTTATATACACACGACGCGAGCCGTGCAGAATGGAGGGAAGTGAAGAAAGGTGGTGGGCTGTGGAATAGTGGGGTGGTTGAGTAAACCCTACGTGGAAGAAATTGGAGGGTTCGGGAGCTCGGCTTCGTGCCTTCAAGAGGGTAATTATAACTGTCCAATGTCTCCCGCTCATGCTTGTTGGAAGAGTCCAGCGAGTCTCCCTCTCATCGGACGACACCTCGGTTCCTCCTTCCTCCTTTTGGTTCCTTTTAAATGGATTGAGATATTGGGGTTGGTGAGATTGGGAACGATCAAGGTGTGAACGTGCAGGACTTTGGCCACGCGACGTTTCTATAAGGTCTACTGTAGCTCAGCATGCGGACGTAGATTGGGTCCTCCCACTAAGGGTTTCAATTAGGTCACATGCGCGCATGCCCTATGCAATAGATAACAAAACTGTGTTACAAAATTAGGGTAACGGTTTCAATGCCATGAATAGAATGTATAACTTGGGGAAAAGGTTTTTAGGTGTTTGATTCGCGAAAAATAAGCCACTTAAGGTAACATTTGTCATCCATGAAAAAAAAAAATTGCAAAAGTGGGGAAAAACGTTTTCTTCATTTTGAGAAGAGAAAAACATTTTCCCTATTTTTCTGCTCTCTCAATTCCTTTACAATTATTTTCTTTTATACTATTTTTCTTTTTTCTTTTCTTTTTCTTCTATTTTTGTCTCTCTTTTTGCCCTTTTTTCCTTCAACTTTTGGTTCCGGTGGATAGCTGGCCACGTGATGGCTAGTGACCTACTGCAGGTGAGCTCGAGGATATGCTGGTCCCGCCGATCTCGGGCTCACCCGAGATCGATGAGCCCCGGGCCCCCGAGCTCGCCCGACGCCAGCAAGAAACCTCGAGCAATCTCAACAAAAATCTAGAACTAGGAAGTTAGGAAACAGGCTGAGATGAAAGCCCATGCCAAAATCCCATGAGCCATTTCACACCCCCACTGGTTGGTCTCTGCATTGCAGAAACAGATGTGCATGGTGTTGATTTCTCCTGCTTTGTCAAGATTTTCTTGCGCGAAGACAAAAGAGAACCGTTCTGAGATGTGGTGGTCAGAAATAGCGTATGAGATGGTCTAAAGATTTTTCATGAGGTTAGATCAAGATGCGGATCCTTCGGTGGCGTCCTCAAAATACGAAGCGAGGACTGTCTCGCGACGACCAGAAGCGTTTTGATTTGGCGAGCTCGAGGGCTCGCCGGCCTCAATCGAACCCAAGACCACGGGGATTCACTAGCCGTCACCGTGTCGGACGACCGACCAAATCAAAATTTAATAATAATAATAATAAAATGAAAACAAAAAAACAAAAAGTTAAAAATTTATTGAAAGGATTGCATGGAGAAAATTAAATCCAAACTTTCATATCGAATGTCAGAAAATATTTTCTGGGTCTTCTTCACTCCAAAAAAATATTTTTTGAAAGGGTTAAAAGTGGCTCTTCACTAGTGAAGCGGTGGTGGAGGCAGGAGGAAGGAAAAAAACAAAAAGAATGAAAAAAAAAATGGAACAAAAAATCAAAAATAAAATTATGTTAAAATAGTAAAACATAATATTAAAATAAAATGTTAAAATATTAAAAAAATTTAAGAGGAGTAATTTCGAAAAGCATTTTCACCTTTTGAGATTGGGAAATTCACATTTTTGATTTTATTACATGAATTTTTCATTAACCGGAAATATTTTACATTAAATAAGTCATTTTCGACAAACCAAATAGATGAAAATTTGAAAAATCCATTCTGCAAAAACACTTTCCCTCAAATAAATGCGAGTGGAAAGCTAAGAGGATGAAAAAGTGACTTGGAAGAAAGAGTCGCAAGCAAGAAAAACGATTGATAGAGTATTAAGCTCCATTTGTTTATTAAAAAATGAATGATGGTAAATATTTTTATCATCAAAATAATTTATATGTAGATATTTTCGAGATCGTTTATTTTTGTAAGTGATACTAGTTTTCACAATCACTTTAATTTCCATGAAAACAAACGCAATCGTAGTAGAAAAGTTGGTGAAGCGGCTTTGGTTAAGGATGATATGGGCAATTTCCGTTTCTCAAAGACAAAGCTTGGGGTAAACCCATATGACGAAGTGTAATCTGTCCTCACGGTCTATGGAAAAGAGAAGTCAAATTTCGAATAACACTGCTTTGAGGTAGGACTTTATTTGGGTAAGGTAATTTGAGAAAATACAAGTAATTTTGGACTAAAGGCCTTTTGCAAAATGCAAGTAGCGTTTAGTAAAGTGTATTTAAAAAAAAATTAAAAAGTAAAATTTGCGTAAATACTGTTTGATGAAAAATGAACTTTGTAAAGTATTTTTACTTTAAAAAAAATTTGGCGATAGAGGAGGTTCGACGACTGACGCCGGGTGGCAGCGACCCAATGCTCATCTAAAATGCTAAACCAAATTGGAGTAATTGGTGATGTGAGAAATCCTGCTGTATTTTTTAAGCACATTTGTCCAATATTTTGTCACCACGCCAACCTGACAGGGTTTTCTTTATGTTCAACTAGGTACTTGGAACTTTATTTGTTCACTTAAATGCTAAACTTTTCAGATGTGAGTTAATCGTAAAATCTCCATCATATACAAAAACGGAAGATGTTGATGTAAATTCAAAATCAAAAAAAGTAATATTGCGTCACCGGAGGATCTGGTAAACTGAATTGACATAATTGTAAAAATTTTAAAATTAAATCGGTAACAAAAAATTTATGATTGAATCGGTACAGTTATAATAAATTTACGAATTATTTTTCGTTAAGTTTCCCCCACCAGTCGCCATTACCAATTTACCACCATTCGACGGCATCACCATCGTCAATGTTGACAAATCCAAGCTTTACTACCGTCATCGGCTCGAATCCGGATCACCTACCTTAGTTTTTCTAAGGTAGGGTGATCCTCACCCTTAATATAAGGGGCCCACCCCATATCAAGAGTGGAGATCTACCTACCTTCGAAAAACTAATGTAGGTGATCCATAGGCCATCGGCTCAATCTAATTAGTCAGTCCATCTCAGCCAAAAGAGAACAAGTGACATGTACTCAATTCACCCGAAGCGCAACATCGAGCCCAAACCTTTTTTTTTTTTTTTTGTCATTTTAGTCCTAAATCATTTACAATTATGTCAATTCAATCAATTTGTCGTCCGATGTTATCATAAATTTTTTAGTCATACGTTGATAATTTTTTAAAATTTTATGATTTTATTTTTCTTTATTTTTTATGTTCTTTTTTGTTAGTGTTTTTCCCAACCCTTTGGGTCTACAAGAGTTGGCAAAGGACCCTCGCTGGCCTTGAGTGTTGGTAGAGGCAGTTTGACGGTCGCTGCCAAGTGGCAGCGATCGGAAATCGACGGAAGCGACTGGTGGACGGCAGGGGTAGCCGTCGTCGGCGAGGCCCGCGGCCGACCGACGGGGTGTGGCAGGTGGCAATGGGCAATAGTGACAAAGATGACAAAATTAAAAAAAAAAAATTAGTTGCATTTCGCAAAAGTACCTTAATCCAAAGCATCTCTAGAGGGATCTTAGAGAGCATTTGAGATGTAAGTGATCTCGCCAAAGTGAACAAAAAATTGAATCAAATATTATTTGCATTTAGCCAAGGGACTTTAGAGCCCAATTGCTCATCTACAATGCTGAACCAAACAGGTGCACTTGGTGACGTGAGAAATCCTAATCTTTTAAGCATATTTGTCCAACATTTTGTCACCACGCCAACCTGACAGGGTTTTCTTTTTGTACAATTAGGTATTTCGAATTTTATTTGTTCACTTGAATACTAAACTTTTGAGATGTGAGTTAACGTAAAATATTCGTCATATACAAATACGGAAGATGTTGATGTAAATTTAAAATAAAAAAGTAATATTGCGTCGCCAGAGGATTTGGTAGACTGGATTGACATAATTGCAAAAAGTTTAAGATCAAACCGATAAAAAAAATTATAATTAAATTGGCACAGTTGTAATAAATTTACGATTTTTTTTAGTTTCCCCGATCGATAGCCATTACCACTATCCGCCAGCATCACCACCGTCAATGTGGACAAATCCAGCTTTACCACCGACATCGGCTCAATCTATTTAGTCAGTCCATCTCGGCCAAAAAAGAACAAGTGACGTGTGCTCAATTCACCCGAAGTGCAACATCGAGCCTAATTTTGAAAGTTGAGGTGCTCATTCGAATAAAATTAAAAACTTAAGTTCTTGACCGTGCAAAGATGAAACAGTATAGCCATTTACTACCCCTACTAAATAAAAACATTTGCGACTTTCCAGAGACTGATCACATGACGTAAAAAACAAATTAAGTCTTGTAATTCATTCATTAAACAAGTACCTTAATAGCAATTTTATATGTTGACACGTTCCGCTTCCGCATAATTTGAATATAATAAGATGTATCACGTCCAAATCAAGGAGTTAAGACTTAACCACATAACGCAACAGAGTCCATGATCATAAGAAAAACCAACATATATATAATCTCGAAATTTAGGTAGTCACTCTTGTTCGGCCGAATGTGAAGATATTTTCAATTTCTATATGTCTAGGGATTTGCATGGAACCAACATTGTAGGCATGGGCCAGTTCCACACCACCCCCCTCTCCAAAGAATTTCTAATTGCATTATATTTTGACAATGCCAATGATGAAGGAAAAATAAGGAAAAACCTACATTAAAATTCTCAAAATCATAGCTCCCAAAACTCGCATTACTTAACGAGTTCTATTTTTTTTTCTTTTTGGTCGAATCACGAGTTCTATTTTTTATTTTTTTGGTTGAATTACTAATATCACTTATAAAAATAAACGACTTCGATTTTACAGGTAGCAAATTGCATTAAAGTTCGATGGACTCCAGCCCATTTGTGTTTCTTTAAGGACACTAAATTTCCCCACCATAGACTAATATAAAAATTGGGATAAACGGACATATGTGTGGCGTCTCATATCCGAATACAATTAATGAGCGACAGTACTTGTCGTCTTGGCGGTATTGGCCCGTAATCTGCGACCGTGATTTCCTTGAATTTTCAGATCGGCAAGATCGGTTTGATGGAGATCAAATCTGACACTCCTCCACTCAAAACTCCTTTTCCCAATGACTTCTTGACTAGTATGGTTTTTCCAACAAAATAACAATTGAGTTACATGCTCTGGTGTTTGGAGGAGGGATCGTGCCATTTTTTTTCAATAAGGCATATCCTATATTTGAAATTCGGACGGTCGGCATCATGAATCGATTGTCCAGATCATCTCTAAAAAAACAAAAAAATAAAAAATTTCCTCCTAAAAACAAAAGTTCCGAGCCGTCTGTCCAAAAACGGACTGCCCGAATCTCAAAATCAAGCGCTTATCTTTTTGAGAAAAGGGCAGGTGATCCGAATTCATGGGGTTTGTTGTAATATGTAAAACTATCTGATTTATCAGAAACATTTTTGTTGCAGTTGAACCTGTATTCCCCCAATTCCTTGAATATATAAATTGGCCATCGTTGATTGTTTCTTACTTCTTCCTTAGTAAAATTACAGGGAAAAAAAATCTCTTAGATCTATTGTAATCATCTCAATTCAGTCTTAAATTATTTATTTCTTCTTCTTCTTCTTTTCAATTTAGTTCTAAATCTTTTGCAAGAGACATTACAAAAATAAATACTAACCTATTGCAATTATTTCGATTCAGTCCTAAATTTTTTTTAGTCAATTCGGTCCTAAATCATTTGCAATTATATGATGATAATTTTTTGAAATTTTATGATTTTATTTTTCTTTATTTTTTTATGTTCTTTTTATTAGTGTTTTTCCCAACCCTTTGGGTCTACAAGGGTTGGCCAAAGACCCTCGCCAACTCTAAGTACTAAAAAAGTCATAATTTTTTTAAAAATTATTAAAGTATTATTATAAAGTCCACGTCAGAACCGACTAGCCAAATAAGGTGACTTCGTATAATTCAAAAGAAGTAGAATTTAATTGAAAGAAAAAGGTTTAGGATCGAATTGGAACATTGTAATATGTTGAAAACTTTTTTGGTAATTATCCCATCTTTTGCATTAATGTTAATTTAGTCTATCTAGCCAACTTGGACCTACTGGCACTGAGTGGTACAACTGGCGTTAACGTAGATAAATTTTAGTAATATTTTGATTATTTTAAAAAAATTAATTTTTTCTTTTTCTTTTCTTTACTTTTTTCTCTATAAACTTAGGGCCAGCGAGGGTCACTAGCTCACCTAGCCAGATTTGCCAAGGGCGTCGCAACCCTAAGTCTAGAGAAAAAAAAAAGTAATGTAAAGAAATAGGTTGAATAGATCAATCTTCGTGACATGAAGTGAACGACAATTTTGCTTCTCTGTCCAAGATATTCTACTATCTTATCGTTGGTTGTTATTCAATTTAACATGTTCAATTCAAACTCGGAACAAAATGGGAAGCTAAATTTGATCGTTCCCATTTCTAAGGGGAGAATGGGCAATTTGTCAGTTTAGGGACCACAAGAAGATTGAACATAGTAATAGACGGGTGCTCATCGAATTTCACGAAGGAAACATGTTTACGGAAATTTTGAAATTTTTTTCAAAGACGTGTCAAGTGAAGTCCGTCATTGATTGCGTCAAAAAGAGAAAAGATGATATAATTGACCAACGAAAACTGAAGAAAAAGTATTTTAATCGTTCCGTAACTCTTGTGGAAGCGCAATTTTGGTGTTTGAACTTTCTTGTACAATCAAATTTATTACTATATTGATCTTTATAATTAAGTATTCTTAACTCTTTTAGTCCGTGCAATCGAGTCATCGTCTCACCTACTATTAATATCATCATAAAATGTTGTTATGATATTTGCTTACATGACAAAACTTTTGTGTGCGATATGGATGTGGTCCTTTGTGCTATATCAGCAGATTAAAGTGAAATCGAATGTGTTTTTAATGCATAAAGTCAAAAATTTGGAGATATTTCTCTAAAATGATTGCTTCTATCATTTAAGAAAATTAATTAACGAAAAATTTCATTATTTACAAAAATTATTTCCTTGAGTATACTTGTCATTGATGAAAAATGTTTTCTTTACTTTATTTTGTAAGCAATATCAACGGTCATTTTTAGAAAAAAAGAGTTATGTTTCAAATCATTGATTTTCTACAAAAATAAACACGCTTCTAGGTCAAAGGTTTGAAAGAGACAGATATTTAGGCCGCTGCGTGATTATTTTCTTAAATGTGATGGCATCTCAATTTAAAAGTAAAGGCTAATACGGCCTAACATTAGTCGTCCGTTATTATTTTTTTTGGCCTAATACTTACTTTAACATCTATCATAATTATATCCAAAACATTTTTTGTCTCATAAAAAATCATCAATTTTTACTTTTGTCTTAATTCTACAAACCTAATACCCAAAAAAAATTCCGAACTTTAGCATCTGCCCCAATTATATCCAAAAAAAAAAATCTATTACTATTGTCATAATTCTACAACCTTCATCCTTCCGCCTATAATCACTGTTAATTAATCTTAGATGGGTCAAATTTTCTCACCAAACTCATCGATGAATCTTCGAAATTTGGAAACAACAGGTCTCATCCAAATAATTTGATCTCTACGTTTAGCCATACTTTGGGCTGTTGAGTGCCAAGAAGAATTCGAAACACGTCATCTTGAATGACTCTATATCTCTTGGCAATGTGTAGGGGAAGTAAACAATAGAAAAGAAGTTCAGGGGTCTTTTCATGTTAGCTTTACAGTCATTAATGATGTGAAAATTTCACGTAAGATTTTTTAACGATGATAATAGACAAAAGACTAACAATGATAGAATTGAGATAGAATTAAAAGTCGAGGATTTTTTATGAGGCAAACAAAATAATTGATTATAACTGAGACAAATGTTAAAGTTGAAATTTTTTGGATATTAGGCCAGTAGAATTAGGAAAAAAATAAAAATTGAGAGCTTTTTAGCAAATAAAAAAAATTTTTGGATATAATTGAGACGGACGCTAAATTTGGGTTTTTTTTTGTGTTGGGCGTATTTTTTTTTATTTATGGACATGTAAAATCGCTTAATTAAAATGAGTTTGCACCGTAAATAAAACTCCTTAACACTAATTTTTGTCGGTCCAATATGTAAAAATATAATTTACGAGAGAAAATAAAAAAAAAAGAAATGAAATGATGGAATAAGTCGTAAAGGTTGGATGCTGGTGAGGGAAAGGACTGGAAAATAACGCATCATGAAATCAACGTCCTTTGATGTATCTATAATTTAAATTAGATTAATATAAAAAACCTCAAATTAGTATATTTTGTGATAATTTAATGCAAATTAATTTTTGAATGACCGAAAGCCCCAAGCAATCGTGCGTCAGTTCACCTAAAATTAATTTTTTTTATCATGAAAAAAATCCAAATTTGTACATGCCTAACGCATTTACCTTCAATTAGCTTCCGTGAAATATTATTGTTAAATTATTGAATTAAATGATAAATGATAACAATTTAGTTGACATGACAAGTTCACGTCAAATTCACAACTCTCTCTTCTTGTTTTTTCAACTAGCCCTGACTTGAAAACAAATAGGGCTTATTCCATATCTCGCTCAGCTCATGGAAAACCCTAGATATCTCCTGACAAACTTTGTTGATAAAGCGAGAAAATGACACGCTTCCCTTAGAACAACTTCCAATCGAAGCCATTGAACATCTCAATTTGGCAATTTGGACGAGTTATCCAAAAAATCTCGCAAAAACAAATCGAATGTGAAAATATTATCAAAGATAAAAGTGTGCTCAAACGATTTTAGATGCATGATTGGGAAGACAAACATGATAATGAAGGAGTGTGAGAAGACTATCAAAGATAAACGTGTGCTTGACCGAGCTCTGATGCATAATTATCAATATGCTCGATAAAGATGAGGATGGATAAGGATTAGAGCACTTTGAGAGAGAAAAATAGATAGACATACTCATTTGTTTTTAAATTAGGGCTAAATGAATAGAGAGAGAAGGAGAGAGTTTTACTAATTTATGCGTAAACTTGCCACGTCACTTGAATTATTATCATGTGTCATTCAACTTATTAATTTCATGATAAAATTAGACGAAAGTTAAGAGAAGATAAATGTCATTAGTATAATTAATGTGAAGTAAATTTATGTTATGAGTATCAGTTTGGGAATCTTTATGATATTAATCCAATTAAAAGGGATTGACGGGAAAAATTAATACATTATTTGATAGAAAGCCAAGCCCTCCAAAATCGCTTGTCTGATCCGAATAATTTTGAAGGGATCGTAAAAGCCACACGACATTAGCTCGAAATTCAAAAGTGTGCTTAAAATAATTTTTGAAAACTAAAATTATTTCAAATTAAATATATTTAATGAGTGTCCCAAGACAATAATTGAACAATAGGAGAAACAGAATTTCGGAGCGGCTAAGAAATCCGCAATAAATTCTCTCTCGGAGTTGGCTCGGACCGCAGAGTTACCCACCTCGGAAATACGGAAATTTCTTCGACCTCGGAAACCGCGATACGCCAACTACCATTCTTCTCCTTCCCGGTTTCCGCTCTTCGCTGTTCGCACACCAAACTTTTTCTCTACGGGTCAAGCCTTTTCATGGCAATTCGCTGGTAATTCGGTCGCTGACGTCAGGCTGCGTCGGGGAAACGTGAATTCTTTTCTTCGCCCATACTTCATCCGTCCGTTTAAAATCGTCCTGTCAAAGCGTCTGCCTATCCATCTCCTTGTCGATCGCTTCGCTGCCCGTTCCTCATTTCGTCCTCTTGACTGTGCTGGGATTAGGAATCTCGTCTGGCGAGGAAGAAAGGGGAGATGGGTTCTCAGGAAGAAGAGAGATTGCTCTTGGAAGACGGACTTCCGGAGGTATCTTGATTTCTTGCTTCGTCCTTTTTTCTTTTTCTTGCTTTGACTTTTGATCACCCATCTACTTGTGCTCTCTGTTTCCTTGCTTCTTTTTTCTTGGGTTAGATTTCGTTAGTTTGTGGTGGGTGTGTTTCCAATTTGCTTATAGTGATGCTGAAAATTATATCAATTTGTTAGTTTATGTGCCTCAAGAGCTTAACTGGATAATGAAAATTCAGCTGGCAGATGTAAATGACGGTTGAAATTGGTCATACGTGTATGCACAAAGTTATCGTTTTGTTGATCGGTGATGAGCGTCTTGTTTTCCTTGGTGTTCTGGGACTTTCTGGATAGATGTCGATAGATATTGCCAAGTCTGTCTTTTCTTTTCATTTAGCGGATCATGCTTTGCCAGTAGCTGTGCATGATGAGTCTTGAACTTGTTTCAGCAGTGTAATTGGCAAATGGTTTGGAAATTAAGTTAGGGGTTGGTCTAATTTTTTCTCAAATGCCGTCTGATGTGATTGCTGTGATTGCGAATTGAGCTTTGAAGTCAAAAGCAATAGAGGTCCTAAATGGCACTTGGATTGCTGCTAACCGCCAGTTCATGGACAACACTAGGAGGTTTTGGTTTGGATAATTTCCTACAGCGAGGACCTGGTGACAAGTACAAGACTTCAGTTGTAGTTTGGTGTCTAGGAAAATATTATCTTACTGTGAAGGAGTATGGTCTTTGCAAATGGTTGCAGTTCAGTTTGAATGGATGAATTGCAGAATTTTTCTCTTCTTGCTCACTATTACTTTCTTGATTCTGTACCATGAATGGAACTTTTTTCCTTACTGATTCTGGTGCATCTTAGCATCTTCTGAGGTGGATCTTCTGGCAGATTTTTCTCTTTTAAGTTGCTGATGTAATCATTGCAATGTACTTGTTACCATGATTCACACGTCTTTCTATTGAAGAGGCACCTTCAATTGGGGCTTGTCCAAGACAAAGAGAGGAGATGAGATTTTTTATTTGCTTTATAGTATCAGTTTTTCCATGTTGATGATGATGAGCTATTTTACTCAGCTGTAAAATGTATGGAGCAGTCTCCCTATAGTGTAAAGTATAAAAAAAGAAAAAGAAAAAGAAAAAAAAAAGAGAGGCTTAAATAGTGCTAGCTGATGACGCCAAGCTTACTGCACCTCATTCTTTTTGGCATTGGACATATTACCTCCTTCTCCATTAAGATTTCAAAAATATAACACTCTTGAAATTTTGGTCATGCGAATATCAGAACTGTTGATGCTATTTTATTCATCGCATTTGAATTATGTCACAGAAAAAGCAGAATGCACTGTACACTGGAGATGGCTCTGTTGACATCAATGGAAATCCGGTTTTGAAGAGCAATACTGGGAATTGGAGAGCTTGTCCTTTCATCCTAGGTAATGGAAAGATGACATTTGTTAATCTTGCATGAACTTTATTTTAGCGAATTCATTATGTATTAATATCTGGAATGATGAAACACAGGCACTGAATGTTGTGAACGTTTGGCCTTCTATGGGATTGCTACGAATCTTGTTAGTTATCTGACCAACAAAATGCACGAGGGAAATGTCTCTGCTGCAAGAAGCGTTACCACTTGGTCTGGCACTTGCTATCTTGCACCTCTTATTGGAGCAGTGGTAGCAGATGCTTACTGGGGAAGATATTGGACAATTGCTGCTTTCTCCACAATTTACTTCTTTGTAAGTAGTCGAACTATTTCATCACCTAGAAGCAGATACATGAGGAAATGAATAGGGTTGATTCACCTTAAGAGATTCTATCCTCTTCAGTATAATATCAGATAAATAGATATTCTCAATGCTTTCATATTCTTGTTGTCATCAACTTGTGAAGAAGTGGTAGACCTTTGTTTGGATGATATCCTCTAAAGGTAGAGGGTAACTCCAAAACCTAAATTTAGTCACTGGTGCATCATAATGCTTCTAACTTCTGCTAGATTAGAATTATCAAAAAGTGTCTTTGTTACTGATAACAATTAGAACGAATTACAGAACGTTGCATGCGCAGATTAAAAGTGATACTCATACATCACACCTGGATTACAAAACAGTAACTTTGCGTTTCTGTACTAAAGTTTGCTTTCTATGGCATAACTATAACTTTTGGCAAAGGTGTGTTCTTTCGGCATCACATCAGTGTGGATATATTCTGTAAAAGTTATAGGATTACAATATTATTGGGGATTCAAGCTCTATGTTAGCTAGTCGGCACTGTAGTTGTCAAGTAATAACCATTGGATATTCAAAAGGGGTGTTGAAAGTGCACTTGAATAGCCAGTATTGTTTACTAGAGCAATCATCATTACCTAAAAGAGTAATCTTTCTCAATATCAACACCAATTGAGGCACTTTTCTTCTTCTTAGTGCTTAATGGGAAGGCATTAAAAATCATGTCATGATAATTCATAGGACCTGTGTTCTTTTAACAGTGGCTTGAGTCTTGAACTGTTGCAATACTTCTAGTTAAAGGAAACAGAGTCATAAGTATTCCTTTGGACTGAAGCAAATACGTTGTCAAAAGGCACAACTGAAGTCAATAGGTATTTTCTGACCAAAAAAAGAAGTGATAAGTATTTTGAAAGGGGCCAAACTATAGCTTATTTTTCTGAAACGTTTTGTGTTTGTGTAAATTGGCAATACCGCGTGGGATAGCATTTTGGCTCAACAAGAGTCAGAAACAATAGTGTGGCAAGACATGAGTAAATGATCAAGTGATGGAGTGATCTTCTCATATCTTGTACCTTTACTTGTTTTCTCTTACAATGACTCATTCATCATGTGCATGTGCATGGCCTATGGGCTTGTACGAGGATGAGCGAGTCTTGTTCATATAAAAACTGCCCGCTTGAAATTTATCTGTATTCTTGTACAGGGAATGTGTACCTTGACTCTCTCTGCAACCATTCCAGCATTGAAGCCTGTAGAATGTGTTGGTTCTTTATGCCCGACAGCTACTCCAGCACAGTATGCAGTGTTTTTCTTCGGACTCTATCTGATTGCCCTGGGAACTGGTGGGATCAAACCATGCGTGTCGTCTTTTGGAGCAGACCAATTTGATGACACTGATCCTAGAGAGAGGATAAAGAAAGGATCCTTTTTTAATTGGTTTTACTTTTCCATTAATATCGGTGCTCTTATTTCCAGTAGCTTGTTGGTTTGGACTCAAGAAAATGCTGGCTGGGGTTGGGGATTTGGTATTCCTGCATTATTTATGGGGATTGCTATTGCCAGTTTCTTCTCAGGCACGCCCCTTTATCGTTTCCAGAGACCTGGGGGCAGTCCCATCACAAGGATGTGCCAGGTTTTAGTTGCCTCGTTTCGTAAGTGGAATATCAAGGTACCTGAAGATGGTAGTCTCCTTTACGAAACGCAAACCTCGGTGATTGAAGGAAGTCGTAAACTGGAGCACACCGATGAACTGAAGTATGTTTTACTCCTCCAATCCTCATCTTGGAACCTCTCAATCAGTCTATGGATGATTGGGTCTACATTTTAAAGTAAAAGAGAATGGCATCAAGTTTGACTCTTTTTTGTCATTAGCCATTTCTTAAAGCGAAAGAGTGCAGATACAGTTCTTTTAAACTTTGTGTAGGTTTGTCTTTAGTTTTATGATTTCATAAATATATGAAAAAACATCTTTTGATCATTTGTAGCTTGGGCTATTATGGTCTTCCTGTCTTGTCCAAGAAGCTAATTGAAGTTTGTTCTACCAAACGTGTACTACTAATAGACCTAGGGACGACTCTTGAAGAAAGATTGATTGTATGGATAGGGCAAAGGACATATCTCTAGACGAGTTCCAATAGTATAATAAAACCCATGTAAGCAATGCTGTTGTCTTCCGTTGCCATTGGTACAAACATGTGCTATGAATGATTTCTCTGCTGACTTGTGCGTTGTATATATATGATCTCATAGACATATTTGAGATTGTTAGGATAAGTCTCCTTGTCTGTCAACTCTGTTTGTGCTGCCTGAGTAGATGATGAAGATGCTTGAGCATTTACTCTTGGTGGCTGCCGCTAGTATTATGAGCTATGCATGATTTGTCCCTGGTAAAGTTTTGCATGCTTCTGTTGATTTCAGACCACTATGCTCGCTATTTGACTGCGTCCAACTTGAATACAAGAATGAGGATTATTCACAAACTTGATGTTGCTTACAGATATCTCGACAAAGCTTCTGTACTCTCAGATTCAGAGGCAAAAAGTGGGGACCACAACTCGTGGAGGCTGTGTACTGTGACACAAGTGGAGGAGCTCAAGATTCTGATCCGCATGTTCCCCATCTGGGCCACTGGAATCGTGTTCTCAGCTGTCTATGCACAGATGTCCACAATGTTCGTGGAGCAAGGCATGATGATGGATACCACTGTCGGTTCCTTCACCATCCCTCCGGCGTCCCTCTCCACATTCGATGTCATCAGCGTCATCTTCTGGGTCCCGGTATATGACAGCGTTGTTGTCCCCATTGCCCGAAAATTCACTGGAAAGGAACGTGGATTTTCGGAATTGCAGCGGATGGGGATTGGCCTCTTGATCTCTATGCTGGCAATGACAGCGGCTGCTGTGGTGGAGATAAAGAGGCTGCAATTGGCTCGGGAGCTCGGTTTGGCCCACCAGGACGTGGCTGTCCCACTCAGCATCCTGTGGCAGATACCCCAGTACTTTCTTATTGGTGCAGCTGAGGTTTGTACCTTCATTGGACAGCTCGAGTTTTTCTACGATCAGTCTCCTGATGCCATGCGGAGCCTGTGCAGCGCTCTCGCGCTGCTGACAACTGCGCTAGGTAATTACTTGAGCTCTTTGATTTTGACGCTTGTGACGTACTTCACGACTTCGGGTGGCAAGGCCGGGTGGATTCCGGATAACTTGAACGAGGGGCATCTTGATTATTATTTCTGGCTGCTGGCTGGACTCAGCTTCTCAAACCTGCTGGTCTACGTCGTTTGTGCCAAAAAGTACAAGCACAAAAGGGCCACTTGAGGGGCTCCAAGTCCTTTACACGATGAATCTGTCGTGATGATTCGGCCCTTACTGTATATAGGAATTAAGCCGGTCGTTTGGTTATGTACACTTGTCCGACAAACAATGATCGCTGCAGTTTCATTTGATTTATTCCTCCTCTTATCGGCGTGCTATGTTTTCTTGTGTGCCGAATGTGCTTCAAGATTTGAGTGGGGGTGGATCTAGTATTGCTCCAATCAAGTCGCTGCTGTTTTTACGGTCCATTTGTCCGAAATCTCTAAACATTTCCCATGCGTGCCATTGGTGATCTAGTCTAAAAACCTGCTCCAGCGAGAATATTTTGCCTGTAAAAGTTAGGAGCAGTCACTGGTTTTAGGGAACGATACAGCTGAATTGAGAAGGGTAATGATGCTCAGATTGAACATCGATATGAACTTATCCTGCTCTGTCCGATTCGGATTCACCCACGTTTTACTTTGTTACCTGAGGTTGGCTTCATTGTTGCCAATGCTTGTCTAGGATCGGCCAGGTTTCGACGCTCAGAATCGGTGTCTCTAGTGCATCCAAAGGGGTGTCCGTGAACAAGAATGAAACCGGTGTCTCTAGTGCATCCAAAAGGGTGTCCGTGAACAAGAAAGAAACCGGAAAATTCTGTTGTAGATAGGATTTGATTGTCCGACAAATTCCCATGATCAGGTCAAGGTTGAAATGAGATCCAAAGGACTTGAAGACATGAACTTCGACACCTACAGATAATGACCATTTAGCTTAAGAAAAATACACGACCTTTTGGCAATTGTCGCAAAGTTAAACATCAACTTTCAAACATCTCTGAAGCACACGCAAACCTTGTACCGTTGCTGTAAATCGAACGCGGACTTTAAATCATCTCGGAAGAATTACATAAGAGCTCCCTCAAGAAATCAATCCGACTAAAAAAAAAAGGGAAGCCCCTTGCTGGTCAGTTATCAAATCACAGCGGACCGTCCATACTTTCTTGATTGATAGATCACCGGGAAAATTATCCAAAAATATCTTAAATCTAGTATATTTTTTTCAATTCAATCCCAAATCTCCCTCTCTTTTTGACCCCCCAAAAAAAAATCTCAAATCTCTTAATTTTGCCGATTGAGCCCTAATCCTTTATAAGTTTCGTCAATTGAGTCTATCCGACTAATTTTGGCCAAAAATTAGTGGCGTGGGAACTGGCTACCCATGCCCGCCAAGGGGAGTGCCGCCCAAGCCTGACAAGCCTCACTAGGGGGCCAATGACTTCCACCGGCCATCGATGAGGCCCAATAGACCAAAACAAAAAAAGGTAAAAAAGAAATTGAAGGAAACAATTAATAATAAAATAATTTTAAAAGTAATATTGAAATATTATGAAAAAATATCTACATCAGCGCGGCCGTGCCACATGGGATTATCGAAGTCCATGTCAATAATTTCCGACCCAAATTTGATCAAATGGATTCAATTGCAAAACCCAAACAGATTGAGAACTCAATCGGCAAAATTTCAAAAATTTATGATTGAATGGACAAAAATATAACAAATTTAGGAATTTTTAGACAATTTTCTCCACCACTGTTATCTACTTCCAAACTATGAGCCAACCAATGTCTTGCATTATGTGCATCCACTGTTGTTCGGCTTCGTATAAATGTTGTTTAATGTGGCTGTTTTTTTTTGGTAAGGATTGTTTAATGTGGCTGTTCTTCTACGCAACAATCAATTTTCATCATGACGTACCATACGCTTGTAATTTATGGAAAAAAGTTATCCAATCACTCCTAAATCTACCATAAAAGTGCCAATTCGTTCCCAAACCTTTTAATTTTGCCAAGGTAGTTCGAAACTTTTGTGTTAAACTTCAATATAGTCATTCTAGTCAATTTTAAAATCGATGGTGTGGCTTGTGCGACACGCCGTTCCGTCAGCGATTTCTGGTAAAAGTTAGACGAAAGAAATATATTTGAATTTAAAGCAGAGATTTCAAATTCAATTGATAAAATTAAAATATTTAAAATTGAATTGATATCATTACATCACGTTTATCACCGATTTGGAAAATTCTCTGGTAAGTGAAACATAATTGCTTTGAGGGGGGAGGGGGGGTGTTATCATGATCCGCTTTTGGCATCCCCACAGCAAAAATATGTTTTGGCTCCCCAGCAAGAGTCAATACCTTGGAATAATAAATCACCTAACACGTAATTTGTCTATGATTCATCTGTCATCATCATCACATAATGCCTGGATTTAGTCAAAACTGGGGCATGCCATAGTACATCCAAAAAGAGAAAAGATCTTTGGTCTTTGACAATTTGGTCCTCATTCCCAATTCTCATTCCATGAAATTCTCTCCGTTTGTCTGTCGTCAAATTTTCCACAAGGGCCGTCACGTTCATGCAAAGAAGAAAATGAAAGGAGGGGGCGATGGAAAACAGCTAAGACCAAGTCAATTAGCTAGATGACAACACCCCAATTAGTTCATTTAGTATTCCGGCCCTATAATTTAGCGCAAATCAAAAGAAGGTATCTACATCCGGGATAATAGAGGGTTTTTTCCGATTTATTTTTTTTTTAAAAAAATTATTTACAAAATTAGATTTTAAAAAATAATTACAAATTTGGGTCTCGCGCCAGAGACAAAGTTGATCTCTGCACAAAGCGGCACGCTTGCGCAAGTGGCCTCTACTAGCAAGCATCCTTGATTTTTTTTTTCCTAGAAGCCACGCACTTTTTTTTTTGCTAGAAGTCACGCTTGCTTTTGTGCAGCTTGCTACTACACAAACAAAAAAAAATTATATTTATTATTAATTTGCGATAAATTTTATTAGTGACGAATTTTACGACGAACGTGTAGTTAGAAATGTACGTTGTATATTTTCCGACGAAACATCATATTTGTTGCAAATTTCGTCACAAAATGTGTAACGTACATTTCCAATGACACATTCATCGTAGGATTCGTTGCTAATAAAATTCATCGCAAATTCATCGCTAAGAAATTTATTTTTTTGTATTTGTTGCCAATTTGCGACGAATTTCTACGTTATATATTTTGCACAAATTTCGTCATGCGACACGTTTATATTTTGTGACAGACTCATGCGATACTTAGTGTGCTTCATGGTGATGTCTAACGTGTCGTTAAAAATATAGGCTTTATATTTTGCAACAAACGTGCCGCACATTTCATCGCAAAATATATACTTTGAGTATTGGGCAAGACCCGTGGCAAATGCCTCACAATGCGTTTGTGACTTTTGTGGGACTCAAAGTATATATTTCGCGACGAAATTTGCGGTACGTTTGTTGCAAATATATAGTTTAGAAATTAATTGCATATTGGTGACAAATACAAAAAAATAATTTTTTGTCTAGAAATATAAAATAATTGAAAAACGAAAAAAATATTTTCACTAAGAAAATTACCGAAAAAAAAAAAATTCGTGCTAATTTGCAACGAAACATCATATTGGTTGCAAATTTCGTCAAAAAATATATGACGTGCATTTCCAATAACACATTCGTCGTAGAATTCGTCACTAATAAAATTCATCACAAAATAATAATAAATATATTTTTTTTGTGCAGCAATAAGCTGCACAAAAGCAAGCGTGGCTTCTAGAAAAAAAAAAGAAGAAAGCAAGCACAAAAAGAAAAAAAGCAAGCAACTTGCTTGCAGAGGCCACTTGCACGCTGCACAAAGTAGCGCGCAAGTGGTGGCACGCTACACAAAGCATCACACAGGACTCAAATCGGTAATTATTTTTTTAACCTAATGTTGTAAATAATTTTTAAAAAATTAAATCAGAAAAAAACCCAATAATAGACATATATGTGGAAATTATAACTTGTTTTGGACTTAATTCAAGAGGGCATTCAGAGTAAAATAAATAAAAAAATATGAGCTCCTTTCTTTGTTGATGTATGAAACCTTCGTAACAAGGAGATCCGAGAATGAGCTCGTTCAAAAGTCTGAGTCTACCGACGTATTTAACCGGACTCATTTTCACTCAAAATTTTTAAGGCAATTAATTATACTACATAAGCCAACTGGAGTATACTCATTTTGACAGAAGAAAAAACTCGGGTATATATCTACAATTTATTTTATTAGCTCATGCCATCAACTACGCGAGATTCCTCGCTGTTGCGGATCAAATCCGTCATTGTTCTCTCTTGTTGAACCTGTGAAACCGACAGTGACGATTCAAATATAGAGAACCCCGTCTAATTCCTTGCCGTCAATTATCAGGCACGAAAAGTCAAAGGTTGCTGCTGGGACCCACTTCATGCATCAACTTTCTCACATATCACCTGGATCAAACAGGTGGCCACGGCCACTTTGGTCAAGTTGTAAAAAATTTCGACAGGAAAACGTGGGACTACCCCCGAAATGAGCAAGGTCAATGCGTGCATGTATGTCCCTGCCTTGATTTACGGTCTCTTTCGAGAGAGAAATTATTCGAAGTTGGTGAACGAGAGCTGGAACCCCGGAACCACCAAAAGAAGAAAAAAAAAACAAATAATAACAAAGGGCATGGCGTCTTGAAGAGGAACATATGGCTGGGATTACAAGCAAATTCGAATGAAATGTCAAACCTCCAATGTTTTTTTCCTTGTAATGGAGAAAGCTCACGTGGATGGATGTTTTTACTCGATATAGATTGCTTGGAACTGAACCAGCTGTATCATATGGCATGTACATGCAAAAAAGCAGTACCAATATGACTTGCTAATTACGCCAGTGCCTCTGTGTAGTTAAATTTCTCATTCTGGAATGGTTATTTGTTCCACTTTCGGAGTTTTCAATCAATGCAGGGGGTCACAAGAGATAGAAGATCAGCTGGTGCAAGGTTCAGTAATGATTCCCAGAAGAAGAGCGGGTTGAGTTCTTCAGTACCAGTGTGGCACCACCTTCATGTGTCCCTTTCCCTGACTTCCCCAGATGGGATCTGTACGATCAGCGCTTTGATCGCAATCGTACACAAGAGAGGTTGATCTCACTTTAATTACTCGGCTTATAATCTTACAATGATTTTGATTCGTGGGTGTGACACGAGTAAACGATTCTCTTTAGGTTAACCTAGAAAGTTAGAATGAAATGGGCCACTCCCAACGTCTTTCTTTGAACGGACCTCTCAGCACTACATTCTGAGGAGCAGGTTGAGAGCTGTGAGTTCACTTTTGTTTGTTGAAAAGCAAAAGAACAACCCCCTCTTCATGGACTTCATTGCATCACGAGATTTCAACAGCACATGATAGGGAGATTAATCGTTTATTTGGTCATTTGATAGTATCACGTGACGGTACTGATGTATTCATAAGGATTGTCATTCTTAGGAATAATCCATCACCCAGTTCCTTCCTCTTTCCACTTAATTACCGCTTGTTGAGAATGGACGCGTGTCTACTTCTCCTTGTGGAATTGGTGAAATCTTGAAAACCGTAGCTCTTCAATGGATCATATCCCTTCCTGTCAAAGAGCAACCATGTACAAGTCAACTGCGGACGCAAAGGGGTCTATGGGTCTTTAGCGTCGGCTCCGAGGCATCGAATTATGTGCACATCTGTTGTGATAAGCACCAAAAATGTGGTTTTCGGAATAACGTGGACACGGCTTTAACTTGGTCAAACCAATATGTCATGTTTGAGGCTCTTTCGCTGGGGTTTGCGTCTTCTACTTGGAGACGGTGCCTACTATTGAAAAGCATTGTACTGATACAAAGCTAGATTGTGTGGGATTCTACTCTCTTGACATCATTAGATCTGTTGAATTTGTTTGCTGAAGCCACCATAATTGATTCAATAACTTTTGCATGTTATTATGTCAGCATCTTTGAATTTCAAGTCAGTTTCAGCTCATGCATAACATGCAAGATTAATCATTCAGTGAGACTAACCTAGACTCTTTTTACTTCAAGGAAACAAGAACCTCCATTGAGCCGGAAAAACAAAAAAGTGCACGTCCTCAATAATCTTGGCCCACCAAGCATTGTGAATGAGGGACTTTATGAATTTAGAAAGAACAAATGATAACATTTTCAAATAAACTGATGAACATTTTTGACAGCAAATGAGGCAAGTAGGCTTTGGTAAACGCAAAAGATGAAGAAAGAGAGAAAGAAAGACACCAACCTAATAAATAGGAGAAGGGCTTTTGGTATGTTGACGACTTTGGCACTCCACAGAGGAGAGAGAGAGAGTAAGGTCAAACCGGAGCAGGTGGAGTTATGTGTGTGTTTACAGATTGAACAATGATGGCAATTCTCTGTCTTACCTCCTTTTACAGTAGTCTCTTCTCATGGATGCAATAACTTTTGACCTTTGATGCAGGAGCAGATCAGAATCAGAGATTTTTTGAGTATGTCTTCCATTATAAGAGTCTCTCTCTCACACAGACACACAAGTTCAGATATGTCCTTTCCCTTCTAAAAACACAGCAAACAGCAGAGCTTCAAAAGAAGTAACCCACATCCTAAGTCCAACCCTCTGTCTGCATCTCGTGGATCAGTTAGCAGAAGCAAAGGCAAAGCAAGCTAAAGTGGGATGGCTACATGCGATAACTCCACATTCATGTAAGGCAGCGGGGGGGTGTCGAGTTTGAGGGCGTTTGTAAGAGAGGTACCTCCTTTTGGGAGATGATGACACCGATATAAGCACGGTGTATCGCAGCAAAGAGACGGGTTGCTCATAGCAACAAATTTTTTAGTGAAAGTTTCACTTCGAGAGAGAAAGAGAGGGAAGGAGGGAGGGAGATTGATGGGGGGAGTGAGGCAGTACATAAGATCGAAGGTGCCACGGCTGAGATGGAGTCCGGAGCTTCACCGCTGCTTCGTGCACGCTGTCCACCTTCTCGGCGGTCATCGCAGTTGCGTATTGCATGGATGTCCTCTCTTCTTCGTAATTTGATTGATTTGTTTTCACTTTCAATGCTTGTATGCTTTGTGTGATGTGCTTCCCAATGATTGTATTCCAATCTTTACATGTATCTCAGAGGCCACACCCAAGATGGTTCTTCAGCTCATGGACGTGAGGGGATTGACCATTTCCCATGTCAAGAGCCATCTCCAGGTCAATAGGTTTCGTAAGGTTTTTTCAGAAGTTATTAGTGATGTTTTTGGACAAAACCTTTGCTGAGTGTTTGAATAAAGCCGACAACTTTTGATGCTACTTGATCTTCTCATTAGTTCAGAGTCATGTACTCAGAATTCGTCCCGACACTTTGAAAGGCTCATTCTTAGTAAGCTTCTCATTAACCATCTGTATTTCTCTGATCTCCGTCTCCCGCAGATGTACAGGAGCATGAGAAATGACTCGGGCAGACCACAAGGTAACTTAGCTACAACAACAAGCCGCAAGGCGTGTCTTGGTGTTGATTTCAAAACTTCATTTCAAATCTAGTACAGTGCATGCCCTAATTAACGGCATATTTTCTACTTCAGTGTGGATGTTGCATTTCAACATCTCTTAGTGACCGCCCATCGTCACTTCATTTATTGAGCTCTGGCTAAAACAAAATGTGCTTACCAAATTTCACAAGTTAGAGCTAATCACCAAGCAACCGGCGAGGGAGACAGCCCCCGCCAGCCCTCCTCTCGGTTATAGGTCACATAGAATTTTGGATACGGATACTCAGAAATACTATGTACATATGCCTAGAATCACAGACTTCTCTTTTTGAATCTTTGTTTTTATATACTGACCTGAGTAAACACCATTTGTTCGCGGTGACAGATAGGAGTCACAAAAGTGCTGGACAAGAAAGACCTTTTGAAGATGATGAACCTGATGGGTGCATAATAGTCGAACAACCCGAACCCGGCGACAGAAACATTCTTCACGCATCCTCGAAACCCAGCAAAGGAGGCTCGCCGGAATCGGATTCTCGGTCGTTCATGCACTGCGCCTTTGATTCACTCGGTTGTATGGCGGAGGCGGCGGCGGCGGCGACCACAAGTTTGGTGGCAACTTCATGCACTGATCTGCAGATGATGATCCAGCCCGAGTATTATGCAGTGGCAGAATCTAATTTTCTCCAGGTACGCGCGAAAAGGTCCTCCAAAGCCTAAACCTATTCTTGTATATTTATGCGGTTTAAAATAATAATTTACGTAATGAGAAATATCTCGATCCTGGGAAATCACTCTAGGAAAAAGAGCGCACATGTTACGCATGAAGAGAAATAGTGAAAAAATCAAATTAATAAAAAAGTTATATGTAAACATTTTAATACAGCTTTGAAACTAATTAATCAAATTTTGGTAATGCTTGACAATCATTAAAGAAACTTTAATGACTTAAAAAAGTCGGTCTCGTTAAAAAAAAAAAAAGCAAAAGCCGAAATTGGTTTGGTCTCATTGAAAATCTTAATAGGGTTAACTTTAATGACTTAAAAATATGTGTAAGTTTATGGAAAAACATTAAATGAACTCATCTTAATGCAATTGCGTAGTGTTAATACTGGTCTTAAGGTCGAATGCGCATTTTGACTGCCGCTCAAATTATAGTGGATTGATATGTGAGAAGTTTAGTCGTATTATATCTTTCCTCACTACTAATCTTGTGGGATTTCTTCCATAATTGCAGTTAATTTCCATGATTAGCTCAATCACAGGCCAATGTTTTTTTTTTTTTGGTCGAAACGGGCCAATGTATAATTCCTACCCAATGCTCCCTGATTTCAAATTCAATGTTGTAATATTAGCTGATGAGATTGTTCGCGCCTGTGCATTGGCATGTATATGAGGGTGCATAACGGCGTTCGTCCTATCAAGTAAATTCGAAATTGTTCCGTATCGATTCTTTCTACATTTTATCTTATTCAAACAGATAGCAAAACCAGAGGAAGTTCAAGATCACGTGCCACGAAAGAAGACGAGACGAACCGGCACAAGGAGAAGTGATGCCAGGCAACTCAAAGATGTCGACGGCCATGGCTGCGAGTTGTCGCTATCTCTGTCGCTTCCGACGAATATTCAACCTTCTTTGCAGAGAAGCAACACGTCCTCAGAGAGTGGGATCAGCGAGGCAATATCTTCAACCTCGTCCCCGAAGCTCTCCTCCTACTCACCCTTTGAAAAGCCTCGTGTCAACTTGGATCTATCCATTGCTTTATCCGGCGCATAATTCATCTGATCTGTTTCTTCCCTCAATTCTTGCTGTGTTTAGTTCCTTCCCTGAAGCATTTGTTCTGTACGTACTAACTCGTTGGCTTCAAAAGACTCTTAGATTTTGAATAGATTTTCTTGTCCCTGGAAGAGCAACGTCGTCCCAGTTGATGGGCTCGTCATAGTTGCGCGTGCTGATGTTTTCGCGCTAAGGGAAGTGAGCACAGTTTGTCAATACACTGAGTTCCAAATCCGGTGCACTCCTCTGGTGACCTGTTATCCATAACTGCTTGGTGATTCATGTTATAGAATATAATCTGCTTGACTTGGTAATCAATGGTGCAGAATACAAGTGGATTTGCTGAGAATGATTTTGATCTAGTTCATGGTCTATTAGAAGTAGAAGGCATTATGGTGGGATCCTTGCGGACAGAAAAAATTACAATATGATTTGAGTGAAATTGCTTCTTCGATCCATACCAAGGAATCATTAGATATGATGCAAAGCAGATCTTTCTATACGAAAAGTATGTATGGGAACGAGGGCAAGAGCTAGTTATACATGAATGAGCAAGAGCCAGTTATAATCAGCCTCTGAGGTAGCAATCCTTCACTAAGTGTCACAGAACAAGGGGGCACATCTTCAACAATGGATGCCAGAACAATTGTCTGATCAAGGAGTCTTTAGAATGAGGATATCAGATGATCTTTCAAAGTAATTTTTTGACGATTGTTGCCATCAATTATTCAATAGGAAATGCACTCTTGTTTAGGTAAAATTGAGTAAATAATCACAAAATCATAGTTGACTAGCATATCCGACACCAACACTGCATTTTGCCAGTTCTTCATGGAGAGATATTTCAGCTCTAAAGGAGAAAACAAAAATAAAATGTAGTTTAGTCTGGGTCGAATATGAGAGCACCACGACACTGAAAGATAAAACAGAAAGATCAATATTGCTCCCCAAATCCCAATATGTTCTAAAGCATGAAGAAATTATTATTCCTACTCCTCACGGAGGCCAACCTTTAGCCCAAAACAAGTTAAGATGTCAACTTGCATGGACTGGAACTTTTCATGGACGTGACAATATCAACCTCTTGCATCTTCTGAAAGCCAACTAGCATGAATGGATTGCAGTTGGATTCTGTTGTTTCATCTCTTCATGGTTCTTTGGAATCCAAGGCCAGAATCACGAGCAACTTCCATTTGGAGATTGCACAGCTATGAGTTGCTGCTAAAGTCCAACAGCTTACTTATTCTTTGACTTAGCCTGACGAGCCAACGCCTTGACACACAATCGTGGCTTTGTAGTGACCAGTTTTTGTGGAAGAACTGATACTGCAGCCACCAATGACCTACTAGGAACAGCCGAAAGGGGTAGCAGCTCAACCAGAACAGAAATCTGCAATAAAAGATGTCAGATAAACATGAGAGAGAGAGAGAGAGAGAGAGAGGACGACGAGGAGGGGGAGGGGGGTTGAGCTCTACCTCGGGGTTTTTAAGATCGACAACTGAATCTGATATAGCATCCTTAACCGCTGCAGCTACAACTTCAAAGCATTTGTTGCGGTCCAACAAAGGTAGTAGATCAGAACCATCAGATTTATCCTTTGAATTCTTCCGCACCGTCTCTTCAAGTCCTCTTCTATTATATCCAACTGCAAACTAGAGGCCAGTGGAAGAGCCATTCTACTCGTGAGCAAACAGATTCACAAGATGGACCAATTTATGAGGATGCATAATGAGATCCTAACAGCTTCAATTCGATTGAAGGGTAAGAAGCAACAGTTAAAACAGATTAGGATATGAAATCATCAAGTGTCACACTAAAAAAGAACACAGAAAGAGGGAAGGGACTAAAATGATAAATAGATAACTAGATCTTCTTATGATACAGATAGAACGCATACCTTTATTGGTAATGCAAGTCTGCTTGGCCTATCCTTTAAAAACTTGAGAACAAGCTTTTGAACAACAGTCCTTAGGTCTGGCTCATTCAAACTGCATGTAGCTTGGATAGGGAAAATTCGATGACACCAACTGCACCGGAAAAACCGACATCTTTAATTGGCATTCAAACAAATACATCCTAAAACGCAGTTTGAACCAAAAGTTAAGAAAATAAAGTCAGAGTTCACTGAGATAACATTCATCAAAATTTAAAATAATACATTTTTTGAAGGATCACTTCAATCTAAAATTCTCACAATTTGCAAAACGGCAGTCAGTTTAATCAAATGCCAGCAACAAATACATAAGAAATTATGTCCAGAAGCTACAAGTTTCAGGGAATGAGGAAAATACTTGGTGCATTTTCCACAACCAAAGATCCACGAAAGTCCTTTTTTCTCCATTTTTTTTGGACAACAATATCAGCAAAGATGTCTCCTTCAAATAAAAGGGCTTTCATTATTATTCTTCCCGCCAGCCAAAAAGCACATTTGCAATATGTCGAGTTCTTCGCAATGCACGCTTAACTGCGTTTGTAGGGTACACTAATGGGCAATTAGATGGCCTTTATTATATAAAAATAGTATTTCAACAGATAAAAACGATAATGAACTTTGGGGCGGATTTAAATGTTACATATATGATATTCAGGAGAATATGGGCATTTATTGTTAAAAAAAACCACCAAAATATCTAAAGTAAAAGTCAAAAGCACTACGCTGTCATAAGTAGCATAATATGCAGCAATCCGATTATACTAGAGCGGGTAGAGTTTAAGCTGATCAAGTAAACTATATGTGCCTCATTGAGGGTTATTTGCACATCTGTTTTTTCTTTTCTTTAACCTTCAACTTAGAGGACTCATCCATCAATGCCAAGTTTCGCTGTCATATATGGATAAGAAGTTATGTCAAGTAAAATATATATGCCTCATTGAGGGTTATTTGCACATCTGCTTTTTCTTTTCTTTAACTTTCAACTTAGACGACTCATCCACCAATGCCAAGCTTCACTGTCATATGTGGTGCAAGAAGGTCTATGCAACAGCAGTGACTCCTAGCAAATTGCCCAATCCTAGAGTATCAAGCCAGGTAGGAAATGCATGTTATCAACTAGGGATCCAGTGTCTAATGGCAAGGAAAAGAAAAACTCACTGTGGGGAACTCGAATCTGAAGATCCTAGGGAATCAATAATATCAGACACAATTTGAATGGTGTCGGCTGAATCCTCATGGGGGGATGTAAAGAGAAGCAAACCACTCCCTGTCAACTTTACTAATGAAAGTGTTTGAGATTTATTCGCACTGATGTCTTCCTCTGTTTGAGAAGATACATCCTCTGAAAGCTTACCTGCCAGTTGAATACCAAAGTCGGAGGCAGTGAGACAAAGTTTTGCAGATATCTAAGTACGTAGTGATTGGGTTTTGACCAGAAGAGCACCATCCACGTTGCGATTCTGATCTGTTGAATGCCCACCCTCGGCACCATCGGCACCATCGGCACATTCCTTATCCAATTCCTCAGGACAAACTTTCCTTCTCTTAGGAGTTAACTTTGCATCAGCAATCTCCAAGTTATTACCCTCCCTAGCAGCAAATGTCCCATAACACTGCAAATTCATTCATTACAATGCTAAGGATGATGAAATTTCACTATCCTAAACAGTAAAAAGAAAACCCATTCATTGAGCTATTTCATATTTGTTCCCCGTGAACCAGTCTAAGATCAGGATCACTAATCAATGCAAATTACACTTACTCAAGGGAGACCCAACACTTCACTCTAAGCTTCGAGCATAAATGAAACATACACTTACTCAAACCCATTTGTAATTAATCACTATCATCTCATTCAGTCATGCTTAAAATGTTTAACTTTAAGAAGGCAATGAAACCTTTTCAAGGAGGCATATGGCTTCTTTCGTTGCGCTCTTCTCCCTCTCTGAAGAAAGGAAAAGGAACCAAAAAGAAGGCGTTAACCTAAGTTTCAATCATCGAATTGACAACTAAAAGCGAAGGAGAGATGGTACACTGATGGTGCAGCTAATGAGGAAGCCGGAGTGCGAGCGTCGGAGGAGGGACGAGGGGGCGTTGTAGTCGAAGCGAGGGATGCTGATGACAGCTGAGTGCTGCTCCCATGGCGTCATCGTCGTCTTCTTCTTCGCCTTCGCTTCTTCATCGTTGTCTTCTTCTTCTTCCATTTCTCTTTTCTCTCTGCCCTGAGGCGGTTCCATGGTCCAGTTCAAACTCGTCTCCGACTCTCCGCCCAGCCTAGTACCGAGTACCGAATACCGATTGGCGGAACTCCGGCGTTTTCCTTTACAGTGAAAGTTCGACCCGACCACCCGGTTCGTTTTCCCGAAACGACTAGACCGGTATCCACTGTACATCCAAATATTTTCCAAACTTATTTTTGATAAAGGATGAGATTATACTTGGGGTTAATACCACGAAAAATCTTAAATTGATACATCAGTAATAAATTTATCTCAAATTATTTTTTTTACTACGAAAAATCCAAAATCGATATGCCTGTGACTAATTTACCTCAAGCTATTTTTTTACCACAAAAACCCTTAAGTAGCACATATGTGATAAATTTATTCTAAATTAAATTTTTTGATCACGAAAAATTTCAAATTGATACAATTATGACAAATTTACCCTTCGTTAAATTGGGTTAACATCATGAAAAATCCAAAATTGATATACTAATGTTAAAATGGTACATTTGTGAACTGTTACAGGTCATCCAACTCAGAAATTTAAAGCTCAAATTTAAGAAAACTAATGTATGGTAAATTTGTTACAAGTAAAACAGTTTGAGATTTTTTATGATCAAAAAATTAGTTTGAGTGAATTTATCATAGATGTACGAGTTTGGGATTTTTTGTAGCATTAACCCTTATACTTAATTATAAAAGCACAAGATTTCTAATTTGATTGTTTATTTAGCCTGTAACTCCAATCCAATACATTGGCGCTAATTGGACGCCGATCGGCGCCAGCGTGAGAATTTTGAATTAGTATTTATCTATTTTTATTTTATTTATTTTTGTTTTTTCTTCTTCTTCTTCCTCCATTGACGAGGGGGCAGAGGCAAGGGTGACCATGTCGTCATTGGGCCAAGTCGAGTTCGCCCAATGATGGCGAGGTCCCAATGACGGGGAGGTTGAGCCTCGCCCAATCATGGGGAGGCTTGGCTTCGGCAGAATTGGACTAGCCCGGCTCTCGCCCTTGATCAATCGCCGATCTCGTGATAGGCTGGAGGAAGAAGGTAAAGCAAAAGAAAAAGAAAAAGAAAGGGAAAGAAAAGAAAAAATTAATTAATTAAAAAATAGTATTATTAAAATTGTCGTGTCTGCGTTGATTGATAAAAGTTGACCGAATGAATTGAATTGACAAAAATGCAAAATGTTCAGGACTAAATTGACAAAAAAGAGTTTAGAACTGAATTGACACAATTGCAATATATTTATAACATTTTTTTATAATGTTTTCTAATTTCTTGGATATCTCTAATGCAGCAACTCAACTCTCACGAAAGACCCCTAATATTCATGTTCCTATTTTTGTTGCGTGAAGAGAATGTATATTATTGGTTCTTCAATTTTGGCTCAGTACATGATATCATTTTTTAACTTTTAATATGTTAGATATGGTCCTTGAGCTATCCTTAAATATTTGATGTAATATTTAAAATTTTAATTTATTCAATCTAATCTATCAACTAATCGATAGCAAAGTCAAATCAGTCGTTCGATTACTATTCATAAGTATTCCTAATTGCACTATTACCCATATATTTGGATGTCTTTTTTTATTTCAGTTAATTTCCTAAAGCAACAAAAGTTGGGTTATCTTTTTATTACCTTTTACGCTTTTTGTCTCTATTAATATTACAATAGCTTCATATAATTCCTTTAACTTGTGAATTCTACACAGTAAAAATAGAACCTCATTTATAGCAGTATCGGGTGATATTAAAAAAACTATTCCTACTATTCTAATAATCTAGTTTACGGATTTGACTAGATTTAACTAAGAAAACATGGAAATAGAAAAACTTGAAAATTTTATCTATCTAAATTTTATATGACAAGGCAAGCTGGTCAACCATTGCCTCATCAGATTTAGCACGGCCGCCGAGGCTCGAGCTTTGCCTACGATGGGGCCAGCGACCCGCTGACACAGAAGGAAAAATAAAAATAAAAGAGAAAATAGAGAAATAATCAAATCTTCAATTTTTTTTTTTAAAAAAGAAAGAAAAAAAAAACTAATAATAGAGAATTATTAAAAGAAGTGGACAAAGAAAATTGATTTTCCTTACTGGACTGCAGAAAATATTTTTCGATTCTTTTTCAGATTTGAGCCGAATAGTGAAGAGCATCATTACCTTCCTAGAAAATGACTTTCTGGAAAACATCATTCGGAAACCCTAAATAAATGCTTAGATGAAACTATCACAAGAATTATTGCAAGTCCGAAAACTCACATCACTTTTTTTACCCAACATCATTTTCAACAACACTTTTATTCCAAACTTATTGAATTCGCAGTAGACGCACACAAAGATACATCACTTTCACCCAAAAAAAAAAAAAAAAACTCACGAGTTTTCAAACGCATAAGGCAAAACACATCACTTGCCAAACGAATAAGGCAAAACACATAATTAGGACCCCCCAACTAACCTTATGCATTCCATGCATAATCACTTGAGGACGACCCTCAACTCACCTAATGCCCTTGGACTTATAATAATCAACTCCGTGTAAGACAGTCATTATAAATCGACTTTGCTCCCTTTCTCTCTGCCGTTCCTTTGCTCTCCCTCTCCCTCTTTCTCCATATGTCTATACGAATCCGCAAATGCCTGTCTGTCATCGGTCATGATCAAAGGAGGAACATGCATGCCGCACTCACCTTCATCATTCCAGCTCTGCTCAAACTTCATTATTGTGAAGTACCAAGGGACGCCCAATTCTCCGTTTGAAACCCGACCCAGTCACCTTCTTCTCCATCTCTGCTCTCCTCCTCTTTTGCTCCTTGTACCTTCCGCTCGATGCTCATTTACCAGCATTTAGTATTGCTTTCGGTGCCCACATCTATCACTTCCTCACGATCCTGTCCTTTTCCCCTCTCTATAGCTTTCCCTACTTCGTCGTTGTTCCGAGGCCTCTCCTCCTTTCTCCTCTATCTGCCGTTGTACTCTCTGTAGCTCACTTGTGCGGTCTCCTTCAGAAACTCTTAAATCTGGCAAGGCAAAAGATTCTGGCATTTTTGTATTGGTCCGTTTGTTTGGCCATCAACTGCAGAGGGGAAGAGCACCACCGCTTCTCCCACATACCATGGCCAATTCGTATCTCACATTACAATAGTAGTACCTGCCAGAGTTCAACCCTCATCATCAGTAGCAGAAGAAGAAACAAAGGAAACAGAAGCAGGAAAAAGACACGAGTAACATTACATGTATGAGGTGTTTACTTAGATTTGCATACTCAGAAAGTTGCCTTGCTGTGACAATAACTAAAGAAATTTTGTCAGCGTGGAAATGTTGTACATTTGTTTGGGTTTAAGATTTCAACATCAAATCTCTCCTAAACAAAGAATGCAATTACTGATATTGTTGAATGTATTAGAATCTGTGCTATTGGTTACTGATTGGAAAAAACAGAGAAGAAGATTAAAGCCAAAATGTCAGCTGATTGGAGAATTCCAAGCAAATAAAAAATTGATGAAAATCAAGGAGTACACCTTTTTACACGAAGCTACTCGTAGTCGGTTTTTGTACGAGATAGAAAAATTATTAGCCCACGGAAATATTAGATGAACCGATAAGCTCATTAGGTCACTTCGGGTTTTCACACGTGAAACTTAAGCCCCAATTTTCAGTTCTTCAACCCCAGATTAGCCAAATCAAACACTCGCATAACTTCCATGGTCATAAGTAACACAATATGCAGCAATCCTATTATACTATACTTGGGAGAGTAGAATTTTAAGCTGATCAAGTAAAACAGATATGCCTCGTTGAGGCTTAGTTGCACATCTGTTTTTTTTTCCCCCTTTCCTTTAACTTTCAGCTTAGAGGACTCGTCCGTCAATGCCAAGTTTCTCTGTCACATGCAGTGCAAGGAGGTTTATGCATCAGTAGTGACTCCTAGCACATGGTTCAATCCAAAAGTAACAAGCCAGGGTAGGAAACGCATTGATCAACTAGGGAGCCATTTCAGTGTCTAATGTCAAGGAAGGGAAAAGAAAAACTCGCTCTGGGGAAGTCGAATCTCCAGATCCCAGCGAATCAATAATATCATACAATTTGAATGGAGTAGGCTGAATGCTCACGGGGGAATGTAAAGAGAAACAAACCACCGCCTGTCAACTTGACTAATGAAAGCGCTGGAGATTTATTCACACTGCTGTCTTCCTCTGTTTGAGAAGATACAGCTTCTGTAAACTTACCTGCCGGTTGAATAGCAAAGTGGGAGGCAGTTAGACAATGTTGTGCAGATATCTAAGTACATAGTGATTGGGTTTTGACCAGAAGAGTACCATCCTCATTAAGATACTGGTCTTTCAAATGCCCACACTCAGGCACCAATGGCACCTTCCTGATCAGTTCCTCAGCACATACTTTCCTTCTCTTAGCAGTTAACTTAGCATCAGCCACCTCCAAGTTATTAATCTCCTTGGCTGCAAATGTCCCACAATAATGCAAAAGCATTCATTCCAATGCTAAGGATGATGAAAATATCATTATCCTAAATAGGAAAAGGAAGACCCATTTTATTGAGCTATTTCAAATTAGTTCTACATGAACCAGTCTATGATCAGGATCACTAATCAATGCAAATTACACTTACTCAAAGGAGACTCAACACTTCACTCTAAGCTTCGAGCATAAATGAAACATACACTTACTCGAACCCATTCGTAATTAATCACTACCATCTCATTCAGTCATGCTTAAAATGTTTTAACTTTAAGAAGGCAATGAAACCTTTTCAAGGAGGCATATGGCGTCTTTGGTTGCGCTCTTCTCCCTCTCTGAAGAAAGGAAAAGGAACAAAAAAGAAGGCGTTAACCGAAGTTTCAGTCATAGAATTGGCAACTAAAAAGAGAAGGAGAGATGGTACACTGATGGTGCAGGTGATGAGGAAGCCAGAGTGCGAGCATCGGAGGAGGGAAGAGGGGGCGTTGCAGTCGAAGCAAGGGATGCTGATAACAGCTGAGTGCTGCTCCCATGGCATCATCGTCATCATCGATTTCTACAGGATGCTGATGACAGCTGAGTGCCGCTCCCATGGCGTCATCATCGTCGTCGATTTCTTCTTCTTCTTCTTCTTCTTCCATGTCTCTTTTCTCTCTGCTCCGGGTCTGTTCAATAGTCCAGTTCAAGCTGTTGCCCGTTGATGATCTGGTACACTGCCTCCTTGGGGATCGATTCCTCCGGCATCTTGAACCCGGATCAAGATCCATCCGACCATAACGAACATGTGTTGACGATGAACATTTACAAGGAAAGTATCGGAAGCTCGAGCTATGGGAGAACGGGCTAGACTGAAGAATCGCACGCATCACCTGGGGAGGGAGGGAGGTCCGGACATAGCGTGACGTGAACATCGCATGGACGGAGACATCGGATTGGGAGGCTGTTTTGGAGAGAACCATGGTGGCAGAGAAGTAGATGACTTTTGGGGCTTATGTAAGAGAGACTCGAAAGTCTTTGCGGATTTACATATCCATTTCACAAGAAATGTCATTTTTTTACCAGAAATTTGAAGGATCCGAAATAATTTCTGCAAAAGAGAACTAGGAGTTGAATATTGATGCACCACTAATACCGGATGCGCTTGGACTTATAATAATCGTCTCCGCGTACGACTACATACATACATTATAAATAGACTGCACTCTTTCCCTCTGCTCTCGCCTCCCGTCCTTCTCTTCCTCTATCTCAAGACATTCGCTCTGCCGTCACTTTGCTTCCTCTTCCCTCTGTATATCTATACAAATCCGAAAATGCCAGTCATTGGTCATGATCAAAGGACGGACATGCAGGCCATACTCACCTTCATCGTTCCAGCTCTACTCAACTTCATTACTGTGAAGTACCAAGGGAGGCCTAACTCTCTGTTTGAAACCCAACCCGTCACCGTATTCTTCTCCATCTCTGCTCTCCTTCTCTATTGCTCCTTGTCCCTTCCGCCTGTTGCTCATTTACCAGCCTTTAATTCTGCTTTCGGTGCCCGCTTCTATCACTTCCTTATGATCGTGTCCTTTTCCCTCTCTATAGCTTTCCTTACATTGTTGTTGTTCCCAGGCCTCTCCTTCTTTCTCCTCTATTTGCCACTGCCGATACTGCTCTCTGTAGCTCACTTGTTCGGTCTCGTTCAGAAGCTCGTACATCTGCTAAGGCAAAAGATTCTAGCATTCGTATTCGTCCATTTGCTTGGCCGTGAACTGCAGAGAGGAAGAGCACCACCGCTTCCGCCACATACAACTGCTGATACGTGTCTCGCGTTACAATTGTAGTAACTGCAAAAATTCAACGAGTCATCCTTGGAAGCACACGAAGAAACCAAGGAAACAGCAATCAGGAAAAAACATAAGTAGCATTACACATATGAGATGTTTACTTGGATTTGTATACTAAAGAAAGTCACTGTGACAGTAAATAAAGAAATTTTATTAGCATTTGAAGTATTGTACATCGATTTGAGTTTACGATTTCAACATCAAACTACCAGTAAACAAAGAATGCAATTGCTGATGGTGTTGAACGTATTAGAATCTGTGCTATTGGTTATTGATTGAAAAAAACAGAGAAGAAGATTAAAGCCAAAAGTCAGCTGATTCAAGAATTCCAAGCAAATTGATGAAAATCAAAGAGTACACCTTTTTACATGAAGCTACATATAGTTGCTTGTATGAGATAAGAAGAATCATTATCCATGAAGATATTAGATGAATACATAAGCCCCGTTTTCCAGTTCTTAGGTGACTTCCGGTTTTCACATGTGGAAACTTAAGCCCCGCTTTGATTTCAGTTCTTCAACCCCGAATTAGCCAAAACCAAACACTCGCATAACTTCCACGGTCATAAGTAACCCAGTATGCAGCAATCCTATCAGGACTATCAGTAATCAATGCAATTACACTAATGCAAAGGAGACCCAACTCTTCATTCTAAGCTTCAAGCCATACATCCACCACAAACTTACTCGCACACATTATGCAATTAATCAGCAGCATCTCATTCAGTCTCGCTTAAAAGGTTCAACTTTAAGAAGGCAAAGAAATCTTTCCAAGGAGGGACATGGCTTCTTTGTTCGCGCTCTCCTCCCTATCTGAAGAAATGAAAAAGAACAAAAAAAAAAAAAGGGAAGGTGCTAACCCAAGATTCAATCATCGAATTGGAAACTAAAAAGCGAAGGAGGGATGGGGTACACTGATGGTGCAGGTGATGAGGAAGCCGGAGTACGAGCGTCGGAGGAGGTAAGAGGGGGGCGTCGTAGTCGAAGCGAGGGATGTTGATGACAGCTCAGTGCTTGCTGCTCCCATGTGGATTTCTTCTTCTTCTTCTTCCATTTCTCTTTTTCTCTCTGCTCTGAGTCGGTTCCATAGTCCAGTTCAAGCTGCTGCCCAGTTGACAGATCTGGTACGCCGCCTCCTTGGGGGATCGATTCCTCCAAGCATCTTGAACCCGGATCAACCAGATCCATCCGACCATAACGAACATGGTGTCGACGACGAACATTTAAAAAGGAAAGTATCGAAAGTTGGAGCTATCGGAGAACGGCTTAGACCGAAGAATCGCAAGCATCACCTGGCAAGGGAGGGAGGTCCGGACAAATCGCGAGACGTGGCCAGTTCCACGGAATCTCCGTTTTCGGTTCCATCGGAACCGGAACCGGTCCCTTTGGTGGAGTCGGCCCTAAAGTTTCCGATTTTTGTTTGGAACCGGCATTTTCGGGCCGGTTCTGAATTTTAATTTTTTATTTTTAAAATAATAAAATAAATAAATTATTAATTATAAATTATAATCATCAATCAAATTGTACATTATAATAAAATTTAGGAAAAAAAATAGAGGTGGAATGGGCTTGAACTTAATAAATTATCATTATAGAAAAATCAAAACCCATGTAGTTCTATTACCTTCGATAACCCTAACTTATCTCATCGTCAATCATCTCTACTCATTATTGTGGTGGCGGTAGTGTCTCCACACTTATCACTGAATAATTCGTGTTCTCGATCCAGCTCTTGTTGTCAAAATTTAGCCTTTGTCCAATCATCGACATAAGCTTGAATCTCCACACTTTTTGGACTTAATCTTGAGCGGCAGGGGTCCAAAGTTAATCCTCCAACGCTAAATGATTGTTCAACTGTTACTATTGAAGAAGGGATCGCTAATATTTGTTTCACAGTGAGGGAGATAATTGAAAATTGAGTTAAATGGTTCTTCCACCACTTAAGAATATTGAAATATCATTAAACTCAAAAGCAATTGTTAAATAGCTTTCTAATTTAGAAATACTACATATTAATGTCCCTTTATGTTTTTTTGCCAACTCATGAGCATTTTATGTCCTCTACTAAGTGAAATACATGCATCGTTTTGTGAGACACTATGTTGGGCAGATCTACGTCCACTGTCACTTAAACCATATCTACTAGAAATTTTATTATATAATACTACTATAACTTGTTTAATCTCTGCTGTATAATTGAAATATTTATTGTTTTCATTCAAATGTAAACAATCATAATAATAATCATTCAGATAATCTAATAAACCATCTAATTTAGTACGTAGATCGAAAATAATATCAACTAAATAGACAAGAGGAATGTTCAAATAACAATGCAATCATTTTTCTCGCATTATTAAAATACTCGAAGCTAATTCAGTATCTTTTTCATAATCATTAAAACACTAGCAATATTAACACATTCTATTAAAAATAAATACGTAGTAGGATAATAAATACCAGATAAAGTATTAATAGCATTATTAAAAGCTTTCAAATTTTTTTATAAACGTCCAATGTTGCGGGAATAAAGCAATATCGAGAACGGTATTCAAAATAAATGAACATAATAAATATTTTTAATCAAAAGTTTGTAGAAGCATCTCGTAGGTAAAATTCCAACGAGTCGGAATATCTTTTGGAAATATTTTTGCCATTATCTCATTTTGTTTACAAAATTTTCCTCACTTTTTCATAAGATGAAGATAGCTCCATAAAAATCTAATTGCACTATTGATTGGATAGAGATAAGTCATAAAAGATCGTAAATCATCTTGTACACATAAATTCAAAACATGACAAATACATCTAATGTGAAAAAATTATTTGCCAAAAGAGGGTTTACAAATTTTTTCTAACTTAGGAATGGAAGCATTATTTGCGGCGGCATTATCAAAAACAATTGAAAAAACTTTATTAATCAAATAATATTTTTTAAAACTTTCCAAATTAGTCTATAAATATTATGGACCGTATGTCTTTTAGTAAAAACTCGAAATGCAAGAAATCTTTTTTGAATAACCCAATCATCACCTATCCAATGGCATGTGACACCCATATAAGAATTAATATTCCAAGCATCACTCCAAACATCACTACCTATATGTACACGTCAATTAAATTAAAAAAAAAAGCTTATCAAATCATTTTTTATAAGCTTGTTTAAGTTCGCTTCTAAGAGTAATTTTCGGAACAGATGGTGCTTGCGGAGCCAGCGCAGTATTTATCAAATATCTAAAATTAAAATTTTCACCGGTATTGAACGGAACATGCTCAAGGACAATATATTTAGCTAATGTTTGTTTATAAAGTGCATTAGTGAAATAGAATAAAGGATGAGGGTTAGGATTGGCGAATTCGGAAATTTGTGGTTGATTAGTGTTGATCCCCGCTTGCGTTTGATGTTTTTTAGTCAGATGCCGACGAAATATTTCGTAACCATCTCATTTACCAAGTTTGTATGCCTACGGACAATATTTACAGCTTATATCAAACTTACATTCATTTTCATTTCATATTTTGTTGAAGTGTAGCCATAAGTCGGATTCTTGACTTTTCCGTTCCGGCTCTTTTGTTGTCGACGTTTCTTTGACACCAGTAGGAGGATAAAAACTATCTTGCATTGGGACGTACTCGACGTTGGGATAGGAAACATCATCGTTTTCCCAACATGTATATTCACGAAGATCATATTCACGAGCATGATAATCGAATTTTCCCATCAGACTCTTTTTGTTTATAGTATTTCTGCTTCCACTTGCTATTTTTTGAGAGAATCAATCGGAAAGTTGATTCAAATAATTAAGACGAAATTGAGAGAGAATAACGGATTGAGAGAATTTGACATAATTTGAAAAATTGAGACTTCAGATTATTTGAGAAAATTGAGAGAAATTGCGAGAAAAATGAGAAGGAACTGAAAGGTTTTTATAAACTTTTTTTTTAAAGAAATTTGCAATGGCCGTTGGGCCTTGAGAAGAGCCCAACGGCTGCCTAGCCCACTTGGTAAAGGCCTCGGGAGCAGCCATTTGGCTTTTCCCAAGGGGCGCGGGGACCCTTTTATTTCTTTTTTTTTTCCTATTTGGAACAGGTCCGGAATCGCTGGTTCCGAAAAATTATGAACCAGAATCGGCCCTTGAAGGCCTGTTCCGGTTCCGGTTAGGAACCGCAAGTTTGGTTAACGGGCCGGTGGTTCCAAATGGTCATGTCTAGCGCGAGGCGAAGGCGGAGTGGACGGAGACATCTGATTGGGATGCTATTTTGGATAGCACCATGATGGTGGAGATGACTTTGAGAAGCACGTATGCTTTTTGGACTCATAACATGGCAAAATGACACAAATAGCCTCTAAGCTTTGACGAGATGTGCAATTTGTCCCTAAACTTTTAATTTGTCCAATTTAGTCTTTGAACTTTGGCAGGATATGCAATTTGATCCCTAAACTTTTGACTTGTTCAATTCAGCCCTGAATTTTTAGTGAATATTCAATCTAGTCCTTGAATTATAGGAAAATGTTCAATATAATCCTTTTGTTAATTTAAGATTAGGGATAATGCCGAACGTTTTTTTATAGCTCATGGACTAAATTGAACATTTACTAAAAGTTTAGGGACTGAATTGAACAAGTCAAAAGTTTATGGATCAAATTGCACATTTTACCAAAATTCAGGGACTAAATTGAAGAAATTAATAGTTTAGGGACCAGATAGCACACTCTGCCAAAATTCAGGGACCATTTATGTAATTATCCATAATATTAATAATCAGTCTTTCGACAATATATATATTAATAATCAGTTTGACCCAAATATATATATATATATATATATATATATATATATATATATATATATATATATATATATATATATATATATTATATAATCACAGACAGATTGGCAGGATCTACATAACTTTATAATTTTATATCTGTTATTTAAATCTAATCAAACATTTTAAAAACAACAATGCATGGGAACACCTTAAAGAGATCCTAAGCTACATAATACTTACGGAGAACTATGGCAGTACTAATAAAGACCAAAAAGTAATAAAAAGATTACATATCTTTTTGTTGATTTCTAAATTATGAGTAATAGTTGTAATTTTAAAAAAACAAAAAAAACTTGTGAATAGTATCAAAGAACTTTTGACTTTATTATGAAAAGTTGAAGAGCTAGATTGAACAAATTGAACGTTTAAGGATTAGATTGAATATTTAAAAATTCAACAATCATATTAATCAAATTAAGAGTGCAAAAATGACATTTCACATTAGACCAAACTTTAGATATTATTGTGTCGTTTAGTGAAATTGGAGATGACGGTCTTTTCCCCTATCCATTTGGCCCGCGTTGTAAGAATTAAGATGCATTGGGCACACATTTTCTCGATCCACGCACACATATATCCTAAGAGAGTGTGAATGTGAGAAGAGAACAAAGTAAATTCACCCCAAAGAAATATCATTTTTTATAGGAATTTGAAGGATCCAAAAAATAATATCTTCAGAAAGAACTGTTTAGTGGATTCACAAAGGTAAAAAGTATACGCACAATCGAACATGGAGTCTTGGGGTCTCCAATATTTTGAGCATTGATGTACAAGATATGATTTTTTGGATTATTATAAGTCCAAAGATTCAAGTCACTTTAGGAACCTCAATTAAGATTGCGCGCTTCGACACAAATTCACTATAAAATGACTTTGCTCCCTTTTCTCTCCGCTGTTGCCCCTCCTCTTCCTCTTTCTCAGAACGTTCGCTCTGCCGTTACTTTGCTCTTCCTCTTTCTCCAAATGTATATACGAATCCAAAAATGATTGTCATCGGTCATGATCAAAGGAGGAACACGCATGCCGTAATCGATTTGAGTTTAAAATTGGTACACTGAGAAAGTCGCTGCGACAATAATTTTTTTTTATTTATTTATTAGTGTCCAAGTATTGTAAATGGATTCCAATTTTAAGATTTCAAAAACAAATGTCTCCTAAACAAAGAATCCGATTGCTGATGGTGTTGAATGAATTATAATCTGTGCTATTGGTTATTGATTGGAAAAGACAGAGAAGAAGGTTAAAGCCAAAAGTCAGCTGATTGAAGAGCTCCCAAGCAAACCAAAGATGGATGAAAATTAGGAAGTACACCTTTTTACACAAAGCAACTCACAGTTGATGTTTGTACGAGAAAAAGAAGAATCATTATCCACGGAAATACTAGATGAATCGATAAGCTTACTTGGTGATACTTCCTAATTTTCAACTCTGGGCAGTGGAATTATCATAATTTTTATACGATACACACTTTAGTACTAAAAATTTGCACGGACAACTCCAGTGATACTTTGGCAATAAAAAAGAAAAAATCACTTAAGTATCATCTGGAATTTGGGCAACATTTTGACATTTTTTTCGAACAACATGGCTTCCTAGAGATCCAACGTGACATTGTTCTAGCATAAAAGCCCTAAACAACACAGCTGCTTACGTTTGTCCCCAAACTATGGGTGCATTTGAAAAGGTTTTTGGGAAAATTCAAATGCTTTTGAGTCAAATGGCGGCCGTTGGCCACCCAAATTTGGCAAGGCGGCCTCCTCACCTAGGTTTATTTTCCCATTGTACCATGGAATCAAACTGGCAACTCTTTCCGGTCCGTTTCAAACCTGCGAATTCGCCATGGCGAACGCGAACATTGATCAGATTGAATACGGCCGATTTCTTTTTTCTTTGAATCATCATCCTCTGTCTCTCTATCTTCAATCTCCAATGGAAGGATTTCAAGAAACTATTTCCATGGCCCTCTGCTGATTCTTTCACCGTTTCAAAAAGCCATCCAGAAATGCTTTCCAGGAGCTATTCAGGCGTCGCGAAACCCACCTTCTTGCTCGCCCACCAAGATGTCCCCGTACGACTCTCATGGCGAGCGAACCTCCCTCTACGGGAATCTTGCAAATCTCGCGGTTCTAGACCTCCGTCTTCGATCGAAATTCATCCTCCTGGTCGGACAACTCGATCGCGGCGAGGCCGAATAGGGTTCGCCCAGTGGGATAGGGTCTCCCGCTCGTCACTGTACAGTCGCCCCAGCTTGGCGAAGATGAGGAGCGAGCAGATCGAGAATCGCGCTAGGGTTTACGAGTTCCTCCGCGGGATCGAGATCATCCCCAACGAGCTCGACGGGCTGGAGCTTCCGATCACGATCTACCGGCTGGAGCTTCCGTCGTAAGGTCGAACGACTTAACGCAGCCTCGGCTCTACCTGGGTTTCGCGGTTGCCACCCAAATCTGACCACCGACGAGGGCTGCCTCGTCTGGGTTTCGTGCGGGCCGTGCGGGTTGCGCGACCTCAGGCGGCCGTCGCCTGGCTCGGGTTGGACGATGGAGATGAGAGAAGTTGCGAATGGAGGTCGCCGTGCCGGGTTGCGGGGGAGCTCCAGATCTGAGGCCGATTGGTTCGAGATTCGAGATTCGAGAGTGGAGGCTAAACTTGGAATTAGAGTAAAAAAATGAGGATAATAAAGGCAAACTAAAAAAAATCTACTATTTAGTCTCGGCTGCATGCCGAGAATGCTGAAATCTAAGGCTGCCTTGGGCTTTCAGCCTTTAGAAGGCTGATTTTTGCCCAAAGGTGTATTGAAAAAAAATTATCAAATGGTTAGACTTTGGCCCAAGCGACTTTGGGTGTCCAAAGCTCCTTGGGAAAGTCATTCCCAAACGCATCCTATTAGGGACAAATCGAATTTTCTCCTCTTCTCCAAACCCTAATCCACATTGAGGCATTTTGGAATAAAAATAAAGAGTTGGTGCAATGGAGAGAAAGAAGAGGATAAGTGGCTCAAGTTCGCGCTTGTTAGCTAATGGTATTTTCGTCATTTTTTTTCCTTTTTTCTTCTTTATTGAGAAAAGTGTCCAAATAGTCTTAAATCTATTGTGTTAGTGCTAATTTAGCCTTAAATATTTTTTTGACGTCAATTCAGTCCTAAACCTTTTATATTGATACCAATTCAGTTTTAAACCTTTTATATTGATATTAATTCAGTTGTCAACCTTTTGTTGTTACCAATTGAGTCTTAAAACTTTTGTATTAAAGTCAATCCAATCCTAAATTTTTATATTTGTACAAATCGAGTCATCTGGTCAATTTTGACCCAAAATCACTACGTGGACGTCCAATATCCTAAGTAGCATGGCCGGCGCCGACGTGGATATTTTTTAAATATCACTTATTATTTTTAACAATTGTTACTAAATTTTAATAATTTGTTTAAAAATTATATAATTTTTTTGAAAATATCGAAATAATATTTAAAAATATCCATATCAGCGCATACCGTACTACGTAGGACAATGGAAGTCTATTTAAGCGATTCTCAATCAAAATTGATGGAATTAACTCAATTTGTACAAGTGCAAAAAATCTTAAGACTAAATTGGCCCAAACCAAAAGATTTAGGACTCAATTGACAATCAATAAAAGATTTAAGACTGAATTGACACAGATGTAATAGGTTTAGGAATTTTTCTTTACACTTTTCCCCTTCTTTTTTTTTTTTGGGTAAGGAACTTTTCCCCTTCTTTATTAACTACATTTAACAAAAAAATAATGTAAATTTATAAATTAAAAAAAGAACCAAACTTCCCTTGCTACTGTAGCCACTCACCCACATCAAAGGGTTCGATGATGATAGGGCAAGGTTCGGCCAGTAGTCGGTGACCCTAGGTGATCGCAGACAGGGGCCATCACTGGCTGAGTTGGGAACTGGTACGGTCGCTGGCCATCCCCAACTCAGCCAGTGGCTGCGCTTGACTCGATCTAAGCGAGGGCCATGACCCTAGGTTGTAATCAGCCAAGGTCACCGACCACTAGGCAGGGCCTAATGACCTCAGCCGTCACCCCACCATTGCTAAAAGTGCCGGCAATGGTTGGGTGGGGGTTTATATAAGGTTTGTTTATTTTTTTAATTGAATTTGATTGAAAAAGAAGAAAAAAATAAATGTCGAAAATGCCCCTAACTAGCTAGTGAGGTCAAACCCCCTTTTTTTTAGACTAATATAGTCACTTTAGATCCTAATTGAAACAATATCCATTTCAGGCTATTATTTGAGAAAATATAATCCATTTCAAGTTTTTATTTAAGAAAATAAGAGTACTTCATACCTTTATTTGGGAAAATAGCACTTCACGTCTTTTGCTTGGAACTTTCCTTGTGATGCTGCTCAAGTTGAAGCCCTGACTTTTGACGCTTTAATGTATTTGATTGAAGGGGCCGAATAGTTTGTTGATTTGTGGGGATTTCCACGGAAATTCCTACACATTGAAATCCCCGCTCTTCACATGGGGGGATTAGGGTGGGGATTCCAATAATCCCCTATCACATGGTAAGAGATCCGGATCGTGTTGATTTACCGCGCGGCTTTTGGTGGGTATAGACCAGTTTCTCCCTAACATAAATTGATGGTCTTGAGGAATTTTTGACGCTGTTGTGCTTCTTTCGAAAACGTGATTGCTTTTTGCACACACCGAAAGAGTAAGACAGATTGTCGTATTGGATCAAAGAGCAAGACGGATTCGTTTATAAGATCACTTTACTCTCTTTATCCACCATTGCTCTGCTATTGCACCTTCTCCTCTTACCTCTGTCTCAACATTTCGCTCAGCAGCTCCTCCTCTTCCTCTTCCTCCTAATACATACATATACGGATCCGGAAAATGCCTGTCCCAGATCAGGATCAGCAGAGAAACATGCACGCCGTGCTTGCCCTCATCATTCCGGCTCTGCTCAGCTTCGTCGCAGTGAAGTACCAAGGTAGCTCCCATTCCCCATTCGAAACCCGCCCCCTCGTCGCCTTCTTCTCCATCTCTGCTCTCCTCCTCTATTGCTCCTCATCACTCCCACTTGTCGCTAGCTCGTCTTCAGGCCTTCACTACTGCTCGCGGCGCCCACGCCTTTCGTCGCCTCGCGATCCTTTCCTTCTGCCTTTCCATTTCTTTGCCCACGTCGCAATGAGAGTACTATTTTGAAATATTTTTGCAATACTAAAACCAGTTTGGGAAGATGTGTCATGTAACTTATATATAAATAGGCATGCTTATGGCAATTTAAATCTTAGTCCGGAGTTTTTAGATAGTTAAAGTTTGTAAGCTCGTCTTTCGGGCTTTGTTAAAAAAATTTGTAACCTAGGAAATCAAAATAGTAAATATCAACCTATTATTGCTCGAGATGAGGTTCTACCCTTATCATTATGGAGATCGGGAAAATCACACTAGAAATGCCTTAATTTTCATATAACCCTCGCTGTATTGTCAAAATTTGTCGCCGCCTTTGAAGATAAATTTTTGCAGGAAAAATCCTACATGTGTCTTTCTGAGATTAAAAAAAAAAAAAAGAACAGTCCTACATGAACAATAAGGTGCCCCTTGGCGACAAAACGATGCCGCTTCCTTGAAATTTTCGGGCGAGGGACTGCATCCTCGTCTTCTTGACATTGATTCTTCTGCAGTGGGCTGGGCTAGAGTAGGTGTCGCTTTGAACTTAAACCGAATGGCCTTTTCGTAATTAAATCCAAACAGACACTCCGAACCGCATTTTTGTAAATCCAAGGACAATGCCGTGCCGAATGACATTCTTGTAATTAAATCCGAATTGACACTCCGAACCGCATTCCAATTCATGAGAAGGCCCTCTTTGTCATCTAAATGTATTGTGAACTCTTTGGATTTGTACAAATTCGAAAAATGATTGATCTATGTTCGATTCACCTAATATTCATTCCCAATCAAAAAGTCCCGGTAGGGACACAAAGTGTTATAAGTGTTCATTTTAATTTTTAGTGTCAAAACTTTTCGAGTTATTACTTCAATGCCATATTGGTGAGTAAAAAAAAATCACTCAATGCTTTTCTGACGATAAATTCTATCATACGCGATATTTTTTAATAAAATGTTAACCACTACGTTTAAAAAAGAAAATTCCAACGCAGACGGTAAGGTGGCCCTTTCGTGACAAAACGACACCGCTCGCTTCAAAATTTAATCTCTGTGTGTTCCCCGAGAGCAATGAAATTGATCGCAAAGGGACTATTGTCGTGCTCTTGCTCTCCGTTGCAGTAGCTCTTCCCTAACTTTTGCCCCAAAAATGCCTCGACGTAGCTTATTACGTCCAGATTCGACGGCTTACAGCATAATCTTTGGCCCATTGGACATGATAGACATCAATTCGGGCACAAAGCACGGAGCCTACCTCGGATTTGGGCAGAGGAAAGGAGTAGTTCGCTTAGTTATACGTCAATTCGGGCACGAAGCATTGTTTACTTGTCTCCTTTACTGCAACTGTCATGTCCAGAGTTGTGTTTTTTCCTGACTGAATGTCCAGAGTTGAGGTACGTGATGCACAAACACTCAAAATTACTTTACCTCAAAATCGAAATGGGGGGTTGTTAGTTCTCATGTGTGAAAATCCGAAAAGTCACCTTTTAAGTTTACCGATTCATCTAATATTCCCGTACATAATGACCGATTCTTCTCTATCATACAAACATCAATTATGAGTAACTTCGTGTACAAAGTTTTACCACTCCACAATTCAACAGTTTCTATTGATTGGAATTTCTTCAATCAGCCAATTTTCGCCTTTTATCTTCTTCTTATTTTACTTCCCAATCAATCGCCGATAGCACAAGTTCTACTGCGTTCAACACCATTATCAATCATGTTTTCTATTTAAAAGTGCTTTTGAAGCATAAATCCGTTTGATAATATAAATTCTGAAGCAAAAATCCGCAAGGAAAAAATATTTTCCCCATCTTTCCTTCCTCCTCTATTTCAAAATTCCTTTCTTTATTATTATTTTTCACTTTTCTGGCATGCTCAAGACTAGCCTCGCCACCTCGACAGCCTCGAGCGAGGCTAGCCTCACCAGATCGGGTGGAATTGAGCTCGAGCCGCGATGCCATTAGAGTTGAGCTCGGCATCTGCAACTACTGGCCGCTGGAATTTGGAGAACTTGAGTCTCGTCAATTGGAGGTGAGGCTCGATGGTCAGTCGCTAGCTGAAGAAGAAAGCAAAAAGAAAATAAAAAATAAAAAACAGAAAAAAAAATTAAAGAGAAAAAATAGAGAAAAAAATTTAAAAAATATTAAAAGACCTGTGCAATGGACATTGATTTTCTTTACCAAACGGGGCAAAATAATTTTCAATTTGTTTTTCAGATTTCAGCCAAACATCGGAAAATATGGTCATTTTCTTAGAACACGACTTCTTGGAAAATATTTTCTGAAAACGGTTCATTTTTCACGAAACAAACGGAGTTAGAAGCATAAATTAATTTCTCTGCCTATTAAAAATGCCACATCACTATTATACTGGCTCAGTGTTCATGTGCCGAAAACATCGCATGATTAATTCGTTGTGCAGAGCCGTATGTTCTTAAATACAAAGGCAGGCAGCTATCGCATTTTGGTTAATTCTTCGAACGCTTGCAGGAAGGAACGTGTGGCCTGGGCGATAGCTGCCTGCCTTTGTTTGTAAAGAACAAACGGCTCTGCTGTTGCTCCTCGTACCTCTTCCTCTTTCTCCAGAACTGACCAGAACGAAGAACGTTTGTTTAGGAATCGTCCGTCTGGTTTACAAAAGTGCCATTCGCTTTGGCCACAAATCGGACAGGGACTCCTGAAAAATCCAAGAACCGCAAATCGTCCGTCTGGTTTACAAACGACTGAATTTCTTCAATCATCCAGTCTTTTCTCCTTCGAGCTCTCTAATTATGAAAATTTCCTCGCCCGAAAATGCGGTTCGGAACGGGGCAACTTTACGATTTGCATTTTTCTTGCGGGAAGGAACGGGGCAACGTTACGAATGTGTCTTAATCGAGGTGCTACGGCAGAGCAATCGGAGCAAGTTATTTTATAACGTCTGACTGTGTCTTAATCGAGGTGCTACGGCGCTTTTGACGATAAACTCAATGCTTTTCGGACGACAAACTTTACAAAGTCTTAATCTTTTGTCCTGAGTGGGATGACTTTTCTCGGTATAAATGATCGTCTTCGACCTTTAAATACAAAGGCAGGCAGCCATCGCAGGCGCCACAGGTGGAAACATGAACGTATTATGGGCTATTTTAAGCAGTATTTGCGATTGTCACAAAAGAGGGGAGTAGCATCATTAGGATAGCAGAAAGCGGAATCTTAATCCTAATGATGCTACTCCCCTCTTTTGTGACAATCGCAATGCTGCTTAAAATAGCCCATAATTCTGTGTTTCATGAGGGATTGTCTATAATAAATTTTGGGGCAAGCGTTCAATCTGCGCCCCAGAATTTTGCATGGAAAGATTCTTTGACTTTAAGTCGTACAGTCGAACTAGAAAAATGACCCCACTCAGGACTAAAGATCAAAGACACAACCGTTATAAAATAACTTGCTCTGATTGCTCTGCCGTAGCACCTCGATCTCTTGCTCTTTCCCAACATTCGCCTCTTGCTGTTGCTCCTCTTCCTCTTGCTCTTTCTCCAAACATATACGGATTCAAAAATGCCCATTCTTGGTCATGATCAACTGAGAAACATGTACGCCGTACTTACCCTCGTCATCCCTGCTCTGTTCGACTTAGTCACCGTGAAGTTCCAAAGGAGCTCCGACTCTCCATTCGAAACCCGCCCACTCACCATCTTCTTCTCCATCTTCGCCCTCCTTCTCTACTGCTCCTTATACCTTCGACTCGCTGCTCATCCACCGCCCTTCGCTACTGCCTGCGGCTCCTGCTTCTTTGGCGTCCTCATGATCCTTTCCTTTTGCCTCTCCATTGCTCTGCCTACGTCGCTGCTGTTGCCCGGCCCCTCCTTCTTGCTCCTCCATCTGCCGTTGCTGCTAGTGCTCTCTGCAGATCACTTGTACGGTCTAGTCCAGAAGCTCGTTTGTTTGATGAAGCAAAAGATTCTAGCATACATTTTCAACCGCTTGTTCCGCCGTCGAGCTCTTGGAGGAACAGCGCCCTTGGTTCTCGCGTAAAAACTGTCGTGCCAGCAGTAGTTCAACTAGTCACTGTCAGTGGCCCAAGAAGAAACAGAGGCGACGGCAAGCAGGAGTTTACCTATGAAGACTTAAAGCCCCAAAAACCGCAATTTAATTTTCTGAAATACCTTAAGAAATGACATCGTTTTGAGCGTTAACAAGTAGACAACTTAACAGTGCTTAGTGAATTGAAAACCGAATTGACGTCTACGCGCTGCGAGGCCATAAATTGTCTACCAGGCAAAATGTTATAGTACTTGTTTTTGGATAAGTATTTGGTCATTTTATGACGGCTTCGATATAGCATTACGACCAAAAAGTATAGTTGTAAGACGAACAACGATGTCGCTTTTTGAACGAGTAGAGATTTAATTTATGTCTCCCTAATCTTTTATCGGTTTATTTCGTTATGGCCTTCATCAGCAAATGATCGAGACTCCACCCTATTGATATGGACCCCGATTATTGATAATCCCGGCCAATTTGATTACAAAACCCTAGTTTTATGTGGCGTCGGAAAAGCCTGCACATAAATATGTCGGTCCGAGGTATCGTAACATTGTGTCAAGGATGATGCGAATTGGCATTGGGTGTCCACTGGCCATGCTTGTTGACAAGTAAGGCACGCAATCGACTCTTGTCAATGAAAAAACCTCAGAAAGTTCCAATTTTGTTTCAGGGCCAATGGTCAAAAAGGTCGTCTCTGTTCTTATGACGCTTTTCTTGCCAAGTGGGTCAAAAACTTTCCGACGACAGAGTGGTGCATTTTTATTATTTTCACCCTGTGACCAAATTCCCACCGACTTACGCGAACGCAATTACAGAGTGTGCGTGTGGACGTGAGTTAGCAGGTCGTAAACTTATTCACGTTTTGTCAATTAAATTTATTCAAATAATTTTGAACTCAAATATTTGAACGCCGATTTAAGTTATAACGCCGATCGATATTGACGTAAATAATTTTAAATAATATCTTAATATTTTTCTGAACAATTTTTTTATAAATTTATTTATTTTATTTTTTTTTCCTTCACGGGTGGCTGGACCGAGCGGCCGGCCAGATTCAACTACCGACGAAGGCCAACCTGGCTGGCCTCTGCCAGATCCTGACGGAGCAAGATGGTAAAAAACAAAGAAAAAAAAATAGAAGGTGACACTCGGCCACGTCATCATCTCTTATCCAATTAATGGGCCACGTTATCGTTCTATCCACTTCATCTCGACCATCATCACCTCACCTCGCTGCCACTGCTACATCGCACTCCAGTCCCGTCTGTCGTTTATCTCGTCGGAGACAAGAAGACCATGAGAGGAAACCCCGAGTCCCGAGTCCCACTCGACCGGCTCCTACTCGCTTGTGCAACCTCCTCGTTTTGCTGATTGCGCAGTTCCATTGAAATCGGTTCTTCCAGAATCTTGCTCATCTCCAAAATCTGGTAACTGAGTTTCTCGCAATGTGCTCCATTTTTACTTTTATTTTTCTGGGGGGTCTACTAGTTCTTTGATCACCGCTAGTCATTGTAGTGTAGAGCCCCTGTAGCTCAAAATGCAGTCTTTGTTCTGCATAAGCCACTTCAACAATTGTCAATGCTTTGCCATTAGAGTCTTCTCTGCTTACCCCATGGGTTTCTTGCGGTACTCAAGCGAATTAAGCTCTCTGTCTTGTAAATTCAAACCCATTTCAGGTCCTAATCGACAACCTTGCAATCTAAGCTTACGCACCGGAGTGTCGGCGGGTGTATATGATTAGAATGGCTTGCCCAGTGTCCTTAACATCCCCCATTTGCCTCCACAATGCAAACTGTTGTAATTCTAACGCGGAAACTATTAGGATCTTGCAAACACGTCAACGCAAAAGCCCAGAAATAATAACGATGAACAATAAAGAACACCAGATATAACGTGGTTCGGTCCGAATGTCGGTACCTATATCTACGGGGAGAGCCAGCAAGAACAATCCACTATATCGGAGAATTGGATTTATAATCGCTCAATACGCTCGTGTTTCATGCACCTAAATTATACCCAATCCCAAAGTGTTTATAAACAGACAACTCTCAATTGAATATAAAATAAAACTGAAATAAATTCACGAACGAAGCGTAAATCTCGATCGTACTGCTCCTCTTCTTTTCGTGCGGTTGTGTCTTGGAACGAGCAAAGAAGAGAGTCTGCCAAGTCTTCTCTTTTTGGATCTATATATACCTCGCGCCTATTGTAGGATGCAGACAATAAAAAAAATCCCTTACTCTTTTGTTTCTTTTCTTGGACCAAATATCTACCCAAATAATATATAATATTTGAGTAACATCTTTTGTCTTCTAATGCAGATATCAAATCTGCAATTAAAACTCATCCAAAACATGCCACAATTGTTTCGGTCAAATATTGAATATTTAAACCAAAATATATATTCGCAGACGATTTAAACTCGAGACATATTTAACAATTCTTCACCTTGACTCGATGTTTGAAAATCAACTCATAGTGCTCATCATCCATGCTGCTCTTCCATCGCCCCGAAAGTTGGTCACTCTCCACAGACGCCAATAGTGCTCAAGCAAAACTTGAGCTTTGCCAAAGTAACAGACTTAGTCATCATGTCCGATGGGTTCTCTGCTGTAACTATTTTTCTCACAACAACCTTACCTTTCGCTAAGATATCTCGGATGAAGTGGTACCTAATATTGATATGTTTCGTCCGCTCGTGATAAACCGGATTATACGCCAGAAATATCGCACCTTGGTTGTCATAGTATATATCAACACTTTTATGATCCAACCCAAAGTCCAAGAGCAAACTTGCAACCATATCGCCTCTTTCGCTACAAAGGTCAGTGCCATGTACTCCGCCTTAGTTGACGACAAGGCCATGTGGTCCGTAGGGATGCCTTCCAACTAACTACACCACCTGCAAGCGTAAACAAGTACCCTGCTAAAGACCTGCACTTATCCAAGTCACCTGCATGATGAGAATTCACAAAACCAATGGTTTCACATCCATCACTGTCCCTCCGGCACACTATGCTAACGTATGCTGTCCCCTTCAAATATCTGAGGATCCATTTCACAGCTTCCCGATGAGTTTTATCAGGACGCTTCATATAACGACTAACTACACTGACAGCTTGTGAAATATCAAGTCTAGTGCATACCATAGCATACATAATACTACCCACTGCACTAGAATATGGAACACAAGACATATGTTCCTCCTCCTCTTCAGTCTACGGTGATAATTTAACTGAAAGTTTAAAGTGCTTCGCTAATGGTGTACTCACAGACTTCGCTGACTGCATATTAAAACATGCTACAATCTTTTCAATATATTTCTTTTGAGACAGACGTAATAATCCTGCATTCCTGTCACGCAAAATCTACATTCACAATATTTTCTTTGCAGCACCTAAATCTTTCATCTCAAACTCAGAACTTAACTGCCTTTTCAGCGCATCAATATCAGACATATTCTTAGCTGCTATCAACATATCATCAACATATAACAATAGATATATCAAAGACCCATCATCCAGTCTCCTAAAATAAACACAGCTATCCATCTGACTCTTAGAATAGTCCTGACAAGTCATGAAAGCATCAAAGCGCTTATACCACTGCCTAGGAGACTGTTTCAGCCCATACAAAAATTTCTTTAATAAGCAAACATGATCTTCCTCACCCGGAATAACAAATCCCTCTGGCTGCCTCATGTAAATCTGCTCCTCCAACTCACCATGAAGAAAAGCCGTCTTTACATCAAGCTGCTTCAACTCGAGATCCTGTGCAGCAATTAAGGCAAGTAAAATACGAATAGAAGTGTGCCTTACCACAGGAGAAAACACTTCATTATAGTCAATGCCCTCCTGCTGTGTAAACCCTTTCGCCGCAAGTCTCGCCTTTATACCTCGCTGCCTCGACACCGGGAATGCCTTCTTTCCGTTTGTAGACCCATTTGCTTCCAACAATCTTCTGACTCTTGGGTACTTTAACTAGCTCCCATGTCTGATTTCGATGGAGTGATTCCATCTCTTCACTCATAGCCCCTAACCACTGCGACGACTCAGAACTAGCCATCGCCTCAGAATAAGACGAAGGCTCATCTGTCTCCACCTCGTCACCTACAGTCAAAGCATAAGCAATATCTGTATAACCATAACGTACCGGTGGTTTTATTTGCCTCCGTTGTCTACCCTCAACTAGAGTATGCTGTGACTGTACTGGTTGTTGACTATCACCATCTTCAGGAACTGCGGCCTCATCTGCAATCTTGACATTTGTTACCTCTGAGGTCTCCGGAGTCTCCACCTGAAGCTCCACCTCACTACTGACACCATGATCTGTCTGCTCTGCTAGTAGTGTCTTAAGACTCCTTTGTCGAAGTATTGCAGTCTCATCGAAAATTACATCTCTGCTGATTATAAAATCGAGTGATCTGGGATCAGTGCACCACAGCCGGTATCCTTTCATCCCATGTGCATAACTCAAAAATATGCACTTCTTAAGCTTACCATCACTAGTATGAGCATACACAGGACATCCGATTACTCGTAATCCGGAGTAATCAATAGTTTTTTCTGACCATACTTCCTTTGGAGCCCTCCACTCAATAGCAGATGATGGAGATCGATTAATCAGGTAACACGCCATGTTCACTGCTTCGGCCCAAAATTCCTTGCCTATTCCAGCATGCGATAACATGCTTCGAGCCCGCTCAAGTAAAATTCTGTTCTTCCGTTCTGCCACGCCATTCTGCAGTGGTGTCCCAGGTACTGTGCGGTGTCTAACAATACCTTCTTTTTCGCAGAACTCGGTAAAATCTTTACGACAGAACTCCATGCCGTTATTGGTTCTTAGGCACTTGACCTGTTTATTTGACTGCTTCTCAATCAATGCCTTAAATTTCTTGAACCGACCAAACACATCAGATTTGTGCTTTAGAAAGTATACCCATACTTTCCTTGAATAATCGTCGATAAATGTGAGCATATAACGGGCACCTCTTTTCGAAGGAACCGAAGACGGGCCCCAGACATCTGAATGAATATACTCAACCGGTTGCTTGGTCGAATGAATACCTATAGTAAACTTAATCCTGCGTTGCTTTCCAAAAATACAGTGCTCACATAAGTCTAACTTACTTGTCTTCTGACCCTTTAACAACCCCTTATCACTCAGCATTGTCATACTTGCCTCACTTATGTGCCCTAAACGCATATGCCATAAACGAGTTAAATCAGAATCTGACTCACCTGATGAAACTGCAGCGGCTCCTGTCACGGTCTCTCCCAATAGATGATAAAGAGAACTCACTTTCTTCCCTTTCATCACTGTCATGGCACCTCGAGAAATCTTCAGTATTCCACCTTCAGCGGTGTACTTACACCCGATATCATCGAGTGTCCCTAGAGAAATAAGGTTCTTCTTGAGCTCCGGTACATGCCTCGCGTCTGTCAATGTGCGAACCACACCATCATGCATCTGAATCCGAATTGTCTCTATCCCAACAACCTTGCAAGCTGCATTATTCCCCAACAGAACTCTACCACCATCTGCAGTCTGGTAAGTAGTAAACCAGCTCCTATGAGGCGTCATATGATAAGAACACCCCGAATCTAGCACCCATTCGTCTCTTGACGAACCTGTAGTCACACACAAAACAGCCTCTGCATCACTAGTGCTCTCCTCAGCAATGTTCGCCACACTGACTGTGGCCTTCTGCATATCACCTCTGTTTCTCAACTTAGGACAATCTCTCCTGATGTGCCCCTCTTCGTGACATTCAAAGCACTTCACGCGTCCCCTGGATTTTCTATGGCGTGATTTAGACCTGCTTTTACCTCTGCTGCTGCTGGACCCCCGTTGTTGCTCTCTACCCCGAATCACTAGTCCATGCGCTACATCCTGCGCCAGACTGTCATCTCACAACTTTCGCTGCCACTCTTTAGAAAACAAGGCGGACTTTACCTCTTCTGAAGTAATCGTAGTACGCCCCTGTAATAGAGAATCAGTAAAATGCTCCCATGACTCTAGTAAAAAAGCCAACAACATCATGCCCTGCTCTTCAGCTTCAAGAGTCTTACCGACGTTCTTCAAATCCATCATGAGTTATTAAATTCGTCTAGATGGGTTCTGATAGACGTACCTTCAGTATATTTGAACTGGAACATCTTCTTCAACATGCACAAGCGATTGTTGAAACCCTTCTTTACATAAAGCGACTGAAGTTTTGCCCACAATGCTGCGGTATCCTTTTCTTCGCCTACCTCTATCAACACTTCATCCGATAAATTTAACAGGATTACACTCCTAGCCTTCCTAATCAATACATCTTTATCAGCATCTTTCATCGATTTGGGCAACTTAGCCTTGCCCTCCAATGCTTCTGCCAAACCTTGATTTGTCAATAATGCCTCCATCTTGAGGCTCCATAACCCAAAATTGTTCCTCCCGTTAAATTTTTCAATTTCAGCTTTCACCTCAGACATAATTTCAACAACAGAATTTCCAAATAATAATCAGACAAGCAAAAGCCCTAAATCACAATCCAGAAATCTAACCTGGCTCTGATACCAATTGTTGTAATTCTAACGTGGAAACTAACATGATCTTACAAATACGTCAACGCAAAAGCCCAGAAATAATAACGATGAACAATAAAGAACACCAGATATAACGTGATTCGGTCCGAATGTCGGTATCTACATCTACGGGGAGAGCCAGCAAGAATAATCCACTATATCAGAGAATTGGATTTACAATCGCTCAATACGCTCGTGTTTCCCGCACCTAAATTATACCCAATCCCAAAGTGTTTATAAACAGACAACTCTCAATTGAATATAAAATAAAACTGAAATAAACTCACGAACGAAGCGTAAATCTCGACCGTACTGCTCCTCTTCTTTTCGTGCGGCTATGTCTTGGAACGAGCAAAGAAGAGAGTCTGCTAAGTCTTTTCTTTTTGGATCTCTATATACCTCGCGGTTATTGCAGGATGCAGACAAGAAAAAAAAATCCTTACTCTTTTGTTTACTTTCTTGGACCAAATATCTACCCAAATAATATATAATATTTGAGTCACATCTTTTGTCTTCTAATGCAGATATGAAATCTGCAATTAAAACTCGTCCAAAACATGTCACAATTGTTTCAGTCAAATATTGAATATTTAAACCAAAATATATATTCGCAGACGATTTAAACTCGAGACATATTTAACACAAACAAAGCCAAGACTGCACTGAATGCTAGCCCAATCAAGATCGCCAAGGCAACATTGAGGTCGAGAACATTTACCCAGTTCGCGAGTCCACCACTCCACTGCAGCGGTTGACTTTGCATCCGTGGACAGCACGGCGATCGCCATCATCGGTGGCAGCTCGGTGGCTGCATTGACCGCTGTGCTCGCGCTGACGGATCCAGAGAGGAGGCGGCAGCTCCAGGCGAAGGAGGTGGGCGGTGGGGACAAGGATGTAGTTAGGGAGTACTTCAACAACTCAGGGTTCCAGAGATGGAAGAAGATTTACGGTGAGACAGATGATCTCAACAAAGTCCAGCGTGACATACGGCTTGGGCACTCCAAGACTGTGGAGAATGCGATGAAGATGCTGACTGATGAGGGGTCTCTTCAAGGGGTCACCGTCTGTGATACCGGGTGTGGCACGGGGTGCCTCGCGATTCCGCTGGCAAAGGAAGGCGCTGTTGTGTATGCCAGTGATATCTCCGTTGCTATGGTTTCTGAGGCCGAGAGACTGGTGAATTTTCAGTCAACTGCCTTTCTCAGAGCTATTGCAGGCACATGTGTCCTGAATGATTGATTAATAATTCTATGCGCATGCTTTGCCATTTATTCACTGCTTCTGTTAGAAAACTCCTAGATTTTCCATTGTGTGTACCGTGACAAGTGCATGATCAGATGTTTCTATGGCAATACTTCAAAATTGGGCTGCTTTCAATTGACTTTACATGATTGATTACAGTCTCTTTTGCCTCGTCGCTATAAATGAAGCACTTGTTATTAACTCGGAATTGTTTCTTGGAAATCAGGCGAAAGAGCAGCTTCAAATAACCAACGATGACCAATCACCTCCTCCGACTATGCCAAAATTCGAAGTGAGTGATTTAGAGAGCCTAAAAGGGACGGTAATATGTTTGGATGTTCTCATACATTACCTGCAGAGTCCGGCGGATGGGATGATCGCCCACCTCGCTTCACCGGCAGAGAATCGGTTGATTCTGAGCTTTGCTCCAAAGAATCAGTTGGGGAGTTATTCCCAGGACCGTCCAAGGCAACAAGAGCTTATTTGCATGCCGAGGACGATGTCGAGAGAGCATTACAGAAGGTTGGGTGGAAAATAAGGAAGAGAGGCCTAACCACCACTCAGTTTTACTTTGCGAGACTTGTCGAGGCTGTTCCTGCATAAAGGCTAGGGAGCGAGTGAGGTAAATTTTTTTATTTTTATTTTTATTTTTTTTGCCTTTTTAATCAGGTTGCAGTGTTGGAAATCATAGGAAGGTTGAATATTGATCACAACTTTTCCTGTAAATCAGTTAATCCAAATCAAAGCCATCAATTTATAAATTCTCCTCGTAATGGCAGTGCTTGATTTGGAAATTCCTGAGAGAAGCTATATCATTTAGCTTAGCTTTCTGCTAAAAGGAATTAATTATGGCAGGTCTTCCTGCTCGAGTCAGAGGTCTTCCTTTTGTAGTAATTAACTGTTCTGTAAATGCTGACTGATCACCTTTCGATAAGGTTGCTCTATCATCCCGCATTAGTCTCTCTCTCAACAGTGGTCTCTACTTGCTGCGCCGCCCCTCCCTCCCTCTTCCGAAGCGAAAAGAACACTGAAAAGCAAGTAAAAGAAGTGGAAAGTTGGTTCACAACTGAATGGAGTGGCACGACTTCAGCGCCAGCTCAGCAACCAAAGACACGTGGGAACACGTAAGGATTTCTTCTAATTCGATTATTTAGTTTTTGGTTAACTAATTTTGTAGAAAATGCTAGGAAGGAGCTGAAACTTAACCAAAAAGAAGACTGATTTTTGAACTTTTAGGTCCTTGAACTCTTCCTAAATGCTTGAGCTAGTCCCTAAACTTTAAACCTGTTTAATCTAATCCATTAACTTTCTATAACAAAGAAATAAGTCCTTCGATAGTATTCCTAAGTTTTCAGTTTACACTAATACCCAAAATTTTAAGTACCTTCTTATTTCAATCCATTTCCTAAGTAAGAAAAAAATACGTTACCTTTTTGTTACAATTTTACTTTTTTGTTCTTTAAAAAATTACGATAGTTCCACGTAAATTTATTTTAGTTTATGATCTATAATAATAAAAGTACAATCTCATTTAGAGTAATATCATATTGACATTTCTATTATTTTAGATTATTTTATTTACACAATTAACTAGATTTAATTACGAAAACACAAGAAACAAATGCTTGAAAATTTTATCTATCTAATAAATTGTGAATGAGATTCAGATTAATGTGACTATCTATAGATATATAACATCGATTTTAGATAGCCTTATGAAAAAAAGTTATACTTATAAGAGATAATAACATTGAAATTTTCCTTACAAAAAAAAAAAAAACATTGAAATTTCTTAAATGACTTCGGTGCAACGAGTCCAATTCATGTGAGTCCCTGATTTTAATGAGTTCCTTGATTTAAGGGCTAATAAGCACTGGGTTAATATGTTTCAAGTGCACCTTAGAATATCTATGAGGATAGTGTGAATGTGAGAACAAAGTAAAGCAAATTCACTCAACCGAATTAGAAATCCAAAAAATCATCTCCACAAAAGATTCGTGAAATGTTAATCCACCAAAACAGATGTGATTATGGGACTAAGGGCATTGGAATTGTCATAATCTTTGTACGGTACACACCTTAGTGCTAAAAATTTACATGGATAACTTTTAGTGCCACTTTGGTAATTAAAAAAAAAAATCACTTACATGCTATTGCTGGTTTGGAATGTCGAAAATTCCAGGGGGCAATATTTTAACATTTTTTTTCCCGAAAAACATTGATTCCTAGAGATCCAACGTGACAATATTTTAGCATAAATGCCCTAAACAACGCAGCTACTCATGTTTGCTCCCAAACTATTGGGGATAAAAATAAAGAGTTGATGCAATGGACAGAAAGAAGAGGATAAGTGGTTCAAGTTTGCGCCCTGCTATTGTAGGCTCCTACTTTTTGGCAAAAAATTCAAATGAGATCCGAAGTGAACTTTATAAGCTACTTTTTAATAATCAGTCCACGTGGATTTATACATAAAATAAGCTACTTTTTAATAAAAAATAAATTAAATGGAAAAATAACCTTTAAAAAAGGCTTTGGGTTGGTTTGAAGCGACGTGGCTTGTACATACCTTGCCGCCGCAACCCCACCATCGTCGGCAAGGGTGGGAGATGCTCGACTGGTGTCATCGAGCCTCGACAGTGACTGACCACTCACTTGACCGCAGGCAAGGGCCAACAGGTGGCGGTTGGTTATTGGCCGGGGCTCGATGACCCCCATCGGCCATCACACACCCTCGTCAGCCATTGCTGGAAATTGTGGAGCAGCAACCGCAAGGTTGTTGCAACCTTTCCTTTCCTTTATTTTAGTTTTTTTTTTTTTTTGTGTTTTCATCTTATTTTATGGTGTTTTTTAATTTTTTTTTTCTTATTACTGACCGGATGACGCAAGTTAACACAATTTTCAGCATCGGCCGGCAATTTGGATTAATGCAATCGCTCGAGCTTGTTACCATTGATTTACAAAATACACAACAATTTTAGAGGACTCCTTGTGACTTGATCATTGTGAACTGTCAGCGACAGGACGTATTCTCCAATCTGCACATTAATGCCATAGCCATTCTGAGTGAAGGTGCTCTAATTATGAGCAGATCTTCCATGGATATCCCATCCCTTTTGATCTATATGGAAACCACTTTTATAAGCTTTTGATTCTCACTTCCTTTCTAATAATTAAGTTGGATTCACAATATTTTAGTTGCCCATGCTGACGTCAAAGACCGTATCCTATTAAAACTCCAATTATAAGATTACCAACAAGATTTTAGATCATTGTGAACTAGGTTTATTTTTGATAAAAAGGTACACTCAATTTATTGGGCCCAATACCCAAAAAAACCTCAAACTACAGCGTTTGTGATAATTATATTCAAAAAAAAATTGACTCATAAGAAATCTCAAATTTTTACTTTTGTCTCAATTCTACCTAAAACTTTTACTTTTATCCCAATTTTACCGGTCTAGTACCAAAAAAACTATCAACTTTTACTTTCATCTCAATTCTACAATCGTCAGCCTTTTGTTCATAATCACCGTTAGTTAATTCTACGTGACTTGAATTTTCTTGCCGAATTTACTAATAAATTTTCGAAATTTAGAAACAGTAAGTTTTAGAAACAAATATATTTTAAAAAATTCGTCAGAATATCTCCGTGTCTAGCCATTTTTTGGGCTGTTAAGTGTAAAAAAATACACGAAATGTATCATTTTTGGTGACTATATATCTCTTAGCAATATAAAGAGGTAGTAAAAAACAGAAGATAATTTCGAAATTTTTTCATATCAATTTTGTCGAGGTGTAATTCATTAATGACGTGACAGTGTCATGTAAGATTAACTAACGATGATTATAGCCGGAAGTTTAACGGTAGTAAATAAAAGTAAAAGTTGGGGATTTTTTTTGTACTAGGCCCGCAAAATTGGACAAAAGTAAAAGTTTTGTGTAGAATTGGGATAAAAGTAAAAGTTGATGGTTGGAAAATTAGGGCAAAAATAAAAGTTGATGGTTTTTTTGGTACTAAGTCGATAAAATTGGGACAAAAGTAAATTTTTGGGTAGAATTGGGACAAAAGTAAAAGTTGAGGGTTTTTTTATAAGACAATTTTTTTTTGGATATAATTGACACAAATGCTAAAGTTGGAGGTTTTTTTGGGTATTAGGCCTAATTTCTTGATATCTATTACTATAAGGGGAATCCTTAAACTTGAACTCAATATTAATGTCGTCCTTAAATTTTTACATTGTTCAATGTGGGCCTTAAACTATTTCGACCATTGATTTCTCAATAGCATCAATAACATCAATTCTTCATGAAATAATTGAGCACCAAAAATCTTTTAGTTTCGTTTCTTAGTTCTAATTTCGTTTGAGGCATAAGTCATCAAGGTTTTCTTTTGCCATATATTGTGCAGAATAAAGTCTAGAAACGATCTAGCGATTTTTATTTTATTTTTATTTATGTTACCCATTTTTTCCCCCTTGCATTTGAGAAAGGACTTATTAGTTAATTAGCATATGACTATTTAAAAAAAAAACCATCCTAAGGTGCAATATAATTTCAGAGAAATAAAACGATGGAAGAGTTTAAGAATGAGAGATTGATGCACACCCTGCATTAACCAGAAAGTTTTTCACATAAATGAAGAACCGAGAAGGTAAAAAAAAAGACAAAAAAAACGATAGTTTGAACCTTCTGTATGATAGGGTTGACAAGTGAGCTTTGGCGCACTCGCTGTCGCAGGTTCGTCCTAGGAAAACCTTCACCAAACAGAAGGGGAGATGCTTCTCTCTTCTCTCTCTACTCAAATGGTCAATCCGGTGATTGCTTCGGCGGAATTTTCTTTGCACACAAAATGATACTTTGATTTTCCAAGCTCACGGTGCGTGGTAAGTGTCAAAATCTGCTTGTGGGCACTTTTGACGCTTTAATGTATTTGATTGAATGGGGCCGAATAGCTTGTCGATTTGTGGGGATTTCCATGGAAATACCCACACATTGAAATCTCCACCCTATCACATGGTAAGAGATTCGGATCCTGTTGATTTACCACGCGACTTCTGGTGGGAACAAACTAGTTTCTCCCTAACATGAGGAATTTTTGACGCTGTTGTGCTTCTTTTGAAAACGTGATTGCTTTTTGCGCACACCGAAAGAGTAAGACAGATTGTCGTATTGGATCAAAGAGCAAGACGGATTCATTTTGCGGGAAGGAACGTGTGGCCTGGGTGATAGCCGCCTGCCTTTTGTTTGTAAAGAACAAACGGCTCTGCTGTTGCTCCTCGTACCTCTTCCTCTTTCTCCAGAATTGACCAAAACGAAGAACGTTTGTATTTAAGAACATATGGCTCTGCTGTTGCTCCTCGTACCTCTTCCTCTTTCTCCAGATTCATACAGAAAGCCCAAACAATGCCTATTCTTGGCAAGGACCAGCAGAGCAATATGCTGGCCGGACTTATCTTCATCGTTCCTGCTCTGATCAACTTCATCGTCGTGAAGTACCAGGGGCGGCCTGAATCTCCATTCGAAACCCGCCTTCTTCTCCATCTCCACTCTCCTTCTCCATTGCTCCTTGTCCCTTCCCCTTGTCCATCGTCTGCCAGCCTTCCATACTTCTCGAACATAGACCAATTCACCCATCTTCTTCTCCATCTTCGCCCTCCTTCTCTACTGCTCCTTATACCTTGGACTCGCTGCTCATCCACCGCCCTTCGCTACTGCCTGCGGCTCCTGCTTCTTTGGCGTCCTCATGATCCTGTCCTTTTGCCTCTCCATTGCTCTGTCCTCATGATTCGGGCGAGGAAATTTTCGTAATTAAATCCAATCGTCCGGAACTGCATTCTCGTCTGAAAATTTCGGGCGAGGAACATTATTTTTCAACAAGTATTTGTCGGGATTTATAAAAATCGAACACGACCATTCTTGATATTGATTCTTTTTGACTTGGAATGAATATTGGGTGAATCGAACATAGACCGATCATTTTTCGAATTTGTACGAGTCCAAAGAGTTCACAAGACATCTAGATGACAAAGAAGTCATTCTCAAGAATTGGATTCAAATCAATATCAAGCTATTTTTCCTCTTAATAGATCGTGAGTGGGTCTGTCGTCCTTCTAACTATAGTTCTCCTAAAATTGATAGCACTGTGTCAGAATATATCCAGTCTTTTCTCCTCCGGGCTCTCTAAAATTCCATTAGATAGCAGAAAGCGGAATCTTAATCCCAATGATGCTACTCCACTCTTTTGCGAGAATCGCAATGCTACTTAAAATAGCCCCTAATTCTGTGTTTCATGAGGATTGTCTTTAAGAAATTTTGAGGCGTACAAATTCTTCGACTTTAGAATCCCAGAATTTTGAGGCGTACAAATTTAGAATCCCAGAATTTTGCATGAGAAGCGTCAGGGCATCATTATTCCAGATTCGTCGACTTTAAGTCGTACAGTCGAACTCGAAAAGTGATCCCACTCAGGACTAAAGATCAAGACAGTCGTTATAAAATAACTTGCACTGATTGCTCTGCCATAGCACCTCGATCTCTTGCTCTTTCTCAACATTCGCCTCTTGTTGTTGCTCCTCTTCCTCTTGCTCTTTCTCCAAACATATACGGATTCAAAAATGCCCATTCTTGGTCATGATCAACTGAGAAACATGTACGCCGTACTTACCCTCGTCATCCCTGCTCTGTTCGACTTAGTCACCGTGAAGTTCCAAGGGAGCTCCGACTCTCCATTCGAAACCCACCCCCTCACCATCTTCTTCTCCATCTTCGCCCTCCTTCTCTACTGCTCCTTATACCTTCGACTCGCTGCTCATCCACCGCCCTTCGCTACTGCCTGCGGCTCCTGCTTCTTCGGCGTCCTCATGATCCTTTCCTTTTGCCTCTCCATTGCTCTGCCTACGTCGCTGCTGTTGCCCGGCCCCTCCTTCTTGCTCCTCCATCTGCCGTTGCTGCTAGTGCTCTCTGCAGATCACTTGTACGGTCTCGTCCAGAAGCTCGTTTGTTTGATGAAGCAAAAGATTCTAGCATACATTTTCAACCGCTTGTTCCGCCGTCAACCTCTTGGAGGAAGGGCACCCTTGGTTCTCGCGTAAAAACCGTCGTACCAGCAGACAGCAGTAGTTCAACCGGTCATCGTTAGTGGCCCAAGAAGAAACAGAGGAGACGGCAAGAAGGATTTTACGTATGAAGACTTAAATTAATGCACCAAAACCGCAATTTAATTTTCTGAAATACCTTAAGAAACAAAATCATTTTGAGCGTTCGTCCATTATGTATGTCAGTGTCGGATGCAGAAAATTGTTAACAATTAGACAACTTGATCTGCGGATCCATAAATTGTATACGAGGCAAAAGGTTATACTTGTTTTTTTGGACAAGTATTTGGTCATTTTATGCTCGCTTTTATATAGCATTACGACTAAAGCACTTTAAAGGCCGAACACGATCATTTATATCAAGAAATACATATTTAGTAGCATCAATGAGAAAGCAATCACACGATGTTTTCAAGACATGTAAACACGGAGAATACAATTGTAAGATGAAAAACGATGTCGCTTCCTGAACGAGTAGAGATTTAATTTTATGTCTCTTTAATCTTTTACCGGTTTATTTGGTTATGTCCCCTATTGGAAAATGGTTAGACTCCATCCCTTTGATATGGACCTCGATCACTGATAATTCCAGGCAATTTAATTACGAAATCCTAATTTCATGTGGCGTCGGAAAATCCTGGATATAAATATGTCGATCTAATGGTTCGTAACATTGTGTGAAGGATGATGCGAATTGGCATTGGGTGTCCACTGTCCACTTGCGATGCTTGTTGACAAGTAAGGCACGCCATCGACTCTTGTCAATGAAAAAACCTCAGAAAGTTCCAATTTTGTTTCAGGGTCATTGCTCAAAAAGGTCGTGTCTGTTCTTGTCATGCTTTGCCAAGTGGGTCAAAAACTTTCCCACGACAACGGGTCATGCATTTTCGTTGTATTCATCCTATGAGTCTATGCCCAAATTCCTACTGGATTACGCGAACACAAGTAGAGAGTGGTGAGCCAGAGGCGGTTGCTTCCTTGCTGGCGAAATTCAGAGAAAATTATCCAAAAAAATTTAAAGTTATTTTTCATTTTATCAAGTCATTCTTTAACTTTTTAAACGAGTCAATTTAATCTTAAACTTATTCACGTTTTGTTGATTGAATTCACCCCATCAATTCAGAACAAAATCACTGACGTGAATGCCGATTTAAATAATATCCTAATGTTTTTCTGAACTTTTTTTTTATATAAATTAATTTTCTTTTTCTTTCCTTGTTTCTTCGTGCATTAGTCTCTCTCTGAACTGTTATGGAAAAGAACCCTGAAAAGCAAGTAAAAGAGCGGCTTAGGAGCACTTCTCTTTTTTCTTTGCTTCAGCTTTAATGATTCATCCATCAATGCCGGGTTTCTCCATCACATATATTGCAACATGGTCTATGCATCAGTAGTGACTCCTAGCATATTTCACAAGCCTAAAGTAACAGGACAGGGGTAGGGAATGCATGAATTCAACTAGGGAGCCATTTTCAGTTCAAGTGTCAGGGAAGGAAAAGATAAACTCACTGTCAGGAGATTGAATTTCCAGGCCCCAGTGAATCGATAATATCAGTGACAATCTGAATGGTGCCGGTTGAATCCTCATGGGGGAATGTAAAGAGAAGCAAAACACTACTCATCAACTTGACCAATGAAAGAGCTGGAAATTTGTTCACAGGCACGTCTTCCTTTATCCAATTCCTCAGGACATACTTTCTTTCTCTTAGCAGTTAACTTTGCATCAGCCATCAGCAGCAAATGCGTCATCATACTGCAAAAGCATTTCCTACAATGCTAAGGACGATGAAATTGCACTAGCCTAAATAGGAAAAGGAAGAATCATTTGATTGAACTATTTCAAATTACTTCCACATGAACCGGTCTACGATCAGGAAATCACTAGTCAGGGCAATTACACTCGCTCAAAGGAAACCCAATTCTTCACTTTCAAGCTTCAAGCCACAAACGAAGCATACAATTAATCAAACACATTGTGTAATCAATCACTAGAATCTCATTCAGTCACCTTAAAAGGTTCAACTTTAGGAAGGCAATGAAACCTTTTCAAGGAGGCACATGGCTTCTTCTGTGGCGCTCTTCTCCCTCTCCGAAGAAAGGAAAAGGAACACAAAGGCAAAAGCATTAACGCAAATTTCATTCTATTGTTTCGGCTAGGCTATACACCTAGAGGGATTGAATAGGTGTATTTCGTCAAACTTCGATAAATAAAGCGGAATTGAAAATGTCGAGTTCGATAGAGGCACATGTATTAACATAGTTACGCAGTATTTCTACCAGACAGTATATAGATGCGAGTTTAGAGAAGAAGTCAATGCACACAAGATTATAGTGGTTCGTCTTTGGGAAGCCTACGTCCACTCTCTTACACTAACAACCTACTGGCTAGATTCCACTAAGTAATCAAATGAGAGATTACATAAAGATGTGATTGCTTGAATACAAACACTTTCAATAAAGATCACGAGCCATTGGCTGATTGTTGAATAAAGATTACGAGCCGTTGAGCAAGGTTAGGTATCTAACATTCTGAGAAAATGTTAGATCATCCGGATCTGATCCGAATATAGCGCGGCGCGAAGGTGGAGTGGATGGATACGTCGGATTGAGATGCTGTTTTGGAGAGCACCATGGTGGCGGAGATGACTTTGGGGCTTATGCAAGAGAGACTCGAAAGTCACTGAGGATTTACATATCCAAATATTGCAAATGGGTCGCCACCCATCTATCATTTTTACATTTGAGAAGAAATGTCATTTTTTTTTTATACAGAAATTTGAAGGATCCGAAAATAATTTCTGCAAAAGGAAAAAATAAACGGACAATCGGACAGGAACTCTTGGGTTTCCAATATTTAATATTGATGCAACACCAACGCCCTATTCGGTCAACTCACCACCAACACCCTATCCATGCACAATCGCTTGAGGAGGCACCTAACCCTATGCGCTTGGACTTATAATAATCATCTCCGTGTGTGACAGATTACATTATAAATTGACTTTGCTCCCTTTCTATCTGCTGTCGCCCCTCCCCCTCTTCCTCCTCCTTAAAACGTTCGCTCGCTCTGACGTTACTTTGCTCTTCCTCTTCCTCTTTCTCCATATATCTATACGAATCCGAAAATGGCCGTCATCACTCATGATCAAAGGAGGAACATGCACGCCATACTCACCTTCATCGTTCCAGCTCTACTCAACTTCATTACTGTGAAGTACCAAGGGATGCCCAACTCTCCGTTTGAAACCCAACCCGTCACCGTCTTCTTCTCCATCTCCGCTCTCCTTCTCTATTGCTCCTTGTCCCTTCCGCCTGTTGCTCGTTTACCAGCCTTTAATCCTGCTTTCGGTGCCCGCATCTATCACTTCCTCACACTCCTGTCCTTTTCCCTCTCCATAGCTTTCCTTACGTTGTTGTTGTTCCCAGGCCTCTCCTTCTTTCTCCTCTGTCTGCTGCTGCTGATACTGGTCTCTGTAGCTCAATTGTGCGGTCTCGTTCAGAAACTCGTACGTCTGCTAAGGCAAAAGATTCTAGCATTCGTATTTGTCCATTTGCTTGGCCGTCGACTGCAGAGAGGAAGAGCGCCACCGCTTCTGCCACATACAACTGCTGATACGTATCTCGTATTACAATTGTAGTACCTGCGAGAATTCAATGAGTCATCCTTGGAAGCACAGGAAGAAACCAAGGAAACAGCAAGCAGGAAAAAACATAAGTAAAATCACATGTATGAGATGTTTACTTGGATTTGTATAATAAAGAAAGCCGCTGTGACAATAAATAAAGAAATTTTACTAGTATTCAAAGTATTGTACATCGATTTGAGTTAACGATTTCAACATAAAACCTCTAGTAAACAAAGAATGCAATTGCTGATGGTGTTGAATGTATTAGAATCTGTGCTATCGGTTACTGATTGGAAAAAACAGAGGAGATTAAAGACAAAAAGTCAGCTCATTGTTGATGAAAATCAAGGAGTACATCTTTTTACACGAAGCTGTTCGTAGTTGGTTGTTTGTATGAGATAAGAAGAATCATTATCCATGAAGATATTAGATGAATACATAAGCTTAATAGGCGACTTCTGGTTTTTACATGTGGAAACTTAAGCCCCGGTTTTCAGTTCTTCAACCCCAAATTAACCAAAACCAAACACTCGCATAGCTTCCACGGTCAGAAGTAACCCAATATGCAGCCATCCTATTAGGGATGTCAGTAATCAAAGCAATTACACTTACTCAAAGGAGACCCAACTCTTAGTTCTAAGTTTCAAGCCATAAATCCACCATACACTTACTCAAAACACAGTATGTGATTAATCAGTAGCATCTCATTCAGTCATCACGCTTAAAAGGTTCAACTTTAAGAAGGCAACGAAACCTTTTCAAGGAGGGACATGGCTTCTTTGGTTGCGCTCTTCTTTCTCTCCGAAGAAAAGAAAAGGAACAACAAAGAAGGCGTTAACCTAAGTTTCAATCATCGAATTGGAAACTAAAAAGCAAAGGAGAGAATAGTCCACTGATGGTGCAGGTGATGAGGAAGCCGGAGTGCGAGCGTCGGAGGAGGGAAGAGGGGGCGTCGTAGTCGAAGCGAGGGAGTTGATGACAGCTAAGTGCTTGCTGTTCCCATGTCGATTTCTTCTTCCTCTTCCTCTACTTCTTCTTCTTCCATTTCTCTTTTTCTCTCTGCTCTGAGTCGGTTCCATAGTCCACCAGTTCAAGCTGTTGCCCAGTTGATAGATCTGGTACGCCGCCTCCTGGGGGGATCGATTCCTGCAAGCATCTTGAACCCGGATCAACAAGATCCATCCGACCATAATGAACATGGGGTCGACGACGAACATTCAAAAAGGCAAGTATCGAAAGTTGCAACTATCGGAGAATGGCCTAGAAGAAGAATCGCATGCATCACCTGGGGAGGGATGGAGGGAGGGAGCTCCGGACATAGCGCGAGGCGAAGGTGGTGTGGACGGAGACGTTGGATTGGGATGCTGTTTTGGAGAGCACCGTGATGGGGGACATGACTTTGAGAAGCCCGATGCTTTTTGGACTCATAATATAATAATCAGTCTTTCGACAAAAAAAAAACATATTAATAATTAGTTTGGCCAAAAAATAAAATAGTATATATATAATCAGTGACGGATTGGCAGGATCTACATAACTTTATAATTATATTTCTGTTATTTAAATCTAATCAAGCATTTTAAAAACAACAATGTAGAACACCTTAAAGAGATCCTAAGCTACATAATACTTATGCAGAACTATGACAGTACTAATAAAGACCAAAAAGTAATAAAAATATTACATATCTTTTTGTTGATTTCTAAATTCTGAGTAATAGTTGTAATTTAAAAATAAAAAAAACTTGTGAACAGTATCAAAGAACTTTTGACTTTATTATGAAAAGTTGAAGGGGGTAAATTCAACAGGTTCAACGTTTAAGGATTAAATTGAATATTTGGAAATTCAAGAACCATATTAAACAAATTAAGAGTGCAAATACGACATTGCACATTGGGCTCACATCTTCGCCATTCACACAAAAATATATCTTAAGAGAGTGTGAATGTGAGAAGTGAACAAAGCAAATTCACCCCGAAGAAATATTATTTTTTTATAGGAATTTGAAGGATGCGAAAAAAAATATCTTCAGAAAGAACCGTTTAGCATGGATTCACAAAGTCAAAAAGTATGCGCACAATCGGACAGGGGCTCTTGGACCCTTCAATAATGAATATTGATGACAAGATATGATTTTTCGGATTATTGTAAGTCCAAAGATTCAAATCACTTTAGGAAACTCAACTAGGCTTGCGCTACAACACAAAGTGTAAGGACAAAATTCACTATAAAATGACTTTGCTCCCTTTCTCTCCGATGTCATCCCTCCTCTTCCTTTTCCTCTTTCTCAATACGTTCGCTCTGCCGTTACTTTGCTCTTGCTCTTCCTCTTTCTCCAAATGTACATACGAATCCAAAAATGCTTGTCATCGGTCATGATCGAAGGAGGACCATGCATGCCGTAATCGATTTGAGTTTAAGATTTGTACACTAAGAAATTCTTTGTGACAAAAATATTTTTTTTATTACTAACAAAGTACTGTAAATCGATTCCAATTTTAAGATTTCAAAAACAAATGTCTCCTAAACAAAGAATCCGATTGCCGATGGCGTTGAATGAATTATAATATGTGATATTGGTTGTTGATTGGAAAAGACAGAGAAGAAGGTTAAAGCCACAATTCAGCTGATTGAAGACCTCCCAAGCAAACCAAAGATTGATGAAAATCAGGAAGTGGCATGAATTCATCAACTAGGGAGCGATGTTTGGTGAGAGGTTTCTCTGCGTTGCAACAAGGTACATCATGTTGACTTTGTAACTCCCACATCGCTTAAGAATGGGTCTTGTATGCTCTTTATATACTTGCGCTCTCCCTCCACCTAATAACTTAAGTTTTTAGATTGAAATTTCTAACATGGTATGGAAGCCAGTGTTGTCCCTTTTGCAAACATGTGTTTGCCCAAGTTCCATGTGCCGTCCTTTTCGAGATGCACGTGAGAGGAAGTGTTAACTTTGTAAGTGCTACATCGCTTAAGAATGAGTCTTGTGTGTTCTTTATATATTTGTGGTCTACTTCCACCTAATAACTTAAGTTTTTGGATTGGAATTTCTAACATATCCAACAGTAGTGACTCCTAGCATATTTCCCAAATCCTAAAGTAATGAGCTAGGGTAAGAAATGTATGCATTCATCAACTAGGGAGCCATTTTCAGTGTAACGGCTCACACATGAAGAGGGAATTGTTAGGAAATATATGTGAGTGAGCTGTGTTAAGAAAATCTCACATTGGAGAATCGAAGTGGTTAGAGTACCTAATATATCTATATTGGCCCATAACTTATTAATTTAAGCTTTTGAGTGAAAATGAGTCCAACAAGATATATTAACAGGCTCGAACACGGTTTCCGAGCCAGTGGTTGTTGTGATGTATCATCGTGGACTCGATTAGCATTGATGGAGATTGGTCTATAACTCACTAACTTAAACTTTTGAGTAAATATGGGTTCAACTAGGTATATTAACGAGCTCGAACTGGGCTCCCCCAAGCTAATATAAAGATAAACAAACCATTGTTCATCAACTTAACTAATGAAAGAGTTGGTTCAAGCCATAAAAGAAACTTTTGAGTAAATGTAGTTCAACTAGATATATTGACGGGCTCGGACTTGGGCTCCCTCAAGTTAATATAAAAAGAAGCAAACCACTATTCATCAACTTAACCAGTGAAAGAGCTGCTTCAAGCCGTAAAAGAACCTTTTGAATAAATGTGGGTTCAATTGAATATATTGACGGGCTCGAACTTGGGCTCCCTCAAATTAATATAAAGAGAAGCAAACCACTATTCATCAACTTAACTAATGAAAGAGATGCTTCAAACCAAAAAAAAAAAAAAAAACCGTATGCACACTCCAACCACTGCCCCCGGTTGCTCTCCACCGCCAACCATTGACCTCGATTGCCCGCCACCACCGCTGCCAACCACTGCCCTCGATTGCCCATCGCGGGCCATCGTTGTAAACCATCATCCACCGCCAACCTTTGCCACTCACAACCACCCTTCGCTGGTTGCTACAGCCACCGCCTTTCTGTTCTAGGATCAAAAATTTAATGTCGTCATCAAACGCATTTTTTTTCCTCAAAAACCCATCTAGAAACAGAAATAGAAAAATCTATTTCTAAAACAAAATGATTGTTATGCACTCCCTAGAGTTCAGAAGGCTGACCAACCTTGGGGGTCCGGGGGAAATTTCTTGAATGATTTCAGCGCACGGAGTCCAATGCATGTGAATCCCTGATTTTGATGAGTTCCTTGATTTAAGGGCTAAGATGCACTGGGTTAATATGTTTCCGGCGCACCCTAGAATATCTCAAAGGATAGTGTGAATGTGAGAACAAAGTAAAGCAAATTCACTCAACCAAATTAAAAATCCAAAAAATCATCTCTACAAAAGATTCGTGAAATGTTGATCAACCAAAACAAATGCGATTATGGGACCGAGGGCACTAGAATTATCATAATTTGTATCCGATACACACTTTAGCAATAAAAATTTGCATGGATAACTTCAGTGACACTTTGGCAATAGAAAAGAAAAATCACTTAAGTACCATCCGTGGTTTGGGAAGTCGAAAATTCCAAAGGGCAATATTTTGACATTTTTTTCTTACAACATGGCTTCCTAGAGATCCAACGTGACAATATTTTAGCATAAATGCCCTAAACAACGCAGCTATTTATGTTTGCCCCCAAAGTCCAAACTATTAGGGACAAATTGAGCCAATTTTCTCTTCTTCTTCAAACCCTAATCCACATCGGAGGCATTTTGAAATAAAAATAAAGAGTTGGTGCAATGGAGAGAAAGAAGAGGATAAGTGGCTCAAGTTTACGCCCTGCCGGTTAAGGCATTTTTGTCATTTATTTATTTTTTCTTCTTTTATTGGAAAAAGTGTCCAAATAATCCTAAATTTTTTCCATTAGTGTCAATTTAGTCTTAAACATTTTTTTTATGTCAATTCAGTCCTAAACTTTTTACATTAATGCCAATTTAATCCTTAAATTTGTATATTGATATCAATTCAGTTTTAATTTTTTTTTATGCCAATTGAGTCCTAAAACTTTTTGATTGATGTCAATTCAATCCTAAATTTTTTACTATTTGTACAAATTGAGTTGATTTGGTGAATTTTGACCCAAAATCACTATGTGGACATCTATTGTCCTATATGGCATAGTCAACGCTAATGTGGATATTTTTTAAATATTAATTTTTATTTTTAACAATTGGTGCCGACTTTTAATAATTTGCTTAAAAATTATATAAAATATTTGAAAATATTAAAATAATATTTAAAAATATCCACGTCAGCGCAAGCCGTATCATGTAGAACAATCGAAGTTTGTTTGAGTGATTTTCAATCAACATTAATCGAATTGACTCAATTTGCACAAATGCAAAAAATCTTGGGACTAAATTGACACAAATCCAAAAAGTTTAAGGCTCAATTTAAACCTTTTGCTATCTTTAATCCATATTCTGAATTCATAATTATATATATCAATGATGTTTTGGTTTACTCTCCTAATGTCGATTCACACTTTAAACATGTGAATCATTTCTTTAATGTTGCAAAACGAAATGATCTCATACTTTCTGAAAATAAAATATTCTTGTTCCAAACAAAGACTAGATTTTTAGGACATGTAATCCACCAGAGAATTATTGTACCAATTGAAAGATCTATAGAGTTTGCTGATAAGTTTCCCGAAGAATTGAAAGATAAATCTCAATTGCAAAGATTTCTTGAAAGTTTAAATTACGTAATTGATTTTATTCCTGATATCAACATCATATGCAAACCTCTGCACCAAAGGTTGAAAAAGGACCCAAAACCTTGGTCGCAATTGCATACTGATACTATCAGAAAAGTAAAATCACTCGTAAAAGAAATCCCTTGTTTGCATATTGCTAATCCAAATGCATTCAAAATTGTTGAAACAGATGCCTCTGAATTAGGTTATGGTGGCATTCTGAAACAAAAGATTGACAACGAAGAACAAATCGTTCAATTTATTTCTAAACACTGTAATGAAACCCAACAGAATTATTCCACTGTTAAAAAAGAAATTTTAGCTATTGTACTTTCAATATCCAAGTTCCAAAGTGATTTGTTGAATTAAAAGTTTTTATTACGAATTGATTGTAAATCTGCAAAAGATATTTTGCAAAAGGATGTATTGAACATTGTATCAAAATAGATTTTTGCACGATGGCAAGCAATATTATCTGTTTTTGATTTTGATATAGAATTCATTCATGGAGAAGTAAATTCTCTCCCTGATTTTCTCACACGAGAATTTTTACAGGAAAACGTCCTCAAAAATGCCTCTAAAAAAAGACCGATACAAAGACAAAGCCATCATCATCCCGGCCAAACCCAAAAAGTTAACTCCCATCTGTAGTTGGCTAGAAGCCACCCAAAGTCCAATGTTGTCCCAAAGTACACCCAATGAAGCTTCTCTCAACCAACCTACCCAATCGGTTGCCCTCACAAAGTTAGCCTCCATATTGCCAAGTTACATGATGAAGGATTTGCAAAAATCCTTATGTTTCGAATTGTATGCACAGGATGAGGTAAGATCCCCCTTACCTTTAAATGTTTCTAAAGAGGTGGTTCTTGTGACTCCGTCAGCCCCTCGAAAATCAAAGTCAAAGTTTTTTATGAAAAATTTTGAGAAAATTATCACGGTGGAAAAAGGATTCTACCATGAGGATCCTTATGTTTTTGTAAAAAATATGTTTGGAGAAAATCGTTTTTACACTCCACATGATATTACAAAACCTGTGGAGTTCTATGAAAAAATTTTGGTCCAAACTAAATCCGTAAAGTTCAAACATTTTTGTGACAGAGTGCAAATTTCTGTTGCAAATTATTCCACTGCAAAAATAATAAGGGTCATACACCCTGTCGAGTGGAATAACTCATCAAGTGCACCAGTGAAACCCCACTGAAAGTCTTTCTCATAGGTACAATTTTACCTATTTTGATTACCAGCAAGCCTGGAATAATATATTCTATCGTCAAAACCTCAATCGTAGCCATACTTGGCTTTTCTTATTTCAAAGTCCTTTTGACATTTCAAAATTACCTTTCTGGTTTATTCGATGGTGGGACAATTTTGGTCCTGTCCCAGACATTCTCTCGCCACAAGTGCTCAAATCGTTCAAAATATTCCAAAAAACCTTCATTCTCAGTTCAGAGGAAATACATTTTCCTCCTCTCCTAATGTTTTGTGCAAATTTCTGGATGGAATTGGTATCTGCCTGGGAATTTGAATCAGTTAAAAATAATCAAAACCCTAAAATTTTCATTTTGGTCCGAAGATTCAAAACAAAATGGTGGGATGGATTTTCATACTGGGACAAATGCTCAATTGAAACTGTCCATAATTGGAACCAACGCAAAGTCAAAGATTTGAACGAAGTGACCACCGTGGCATCGGATGCGACATCCAAGACGTACTTTCTCCACGACAAATCAATGGTTATTGCAAAATTGATCAATGTCAAAAACGAAAATGAATTTTATGATATGATAAAACAAGCAATTCTGGAGTATGAGGAGTCACAACAGGGATCATCTTCTCAACAATGTGACTCAGAAGAAGGAGAAGAATACAGCCCTAATCTTTTTGGTCATGACTCCGACTAATGTTTTCATGACAATTGTAATTGTAAATGTCTTCTCAAATATTGTACACCGTATGACACTGTACAACTGTGCACTATACACTGTACACTGTAACGGTCTTTAAGTTAGCACTATTCACTATAGCAACAGTAAATTTTCAGTCTTTAAAAGCAGAGCGTCCTCAACGGTAAGGGGGGCGCTCTCAACTTCAGACCCACAAGTTCTCTCTCTCTCCCGAAGCTCACCTTCTCCTCCAAAGCTCTCCCTCCTGTCCAGAGGAAACCTTGGCTGGAGAACAAATCTTCGTCGAGGAACCAAAAGTCTTAGATCCTTCAAGGTAAAAAGTAACCCATTGTCTCCCCGGACCTAGATCCGTAAGTCAAAACCATCTAAATCTACTATTCCCATCCAGAACCTTCAAAGTTCTTCCCTGATTGTTTAAAGTTTTGCACTTGTAATCACGTATCTGATGATCTTTTATGGTTTTATTGTATAATCTCTATTGTTCTTGCAATAAAAGTATACATTTCTTCATCTTTTGCCTATTCAAGACCCAGAATCGGTAGGTTCTGCCTCCTGTTGGTGTCAAAGGCATTGTGTTATTTAAGTTTATGCAATTTAAATCTCTATTATTTAAAGTTTTGTACTGTATATCATTCGCATACGGCTCCTAGTGAAGATCGATCCTTCAGGTGGTCTCCTCTCCTGGACTAGCAGCACACACTCCACAATGCATATTTAAGTTTCAAGTATTCCATTTTAATCGTATCCCAGAGTGTGTAGGCTCTGCCTCCTAGCTAGTGGTTTATGATATTTCTTTTAATTTACACTTGTCTTCGTATTAAGTTTATGCTTTCAGCTATTGTTTATATTCAGAGTTGTTTATTGCTTGTGATTGAATTTATTGATTTCTGTGATTGGTATCTGGATATTTCTGTTGAACAATTATTTCATACATATTTTAGCCATTTCTAATGTTAATTGTACTCCTAATTGCTGTCGCAATTCTATATACTGCATTGGAATTGTTATATCATCTTTTTAAGTGTTTATCTGAGATTGTCTGAACCACATCGTAACTATTTGACAAACAAACTTAAGAGAAGACGACGTTAATAATATTTTTAGTAATCTGCTCTCTATTTCTCCGGTTAAACGATACTAACCCCATTTGGTGGGTGTGTGTGTGTGTGTGTGTGTGTGTGTGTGTGTGTGTGTAGGGAAATGCTTCCTCAACAATTGTTAGGGACGATACAATCTTAACCATAGATCCAAACACTTTCATTGCTTGGTTCGCATAAAGTACTCATTGATTGAGAGATCGTGTGATCAGAGATCAATGACAGTACTGCTAGGCTGTCATGCTAACGGTTTCCATATATGCATGTCATCAATGTGAGCCACATTGACTGAGCTCTTATGCTTGTCTCACTTTGAAGACACCACCAAATTCTCTTAATCGGGCCTTCGCAACCGTTTCGCCAATCGTGAGTTGTTCAACTTTTTGAGAATAAACTGAAACAGATGGACCAAATTGGGGTTAATTCCTTAAAAAACACCAACTTTAGGTTTTATGACGATTCTGGCCTGATTTTTTTTTGTCTTATAAAAAAGCACCAACTTTAAGTCCAATAACAATTTTAACCCAAACTTTTTTTCATCTCATGAAAAAACATGAACTTTAATTAGAGTCCCAAATCTAGCCCCCCCTTAATTTGGAGCCATTAATTCTCTAACATGATAATTTCACTTCATCAATAAATCTACATGCATTGTTGACATGGATTTAATATATTATTCATCGTCTTATTGACGCAGAATATAAAGTTGTTCATTCTCTGTGGGGAGAGGGCAAGGCAGGGCTTATTAGAAAAAGAAGGTTTTAATCGTGAGTTTGACGGATCTTGTCCATATAATATCTCCATGGTTGGTAATACGTAACTTCGGATTCTAATTAGACAGCTAATGCTTGCAGAGGAAGTGAATGAGGTGATGAATATGTTAACTGTTATCGTTGTGCCAGAAGTAAAGCAGATGAACAACTTCAAATTGAAGACGATGCCTTAAATCCACATCAGCAAGCCACGTGGATTTATTAATGACATAAAATTGTCGCGTTGGAAGATTAATAATTCTAATTTAAGGGGGTCGGATTTGAGACTCGAATTAAAGTTTATGCTTTTACATGGGATGGAAAAACGTTTGGGCCAGAATTATCATTGGACCTAAAATTGGTGCTTTTTTATGAGATAAAAGAAGTTCGGATCAGAATCATCATTAAACCTAAAATTGGTTCTTTTTTTGGGGAATTAGCCCAACCAAAATGTGAGGATGTATGACAGGATTGTAAGAGCTCTGATTCCACTAAAGGGAGAGGAAAAGACTTTGGGCAACAGGGTAAGAGAGCAACCGCTGAAACAGAATCAGGAAACAAAATCCCTAAAGCGTCACACAAATAGAACAGACAGGGGAGAGCGCCTGAAGAGATATATATATATATATATATATATATATATATATAAGTGATTATGGGCATTTATTTGAGTAAAAAGTCACTAAAATATTGAAAGTAAAATTCGAAATCCCATTATACTGTATAGAACAGAGTAGAATTTTAAGGGGATGAAGCAAAACAGATATGCCTCAATTGAGGCTTGGTTGCACATATGTTTCTTCTTTCCTTTAACTTGTAATTCAGAGCATTCATCCATCAATGCCAACATTTTCTGTCACTTGCCGTGCAAGACTGTTAAGCAGCATCGCTAGTTACTCAATCCTAAAGTAACAAACCAGGATAGGAAATGCACGATATTGTTGGAATATATAAATATTAAACCATGCATTCTTCTAATAGCTTAAGCTTTTAGAGCAGTCGGTTGTGGTCTTAACAAATTGTTACATGGTATCAGAGTTGGAGGTCCTAAGTTCAAATATTTTCAGGTTCTTATTTATCTACTCAATGAATTTATCCACGCTTAGTACTAGGCAAAAGACCAAACTAAGCGTGAGGAAGAGTGTTGGAATATATAAAATTAAACCACACCTTTTCTACATAGCTTTCGCAACCTTCCTGATTGCCCACTGGATAATATTGCACCTTCGTTGATTGTAGGAACACTAACCTGCAAAACAAGGATAGTAGCCCGGTGTAGGAATCAGTTTCCAAACACTTTCACAAACCACTCTTTCATTCCCTTACCCACACCATGACTAAAGACCATTCAACAGCTTCAGAATATTCAAATGCACAAGAAAATAATTCACCAATTCAAGAACCTACCTTGGAGCCACCTGCTGAAGTCGTGAGCCAAGGGCAACCTATCGCAGGCCAGTCCATCCAATGGTTACCCATCCAGATGGGACCCAATGCATGGTTTTATGAGGCAACACAGACAGGTCCATGGCCATCGAACCAAGGTCATGGAGAGCAACCCGGTTTGGGACCACCGACCTCATCGGGGGGTAAACCCAACCAATGGGTCGAATTTTTTTCATGCAAGTTATATGCCTAGGTCGGGAACTACGAGTTCGGGAATGAATCCTTACCCTGTTCCTCAACCCGGTTTTCTTCCATACCAGATTGTTGCCGCCAGTGGCCGGCCAGAGCCTGGTGACTTTATACGTCCAACGCTGATGGACTGGAACTGAAACTCATCTCCCAACAGTTATCTGGCCCCGAGAACCACTAGAATTGATCGCGGGAGTTCCGACGCGCACTGGTAACCAAGGACAAAGACGGATTCCGATTCCATCAGATGAGCGTCTAGCGCGCCTTTGGAGACAATGCAACCAACTTGTCCGAACATGGATCGAAAATTGCATCCCCCCGAAGTCACGGCCGGACTTCCACCGACTGAGGACTCGTAGAAAATGTGGGAAAATATCAAAAAAATGTATGGAAAGTTAGATCGAGTTAAAAAATTTTCGTTAACTCAATAGATTTCAGAGTTGAAACAGGGCAACATGACCGTGGCTGTCGTTTACAACAAACTTTCAGCCCTATGGAACGAGTTGGAGGCGTTTGAGGAAAAACTCGAATGGCCGGAGCCAATCTTACAACAATACATAGCCATAAGGGAAAGGGAGAAAGTAACGAGGTTTCTCCTCATCTTGAATGAGTCTTACCTCTCCTTTCAATCGCAGATCTTGACCATGGAGCCCATGCCAACGCTTGGCCGGATCTACCAACTTGCTGTTCAAGAGGAAAGCCAACGTCTCGCCGCATTGGACTATGGAAGCGCGGAGGAAAGAGCGATTCTTGCGGCGGCAACCCAGGTTTCGCAGAGAGGAGCAGCAAACAGAGGCGCAAATCACGATTCTCTGGAGGAACCGAGAACCTTCAGGACAGAAAGAGAAAGGGACGGCTCAGATTATACAAGACGATCGAACGGTTCACGATCACCACTGTCCTCTTATGAATCAAACGGCTTGCGTGCTCTCATCCCTTATACATCGGACGGTCCATATTAGTCCACGACGACTCCTATTTTCAAGCCATTAAACAGCCCATCCTTGAGGAATAATAGTCAGAATTTTAAAGGGAAAGGTAAATTGTATTGCGATTATTGCAAACGACCGCATCATACAATTGATAAATTGCTGGAAATTGCATGGCAAACCTGGAGAAAAAGGAAAAAGGGAATTTTCAACAAATTTTCAAGTAACTGAACAACGTGACGACCAGTCAATTAGCCATGATCAATATCAGGAGCTGATGAAAGCTTTGAGGAAATTGGATGCTTCTGATAAAGCTGGTAGTTTCACAAATATCTCTTATTGCTTGATGAACTCAATTTCCAAATATGCATGGGTAATTGATTTAGGAGGTAGTGATCACATTATCTGCGATAAAGGTTTCTTTTCTAAAGTAAAAAATTGCCCTTTCCTACATTAGTACAACTTCCAAATGTAAATATCACAAGTATCATTATGACTGGTACAATCAATCTCAATTCACTCATCACGTTACAAAACGTGCTTTATGTTCCTGAATTCCATTTCAACCTCATTTCCGTTTCTTAAACTTGTGAGGAAAATTCCTATCGCGTCTTATTCAATTCTGATGAGTGTTTCTTTCAGGCCCTTTCAACTGGCAAACTAATGGGCTTGGGTAAAATCTCTCAAGGGCTATATTTTTGGATCAATTCTCCAAGCATTTCCAAATTATCTTATACTGAATTGAATAAACAATCATTGCGTAATGCTGCCACCAATGATAAGAATTTTCTTAATCATCAAAGATTGGGCCATACTGCTTCTTTTCCTTATCCACAATGTCCCATTTGTCCCTTAGTAAAACGAGCACGTGCACCCTTCAAAAATAGCAATTCTCGTGTAGACAATATTTTTTCCTTAATTCTTGTTGATGGTTGGGGACCCTATCACACTCCACATCTAGATGGTTCCCGATTTTTTATTTCAATAGTAGATGATTTCTCACGTGCCACATGGGTATTTCTCATGCAATCAAAAAATCAAGTCGTTTCTCATCTCAGAACCTCATTTTCTCTATCAAAAAATCAATTTGGAAGGTCGATTCAACGCATTCGCACTGATAATGGAATATAATTCTTCAATAGTGAATGTGCCTTCTTCTTCTCCTCAAATGGAATTTTAGATGAAAACTCATGCACTTACACTCCACAACAAAATGGAGCCGTTGACGTAAACATCGTCATTTATTAGAAGTAGCAAGTGCTCTAAAATTTCAAGTGTCTATTCCTGAGACTTTTTGGGGAGATTGTGTGGTCACAGTAGTTTATCTGATCAATCACATGCCGTCACGTATTCTAGACGGTAAAACTCCATTTGAGTCGCTCTATGGAAAGAAACCAGAAATTCACACCCAACCATCGACGGCTCCATCCATCACCATCACAGGAAAGAAACCAGAAATGCACAGTAGCTTATCTGATCAGTCGCGCGCCAGCCCCAGCGCGCCACACAGGAAAAAGAAGAAAGACAAAGCAAAAGAAGAAAGAAAAAGAAGTAAGGGAGGGGCGCCGCTCAAAGTTTGAGAGAGAGAGAGAGAGAGGCCGCGCGCGTGGGCAGGTCAAGAACTTGGGCAGCAAGGTTTTCTAAAAGCTGAGGTCATACTAGGATGACATCATTGAGAGTGGGACCCAGCCGAGAAAATATGGCGTAAGGGGGGAAGGATTCGGTATATTAGAGGGAAAAAGCAGGGGACTTCGGCTGGATTAAAATCAATAACTGGAACCCACACAAAATTTCAAATCAACATAATTTCCTTGTCTTATTTATATGAAAATCAAGGGCAAAATGGTAATTTGATAAATGGGCATCAAATGGTCTTATGACTCGATCGACTGAGGATAAAAATGGTATTTTCGCATTTATGGTTCGGACAAGGCTAAATTTGAGTGCGAAAAGTCTTAGCGCTACGAGTCAAAATTTGATGATTCAACTTGACTTTTTTTTGACAAATATTGCGGAACCACTAATCATCGTCTCTTAAATCCTCAAACTCTAACTTTATTTTCCACGATGAAAGTCATAATTTTTCTTATAGATGACTAAAATTTAGGACGTCACATTGCACCGCGCCTCTTCAATAGTTCCTCTCCTTCTATTCGCTCGCTCCGTAAGGTTGGTTCCATCTCCTCCTCATCTCCAGGTAAGATTTTCTTATGCCCCTATATTCGAAGAAGCTTTCAGGTTTAATTGTTGTTTTTTTATAACAAAGGTATCCAGGCCAGCTTGCGCACACCTCAACTATTCTTCGGATTAGACTAGCACAGTAACTCATCGCCATGTCCCCCCACTTAAATCACAATTGCTCATCTGGAGAATCGAACATGAGATCAGTGCGCCTAACCATACAATCCCAAATGCGCCCTAACTAACTGAACTACCTATTGGTGGGTTCAGATTCTATTGTTTGTTTTCAAAAGATCTAATTTTCCTTGTCCAAAAACTATTTCAACCGACTACAGCTTCAAAATCCCGACCTCTATATGATTTCCTTGGCTTTTGAGAGAGTTTTTTCTCTATTGGGGTTTCATAGAGATGCTGTTGGCTTTCCTTAAAACAAAAGTTCCGTTTTGCTTCCCTTTTTCCTCTCTCTCTCTCTCTCTCTCTCTCTCTCTCTCTCTTTCTCGTCTTGGGTGATAGTTGTTGCAGAAGCTTTTCTGAGTGATGCCCATCAATTTGTTTTAAGCTTCATAAGCTTTGGGATGACATTGTTCGGGGTGGCTATTTGTGGACTTCTTTTCCTATGCTTACAGCTGCATGTTATCTGCATATCCTATAAGTCGTTAACAATAAATATTTAATTTTACAAGAATACATAAGTGGATGTTATTTGCTGAATTTTATGTTGAGATGAGAGTTTATTGTAGATGGCAATTTCATCGAAGGAAAAGGCATTTTGGAGCTCGGAAGATGTAGAAACCTTTTGTAAGTTGTGCATTGAACAAATTGAAAGAGGCAATCGTACTTCAAACAACAAAAGGGATGGATGATCCATACAAGGAAATCATGGAGACTTTGAAAACCATACCTAAGATTATGCAAGGCGAAGAGTTATACTTTTTTGCACCAGAACATTTTGCAGAAAAGAAAGAAAATAGGCAAATCTTTATGAACATGGATGCCGATGAGCGAAGACTCCGGTGGATCAAGTTGCAGTTCAAAAAGCATAGTGATCACAAGGAATGTTAGCTATTTATTTGGACTGTTTCATATGCTAGGTTATTGTAATGCAAGAACTTTTTAAGCTACTTATTTGTACTAGTTGGCTAGAGATGTTTATGTTTATTGCGAGACCTTTTGAATATTTTTAGAAAAAAAAATGAATTTGTTTTATTTATAAATTTTTTAATACAAATCTTTAATGTTGTCATTAATATATAATTTTAAAAAGTTGTAACTTTTTTTTAATCGATTTTGCACCAAATAAAAATAAAAAACTTAAACTAATCACCTAAAGGCACATTCCAAGTGTGTTTTTACCGAACAACGTTTTTCTCAAAGTTACTTTTTAAAGCAGATTCCACCAAACAATAATTGCATTTCTCCAAAGCCCTTTAGACTAAATTGCTTGCATTTCTCTAAAATTCCTTGAAAAAGATTAACCAAATAGTAATTGCATTTTTCCAAAGAACTTTAGGCTAAATTGCTTGCATTTCTCCAAACCCACCCTAAATAGCGAAGGAGAGATGGTACGCTGATGGTGCAGGTGATGAGGAAGCACGAGTGCGAGCCTCGAAGGAGGGAAGAGGGAGCGTGGTCGTCGAAACCAGGGATCTTGATGACAGCCGAGTGCTGGTCGTCTACTTCGCCTTCGCTTCTTTCATCATTGTCGTCTCCTTCTTCTTCCATTGCTCTTTTCTCTCTTCTCCGAGTCTCCGTTCCATAGCCCAATTCAAACTCCGTCTATGTCCTAAAAGATGGTGAAACTCCGGCGGTTTTCATTACCGCCCGGTTCGTTTTCCAAAAACGACGACCGTCCTATCCAAACATCTTCCATTCCTCTTTCATTGGATTACATTATTTTTTTCCTCGAGATTTCCAAGATGATTATTTAGTCTTCAGTTAACTGTTTTGTAGAAAATACTTGGAAGGAGCCCAAACTTAACCAGAAATGACTGATTTTGCTGACTTCTTGTTGATAAACTTTCCACTAAAATTCTTTATATGTATTAATAGCAAGCACTATACAGCATCTCAACTCCCGAGAAAGACGCCTAATTCTCCAAAAAGCTATGAAATTATTTCACGGTTAATTTATTCCTAAGCTTTTCAATTTAACCAACATTTTGATAATTTACTAATGTAGCCTTTCTAGCCATTTTTTGTCGGAAATTGTTGTTGTGGGCACCGGCTGTTTTACGTGACACGATCGGCGTTGATGTGGTTGATTTTTGCAAAAAAAGAAAAATTGAATTAAAGAAAAAAATTTCAAAACATTGGCCGAAAGAACTATATAGACAAATTAGAAAAAAAGTTTATAATTAAATCGACTAAATAAAAAAAAATTAAGACTGAATTTGTCATCGATGGTGGATAATTAAGAGTTGCTTCAATGAAGAGCAAAAGCGGGACATGTGGCTTAAGTTTGTGTTAATAAAGTAGCGATGAAGGTGAATATCGCGTGTATTGTGCGTTTAGACTTCGGATGCTGCTCGAGTCGGAGCCCTGAATTTTGATGCTTGAGGGGTCGAATAGCTTGTTGATTTACCATGTGGCATTTGGTTAGTCAATTCCTATTTTTACCGCCAATAGTCATGCAGCCATATTGATAAAGTGTTTGGAGGATGAGGTAGCTAGTATCACGGGTGCGGGATTCTGAGTTTTGTGTTTTGTAAAGAAGCGAAACAAAAATATGAGAGATTAGCATAAGACATAAGGCATGCAAAAAAAAAATAAAAATTCTTCCTTTCATTGGCCTGTTTACGGGGCTCGAATTCCCTACCATAATGGTAGGAAATCGTTACAATCTGGGCCCTTCGTTCCTTGCCAATGTGGCGGGAAATCCTTGATCCTGTTTGCGAGGACAATCGTGAAGTGAATAACCTTTTTAATTGGTAGAGAACTGCTGAGAAACGACGGACCACGAAAGCGACCTCAATGAATCTCATCGGACGTCCGAATTCTACCATGTAGCGTTTCGATTGAAAGCTTCAGCATATGTACGCGTGTCAATCAATGCGAGCCGCATTGACGGAGTTTTTCAACTTAAGTTGGACAATCGGACTAAAGCATCGTGCGTTCAGACTTTGTTTGGGAAAGTCCGATTGTCGAATTTTTGCATCGATGCTTTTCTTTTTCCTTTAGATCCAGAAAAGTTTAAAGCAGTGCACGATGCTTTAAAGCAGACCGACCAAGTCAAACTCGAGCATTTTCACAAAGCTTCGCTTGTCCTATAGGGGGAATCTTGGTGCGACTATCCCCTTACAATCCCAAGAGTACACAAGGTTGCACTGGCCTTGGAGGTCCGGTGGAGGACATGATTTAAAGACCTTGATTTTGGGGAATGACATGATTTAAGGACCCAGATGCATTTGGCTCACATGAATATCTCCGAGGAGAGTGTGAATGTGAGAACAGAGTAAGTAAATTCAATCAAAGAATTTCAAGAATTCGAAAAGTAGTTTCCGCAAAAGAATCACATGGAATGAGGATGCGCCAAAACAATCATGTATTGCGAAATTTCTCGTCGAAAGCATTAAGTAATAATTTTTCGAAAAATTATCCAAAAAGTCCTAATCCTATTTTACATCGGCCAATTTAGTCTTAAAACTTTCAATTATGCCAATTTATTCATAAACCTTTCGATTGTATCAATTTAGTCCAAAACTTATATTGGCAGAAATGACTACATTTCGTACGTTTTCACAGTTAATTTTTAGATATTAGAAAAAGTGATTACCCTCCCATTTTGTACAGCTTTCTTTGTCACAATTAACCATAAGAATGAGAATGCTAATTTCCCATTCTTTGCCCTCGCAATGGACATTGTGATCTACAGGCAGATCAGATGTGTTCAAGGAGAGAGAAGCTAATAGTTTTGCACTTGTCTTAGTGTTGGAAAACACCTCCCCAATGGCAATCACAAGTTCGGCCGATCTTTTTTCTTTTTCCCTTTTTTTATTATTATTATTATTATTATTATTATTATTATTATTATTATTATTATTATTATTATGGCCCAATATCCAAAAAACCCTTCAACTTTACTATATGTAACAATTATATCCAAAACTTTTTTTTGTCTCATAAAAACCTTCAACTTTTACATTTGTCGCAATTTGACCCCAAACTTTTGTTTTTGTCCCAATTCTACCGGCCTAGTACCGAAAAAACTAATATATGCCTCAATTATATCCGAAACTCTTTTTTTTCTGTCTCATAAAAAACCTCCGACGGTTGCTTTTGTCCCAATTCTTCCGCCGTTAGCCTTCCGTTCATAATCACCGTCAGTTAATCCTGGTGGCATTTCCACTTTGATTCCCTGCTGAATGATATTTTCCTAATCCTACTCGATTGTAATATATAGGGGCTAAAGAAGATTCTTTTGCCATATGCATACCATTCATCATATGCTAAATATTTGAGCGGCGTCGCCAATGCAAGAAGAGGAATCAAAGCAACCTATCAAATTCAGACTTGCATGCTTCAACAGAAAATGCAATCAGGTCTATACTCAAATTCACGATTAATCCATACATATAACAGCATTTGTCCGCAGCTGCTCCAATGATAAAAATTTCTCAACAGCATGCTTTTTGCGCTCTCCCGTTCTCTATATCTTGCATGTCCACGGATCTTTTCTTCGCAGGAACCTACCCGCAAAAAAAGAAAAGAGGCTTACTCCTTGATATTCATCATCTTTTTTACATCACTCAGCCAACCTTCGGTTTTTTTTTCATCTTCTTATTCTTCTTCTTCTTCTTCCAATCAAACACGGATAATACAAATTCTAATGCATTCAACACCATCGATCGCATTCATTTTCTTAAGAGAGAGAATGTTGAACTCAAATCCGATATACTTGATATTTCGGCACAAATAAAATTTCTCATTTACTGTCATAGCATGTGAAACTCAGTTACCATCTTTCGACCAAATAAAAAAAAAAAAAAATCAGTTACCATCTCATACATGTAGAGGGATGTCTTACTTACTGTCACGGTGACTCAAGGGTTCTTCTTGGGCTACTAACAATGACCAGTTGAACTCCGGCGGGTACTTGATGCCGTTATAGGCAGAAGCGGGAGCGCCCTTCCTCCAAGAAGTTGACGGACGAAAACGAACTCTGGAATCTTTTGCTGCATCAGATGAATAAGCTTCTGGATGAGACCGTACAAGCGATCTGCAGAGAGCAGTATCAGCACCGGCAGATAGAGGAGCAAGAAGGAGGGGCCGGGGAACAACAGCAACGTGGGCAGAGCAATGGAGAAGCAAAAGCATAGGATCATGAGTTGGCGAAACAAGCAGGCGCCGCAGACGGTAGTGAAGGGCGGTGGATGAGCAGCGAGCCGAAGGGATAAGGAACAGTAGAGAAGGAGGGTGAAGATGGAGAAGAAGACGGTGATGGGTTGGGTTTCGAATGGAGAGTTGGAGCTCCCTTGGAACTTCAGAGTGACGAAGTTGAGCTGAGCCGGAACGACGAGGGTAAGTACGGCATGCATGTTTCTCAGGAGGTGATCACGATCAGGAATGTGCATTTTTGGATCCGTATAAGAAGAGGAGCAGCAGCAGCAGAAGGCGAATGTTGAGAAAGAGCAAGAGCAATTGCCTGAGAAAGAATCTGTCTTTATATGCCCAACAAAAAGCAAAGGGGCAAAGATGACCCAAACACGTTAGGGAAAATCGGGATTTTATGCAGGAAAAAGATAACCCAAACACTTTGGCCACTTGACCTTTTTGGCCACTTCACCTTCTCATGCGTTGGAAAGTTTGTGATCACCGTTGCCTTTGCCTTTGGATATTCTTCGCCACCCACAATGAGGTTCTTCCGCTTAACCGGCGCTGTCTGGATGCGCAAAGGCAAAGGCAAGGCCCTCAGTCATCACAAACTTCCAACGCATGAGCGTGAGAACTGGTCAAATATATCGGCTAATTTGCTTGGAAAACTTGTCAAGTGTATCAGCTAATTTGCTTGGAAAAAAGCATGGTCAAGTTTATTGGCAAGTTGCCATTCAAACTTTTTCCCAAGAAATTTGGCTGATAAACTTGACCATGCTTTGAATAAACTCGACCATGCTTTTTTCCAAGCAAATTATTGTGCTTTTTGCTAAGACACTCGACAAGGGTACTTCCTTGCTTTTTGCTAAGACACTTGACATGGGACTTCCATGCTTTTTTTTTTAGAATGCAATACAAATCTAGAGATTTTTTTTCCCAAAAATCTTTTTTTAATTAATTTTTTTTCTAAAATATAATTTTATTAAATTATTCTATTATTATCAAAATATTATCGTTTTTACCACTATTTTTTAATTTCTTAAATTTTTTTTAAAAAAAAATCTTTTTTTTTATGACCGGCTACCATCAATATCTTATTCAAAACTCGACAACTAATATCAAATTAACCCCAGCAATAACCGGTCACAATATTACAACGATATTAACCCCAAGCACATATATAGAGCCCTGCACAAATTAAAGCAAGGCTGAAACAACGCTTAGCCTCAATGTGGGCAAAATCACAAGACTGCTCAAAAGTTACACTAATCACTAAAGATAGCAAGATACACAATGATTCGACTCTGCTCACATACCAAGAGGCTCCTCACATCATTAAAACAATAATATATCATCATCTCAAATGTGGATTAACATAAAGAAGCAAGAAAAACTCTAACCACTTGCCAGAGAAGTTGAGAGAAAATTTGGAGAAGGATTTCAACGAACAAGTAAACCAATCAAATTGTAGGTCTTGATCTCAAGAACTACATACTAATATTTCGGCCAATTCCGACAAGTTTCATCATGGCTTGTCTCTTCGGAGTTACAGCTCTCGGCCTCTTTTATCGGCTTGAGCAAACGATCCACTTTCTCTCTTCTCAATCAAGAACGTTGAGCCCTCTCTTTTTGTTTTTGTTTTTTCTTTTTATTTAAGATGACCTAGGCCCCATGAGGGAAGCTCCGTCATGCCCACTTCATTTCTACAAGAATTATGTTGGTCGTGGGTAAGGTTTTAGTCATAATTACAGTCCCCTTATCAGGTATCACCGGTGTGGATTTTCTTTAGTAGAAAGATCTTTCGATGTACTTCGATCTTAAATACAACACTGGATTTTTCTAAGGAATTCACTTGCGTAATACTGACGTACTCTGTTTCGGACATAGACAAATAAATATAGCCCGGAACAAATTAAACCAAGCAGAAACAAAACTTGCGAATTTTATGTGGAAAACTCAATATGGAAAAAATCAGAAAGACTGTTCAAAAGTTGTACTAATCACTAAGGATAATAAGATACACAATGATTCAACTCTGGTCACATAATGGTATTTCACATCGATGTGATTCGACCTGAATACAATATTGGATTTTTGCTACAGCACAACACTCATGCTATCCCAATACAAAACACAATTCTATTGCTTCTGACCCAACTCGTGTAGAAATTTCCTCCTCATCAACTCCCTTCGGTGACTCGACCCAAAAAAAAAAAAAAATTCCTCCGGTAATAATGACGTACTCGGCTTCTTCGGACGTAGACAAAGCTAAGACGAAAGTGAATATTGCTGCTATTGTGGTCTCGGACTTTCGATGCAGTTTGAGCCGAAGCTCAGCCCTAACTTTTTATGCTTGATGTACTTATGGAAGGGGGGCCAAATAGCCTGTGGCTTGGACTTGCTTGAATAAGGCTGTTTATTGCATGATCAACAAACATTTATTTAGAGGCTTAGTTTCAATTGGTTTGGGCGCTTGTATTTCTGTCAGAGGCGCTCTCGAGCTAATGGACGTGTAATGGGCTGTAGTTGATCAACTTGGACGTGGGACCGCATAGGCACAACTAGAACATGGCCCAAGCAATCAATCTTCTGCACTATTCTTAGCATTTTCTTGGTGAAATTGGATTTTCTGGAACTACTCTCCAAGTCCAATAGCCATGATAGGCTGTTGCTTTTACAGAACATCTGGAGAGATTAAATTTCGAAGTAGCGGCCTTTTATGCTATGAGCGCTTATCACACTCTGAGTGTCTTCAAAGGAACTTTTAGACTTAGAATGCGTTTTGGGTGAATTGTGCGAAATGTGAGTAATGGCGAGCGATTGGGATTGCACCATGATTTTAAAGGATAATTTGTCTTTCGTTTTTCCTTTTTTGGGTCGAAGTGTTGGATGGTTTTGAGCCTCTCTCATTCCTGAAGCTAGTTCAAAGGATGAGAGTTTTCCTTACACTTAGAGATGGCCATGAGTCGAAATTGGCTGGTTCCAGTTAGTGTATGGGTGAACTAGAACCAGAACCTTAAGGGGCGGTTCCGATTTTGATTTTGAACCAGCGATTTCGAACCGGTTCAAGGCCCGATTTCAGTTCGAAATCAAATATGGAACCGCTGATTCTGGTTCTGATTCCGGTTTTTAATTTTAATTTTTTAAATAATGAATTATGAAATAATAAATTATCAAATACAAATTGTAATCAAATTGTAAATTGTAATCAAATTTCGAAAGAAAAAAGGGAGGGGAAAAATGGTTTGAATTTAATGAAATATCATTAAGGGCTTATGTATTTTCTTAGAGATAGAAGAATCAAAGCCCAAGTAGTTATTTTATCTTTCATAATCCTATACTTACCTCATCGTCAATTGTTGTTATCCGTTCCTGTACCGATACCCGCGGCGATGGTATCTTCATCCCGAATAATAAGGCTTCATTGCTGCGATCCATCTCTTGTTGTTGATATTGAGCCTTTGTCTATTTATCGACACAAGCTTGAGCTTCCACCAAATCTGAAGCTAATTTTGAATGTCGATAATCCAAAATATTGCCTCCAACGTTAAATGTTTGTTTAACCGCAACTGTTGAATAAGAGGTTACTAAAACTTGTCTTTCAATGAGAGTGATAATTGAAAATTGACTAAACTTCCTCTTCCATCACTCCAGAATTGGAAAATCTGTGCCGCCTATGAATTCACCAAACTCAAAAGAAATGTTTAAATAAGTTTCTATTTCAGAAATATTTCATGTTGCTCCCTTTTATCTTTTTTTCCTATTCATCAGAAATTTGTATCCTCTACTAATTTTACATAAGTCCACACTTTGTACGTCATTAGGTTGGGAAGATTCACTATCATCTAGATTATATTTACTACAAAATTCATTATACAATTCTACTATTGTGTCTTTAACCACTGTTGTATAGCTCTAACATCTACCATTTTAATCAAATGTAAACAATCATAATACGTATTCAAATAATTACCCAAACCATCTAATTTTGTAAATGGATCGAACACACAAACAAACAAGTAAATAAGAGAAATTTTGATATAATAATTCAGCCATTTTATTCGCATTGCTATAATAGTCGAACATAATTGATCATATTTTTCATTTTCTTCAAAACACCAGCAATATTAATACACTCTATTAAAAATAAATACGTAGTAGGATAATAAACACAGGATAAAGTATAAGTTGCATTATTAATTTAAAAAAACTAATTTTTTTTGCAAATATATCACTCTTGTGGTAATAAAGTAATTTAAGAAACATTATTCGAAATAAATATGCATAATAAATCCCTTTATGCAAACGATTGATTAAGCAACTCGTATGTAGAATTCTAATGAGCTAGAAAATTTCTTGAAAATCTTTTTTGTCTTATTCTATTTGTTTTACAAAATCTACCCTATTCTTTCATAATTTGGGGATATTTCCATAAAAATTGAACTGTTGCTTTTATTGGAGTGAGAAAAACATCAAGAATTTTTAAACCATGTTCTATACATAAATTTAAAATATGTAAAGCACATGTTTGGTGAAAAATTGTTCACCAAAAGCGGGTTTTGCAAATCTTTTCTAGCGCGGGAGTTGAAGCAACATTTGCTGCGGCATTATCAAAACCAATTGAAAAAATTTTATTAAGAAAAAAATATTATTCTAAAACTTGCTTAATTATTCTACAAATATTATTTATCTATGCCTATCATCAAAAACTTGAAATGCAACAGCTTTTTTTTTAATGCTTCAATCATCATCTGTGCAATGACATGTAATACTCATATAAGAACGAATTTGCCAAGGATCACTCCAAATATTACTACCTATATGCACACATCCATTAAAATTAAAAAAAAATTAAAAAAAAATTAAAAATTATTTTTCTCTTTTAAAAAGATAAAAAAGTTGGTGTTTAAGCGTATTTCTTGAAACATGTTTTGCTTGTGGAGTTCGTGCAATTTGTATAAAATGATTAACATCAAAATTTTCACCAAAATTAAAAGATAAACGTTGCATGGCAACACATCTAGCTAATTATTTTTTATAAACTTTGTCACTATAGCAAAATAAAGGAGGAGTGTTAGGATTAACGTATCCGAAAATTTATTATTGGCCGGTGTCGATCCCCGTTTGCATTGGATTTTTCGACCTTAGACGTTATTTTTCATAGTTGCCTCTACTTGTAAATTTGTATGTTGCCCTACAATATTTACATTTTACCTTATACTTGTGTGCGCTAAATGTTCATTCGTGAAGTGTTCCCATATGTCCGATGTAACCTCCCATTCCGGCTCATTTGGTATTGATATTTTGAATACACCAAGTGGAGAATGAAGGATTTTCTTTCATTGGGACGTGCTCGACATTGGAAATAATATTGATGTCATCAACATCATCTTCCCAATATGCAAAATAACGAAGATCTTGAGGATAATCAAATTCCGCATTGGGCTCCTTCCTCTATTACTAACTTTGCTTTCACTTTTCATTTTTTGAAAGAATTGAGCAGAAAGAAGATTAAAAAAAATCGAGGGATAAGCCTTACCAAAAACAAATTGAGGGGATAAGTACACTATAGATGTAATAACTTTTGTACGACATTCACTTGAGTGCCATAACTTTCAAAACGTTCACTTGAGTGTCATAACTTTGAAAAAGTATTCACTCCAATGAACGTCCTATAAAAGTTATGGCACTTTTAGTGTACTTATCTAAAAAATTTAGAGAATTGAGCGAATTGAAAGAGATCGAATTGAGAGAATATGAGAGAAATTGTGAGAAAAAATGAAAGATGAAAATGGGTATTTACAATAGTTAGGTTAGAATTAATAAATTAATTTAAAAAAAAGGGTGGAGAAATGGTTGTTGCCTTGCAATGGTCAAATTTTGACCATTGCAAGTCAAAGGTCGAGGAAAGAGCGGCCCTTTCCCCATTTGTTTTTCAAACGGCTATAAAACCAGTTCCACGAAACATGGACCCCATAAACGGCCCATATGGGATGGACCGATTCCGATTTGGAAACCGCGGGCTCGATTAACGGGCCAGTTACGGGTTTGACCTGAGTCGGTTTCGAGCCCAAACCGGCCCATAGCCACTACTACTCACCCTTATAAATCGACCAACATCCTCTTTTACAATCGATATGTGACAATTCCAACAGGAAGTATCATATATGAATCGAGTTTGAGTTTTAAAATCAAATCTCTGCAAAATAGAGATTGCGATCGCTGGCGGTGTTCAATGCATTGGAATTTGTGCTATTGGTGATTGATGAAAATCAAGGAGTAAACACTTTCAATCGAATCATTATCATGAGAAAGAAGAATCATTATCCATGATGATATTAGATGAATTAGGGCATGCATGGTAACCATTTTCATTCCGTGATTCTGATTTTGATCATCAAAATTGATTCTGGTTAAAATGACTCTTTTTTATTCTATTTCAGGATGTGTTTTAGAGAATCAGAACCTGTTTGATAACTGTATAAAATTTATATTTCAAAAAACTGTTTCTTTTCCTATTTTTTCATTTATTTCAAATAACTATATAGTTAATTTGTAAAATTTCATCCTAAATTGATGACTAATTTTCAGTGCACATATATTAATTTAAAATACATTATTTTTTAGCATATCATGAATGAAACATAAAATTTAATATATGATGTTTGAAGTTTGATGAAAGATGGACATGTTTCCATATTAAGGACTCATTTTTCTTTAAATGTTGCGTTGTCTAAATACATATAAAAATGTTGGATGCCCTCATCTTCTGCAATATTTTTTTAGAAGAGTGAAATCTATGAAATTTAGACCCAAATTTATAAAAATAATGTCAAACTAGAATAATCTAAGTTTTTTTTTTCTATTTTTTGGAGAATTTTTCTATTTTTTTAATTTTTTTTAATTTTTTCTATTTTTTATTAGGTATAGTGAAAAGTGACAAGAAAACCAAAAGGGAAAAGTGAAATATATGATATTCATCCTATTTTGTTGTTTTCAAAAGTGATTCTCTTTCCAGACCTACTTTTTTTTGCTTCTGAATTTTACTCTAAAACTGATTCTAATTCTCTAAAATTGATTATGGAAATAGAATCAGAATCAAAATTATTTACATTACCAAACAACGTTCTCATTTTTTACTGTTATGAGATGAGAATTAGAGAATCAGAATGGTTACCATGCAGACCCTTAGTAAGCTTGTTAAGTGACTTTCAAGTTTTGACTGACGATCTGCAGATAGCAGCTTGTAGACCACTGGTGGATGGCGGCCATTGACGACAAAATTTTTTACTATTTCTATTCCAAAAATAGAAAAGTAGAAACCTATTTATGTGTTAAAAACGTGTCCTGAAAATAAAAAAAAATTGAAATGGTGTTACCAAAGTTTCAAACCCACCTTCGGGATAGAAAAATAAAAAAAATAGAATAGTTACCATGCGCGCCCATAATCTCTCCAGCAAGGACATGGATGAAATGAAATGAATAGCTATTGGTTATTGATTGGAAAAAAAACTGAGAAGAAGATTAAAGCCAAAAGTCAGCTGATTGAAGAATTCCAAGCAAATTGATGAAAATCAAGGAGTATACCTTCTTACACGAAGCTCCTCATAGTTGGTGACTGTTTGAGATAGAAGAATCATTATCCGTGAAGATATTATATGAATCGACAAACATATCATGCTAACGTCAAACCAATTTTCTTCTTGCAAAAAATCTCAAGCTAATACTCTCGAAACACATTTATCTTAAGCCACTTTACCATGTCATATACCGAGTTCAATTCATGTGAGTCCCTAATTTTGATGAGTTCCTTGATTTAAAGGCTGAGATGCATTGGGTTAATGTGTTTCCAGCACACCCCAGAATATCTCTATGGATAGTGTGAATGTGAGAACAAAGTAAAGCAAACTCACTCAACCTAATTAAAAATCCAAAAAATCATATCTTCAAACCCTAGGATATCTCTAAGGATTGTGTGAATGTGAGAACAAACTAAAATGGATAGTAATGCTGCCTTTTTAACGGGTAGAGAATTATTAATTTTATGCTTCTAATCTTTTTTTTTTTATAATCAAGATGTTCGGGTCAACTTGCGCGCAGCTCGATTATTTCTCGAGATTTCTCGAGGGAGACTAACACAGCAACCCACTTAAATTACAGGTGCTTATCAGGAGAATCGAACCTGAGATCAGTGCGCCTAATCACACAATTTCAAGTACGCCCTAATTAACTGAGCTGCGTATAGTTAGTTTTTATGCTTCTAATCTTCTGCCCTGTTTATTCCATTATTTCCCCCCACTGTCATATTGGTCGAGGCTCCGATACTCGGTATGAACCCCAGTAAAAGATAATCACTACGGCCAATTTATTCCCAGAACCCTCATTTAATTTGGGTGAGGAAAACCTTGAAAAAGAAAATGTTGTTTAGGTGTTCGTCGACAAGTGAGCCACGTAAACGATGCTTGTTAATGAAGAACCTAAAAAAATATGAATTTTGTTCCACGGTCACGACTCAAAGATTGCGTCATTTCGTATGACAAATCGAGCCAAATTTTTCTACACATGTTTGCCCCCACATTATTTTATTGGGGACAAATCGAGCCAATTCTTCTCTCTTCTTCAAATCCTAATTCACATCGGGTTATTTTGGCGCAAAAATTAAGAGCTGCTGCGGCGGAGAGTAAGAGGACAAGTGGCTCAAGGCTTGTAAAAAAAACCAAGACGAAGGTGAATATTACTGTTACGAAGGACCACCTGATCGTCTCTGTTGGAATTTCTTTATAAAAAAAAAACAGAGGAACTGACATGTTATTTAAAAATGCCATGTAGTTATTTTTGTCGGAATTTTTCTTTGAAATCACTTAAGTGATCGTGTTTTTACGACGATTTATATTGAAGTGATTATTCAAAATATTTTCTATACTGAAATGAGTGCTGGTAACACTTAATATTGTTACCAAGAGTTTTAGACTTAGAAGTAATATTGGGCAATTAGACGGAACACATTTTCCTTCGAAGAAATCAAATTTTCAAGTTTTTACAAGTCCAAGAATTTTACGTATAAGGTCATTGTCCAAACTAACTAAAAAAAAAAATACATAAATAGAGATATCTCGAGGTAAAAGAATACATAAAAGATAGTGCGGGGTCTCCAGTTAGTTTTGTTCAAATTTCATCCACTATCTTTTATGAATTTCTTTTGCATTTGCTTGTAAGGCCGAAAGAATACGCAGGACGCATTGAAGGCGACGCGCACTGAGGACCACGTGCCAAAGACAGAAGTGCTTGACCTGGACTGATCGTTAAAAAGTCCGCCGACAAACGCCAAGCACCCCAACCCCAGAACAGTCGAGAAAACTTGTCTGCCTCTTTCCTCCAAAAGTGTTTCAGATCCCCAAAAAGGCCTATCGTAGATCACGATCGATAGAGGAACATGTTACGAATATATTTATACGGGCTTTATTAATTATTATTATTATTATTATTATTATTATTATGCACGGACACTCAAAACGAGGTCGTTTTTTGAGGTCTTTCGAATCAAATTTTGGGGGTTTTATGTCACGTCCGGACCAATCTTCTGCACTATTTCCAGCATTTTGTCGGGGAAACTGTATTTTTGGAAATCCTTTCCCAGAATACGACCTCGGAGTACTATCATCGGACGTGCTAGATTTAGTTTCTTGCTCCAGCGGACTGAGGGAGTCACTAATACATGTAGCCTCTTTGGGGTCGATTTCATTGCTTTTGGAGAACAGCGCGAGAGCGAACTAGAGAGATTAAAATTTGGAGTGAGCAACGTCGTTTTGTTACGAAGGGCCACCTCCATCGTCTCTGTTGAAATTTCTCTTTATATATATAAAAAAAAAACAACGGAGTAACTAACATTTTATTTATAAAAAAAAGCCCCATAGTACTTTTTGTCGGAATTTATCTTTGAAAGCACTTAAGTAACCGTATTTTTGTCCGATGTAACATTAAAGTGATTATTCGATACACTTTTTAAATACTAAAATGAGCTCCGATGGCACCTAATATCGTTATCGGGAGTTTTATACTTAGGAGTAATGTTGGGTGATTAGACATAGCGCATTTTCCCTTGAAGAAATCAATTTTCGATTTTTTAAGCCCAACAATTGTTACGCATAAGGTGGTTGTCCAACCTAGCTAAAAAAAAATACATATAATTAAGTAGGGGTGTCAACATGCTGGATCGGATCAAAACTGAATAGTGCCGAGCGCAGCTTAGATTTTTTTTTTTTTTGTTCTTGTTTTGAAATCAAAATCAATTAACAAACCATCGAATGAAATAATATACAAAAGAAAAAAATGAAAATAAAATAAACTAAAAAAATGTGAGTGTTAAAAAAAAAATCGATTCCAGGTCGGACCGGCCCGAAAAAGACTCAAAAATTAAGCGAATTTAAGGGTCGAACCGGACGAACATGAGCATTTGTGACACCCCTGCTATTAAGATATCCCGACGCAAAAAAGAAGTACATACAAGATAGTGGAGTTAGTTTGGACAAAATAAAATATAAAAAATACAAAAAGAGGGAGTAAAGTGAGATAATTTGGCTTCTCACTGTTGGTATCTAAAGGGCATATCTTAGGAGATCCTTTATCGTATTTTATCAATAATTTAGTGGGAATCACAAGCAGAAACGAATTTAGGGGCCCTGCAAAATGGGGGCGTCCACAGAAAGTAAAGACCCAAGGGTTTGACAAAACTAACTTAAAAAAGAAACAAAACAAAAAGAGAAATCGTACGACCATCGTCGATCGATAAAATGGAGGAACATGCTGCCCGTTCTTTCCTTCATCACTCCGGCTACCAAGGGAGTTCCAATTCTCCATTCGAAACCCGACTTGAAGTCATTTGTAGTGCAATTTTACGGGGATTGGATCGATAGAAATACAATCGAAAATCAAAACTTTTTCTTTTTTGGGTAAGGATCGAAAATCAAAGTGTTGATGTGCCTAGAATCGGCAAACTGGATGGACGACATCATAACGGGCTCAAATTCGAACGATTGAAGCGAAACATCGTGCTGATCAATACTCACGGTTTGTGAACAGCGATGGATTTCGGCGATCCGAGATCGTTTAAACGGATTTTTTAATTTTTTAGTATTTTTCGAATTAAATATTTTATTATCAGCGGCAATTTTATAATTTTGAGTTTTTCATATTTTTTTAATCTTCGTAAGGTTAGGCTTAGGATTAACATCTTATATACGGTGTTTTATGGTGTTTTTAAGGGGGGCACTTTCACATTATCAATACAGAATTTTCTTGATTTCTCTTTTAAGCAAGAATTTGATTGTTATTTTCGCCGAACGCTACGTCAGGTGCTATCAGAGCCTATGGTGACCGGCGACGATCTTTGTGACGATGCTCAAGAGATTGAAGCCTCAATCCTTAGGGATGATGTGTTGCAACGTTTGGAGTAACGTTTAATGGAACGTCTGGATCAATAACTCGATCAAAGCCTTCGTCATTCCAAAGAACGATTTCACGAGATAGCAAATCATTTGAACCTCTCGGCGTTGATGTGAATTGGAATATGTGTCATGATAGAAGGCCAAGTGTAGATGTTGCTCGTGGTGACCTTGTCGATAGACCTGTTTCTGTCTGCAGGCAGAACTACTCTCTATTTTCAGAGAGCTTAGACGAAGAGGAAAATGAGTTCCTTGACAAAGAATGTGCTAGTTATGGAGGTAGAAATCGTTATGGAGGATTTCGGAGTGGATACGATGGAAGAGATGGAAAAAGTCATTATGACGATCGCGAATGTAACAAACTTAAATTAAAAGTAAATATACCTTATTTTAATGGAGGTCTAGGAATAGAAGATTTTCTAGATTGGATTGCGGATATTGATATATATTTTTTATTATATGGAGACCCCTAGTGAAAAACAAGTGCGATTAATGGCATGTAGATTAAATGAGGGTGCATCTGCATAGTTGGAGAGATCACAAAATGGGAGAGAATGAGAAGGAAGAGAAAGAGTTCGAACTTGGCATAGAACGAGGAGGCTGCTAAAGTAGGAGTTCCTTCCACTCGATTATGAGAAAATTATGTTCCAGCAGTACCAACGTTGCCAATAAGCAATCGGACTATATATAAGTATACATAAAAATTTATGAGATTGGCGGACCAAAATAATCTATCAGGAATGGATGGACAGTAGGTGGCTAGATATCTCGATGGGTTGAAGCCCTTTATTCGAGATAAATTTGGAGTGCAGTTTTTACGGAATCTATATGAAGTGAAGAACATAGCAATGAAGGCAGAATTGATGCGGCAAGAATAGGATAAAAGAGGCTACGAAAATTATAGAGGTAGTGGTTCAAGCAGTTCCACGGAGAAGAGCGGCTTGAACAATCACTTTAGCACAGAGCGAAATCATTGAGATAATGGGGTAGAACAGTGTCCTAGGAATGAGGTGAGGGACAAGGGGTCGTAATCATAGAAAACTGCAAATAATCCTTATGATAAACCAACGGCGATTAAGTGCTACAGGTGTAATCAGCCTGGGCACCACTCTAATGAATGCCCTCAAAGGAAGACAGTAAATGTGGTTGCTAGAGAAGAGGAGGAAAACGAATTTTTTTGTGAAACAAAAGGTGAGGAAGAAGATTTTAAAGGTGATGAATAGAAGGAAGTAAATTGCATAGTGCACAGGATGATGTTAGCCTCAAAACAAGATGATGACTCTCAGCGCCATCAGTTGTTCCGAACCATATACACTATTATGGGGAAAATTTTTGCTGTGGTCATTGATAGTGGTAGCATGGAGAATATTTTCAGCAAGGAGCCAGTAAAGAAGTTGGGGATATTTGTGGAGAAACATCCTAACGACCCCCATACGTTAGGATGGATTGGGCGGAGAACATTCAGGTGACCGAACGATGTAAAATCTCATTCTCCATCGGTAAGTATCATGATATGTTATATTGTGATGTGGTAGATGTAGATGTATGCTGCATGTTGTTTGGTAGGCCGTGGCAATTTGATGTAGATGTAAAAATTTCGGAAAGGAGCAATCAATATAATCTGGTGAAGGATGTAGTGAAATAAATGTTGCTTCTCCTGAAGAATAATGGAAAACAAATTACTGGGAATAATTTTCTTACCCTTACAAAGAAATTTGAAGCTGAAGTTAAGGAGACCCAGCAAATTCACGCATTGATAGTGAAACAAACATTCGAGTCAGAGGCCGAAATACAGGTGGAGGAGTGACTCGAATCGATTAAACCTTTGTTGAAGGAATTTAGTGAATTGATGCCAGAGGAGATTTCGGATGGGTTGCCGCCTATGTGTGATATTCAACACCATATAGACTTAATTCATGGCGCTAGTTTGCCTAATCTATCACATTACAAAATGAACCCTAAGGAGAGTGAGATTTTAAAGGAGAAGTTAAAAGAATTGCTGCGAAAGGGGCATGTTTAAGATAGCATGAGCCAATGTGCTGTTCCTACCTTATTAACTTCTAAGAAAGATAAGAGTTAAAGAATGTTTGTAGACAGTAGAGCCATCAACAAGATAACCGTGGGCTATAAGTTTTCAATTTTGAGATTGGACAATATGCTGGATAGGTTGCATGGGGTTAAGTGGTTTTTGAAGCTGGATTTAAAGAATTACTATCATCATATTTGTATTCGGCCTAAAGATGAGTGCAAAACAGCTTTCAAGACAAAGGAGGGGCTATACGAGTGGTTGGTGATGCCGTTCGGGCTTTATAATGCTCCAAGCACCTTCATGAGGCTTATGAATCAGGTTCTAAAATCTTTTATTGGCAAATTCATCGTAGTTTTTTTTTTTTTATGATATATTGATTTATAGTAAGACTAAGGAGGACCATTTGATGCACTTGAGGGCAGTGTTGACAGTTTTACAAACTAATAAGCCGTATATAAATCTTGATAAGTGTAGTTTTCTAACCAATAAGCTTTTTTTCTTGGGGTTTATTATTACTGCTGAGGGAATAGAGGTGGATGAGGCAAAGGCGTAGGCAATTAGAGAGTGGCCCACTCCTAAAACAGTTTATGAAGTTAGGAGTTTAACGTGTTGGCTATCTTTTACAAACGACTTATTAAGAATTTTATTACTGTCGCAACCCCAATTACAGAATGTATGAAGAAACGAGAAAATTTTTGTACGGAGAGTAAGCCGAGATTAGTTTCGTTATTCTAAAAAAGAAGTTGTGTACCGTGCGTAATTTTGCCTTACCTAACTTTAATAAATTGTTTGAGGTGGATTGTGATGCCAGTGGAGTGGGTATAGGATATGTTTTGCCTCAAGAGCATAAACCAATTTGTTATTTTAGTGAGAAACTTAGTGAGGCAAGGGAAAAGTGAAACACTTATGACAAAGAAATTTATTATGTTGTAAGGGCTTTGAAAATGTGAGAGTATTATTTGATTGGGAAAGATTTTGTTCTTTATTTTGATCATGAAGCTTTTAAGTAGTTAGAAGAGAATTAGTAAGGATATGCATGCGCGATGGTGTCAATTTTCATAAAAATTTCATTTTAGATCTCAACACAAATCTGGTGTGCATAATTTCATAGCAAATACATTGAGCATGAGGGCTGACTTGATGATTACATTGAGCTAGGACATTCTGGGGTTCGAACAGCTGAAATATTATTACGCACGCGACGATGATTGTGGGCAAATTTGGGAGTCTTATGCTGTTGGCCAACCTGTGCAAGAATTTTATGTGCAGGATGGTTATTTGGTGCGAGACAATCATCTTTGCTTTTCTCGAACATCATTATGAGAGAAGATAATTCGTGATTTACATGATGGTGGATTAGTTGCACATTTGGGGTGTGACAAAACTGTTGTTGCAGTTAGGAGTGATTTTACTAGTCCCATTGCATAGAGATGTCCGCAAATTTGTGCAGAAGTGTTATGTTTGCCATATTGCTAATGGGCAGTCTAAAAATAATGTTTTGTATATGCTTTTACTTGTCCCATAAAATATATAGGAAGATCTATTTATGGATTTTGTTTTAGCTTTGCCACGCCTAAAGAGGCGCGAATTCTATTTTTGTTGTGGTTGATAGATTTTCCAAGATGGAGCGCTTCATTCCTCGTAAGAAGACTTTTAATGTAGTAAATGTGGCGAGATTAGTTTTCAAGGAGGTGGCTCGATTGCAAGGAGTTCGTGAATCTATTATTTCAGACAGAAATAGTAAATTTATGGAGCATTTTTTTACGGACGTTGTGGAAGTTATTTAATTCGTTTTTGAATTTTAGTAGCACAGCTCACCCGCAACCGATGGTCAGACAAAGGTGGTGAATAGAACTCCGAGTAACTTGATTTGAAGCATTTGTAGAGATAACCGAAGCAGCGGGATATTGCTTTATCACAGGTAGAGTTTGCTTATAATAATATTGTTCATAGTTCTCAGGTCGCCTTTTTCTGTTGTTTATACAAAGGCACATCAACATACTCTAGATTTGATTAAATTGCCCAAGCAAGCAGACAAGATTGTTGCTGCGGATCATATGGCTAAGCAAATTGCAGTGGTGCATCAAGAAGTCACACAGAATTTGGAAGCGGCTAATTAGAAGCACAAGGTTGCAATAGATAAACACAAACAAAAACAAGTATTTGCAGTAAGTGACCAAATCATGGTATTTTTTCGTAAAGAGCGGTTACTGGCTGGCTCATACAGTAAGTTGCAGCAAAAGAAGTATGGGCCTTACACTGCCTATGTTATTGACCTTCCACAAAGCATGGGTATATCCAACACTTTTAATATTGTTGATTTGTCATTGTTTCATAAGTCCACTGAGTCGTTGTATCCAGATTCTGATTCTAACTCGAGGACGAGTTCTTCTCTAGTGAATAAGAATAATACGGATTCTATTAGTAATGCGTTTCTGGATTGATTAGACTGGTAGAAATCCAATAAAAAATCAAAGCAATAATGCACCTGGAATTGGCGGGGTGGATCAATGACATCGAAACGGGCTCAAATTCGATTGATTGTAGTGAAATAGTGTGTTGATCAATACTCACGGCCTTTGGCTATGAACTGCGATGGATTTCGGCGATCCGAGATCGTTTAGATGGATTTTTTTTAATTTTTTTGTATTTTTATGATTAAATTTTATTATTAGTGGCAATTTTGTAATTTTGGATTTTTGATTTTTTTTAATTGTCATTGGGTTAAGTTTAGGATTAACACCATATATAAGGTGTTTTATAGCATTTTTTAGGAAGTACTTTCACATTATCAATACAAAATTTTCAAGATTTCTCTTTTAAGTAAGGATTTGCTTGTTATTTTCGTTGAACACTACATCACATCGAGATGTGCATGATAATACTTCTGCCTTAGAAATAAACTTATGATTAGAAATTGACTTTTATATTTATACTTAGAAACAGAAATTGATTTTTATATTTTTTTCTCCAGAAATTAATTTCTAATCATAAAAATTCTTCCTGATAAAGGTTGAAAATTTATACTTCTAAAATATTATTAATAGAAAATATTCTATGAAGAATTATTTTCGATGGCCGAAAAATTTCTACTTCATTTTCAAACTTTTTAATTTTCTTGAAAAAATAAATTTATGATTAAAAATTACTATTTACTTTTTGCTCCGAAGGCAGGAGATGGCGATCTGGTGGCGGTGGTCGACAGAGGGCGATGGTGCTTGCGTTGGCGGCGGTTTTGATTAGCGATGGGCGGTGGCCAGTGATCGTTGGCGAAGGCGGTGGTTGGCGTTTGTTGTCGGCGGCAGTGGTTGGCGTTTGTTGTTGGCAGCGGCGGTAGGAGGTGGTCGTCAATGGGCGGCGGTGGAAATCGACGAAGGTGGGTCTGATTGAAGAGAGGATGAGAGCATAATGAAAACAAGATGAGACAAGAAGTACTTTGCGAGGCTTTTTTTTTTTGTCTAAGAAATACTTTTTGAGTTGAGAAACTAATTCTTTTTTACTTTTCAAATTTGGGAAAAGTAACTTTAGAAGTAAAAATTTTAATCAATCGGATTTTTGTCATAAGTTATTTTACCAAACGGATTTTTGCTCCAAACGAAAAGCACGTTTGGAGCAAAAATCCATTTCTAGAAGTGTTACCATGTACACACATTGTCTTGTTCTCTATCTTCATTCTCCTTCCCCCATCGCCCCATATCCCCTACCTCCCGTTGCTCATCTACCGACCTTTACGACTGCTCGCGGTGCCGACATCTTTTGGCCTCCTCATGGTCCTTTCCTTTCCATTGCTTGCCAACCTCGTTGTTGTTCTCCGGCCTCTCCTTCCTCCTTCTCTATTTGCCATTGCTGGTATTGCTCTCTGCAGCTTACTTTTTTTGTCTCTTTCAAGAACGTGCTCGTCTGGTAGAGCAGAAGATGGTAGCATTCGTCATTTTGTTCGCCGGTCGACGGCCCGAAGGAATAGTGCCCGCCGCTTCTCCCTTGTAGGGTTGCCGATACGCATGCCACGTTATAATTGTTAGTACCCGCCAGAGTTCAACGAGTCATCCTTAGAAGCACCAGGACATTCTGCGCATGATAACAGTGCTTTGCGGTAAGGCCATATTTTTCCTTTGAGCGAATGGCAATACTTGCTTTGGGGTAAGTAGTTTGGGCATTTTATGCTCCATTTGATAAAGCATAGGTCGTAAATGGTTGGTTCCTGAACGATTGCCCAATCACTTATATGGAAATAAGCATATTTAGTACAACAGACAATAAATTAACTATGCGATGTTTTCAACACATGAACACACAAGCAAGGATAATTGCATAATGAATAGTGACATGGCCTTTTTCGTAGGTAGAGAATTAATTTATGTTTCTAATCTCTTGTCCGTTTACTTCATTATTGCCTCCACTGGAAAATGGTTGAGGCTCCGATCGTGGATAGGGAAATGATTCCTTAACAACTATCAGGATCGAACAGTGTAATCTTAATAGTAGATCCACACGTCATTATCGGTTATTTTGTACAAAATACTTATTGATTGAGAGATTGTGTGGAAAGAATTAACTGACCGTATTGTCGACTTGTCATGCTAGCAATTCCTTTTGAATATGAAGCCAAATTTAATTCTTCTCATCTCCTCAGTTCATCCCATCCATCCCATCATTTGATTTTAAACACGAGAGAAATAGGAAAGACTTTTACAAAAAAAAAAAAAAAAGACATAGAGGGAAAGAAATGAAAGCTGCATCTGCGAGAGGCCACCAAATGGCTACGACGGCTACTACGCCATTGCCGAAGGCAGCGTAAAGGTTGCCATGGCATTCCTGGTGCCATTCCTCTTCGGGGCTTGGCGACGAGGTTTGGGTGTCATCGCTTTTGCACTTCTCATCCTTGCATGTTCCTACTGGAAGCGCTCGGGTTACTTGGAAGGCAAAGCGACGAAGGAGACGAGGACATTGAGGCCTACAAGGCCAAGAATGACGAGGATGACAAACGAAGAAGAACAAAGAGGCGGCTTTTGAAGAGAAGATACTGGTGATAATGTCGAGTCAGATGAAACCGACCTAAATGAGGTTTTGTTTTAGTATAACAAAAATCAGAAACTAAAAGGCAGAACGACACTAAAAGTGCCAAAGTTTGTATACGACGCTCATTTTAATGCCAAAACTTTTCGCTAGCTCACTTAAGTGCTAAATTGAAGGAAAAACGATCACTTGAGTACCAACGACAAAAGAATCCGGTCAATCATTTCATGTGGCATTGGAATTTTTTAATTAAAAAGTCAATCCAAATGGCAATTTTTCAAAGAAAAAAATTGAGTCCACATGCACTCCATGTGGCAATTATTTCTTTTTTAAATTTAGTCCACACGGACTGACTTTTTACAAAATAAGCTATTTTTAAAACAAATAAAATAAATTTAAAAATTAAGCTAATAACTAAAAAATGTAAAAAAGAAGAAGAAGAAGTACTTGGCAGAGTGTCAAATGCTTTCACTTCCCTTGCCGCCACCGCCCCACCAGTGCCTGCAATAGCTGGTGGGGGTCATTAGGCATTGACCGAGGCTCTATGACCCCTGCCGGTCATCCGTACCCTCATTGGTCATTGTCAATGATGGTGAGGCAGCGACGGCAAGGGATGTGCAAGCCATCGCCTTTTCAACCTTCTATTTTTTGTTCTGTTTTTTTTTTTAGTTTATTAATTAGTTTCTTAATTTTTAGTTATTTTTTATTGCCAACTAGGAATCCCTAACGAGCAACATAAGATTTTCAGTAAATTTAATCGGAATTGGCACTCAAATATTCATTCTACAAAAGAAAAAAATTGGCATTTCGAGATTTTCTAGAATTTCGTAACATTTTTTAGAATTTTATAAAAACTTTCTTATTTTTTATTTAAAAATGATTTTTCTGGATTTTTGATAAAAAAAATTTGTGGCAACAAAATGAGCATCGTACGCAAACTTTGGCATTATGGTGTCCTGCTCAAACTGAAATATACTTCAATGAAACTGTCGTAGCAATTACAAAAACCACAAAGATGAAAGGTAATAAAAAGGTAATAAAAAGGTAAGCATATACATAAACATATATATATTTGTTTTTTTGGGTGTAAGGATATATTATATATATATATATATATATATATATATATATATATATATGTTGATTCAGGAAATGGATTGAAATGAAAAGAAATTCACAATAGTGTAATAAAACAAACTTGTGAAGAGAATGAAAGGACTTATTTGGCTTTGTTACGGAAAGATAATGAACTAAAATTGACCATATCGAAAGTTTAGGAATAATTCAAGGATAATATTAAATAAATTAAAAGTTCAAGGGTGAAATTGCACGTTGGGTAAATGTTGAAGAACTATTGTGTCATTTTCCCTTCTTATTATGTAGAGTAGTCTTCATATAGTCAGGTCATTACATAGTTATGTTGCACTTTCGTCATTATCGTAGGAGAATATGTCGTGCGAATTTGGGGTTCACTTCGGACCAAAAATTTTTTTTTTTTTTGGGGTTCACTTGCTCGACTAGGTGCCCTATTTTACGATGCCATGCGGATGAACGAAATCAAACATGATGTCTCATGGGATGCTCTCTACTTTTTAGTTTCCATTTAAGTAGATTTAACCTAGGAGAATCTGCAGCAATCGTGGGGATACCACCTCACATACTGTCGCGACTTAAAATTAACAAGATTCTAGGCTAATGGATTATCATGATTAACCAAATACGGACTATCTCAAGCCCTACCAAATTGCAACTTTAATTTAATTTGACATGATTTAGAATTTAGAGCCGGAGCCGCCCCTAATCATTTTTGGTGGGTTGATTAGAAAGCTAAGTCAAATAGCGGGAGAACTACTTTACTTTTACGAACCAAAGATTGTGGATTCGGAAACTTGATTACACAAGTTAATTAAAACTAATACTCTTTCGGTACCTTAATTTCATGACATGTACTAAATTGACGACTCAGATTGAATTTGATTCGAATTCGAATGAAATACTTATTTTTTGCGTTTTTTGCTTTTTTAAGATGCAATGCGTGATTTTCGGACAGTATGGTGTATGAGTATATGCAATTTTCAAATAAGATGCACGAAGATGACAATGAATGATAGATTCTTGCGTCTTATTTTTTGTTATTTTCGACAATGAGAAAATCTGCATGAAATGAGATATAATTTAAAGATAGTTGAGGGATATTTTATAATAGTTTGGGATAAAGGTGTTGTTGATGTTGATGTTGATGTTGAGGGATATTTTATAAAATATGGAATGTGGTGCAAAATATTCGAAAAGATGAAATACAATAAAATATGATATTCCTAAAATGTGCTATCGAATCTAAGATATGCATGGATGTGATTTTTGTTCTTTTCTTTCAAATTTTCGGTCAGTGAGGATATTCTAACGATTTCATTATCTTGATTTATATGCTTAAAATTGATGAGGAAACCTTATCTTCCTAAAAATTTAATTAGATATGATTTCTAGGAAATCATATCTTACTAAAATAATTTTCAAAATATGACAAATTAAATCAAGATAACATATACTCACCAATATTTCACCAATATTCACAACAGGATAAGGAAAAAAATCAACAAGATCATCAAGATCATGACCATCGTCCCCTTTTAATTTTTTTCTCTAAAATTTCCACACTCCAACTTAAAAAATTGGCTAGCAAATCGGACCTAAACAGATAGTCAGATTGACTAAATCCAAGATTTATGACAAAAAATATTAAATTTTGACAATTTAGATCGAAAAAGGGTCGTTGGTTAAACTTCTGAAAAATCCAATCTTTGAATTTGCTTCGGCGATGGACATACAAAAATAGTTTTACTTTGAATGAAAACTAGCATGCCAATTATGAGAAAATAAGGAGCAAACAACAGCCAATCGCTTCGCAAACATACTCGAATTAATCCTCAAAGGCTATGGGCGTTACCTTAATCCATATGGCGAAAAAATCGGGCTGGTTTTATGAGGGAGCTTCACCGAACAGTAGGTCGGCAACGGCATGGCGGACGTCAGGCAAGGGGCGGCGACGGCATGGCAGTAGGAGGAATGACGTGTCGTCGATGAGTAGAACATGAGTGGAAAAGAAGCAGTGCAGCAGTGGCAGAAGCAGCGACGGGGCTGCGGCAGCATGGCGGCGAAGAGTGGCGGTGTATGGCGGCAGAGATCGGGGAGAGAGAGAGAGAGCGAGAGGGAGAGAGTGGGGTGGGTGAGAGAGCGGATCGAGATAGGCGAGAGAGAGAGAGAGTGGCGTGAGAAAGAAAGTGTGAAAGATAGAGTGTGCAGAATTTTTTTTTGCTTCCCCATTTTCCTTAACCCTAAGTGCATGTATATATAGAGAATATTAGGGTAATCTTTAAGATTGAATCTTGACGGTTAAGATTTCACATGAGATAATGACAGTAGGATTGTAATTTTTGACTTTGATGAGTTATACTTGGGATAGCAGTCCCTCAATTTTTGGACACCATGGGGAATAGGGCTGTGCCAAAAATTCCTTTATAAATGGGCTTATCTGCACGAATTTAAGGTCTAACTGGGCTTTAATTAATTAAATGAGTAATTATTTAAGAGCATTTCTCTTAAGAAAATTAAAATGGACCGAATTGAATTTGTATTGAGGACCATGCTTATGTAAATTCCGTCATCCCTCTCTTATCGAAAATTCCAAATTATTTTTGAGTTCGTCTCCTGTTAAATTAAGCTCAATCGATTCGATTTCGACTGCCTGTCGATGCAAGACAGAAAAATAAATATGCAGTGCATGATAATTTTTTTTATGAGAATTATGATTAACTCTCATTTTTATGAAATAAATAAATATCTTAAAAATTAAAATTTAGGTGTCAACACATATCAAAGAGCACATGAGGTCCTTAAAAAAAAAAAAAAAGAGGTTGATCAGCCCTAGAATCGAGAGGCGAAAATTTCTTAACATGATCTCGGTGCACGTGAGTCCAATTCATGTGAGCGCTCGATTTTGATGGGTTCTCTAATTCAAAGGCTGAGATGCACTGGGCTCACGTATTTCTGATGCACCTAAAAATATCTTCAGGACAGTGTGAATGAGAACAAAGTAAAAGCAAATTAATGTCATTTTACAAGAATACGATAAATCCGAAAAATCAAGTCTACAAATAGAATCGTGAAACGTCGATTCGTCAAAAGAAATGTGATTATGAAGGGAAAACACAGTAGAAATGCTATAACTTTTGTACGGTACTAATTTTAATATTAAAAACAAATCAACAAATCACTTCAATCCCATTTTGGTGAAAAATGGATTACTTAAGTACTATAGTCTAATTTGGAATGCCAGTAAATCAACATGATGACGTTTTAACGTCTTTCGATCAACATGGCTCGCGGAATATCCGACGTGACAATTCTTCAGCATAGTGTAAATAACGTGGCTACACATGATTGTCCCTAGTTATTGGAAACAAAATTAAGTCAAACTCTCCAAACTTCTTGAAACCCTAATTCAGATGGGAAGCATTATGCAATGAAAAGCAAGGAAGTGGCTCAAGTGCGGAGTCAATAAAGCCAAGACGATGGGGGCCGTGACTCATCCTGGATTGTGACATCTCGCCTTTCAGTAGGAAGCAAATAGTAAGACGCAACGGTTGTAACTTATAAGAGGACCTCGATCTCTTGTTCTTTCTCACATTCGCCTCTTGCTGCTGCTCCTCTTCCTCTTCCTCCTCCTCTTTCCTCCAAACATATACGGATCCAAAATACCCATTCCTGATCATCATCAAATGAGAAACATGCACGCCGTACATACCCTCGTCCTTCCGACTTTGCTCAACTTCGTTGCCCTGAAGTTCCAACAGAGCTCCAACTCTCCATTCGAAACCCACCCTGTTACCATCTTCTTCACCATATTTGCCCTCCTTCTCTACTGCTCCTTATCCCTTCGACTCGCTGATCATCCACCGCCCTTCACTACCACCTGGGGAGCCCACTTCTTTCGCCTCCTCGTGATCCTGTCTTTTTGCTTCTCCATTGCACTGCCCACGTTGCTGTTGTTCCCCGGCCCCTCCTTCTTGCTCCTCTTTCTGCCAGTACTGATATCACTCTCTGCAGATCGCTTGTACGGTCTCGTCAAGGAACTCATTGGTCGGATGCAGCAAGAAATTCGGGCATTTGGTTTCGTCCGCTTGTTCCTCCGTCGACTTCTCGGAGGAAGGACGCCCCCGGTTCTGCCTATAACGGTTTCCGACACGCGTCTCGCATTGGGATATTAGTACCCGCCGGGGTTCAACTCTTCACTATTAGTGGCCCAAGGAGAAACCTATGAGTAAGACATCCTTTCATATGAATGAGATGGTAACTGAGTTTCACATGCTAAGAAAGTCACTGTGACAATAAATACGACATTTTTTTTTTATTTGTGTCGAAATATCGATTATATCGGTTTTGAGTTCAATGCTATCTCTCCGAAACAAAATGAATGCGTTCGCTGATGGTGTTGAATTCACTAGGATTTGTATTATCCGTGTTCGATTGGAAAAAATAATAAGAAGAAGAAGTTAAAAAAGCGAAGGTGGGCTGAGTGATATGAAAAAAAAAATGATGAATATCAAGGAGTAAAACTTTTTTCCTATAAGAAACGATGAATATCAAGGAGTAAGACTTTTTTCTTATAAGAATCGAACATGGAATCAGTGCACCTAACCACACAACCCCAAATGCGTCCTAACCAACCGAACTACCTATTAGTGGGTTCAGATTCTATTGTTTTTTTTCAAAAGATCTAATTTTCCTTGTCCAAAAACCATTTCAACCGACTACAGCTTCAAAACCCCCGACCTCTATATGATTTCCTTGGCTTTTGAGAGAGTTTTTTCTCTATTGGGGTTTCATAGAGATGCTGTTGGCTTTCCTTAAAACAAAAGTTCCGTTTTGCTTCCCTTTTTCCTCTCTCTCTCTCTCTCTCTCTCTCTCTTTCTCGTCTTGGGTGATAGTTGTTGCAGAAGCTTTTCTGAGTGATGCCCATCAATTTGTTTTAAGCTTCACAAGCTTTGGGATGACATTGTTCGGGGTGGCTATTTGTGGACTTCTTTTCCTATGCTTACTGCTGCATGTTATCTGCATATCCTATAAGTCGTTAACAATAAATATTTAATTTTACAAGAATACATAAGTGGATGTTATTTGCTGAATTTTATGTTGAGATGAGAGTTTATTGTAGATGGCAATTTCATCGAAGGAAAAGGCATTTTGGAGCTCGGAAGATGTAGAAACCTTTTGTAAGTTGTGCATTGAACAAATTGAAAGAGGCAATCGTACTTCAAACAACGAAAGGGATGGATGATCCATACAAGGAAATCATGGAGACTTTGAAAACCATACCTAAGATTATGCAAGACGAAGAGTTATACTTTTTTGCACCAGAACATTTTGCAGAAAAGAAAGAAAATAGGCAAATCTTTATGAACATGGATGCCGATGAGCGAAGACTCCGGTGGATCAAGTTGCAGTTCAAAAAGCATAGTGATCACAAGGAATGTTAGCTATTTATTTGGACTGTTTCATATGCTAGGTTATTGTAATGCAAGAACTTTTTAAGCTACTTATTTGTACTAGTTGGTTAGAGATGTTTATGTTTATTGCGAGACCTTTTGAATATTTTTAGAAGAAAAAATGAATTAGTTTTATTTATAAATTTTTTAATACAATTCTTTAATGTTGTCATTAATATATAATTTTAGAAAGTTGTAAACTTTTTTTTAATCGATTTTGAACCAAATAAAAATAAAAAACTTAAACTAATCACCCAAAGGCACATTCCAAGTGTGTTTTTACCGAACAACGTTTTTCTCAAAGTTGCTTTTTAAAGCAGATTCCACCAAACAATAATTGCATTTCTCCAAAGCCCTTTAGGCTAAATTGCCTGCATTTCTCCAAAATTCCTTGAAAAAGATTAACCAAATAGTAATTGCATTTTTCCAAAGAACTTTAGGCTAAATTGCTTGCATTTCTCCAAACCCACCCTAAATAGCGAAGGAGAGATGGTACGCTGATGGTGCAGGTGATGAGGAAGCACGAGTGCGAGCCTCGAAGGAGGGAAGAGGGAGCGTGGTCGTCGAAACCAGGGATCTTGATGACAGCCGAGTGCTGGTCGTCTACTTCGCCTTCGCTTCTTTCATCATTGTCGTCTCCTTCTTCTTCCATTGCTCTTTTCTCTCTTCTCCGAGTCTCCGTTCCATAGCCCGATTCAAACTCCGTCTATGTCCTAAAAGATGGTGAAACTCCGGCGGTTTTCATTACCGCCCGGTTCGTTTTCCAAAAACGACGACCGTCCTATCCAAACATCTTCCATTCCTCTTTCATTGGATTACATTATTTTTTTCCTCGAGATTTCCAAGATGATTATTTAGTCTTCAGTTAACTGTTTTGTAGAAAATACTTGGAAGGAGCCCAAACTTAACCAGAAATGACTGATTTTGCTGACTTCTTGTTGATAAACTTTCCACTAAAATTCTTTATATGTATTAATAGCAAGCACTATACAGCATCTCAACTCCCGAGAAAGACGCCTAATTCTCCAAAAAGCTATGAAATTATTTCACGGTTAATTTATTCCTAAGCTTTTCAATTTAACCAACATTTTGATAATTTACTAATGTAGCCTTTCTAGCCATTTTTTGTCGGAAATTGTTGTTGTGGGCACCGGCTGTTTTACGTGACACGATCGGCGTTGATGTGGTTGATTTTTGCAAAAAAAGAAAAATTGAATTAAAGAAAAAAATTTCAAAACATTGGCCGAAAGAACTATATAGACAAATTAGAAAAAAAGTTTATAATTAAATCGACTAAATAAAAAAAAATTAAGACTGAATTTGTCATCGATGGTGGATAATTAAGAGTTGCTTCAATGAAGAGCAAAAGCGGGACATGTGGCTTAAGTTTGTGTTAATAAAGTAACGATGAAGGTGAATATCGCGTGTATTGTGCGTTTAGACTTCGGATGTTGCTCGAGTCGGAGCCCTGAATTTTGATGCTTGAGGGGTCGAATAGCTTGTTGATTTACCATGTGGCATTTGGTTAGTCAATTCCTATTTTTACCGCCAATAGTCATGCAGCCATATTGATAAAGTGTTTGGAGGATGAGGTAGCTAGTATCACGGGTGCGGGATTCTGAGTTTTGTGTTTTGTAAAGAAGCGAAACAAAAATATGAGAGATTAGCATAAGACATAAGGCATGCAAAAAAAAAATAAAAATTCTTCCTTTCATTGGCCTGTTTACGGGGCTCGAATTCCCTACCATAATGGTAGGAAATCGTTACAATCTGGGCCCTTCGTTCCTTGCCAATGTGGCGGGAAATCCTTGATCCTGTTTGCGAGGACAATCGTGAAGTGAATAACCTTTTTAATTGGTAGAGAACTGCTGAGAAACGACGGACCACGAAAGCGACCTCAATGAATCTCATCGGACGTCCGAATTCTACCATGTAGCGTTTCGATTGAAAGCTTCAGCATATGTACGCGTGTCAATCAATGCGAGCCGCATTGACGGAGTTTTCAACTTAAGTTGGACAATCGGACTAAAGCATCGTGCGTACAGACTTTGTTTGGGAAAGTCCGATTGTCGAATTTTTGCATCGATGCTTTTCTTTTTCCTTTAGATCCAGAAAAGTTTAAAGCAGTGCACGATGCTTTAAAGCAGACCGACCAAGTCAAACTCGAGCATTTTCACAAAGCTTCGCTTGTCCTATAGGGGGAATCTTGGTGCGACTATCCCCTTACAATCCCAAGAGTACACAAGGTTGCACTGGCCTTGGAGGTCCGGTGGAGGACATGATTTAAAGACCTTGATTTTGGGGAATGACATGATTTAAGGACCCAGATGCATTTGGCTCACATGAATATCTCCGAGGAGAGTGTGAATGTGAGAACAGAGTAAGTAAATTCAATCAAAGAATTTCAAGAATCCGAAAAGTAGTTTCCGCAAAAGAATCACATGGAATGAGGATGCGCCAAAACAATCATGTATTGCGGAATTTCTCGTCGAAAGCATTAAGTAATAATTTTTCGAAAAATTATCCAAAAAGTCCTAATCCTATTTTACATCGGCCAATTTAGTCTTAAAACTTTCAATTATGCCAATTTGGTCATAAATCTTTCGATTGTATCAATTTAGTCCAAAACTTATATTGGCAGAAAGGACTACATTTCGTACGTTTTCACAGTTAATTTTTAGGTATTAGAAAAAGTGATTACCCTCCCATTTTGTACAGCTTTCTTTGTCACAATTAACCATAAGAATGAGAATGCTAATTTCCCATTCTTTGCCCTCGCAATGGACATTGTGATCTACAGGCAGATCAGATGTGTTCAAGGAGAGAGAAGCTAATAGTTTTGCACTTGTCTTAGTGTTGGAAAACACCTCCCCAATGGCAATCACAAGTTCGGCCGATCTTTTTTCTTTTTCCCTTTTATTATTATTATTATTATTATTATTATTATTATTATTATTATGGCCCAATATCCAAAAAACCCTTCAACTTTACTATATGTAACAATTATATCCAAAACTTTTTTTTGTCTCATAAAAACCTTCAACTTTTACATTTGTCGCAATTTGACCCCAAACTTTTGTTTTTGTCCCAATTCTACCGGCCTAGTACCGAAAAAACTAATATATGCCTCAACTCTTTTTTTTCTGTCTCATAAAAAACCTCCGACGGTTACTTTTGTCTCAATTCTTCCGCCGTTAGACTTCCGTTCATAATCACCGTCAGTTAATCCTGGTGGCATTTCCACTTTGATTCCCTGCTGAATGATATTTTCCTAATCCTACTCGATTGTAATATATAGGGGCTAAAGAAGATTCTTTTGCCATATGCATACCATTCATCATATGCTAAATATTTGAGCGGCGTCGCCAATGCAAGAAGAGGAATCAAAGCAACCTATCAAATTCAGACTTGCATGCTTCAACAGAAAATGCAATCAGGTCTATACTCAAATTCACGATTAATCCATACATATAACAGCATTTGTCCGCAGCTGCTCCAATGATAAAAATTTCTCAACAGCATGCTTTTTGCGCTCTCCCGTTCTCTATATCTTGCATGTCCACGGATCTTTTCTTCGCAGGAACCTACCCGCAAAAAAAGAAAAGAGGCTTACTCCTTGATATTCATCATCTTTTTTACATCACTCAGCCAACCTTCGGTTTTTTTTTCATCTTCTTATTCTTCTTCTTCTTCTTCCAATCAAACACGGATAATACAAATTCTAATGCATTCAACACCATCGATCGCATTCATTTTCTTAAGAGAGAGAATGTTGAACTCAAATCCGATATACTTGATATTTCGGCACAAATAAAATTTCTCATTTACTGTCATAGCATGTGAAACTCAGTTACCATCTTTCGACCAAATAAAAAAAAAAAAAAATCAGTTACCATCTCATACATGTAGAGGGATGTCTTACTTACTGTCACGGTGACTCAAGGGTTCTTCTTGGGCTACTAACAATGACCAGTTGAACTCCGGCGGGTACGTGATGCCGTTATAGGCAGAAGCGGGAGCGCCCTTCCTCCAAGAAGTTGACGGACGAAAACGAACTCTGGAATCTTTTGCTGCATCAGATGAATAAGCTTCTGGATGAGACCGTACAAGCGATCTGCAGAGAGCAGTATCAGCACCGGCAGATAGAGGAGCAAGAAGGAGGGGCCGGGGAACAACAGCAACGTGGGCAGAGCAATGGAGAAGCAAAAGCATAGGATCATGAGTTGGCGAAACAAGCAGGCGCCGCAGACGGTAGTGAAGGGCGGTGGATGAGCAGCGAGCCGAAGGGATAAGGAACAGTAGAGAAGGAGGGTGAAGATGGAGAAGAAGACGGTGATGGGTTGGGTTTCGAATGGAGAGTTGGAGCTCCCTTGGAACTTCAGAGTGACGAAGTTGAGCTGAGCCGGAACGACGAGGGTAAGTACGGCATGCATGTTTCTCAGGAGGTGATCACGATCAGGAATGTGCATTTTTGGATCCGTATAAGAAGAGGAGCAGCAGCAGCAGAAGGCGAATGTTGAGAAAGAGCAAGAGCAATTGCCTGAGAAAGAATCTGTCTTTATATGCCCAACAAAAAGCAAAGGGGCAAAGATGACCCAAACACGTTAGGGAAAATCGGGATTTTATGCAGGAAAAAGATAACCCAAACACTTTGGCCACTTGACCTTTTTGGCCACTTCACCTTCTCATGCGTTGGAAAGTTTGTGATCACCGTTGCCTTTGCCTTTGGATATTCTTCGCCACCCACAATGAGGTTCTTCCGCTTAACCGGCGCTGTCTGGATGCGCAAAGGCAAAGGCAAGGCCCTCAGTCATCACAAACTTCCAACGCATGAGCGTGAGAACTGGTCAAATATATCGGCTAATTTGCTTGGAAAACTTGTCAAGTGTATCAGCTAATTTGCTTGGAAAAAAGCATGGTCAAGTTTATTGGCAAGTTGCCATTCAAACTTTTTCCCAAGAAATTTGGCTGATAAACTTGACCATGCTTTGAATAAACTCGACCATGCTTTTTTCCAAGCAAATTATTGTGCTTTTTGCTAAGACACTCGACAAGGGTACTTCCTTGCTTTTTGCTAAGACACTTGACATGGGACTTCCATGCTTTTTTTTTTAGAATGCAATACAAATCTAGAGATTTTTTTTCCCAAAAATCTTTTTCTAATTAATTTTTTTTCTAAAATATAATTTTATAAAATTATTCTATTATTATCAAAATATTATCGTTTTTACCACTATTTTTTAATTTCTTAAATTTTTTTTTAAAAAAAATCTTTTTTTTTATGACCGGCTACCATCAATATCTTATTCAAAACTCGACAACTAATATCAAATTAACCCCAGCAATAACCGGTCACAATATTACAACGATATTAACCCCAAGCACATATATAGAGCCCTGCACAAATTAAAGCAAGGCTGAAACAACGCTTAGCCTCAATGTGGGCAAAATCACAAGACTGCTCAAAAGTTACACTAATCACTAAAGATAGCAAGATACACAATGATTCGACTCTGCTCACATACCAAGAGGCTCCTCACATCATTAAAACAATAATATATCATCATCTCAAATGTGGATTAACATAAAGAAGCAAGAAAAACTCTAACCACTTGCCAGAGAAGTTGAGAGAAAATTTGGAGAAGGATTTCAACGAACAAGTAAACCAATCAAATTGTAGGTCTTGATCTCAAGAACTACATACTAATATTTCGGCCAATTCCGACAAGTTTCATCATGGCTTGTCTCTTCGGAGTTACAGCTCTCGGCCTCTTTTATCGGCTTGAGCAAACGATCCACTTTCTCTCTTCTCAATCAAGAACGTTGAGCCCTCTCTTTTTGTTTTTGTTTTTTCTTTTTATTTAAGATGACCTAGGCCCCATGAGGGAAGCTCCGTCATGCCCACTTCATTTCTACAAGAATTATGTTGGTCGTGGGTAAGGTTTTAGTCATAATTACAGTCCCCTTATCAGGTATCACCGGTGTGGATTTTCTTTAGTAGAAAGATCTTTCGATGTACTTCGATCTTAAATGCAACACTGGATTTTTCTAAGGAATTCACTTGCGTAATACTGACGTACTCTGTTTCGGACATAGACAAATAAATATAGCCCGGAACAAATTAAACCAAGCAGAAACAAAACTTGCGAATTTTATGTGGAAAACTCAATATGGAAAAAATCAAAAAGACTGTTCAAAAGTTGTACTAATCACTAAGGATAACAAGATACACAATGATTCAACTCTGGTCACATAATGGTATTTCACATCGATGTGATTCGACCTGAATACAATATTGGATTTTTGCTACAGCACAACACTCATGCTATCCCAATACAAAACACAATTCTATTGCTTCTGACCCAACTCGTGTAGAAATTTCCTCCTCATCAACTCCCTTCGGTGATTCGACCCAAAAAAAAAAAAAAATTCCTCCGGTAATAATGACGTACTCGGCTTCTTCGGACGTAGACAAAGCTAAGACGAAAGTGAATATTGCTGCTATTGTGGTCTCGGACTTTCGATGCAGTTTGAGCCGAAGCTCAGCCCTAACTTTTTATGCTTGATGTACTTATGGAAGGGGGGCCAAATAGCCTGTGGCTTGGACTTGCTTGAATAAGGCTGTTTATTGCATGATCAACAAACATTTATTTAGAGGCTTAGTTTCAATTGGTTTGGGCGCTTGTATTTCTGTCAGAGGCGCTCTCGAGCTAATGGACGTGTAATGGGCTGTAGTTGATCAACTTGGACGTGGGACCGCATAGGCACAACTAGAACATGGCCCAAGCAATCAATCTTCTGCACTATTCTTAGCATTTTCTTGGTGAAATTGGATTTTCTGGAACTACTCTCCAAGTCCAATAGCCATGATAGGCTGTTGCTTTTACAGAACATCTGGAGAGATTAAATTTCGAAGTAGCGGCCTTTTATGCTATGAGCGCTTATCACACTCTGAGTGTCTTCAAAGGAACTTTTAGACTTAGAATGCGTTTTGGGTGAATTGTGCGAAATGTGAGTAATGGCGAGCGATTGGGATTGCAACATGATTTTAAAGGATAATTTGTCTTTCGTTTTTCCTTTTTTGGGTCGAAGTGTTGGATGGTTTTGAGCCTCTCTCATTCCTGAAGCTAGTTCAAAGGATGAGAGTTTTCCTTACACTTAGAGATGGCCATGAGTCGAAATTGGCTGGTTCCAGTTAGTGTATGGGTGAACTAGAACCAGAACCTTAAGGGGCGGTTCCGATTTTGATTTTGAACCAGCGATTTCGAACCGGTTCAAGGCCCGATTTCAGTTCGAAATCAAATATGGAACCGCTGATTCTGGTTCTGATTCCGATTTTTAATTTTAATTTTTTAAATAATGAATTATGAAATAATAAATTATCAAATACAAATTGTAATCAAATTGTAAATTGTAATCAAATTTCGAAAGAAAAAAGGGAGGGGAAAAATGGTTTGAATTTAATGAAATATCATTAAGGGCTTATGTATTTTCTTAGAGATAGAAGAATCAAAGCCCAAGTAGTTATTTTATCTTTCATAATCCTATACTTGCCTCATCGTCAATTGTTGTTATCCGTTCCTGTACCGATACCCGCGGCGATGGTATCTTCATCCCGAATAATAAGGCTTCATTGCTGCGATCCATCTCTTGTTGTTGATATTGAGCCTTTGTCTATTTATCGACACAAGCTTGAGCTTCCACCGAATCTGAAGCTAATTTTGAATGTCGATAATCCAAAATATTGCCTCCAACGTTAAATGTTTGTTTAACCGCAACTGTTGAATAAGAGGTTACTAAAACTTGTCTTTCAATGAGAGCGATAATTGAAAATTGACTAAACTTCCTCTTCCATCACTCCAGAATTGGAAAATCTGTGCCGCCTATGAATTCACCAAACTCAAAAGAAATGTTTAAATAAGTTTCTATTTCAGAAATATTTCATGTTGCTCCCTTTTATCTTTTTTTCCTATTCATCAGAAATTTGTATCCTCTACTAATTTTACATAAGTCCACACTTTGTACGTCATTAGGTTGGGAAGATTCACTATCATCTAGATTATATTTACTACAAAATTCATTATACAATTCTACTATTGTGTCTTTAACCACTGTTGTATAGCTCTAACATCTACCATTTTAATCAAATGTAAACAATCATAATACGTATTCAAATAATTACCCAAACCATCTAATTTTGTAAATGGATCGAACACACAAACAAACAAGTAAATAAGAGAAATTTTGATATAATAATTCAGCCATTTTATTCGCATTGCTATAATAGTCGAACATAATTGATCATATTTTTCATTTTCTTCAAAACACCAGCAATATTAATACACTCTATTAAAAATAAATACGTAGTAGGATAATAAACACAGGATAAAGTATAAGTTGCATTATTAATTTAAAAAAACTAATTTTTTTTGCAAATATATCACTCTTGTGGTAATAAAGTAATTTAAGAAACATTATTCGAAATAAATATGCATAATAAATCCCTTTATGCAAACGATTGATTAAGCAACTCGTATGTAGAATTCTAATGAGCTAGAAAATTTCTTGAAAATCTTTTTTGTCTTATTCTATTTGTTTTACAAAATCTACCCTATTCTTTCATAATTTGGGGATATTTCCATAAAAATTGAACTGTTGCTTTTATTGGAGTGAGAAAAACATCAAGAATTTTTAAACCATGTTCTATACATAAATTTAAAATATGTAAAGCACATGTTTGGTGAAAAATTGTTCACCAAAAGCGGGTTTTGCAAATCTTTTCTAGCGCGGGAGTTGAAGCAACATTTGATGCGGCATTATCAAAACCAATTGAAAAAATTTTATTAAGAAAAAAATATTATTCTAAAACTTGCTTAATTATTCTACAAATATTATTTATCTATGCCTATCATCAAAAACTTGAAATGCAACAGCTTTTTTTTTAATGCTTCAATCATCATCTGTGCAATGACATGTAATACTCATATAAGAACGAATTTGCCAAGGATCACTCCAAATATTACTACCTATATGCACACGTCCATTAAAATTAAAAAAAAATTAAAAAAAAATTAAAAATTATTTTTCTCTTTTAAAAAGATAAAAAAGTTGGTGTTTAAGCGTATTTCTTGAAACATGTTTTGCTTGTGGAGTTCGTGCAATTTGTATAAAATGATTAACATCAAAATTTTCACCAAAATTAAAAGATAAACGTTGCATGGCAACACATCTAGCTAATTATTTTTTATAAACTTTGTCACTATAGCAAAATAAAGGAGGAGTGTTAGGATTAACGTATCCGAAAATTTATTATTGGCCGGTGTCGATCCCCGTTTGCATTGGATTTTTCGACCTTAGACGTTATTTTTCATAGTTGCCTCTACTTGTAAATTTGTATGTTGCCCTACAATATTTACATTTTACCTTATACTTGTGTGCGCTAAATGTTCATTCGTGAAGTGTTCCCATATGTCCGATGTAACCTCCCATTCCGGCTCATTTGGTATTGATATTTTGAATACACCAAGTGGAGAATGAAGGATTTTCTTGCATTGGGACGTGCTCGACATTGGAAATAATATTGATGTCATCAACATCATCTTCCCAATATGCAAAATAACGAAGATCTTGAGGATAATCAAATTCCGCATTGGGCTCCTTCCTCTATTACTAACTTTGCTTTCACTTTTCATTTTTTGAAAGAATTGAACAGAAAGAAGATTAAAAAAAATCGAGGGATAAGCCTTACCAAAAACAAATTGAGGGGATAAGTACACTATAGATGTAATAACTTTTGTACGACATTCACTTGAGTGCCATAACTTTCAAAACGTTCACTTGAGTGTCATAACTTTGAAAAAGTATTCACTCCAATGAACGTCCTATAAAAGTTATGGCACTTTTAGTGTACTTATCTAAAAAATTTAGAGAATTGAGCGAATTGAAAGAGATCGAATTGAGAGAATATGAGAGAAATTGTGAGAAAAAATGAAAGATGAAAATGGGTATTTACAATAGTTAGGTTAGAATTAATAAATTAATTAAAAAAAAGGGTGGAGAAATGGTTGTTGCCTTGCAATGGTCAAATTTTGACCATTGCAAGTCAAAGGTCGAGGAAAGAGCGGCCCTTTCCCCATTTGTTTTTCAAACGGCTATAAAACCAGTTCCACGAAACATGGACCCCATAAACGGCCCATATGGGATGGACCGATTCCGATTTGGAAACCGCGGGCTCGATTAACGGGCCAGTTACGGGTTTGACCTGAGTCGGTTTCGAGCCCAAACCGGCCCATAGCCACTACTACTCACCCTTATAAATCGACCAACATCCTCTTTTACAATCGATATGTGACAATTCCAACACGAAGTATCATATATGAATCGAGTTTGAGTTTTAAAATCAAATCTCTCCAAAATAGAGATTGCGATCGCTGGCGGTGTTCAATGCATTGGAATTTGTGCTATTGGTGATTGATGAAAATCAAGGAGTAAACACTTTCAATCGAATCATTATCATGAGAAAGAAGAATCATTATCCATGATGATATTAGATGAATTAGGGCATGCATGGTAACCATTTTCATTCCGTGATTCTGATTTTGATCATCAAAATTGATTCTGGTTAAAATGACTCTTTTTTATTCTATTTCAGGATGTGTTTTAGAGAATCAGAACCTGTTTGATAACTGTATAAAATTTATATTTCAAAAAACTGTTTCTTTTCCTATTTTTTCATTTATTTCAAATAACTATATAGTTAATTTGTAAAATTTCATCCTAAATTGATGACTAATTTTCAGTGCACATATATTAATTTAAAATACATTATTTTTTAGCATATCATGAATGAAACATAAAATTTAATATATGATGTTTGAAGTTTGATGAAAGATGGACATGTTTCCATATTAAGGACTCATTTTTCTTTAAATGTTGCGTTGTCTAAATACATATAAAAATGTTGGATGCCCTCATCTTCTGCAATATTTTTTTAGAAGAGTGAAATCTATGAAATTTAGACCCAAATTTATAAAAATAATGTCAAACTAGAATAATCTAAGTTTTTTTTTTCTATTTTTTGGAGAATTTTTCTATTTTTGTAATTTGTTTAATTTTTTCTATTTTTTATTAGGTATAGTGAAAAGTGACAAGAAAACCGAAAGGGAAAAGTGAAATATATGATATTCATCCTATTTTGTTGTTTTCAAAAGTGATTCTCTTTCCAGACCTACTTTTTTTTGCTTCTGAATTTTACTCTAAAACTGATTCTAATTCTCTAAAATTGATTATGGAAATAGAATCAGAATCAAAATTATTTACATTACCAAACAACGTTCTCATTTTTTACTGTTATGAGATGAGAATTAGAGAATCAGAATGGTTACCATGCAGACCCTTAGTAAGCTTGTTAAGTGACTTTCAAGTTTTGACTGACGATCTGCAGATAGCAGCTTGTAGACCACTGGTGGATGGCGGCCATTGACGACAAAATTTTTTACTATTTCTATTCCAAAAATAGAAAAGTAGAAACCTATTTATGTGTTAAAAACGTGTCCTGAAAATAAAAAAAAAAAATTGAAATGGTGTTACCAAAGTTTCAAACCCACCTTCGGGATAGAAAAATAAAAAAAATAGAATAGTTACCATGCGCGCCCATAATCTCTCCAGCAAGGACATGGATGAAATGAAATGAATAGCTATTGGTTATTGATTGGAAAAAAAACTGAGAAGAAGATTAAAGCCAAAAGTCAGCTGATTGAAGAATTCCAAGCAAATTGATGAAAATCAAGGAGTATACCTTCTTACACGAAGCTCCTCATAGTTGGTGACTGTTTGAGATAGAAGAATCATTATCCGTGAAGATATTATATGAATCGACAAACATATCATGCTAACGTCAAACCAATTTTCTTCTTGCAAAAAATCTCAAGCTAATACTCTCGAAACACATTTATCTTAAGCCACTTTACCATGTCATATACCGAGTTCAATTCATGTGAGTCCCTAATTTTGATGAGTTCCTTGATTTAAAGGCTGAGATGCATTGGGTTAATGTGTTTCCAGCACACCCCAGAATATCTCTATGGATAGTGTGAATGTGAGAACAAAGTAAAGCAAACTCACTCAACCTAATTAAAAATCCAAAAAATCATATCTTCAAACCCTAGGATATCTCTAAGGATTGTGTGAATGTGAGAACAAACTAAAATGGATAGTAATGCTGCCTTTTTAACGGGTAGAGAATTATTAATTTTATGCTTCTAATCTTTTTTTTTTTTTATAATCAAGATGTTCGGGTCAACTTGCGCGCAGCTCGATTATTTCTCGAGATTTCTCGAGGGAGACTAACACAACAACCCACTTAAATTACAGGTGCTTATCAGGAGAATCGAACCTGAGATCAGTGCGCCTAATCACACAATTTCAAGTACGCCCTAATTAACTGAGCTGCGTATAGTTAGTTTTTATGCTTCTAATCTTCTGCCCTGTTTATTCCATTATTTCCCCCCACTGTCATATTGGTCGAGGCTCCGATACTCGGTATGAACCCCAGTAAAAGATAATCACTACGGCCAATTTATTCCCAGAACCCTCATTTAATTTGGGTGAGGAAAACCTTGAAAAAGAAAATGTTGTTTAGGTGTTCGTCGACAAGTGAGCCACGTAAACGATGCTTGTTAATGAAGAACCTAAAAAAATATGAATTTTGTTCCACGGTCACGACTCAAAGATTGCGTCATTTCGTATGACAAATCGAGCCAAATTTTTCTACACATGTTTGCCCCCACATTATTTTATTGGGGACAAATCGAGCCAATTCTTCTCTCTTCTTCAAATCCTAATTCACATCGGGTTATTTTGGCGCAAAAATTAAGAGCTGCTGCGGCGGAGAGTAAGAGGACAAGTGGCTCAAGGCTTGTAAAAAAAACCAAGACGAAGGTGAATATTACTGTTACGAAGGACCACCTGATCGTCTCTGTTGGAATTTCTTTATAAAAAAAAAACAGAGGAACTGACATGTTATTTAAAAATGCCATGTAGTTATTTTTGTCGGAATTTTTCTTTGAAATCACTTAAGTGATCGTGTTTTTACGACGATTTATATTGAAGTGATTATTCAAAATATTTTCTATACTGAAATGAGTGCTGGTAACACTTAATATTGTTACCAAGAGTTTTAGACTTAGAAGTAATATTGGGCAATTAGACGGAACACATTTTCCTTCGAAGAAATCAAATTTTCAAGTTTTTACAAGTCCAAGAATTTTACGTATAAGGTCATTGTCCAAACTAACTAAAAAAAAAAATACATAAATAGAGATATCTCGAGGTAAAAGAATACATAAAAGATAGTGCGGGGTCTCCAGTTAGTTTTGTTCAAATTTCATCCACTATCTTTTATGAATTTCTTTTGCATTTGCTTGTAAGGCCGAAAGAATACGCAGGACGCATTGAAGGCGACGCGCACTGAGGACCACGTGCCAAAGACAGAAGTGCTTGACCTGGACTGATCGTTAAAAAGTCCGCCGACAAACGCCAAGCACCCCAACCCCAGAACAGTCGAGAAAACTTGTCTGCCTCTTTCCTCCAAAAGTGTTTCAGATCCCCAAAAAGGCCTATCGTAGATCACGATCGATAGAGGAACATGTTACGAATATATTTATACGGGCTTTATTAATTATTATTATTATTGTTATTATTATTATTATGCACGGACACTCAAAACGAGGTCGTTTTTTGAGGTCTTTCGAATCAAATTTTGGGGGTTTTATGTCATGTCCGGACCAATCTTCTGCACTATTTCCAGCATTTTGTCGGGGAAACTGTATTTTTGGAAATCCTTTCCCAGAATACGACCTCGGAGTACTATCATCGGACGTGCTAGATTTAGTTTCTTGCTCCAGCGGACTGAGGGAGTCACTAATACATGTAGCCTCTTTGAGGTCGATTTCATTGCTTTTGGAGAACAGCGCGAGAGCGAACTAGAGAGATTAAAATTTGGAGTGAGCAACGTCGTTTTGTTACGAAGGGCCACCTCCATCGTCTCTGTTGAAATTTCTCTTTATATATATAAAAAAAAAACAACGGAGTAACTAACATTTTATTTATAAAAAAAAGCCCCATAGTACTTTTTGTCGGAATTTATCTTTGAAAGCACTTAAGTAACCGTATTTTTGTCCGATGTAACATTAAAGTGATTATTCGATACACTTTTTAAATACTAAAATGAGCTCCGATGGCACCTAATATCGTTATCGGGAGTTTTATACTTAGGAGTAATGTTGGGTGATTAGACATAGCGCATTTTCCCTTGAAGAAATCAATTTTCGATTTTTTAAGTCCAACAATTGTTACGCATAAGGTGGTTGTCCAACCTAGCTAAAAAAAAATACATATAATTAAGTAGGGGTGTCAACATGCTGGATCGGATCAAAACTGAATAGTGCCGAGCGCAGCTTAGATTTTTTTTTTTTTTGTTCTTGTTTTGGAATCAAAATCAATTAACAAACCATCGAATGAAATAATATACAAAAGAAAAAAATGAAAATAAAATAAACTAAACAAATGTGAGTGTTAAAAAAAAAAAATCGATTCCAGGTCGGACCGGCCCGAAAAAGACTCAAAAATTAAGCGAATTTAAGGGTCGAACCGGACGAACGTGAGCATTTGTGACACCCCTGCTATTAAGATATCCCGACGCAAAAAAGAAGTACATACAAGATAGTGGAGTTAGTTTGGACAAAATAAAATATAAAAAATACAAAAAGAGGGAGTAAAGTGAGATAATTTGGCTTCTCACTGTTGGTATCTAAAGGGCATATCTTAGGAGATCCTTTATCGTATTTTATCAATAATTTAGTGGGAATCACAAGCAGAAACGAATTTAGGGGCCCTGCAAAATGGGGGCGTCCACAGAAAGTAAAGACCCAAGGGTTTGACAAAACTAACTCAAAAAAGAAACAAAACAAAAAGAGAAATCGTACGACCATCGTCGATCGATAAAATGGAGGAACATGCTGCCCGTTCTTTCCTTCATCACTCCGGCTACCAAGGGAGTTCCAATTCTCCATTCGAAACCCGACTTGAAGTCATTTGTAGTGCAATTTTACGGGGATTGGATCGATAGAAATACAATCGAAAATCAAAACTTTTTCTTTTTTGGGTAAGGATCGAAAATCAAAGTGTTGATGTGCCTAGAATCGGCAAACTGGATGGACGACATCATAACGGGCTCAAATTCGAACGATTGAAGCGAAACATCGTGCTGATCAATACTCACGGTTTGTGAACAGCGATGGATTTCGGCGATCCGAGATCATTTAGACGGATTTTTTAATTTTTTAGTATTTTTCGAATTAAATATTTTATTATCAGCGGCAACTTTATAATTTTGAGTTTTTCATATTTTTTTAATCTTCGTAAGGTTAGGCTTAGGATTAACATCTTATATACGGTGTTTTATGGTGTTTTTAAGGGGGGCACTTTCACATTATCAATACAGAATTTTCTTGATTTCTCTTTTAAGCAAGAATTTGATTGTTATTTTCGCCGAACGCTACGTCAGGTGCTATCAGAGCCTATGGAGACCGGCGACGATCTTTGTGACGATGCTCAAGAGATTGAAGCCTCAATCCTTAGGGATGATGTGTTGCAACGTTTGGAGTAACGTTTAATAGAACGTCTGGATCAATAACTCGATCAAAGCCTTCGTCATTCCAAAGAACGATTTCACGAGATAGCAAATCATTTGAACCTCTCGGCGTTGATGTGAATTGGAATATGTGTCATGATAGAAGGCCAAGTGTAGATGTTGCTCGTGGTGACCTTGTCGATAGACCTGTTTCTGTCTGCAGGCAGAACTACTCTCTATTTTCAGAGAGCTTAGACGAAGAGGAAAATGAGTTCCTTGACAAAGAATGTGCTAGTTATGGAGGCAGAAATCGTTATGGAGGATTTCGGAGTGGATACGATGGAAGAGATGGAAAAAGTCATTATGACGATCGCGAATGTAACAAACTTAAATTAAAAGTAAATATACCTTATTTTAATGGAGGTCTAGGAATAGAAGATTTTCTAGATTGGATTGCGGCTATTGATATATATTTTTTATTATATGGAGACCCCTAGTGAAAAACAAGTGCGATTAATGGCATGTAGATTAAATGAGGGTGCATCTGCATAGTTGGAGAGATCACAAAATGGGAGAGAATGAGAAGGAAGAGAAAGAGTACGAACTTGGCATAGAACGAGGATGCTGCTAAAGTAGGAGTTCCTTCCACTCGATTATGAGAAAATTATGTTCCAGCAGTACCAACGTTGCCAATAAGCAATCGGACTATATATAAGTATACATAAAAATTTATGAGATTGGCGGACCAAAATAATCTATCAGGAATGGATGGACAGTAGGTGGCTAGATATCTCGATGGGTTGAAGCCCTTTATTCGAGATAAATTTGGAGTGCAGTTTTTACGGAATCTATATGAAGTGAAGAACATAGCAATGAAGGCAGAATTGATGCGGCAAGAATAGGATAAAAGAGGCTACGAAAATTATAGAGGTAGTGGTTCAAGCAGTTCCACGGAGAAGAGCGGCTTGAACAATCACTTTAGCACAGAGCGAAATCATTGAGATAATGGGGTAGAACAGTGTCCTAGGAATGAGGTGAGGGACAAGGGGTCGTAATCATAGAAAACTGCAAATAATCCTTATGATAAACCAACGGCGATTAAGTGCTACAGGTGTAATCAGCCTGGGCACCACTCTAATGAATGCCCTCAAAGGAAGACAGTAAATGTGGTTGCTAGAGAAGAGGAGGAAAACGAATTTTTTTGTGAAACAAAAGGTGAGGAAGAAGATTTTAAAGGTGATGAATAGAAGGAAGTAAATTGCATAGTGCACAGGATGATGTTAGCCTCAAAACAAGATGATGACTCTCAGCGCCATCAGTTGTTCCGAACCATATACACTATTATGGGGAAAATTTTTGCTGTGGTCATTGATAGTGGTAGCATGGAGAATATTTTCAGCAAGGAGCCAGTAAAGAAGTTGGGGATATTTGTGGAGAAACATCCTAACGACCCCCATACGTTAGGATGGATTGGGCGGAGAACATTCAGGTGACCGAACGATGTAAAATCTCATTCTCCATCGGTAAGTATCATGATATGTTATATTGTGATGTGGTAGATGTAGATGTATGCTGCATGTTGTTTGGTAGGCCGTGGCAATTTGATGTAGATGTAAAAATTTCGGAAAGGAGCAATCAATATAATCTGGTGAAGGATGTAGTGAAATAAATGTTGCTTCTCCTGAAGAATAATGGAAAACAAATTACTGGGAATAATTTTCTTACCCTTACAAAGAAATTTGAAGCTGAAGTTAAGGAGACCCAGCAAATTCACGCATTGATAGTGAAACAAACATTCGAGTCAGAGGCCGAAATACAGGTGGAGGAGTGACTCGAATCGATTAAACCTTTGTTGAAGGAATTTAGTGAATTGATGCCAGAGGAGATTTCGGATGGGTTGCCGCCTATGTGTGATATTCAACACCATATAGACTTAATTCATGGCGCTAGTTTGCCTAATCTATCACATTACAAAATGAACCCTAAGGAGAGTGAGATTTTAAAGGAGAAGTTAAAAGAATTGCTGCGAAAGGGGCATGTTTAAGATAGCATGAGCCAATGTGTTGTTCCTACCTTATTAACTTCTAAGAAAGATAAGAGTTAAAGAATGTTTGCAGACAGTAGAGCCATCAACAAGATAACCGTGGGCTATAAGTTTTCAATTTTGAGATTGGACAATATGCTGGATAGGTTGCATGGGGTTAAGTGGTTTTTGAAGCTGGATTTAAAGAATTACTATCATCATATTTGTATTCGGCCTAAAGATGAGTGCAAAACAGCTTTCAAGACAAAGGAGGGGCTATACGAGTGGTTGGTGATGCCGTTCGGGCTTTATAATGCTCCAAGCACCTTCATGAGGCTTATGAATCAGGTTCTAAAATCTTTTATTGGCAAATTCATCGTAGTTTTTTTTTTTATGATATATTGATTTATAGTAAGACTAAGGAGGACCATTTGATGCACTTGAGGGCAGTGTTGACAGTTTTACAAACTAATAAGCCGTATATAAATCTTGATAAGTGTAGTTTTCTAACCAATAAGCTTTTTTTTCTTGGGGTTTATTATTACTGCTGAGGGAATAGAGGTGGATGAGGCAAAGGCGTAGGCAATTAGAGAGTGGCCCACTCCTAAAACAGTTTATGAAGTTAGGAGTTTAACGTGTTGGCTATCTTTTACAAACGACTTATTAAGAATTTTATTACTGTCGCAACCCCAATTACAGAATGTATGAAGAAACGAGAAAATTTTTGTACGGAGAGTAAGCCGAGATTAGTTTCGTTATTCTAAAAAAGAAGTTGTGTACCGTGCGTAATTTTGCCTTACCTAACTTTAATAAATTGTTTGAGGTGGATTGTGATGCCAGTGGAGTGGGTATAGGATATGTTTTGCCTCAAGAGCATAAACCAATTTGTTATTTTAGTGAGAAACTTAGTGAGGCAAGGCAAAAGTGAAACACTTATGACAAAGAAATTTATTATGTTGTAAGGGCTTTGAAAATGTGAGAGTATTATTTGATTGGGAAAGATTTTGTTCTTTATTTTGATCATGAAGCTTTTAAGTAGTTAGAAGAGAATTAGTAAGGATATGCATGCGCGATGGTGTCAATTTTCATAAAAATTTCATTTTAGATCTCAACACAAATCTGGTGTGCATAATTTCATAGCAAATACATTGAGCATGAGGGCTGACTTGATGATTACATTGAGCTAGGACATTCTGGGGTTCGAACAGCTGAAATATTATTACGCACGCGACGATGATTGTGGGCAAATTTGGGAGTCTTATGCTGTTGGCCAACCTGTGCAAGAATTTTATGTGCAGGATGGTTATTTGGTGCGAGACAATCATCTTTGCTTTTCTCGAACATCATTATGAGAGAAGATAATTCGTGATTTACATGATGGTGGATTAGTTGCACATTTGGGGTGTGACAAAACTGTTGTTGCAGTTCCGGAGTGATTTTACTAGTCCCATTGCATAGAGATGTCAGCAAATTTGTGCAGAAGTGTTATGTTTGCCATATTGCTAATGGGCAGTCTAAAAATAATGTTTTGTATATGCTTTTACTTGTCCCATAAAATATATAGGAAGATCTATTTATGGATTTTGTTTTAGCTTTGCCACGCCTAAAGAGGCGCGAATTCTATTTTTGTTGTGGTTGATAGATTTTCCAAGATGGAGCGCTTCATTCCTCGTAAGAAGACTTTTAATGTAGTAAATGTGGCGAGATTAGTTTTCAAGGAGGTGGCTCGATTGCAAGGAGTTCGTGAATCTATTATTTCAGACAGAAATAGTAAATTTATGGAGCATTTTTTTACGGACGTTGTGGAAGTTATTTAATTCGTTTTTGAATTTTAGTAGCACAGCTCACCCGCAAACTGATGGTCAGACAAAGGTGGTGAATAGAACTCCGAGTAACTTGATTTGAAGCATTTGTAGAGATAACCGAAGCAGTGGGATATTGCTTTATCACAGGTAGAGTTTGCTTATAATAATATTGTTCATAGTTCTCAGGTCGCCTTTTTCTGTTGTTTATACAAAGGCACATCAACATACTCTAGATTTGATTAAATTGCCCAAGCAAGCAGACAAGATTGTTGTTGCGGATCATATGGCTAAGCAAATTGCAGTGGTGCATCAAGAAGTCAAACAGAATTTGGAAGCGGCTAATTAGAAGCACAAGGTTGCAATAGATAAACACAAACAAAAACAGGTATTTGCAGTAAGTGACCAAATCATGGTATTTTTTCGTAAAGAGCGGTTACTGGCTGGCTCATACAGTAAGTTGCAGCAAAAGAAGTATGGGCCTTACACTGCCTCTGTTATTGACCTTCCACAAAGCATGGGTATATCCAACACTTTTAATATTGTTGATTTGTCATTGTTTCATAAGTCCACTGAGTCGTTGTATCCAGATTCTGATTCTAACTCGAGGACGAGTTCTTCTCTAGTGAATAAGAATAATACGGATTCTATTAGTAATGCGTTTCTGGATTGATTAGACTGGTAGAAATCCAATAAAAAATCAAAGCAATAATGCACCTGGAATTGGCGGGGTGGATCAATGACATCGAAACGGGCTCAAATTCGATTGATTGTAGTGAAATAGTGTGTTGATCAATACTCACGGCCTTTGGCTATGAACTGCGATGGATTTCGGCGATCCGAGATCGTTTAGATGGATTTTTTTAATTTTTTAGTATTTTTATGATTAAATTTTATTATTAGTGGCAATTTTGTAATTTTGGATTTTTGATTTTTTTTAATTGTCATAGGGTTAAGTTTAGGATTAACACCATATATAAGGTGTTTTATAGCATTTTTTAGGAAGTACTTTCACATTATCAATACAAAATTTTCAAGATTTCTCTTTTAAGTAAGGATTTGCTTGTTATTTTCGTTGAACACTACATCACATCGAGATGTGCATGATAACACTTCTGCCTTAGAAATAAACTTATGATTAGAAATTGACTTTTATATTTATACTTAGAAACAGAAATTGATTTTTATATTTTTTTCTCCAGAAATTAATTTCTAATCATAAAAATTCTTCCTGATAAAGGTTGAAAATTTATACTTCTAAAATATTATTAATAGAAAATCTTCTATGAAGAATTATTTTCGATGGCCGAAAAATTTCTACTTCATTTTCAAACTTTTTAATTTTCTTGAAAAAATAAATTTATGATTAAAAATTACTATTTACTTTTTGCTCCGAAGGCAGGAGATGGCGATTCAGTGGCGGTGGTCGACAGAGGGCGATGGTGCTTGCGTTGGCGGCGGTTTTGATTAGCGATGGGCGGTGGCCAGTGATCGTTGGCGAAGGCGGTGGTTGGCGTTTGTTGTCGGCGGCAGTGGTTGGCGTTTGTTGTTGGCAGCGGCGGTAGGAGGTGGTCGTCAATGGGCGGCGGTGGAAATCGACGAAGGTGGGTCTGATTGAAGAGAGGATGAGAGCGTAATGAAAACAAGATGAGACAAGAAGTACTTTGCGAGGCTTTTTTTTTTTGTCTAAGAAATACTTTTTGAGCTGAGAAACTAATTCTTTTTTACTTTTCAAATTTGGGAAAAGTAACTTTAGAAGTAAAAATTTTAATCAATCGGATTTTTGTCATAAGTTATTTTACCAAACGGATTTTTGCTCCAAACGAAAAGCACGTTTGGAGCAAAAATCCATTTCTAGAAGTGTTACCATGTACACACATTGTCTTGTTCTCTATCTTCATTCTCCTTCCCCCATCGCCCCATATCCCCTACCTCCCGTTGCTCATCTACCGACCTTTACGACTGCTCGCGGTGCCGACATCTTTTGGCCTCCTCATGGTCCTTTCCTTTCCATTGCTTGCCAACCTCGTTGTTGTTCTCCGGCCTCTCCTTCCTCCTTCTCTATTTGCCATTGCTGGTATTGCTCTCTGCAGCTTACTTTTTTTGTCTCTTTCAAGAACGTGCTCGTCTGGTAGAGCAGAAGATGGTAGCATTCGTCATTTTGTTCGCCGGTCGACGGCCCGAAGGAATAGTGCCCGCCGCTTCTCCCTTGTAGGGTTGCCGATACGCATGCCACGTTATAATTGTTAGTACCCGCCAGAGTTCAACGAGTCATCCTTAGAAGCACCAGGACATTCTGCGCATGATAACAGTGCTTTGCGGTAAGGCCATATTTTTCCTTTGAGCGAATGGCAATACTTGCTTTGGGGTAAGTAGTTTGGGCATTTTATGCTCCATTTGATAAAGCATAGGTCGTAAATGGTTGGTTCCTGAACGATTGCCCAATCACTTATATGGAAATAAGCATATTTAGTACAACAGACAATAAATTAACTATGCGATGTTTTCAACACATGAACACACAAGCAAGGATAATTGCATAATGAATAGTGACATGGCCTTTTTCGTAGGTAGAGAATTAATTTATGTTTCTAATCTCTTGTCCGTTTACTTCATTATTGCCTCCACTGGAAAATGGTTGAGGCTCCGATCGTGGATAGGGAAATGATTCCTTAACAACTATCAGGATCGAACAGTGTAATCTTAATAGTAGATCCACACGTCATTATCGGTTATTTTGTACAAAATACTTATTGATTGAGAGATTGTGTGGAAAGAATTAACTGACTGTATTGTCAGACTGTCATGCTAGCAATTCCTTTTGAATATGAAGCCAAATTTAATTCTTCTCATCTCCTCAGTTCATCCCATCCATCCCATCATTTGATTTTAAACACGAGAGAAAGAGGAAAGACTTTTACCAAAAAAAAAAAAAAGACATAGAGGGAAAGAAATGAAAGCTGCATCTGCGAGAGGCCACCAAATGGCTACGACAGCTACTACGCCATTGCCGAAGGCAGCGTAAAGGTTGCCATGGCATTCCTGGTGCCATTCCTCTTCGGGGGCTTGGCGACGAGGCTGGGTGTCATCGCTTTTGCACTTCTCATCCTTGCATGTTCCTACTGGAAGCGCTCGGGTTACTTGGAAGGCAAAGCGACGAAGGAGACGAGGACATTGAGGCCTACAAGGCCAAGAATGACGAGGATGACAAACGAAGAAGAACAAAGAGGCGGCTTTTGAAGAGAAGATACTGGTGATAATGTCGAGTCAGATGAAACCGACCTAAATGAGGTTTTGTTTTAGTATAACAAAAATCAGAAACTAAAAGGCAGAACGACACTAAAAGTGCCAAAGTTTGTATACGACACTCATTTTAATGCCAAAACTTTTCGCTAGCTCACTTAAGTGCTAAATTGAAGGAAAAACGATCACTTGAGTACCAACGACAAAAGAATCCGGTCAATCATTTCATGTGGCATTGGAATTTTTTTAATTAAAAAGTCAATCCAAATGGCAATTTTTCAAAGAAAAAAATTGAGTCCACATGCACTCCATGTGGCAATTATTTCTTTTTTAAATTTAGTCCACACGGACTGACTTTTTACAAAATAAGCTATTTTTAAAACAAATAAAATAAATTTAAAAATTAAGCTAATAACTAAAAAATGTAAAAAAGAAGAAGAAGAAGTACTTGGCACAGTGTCAAATGCTTTCACTTCCCTTGCCGCCACCGCCCCACCAGTGCCTGCAATAGCTGGTGGGGGTCATTAGGCATTGACCGAGGCTCTATGACCCCTGCCGGTCATCCGTACCCTCATTGGTCATTGTCAATGATGGTGAGGCAGCGACGGCAAGGGATGTGCAAGCCATCGCCTTTTCAACCTTCTATTTTTTGTTCCGTTTTTTTTTTAGTTTATTAATTAGTTTCTTAATTTTTAGTTATTTTTTATTGCCAACTAGGAATCCCTAACGAGCAACATAAGATTTTCAGTAAATTTAATCGGAATTGGCACTCAAATATTCATTCTACAAAAGAAAAAAATTGGCATTTCGAGATTTTCTAGAATTTCGTAACATTTTTTAGAATTTTATAAAAACTTTCTTATTTTTTATTTAAAAATGATTTTTCTGGATTTTTGATAAAAAAAATTTGTGGCAACAAAATGAGCATCGTACGCAAACTTTGGCATTATGGTGTCCTGCTCAAACTGAAATATACTTCAATGAAACTGTCGTAGCAATTACAAAAACCACAAAGATGAAAGGTAATAAAAAGGTAATAAAAAGGTAAGCATATACATAAACATATATATATTTGTTTTTTTGGGTGTAAGGATATATATATATATATATATATATATATATATATATATATATGTTGATTCAGGAAATGGATTGAAATGAAAAGAAATTCACAATAGTGTAATAAAACAAACTTGTGAAGAGAATGAAAGGACTTATTTGGCTTTGTTACGGAAAGATAATGAACTAAAATTGACCATATCGAAAGTTTAGGAATAATTCAAGGATAATATTAAATAAATTAAAAGTTCAAGGGTGAAATTGCACGTTGGGTAAATGTTGAAGAACTATTGTGTCATTTTCCCTTCTTATTATGTAGAGTAGTCTTCATATAGTCAGGTCATTACATAGTTATGTTGCACTTTCGTCATTATCGTAGGAGAATATGTCGTGCGAATTTGGGGTTCACCTCGGACCAAATTTTTTTTTTTTTTTGGGGTTCACTTGCTCGACTAGGTGCCCTATTTTACGATGCCATGCGGATGAACGAAATCAAACATGATGTCTCATGGGATGCTCTCTACTTTTTAGTTTCCATTTAAGTAGATTTAACCTAGGAGAATCTGCAGCAATCGTGGGGATACCACCTCACATACTGTCGCGACTTAAAATTAACAAGATTCTAGGCTAATGGATTATCATGATTAACCAACTATCTCAAGCCCTACCAAATTGCAATTTTAATTTAATTTGACATGATTTAGAATTTAGAGCCGGAGCCGCCCCTAATCATTTTTGGTGGGTTGATTAGAAAGCTAAGTCAAATAGCGGGAGAACTACTTTACTTTTACGAACCAAAGATTGTGGATTCGGGAACTTGATTACACAAGTTAATTAAAACTAATACTCTTTCGGTACCTTAATTTCATGACATGTACTAAATTGACGACTCAGATTGAATTTGATTCGAATTCGAATGAAATACTTATTTTTTGCGTTTTTTGCTTTTTTAAGATGCAATGCGTGATTTTCGGACAGTATGGTGTATGAGTATATGCAATTTTCAAATAAGATGCACGAAGATGACAATGAATGATAGATTCTTGCGTCTTATTTTTTGTTATTTTCGACAATGAGAAAATCTGCATGAAATGAGATATAATTTAAAGATAGTTGAGGGATATTTTATAATAGTTTGGGATAAAGGTGTTGTTGATGTTGATGTTGAGGGATATTTTATAAAATATGGAATGTGGTGCAAAATATTCGAAAAGATGAAATACAATAAAATATGATATTCCTAAAATGTGCTATCGAATCTAAGATATGCATGGATGTGATTTTTGTTCTTTTCTTTCAAATTTTCGGTCAGTGAGGATATTCTAACGATTTCATTATCTTGATTTATATGCTTAAAATTGATGAGGAAACCTTATCTTCCTAAAAATTTAATTAGATATGATTTCTAGGAAATCATATCTTACTAAAATAATTTTCAAAATATGACAAATTAAATCAAGATAACATATACTCACCAATATTTCACCAATATTCACAACAGGATAAGGAAAAAAATCAACAAGATCATCAAGATCATGACCATCGTCCCCTTTTAATTTTTTTCTCTAAAATTTCCACACTCCAACTTAAAAAATTGGCTAGCAAATCGGACCTAAACAGATAGTCAGATTGACTAAATCCAAGATTTATGACAAAAAATATTAAATTTTGACAATTTAGATCGAAAAAGGGTCGTTGGTTAAACTTCTGAAAAATCCAATCTTTGAATTTGCTTCGGCGATGGACATACAAAAATAGTTTTACTTTGAATGAAAACTAGCATGCCAATTATGAGAAAATAACGAGCAAACAACAGCCAATCGCTTCGCAAACATACTCGAATTAATCCTCAATGGCTATGGGCGTTACCTTAATCCATATGGCGAAAAAATCGAGCTGGTTTTATGAGGGAGCTTCACCGAACAGTAGGTCGGCAACGGCATGGCGGACGTCAGGCAAGGGGCGGCGACGGCATGGCAGTAGGAGGAATGACGTGTCGTCGATGAGTAGAACATGAGTGGAAAAGAAGCAGTGCAGCAGTGGCAGAAGCAGCGACGGGGCTGCGGCAGCATGGCGGCGAAGAGTGGCGGTGTATGGCGGCAGAGATCGGGGAGAGAGAGAGAGCGAGAGGGAGAGAGTGGCGTGGGTGAGAGAGCGGATCGAGATAGGCGAGAGAGAGAGAGAGTGGCGTGAGAAAGAAAGTGTGAAAGATAGAGTGTGCAGAATTTTTTTTTGCTTCCCCCTTTTCCTTAACCCTAAGTGCATGTATATATAGAGAATATTAGGGTAATCTTTAAGATTGAATCTTGACGGTTAAGATTTCACATGAGATAATGACAGTAGTATTGTAATTTTTGACTTTGATGAGTTATACTTGGGATAGCAGTCCCTCAATTTTTGGACACCATGGGGAATAGGGCTGTGCCAAAAATTCCTTTATAAATGGGCTTATCTGCACGAATTTAAGGTCTAACTGGGCTTTAATCAATTAAATGAGTAATTAATTAAGAGCATTTCTCTTAAGAAAATTAAAATGGACCGAATTGAATTTGTATTGAGGACCATGCTTATGTAAATTCCGTCATCCCTCTCTTATCGAAAATTCCAAATTATTTTCGAGTTCGTCTCCTGTTAAATTAAGCTCAATCGATTCGATTTCGACTGCCTGCCGATGCAAGACAGAAAAATAAATGTGCAGTGCATGATAATTTTTTTTATGAGAATTATGATTAACTCTCATTTTTATGAAATAAATAAATATCTTAAAAATTAAAATTTAGGTGTCAACACATATCAAAGAGCACATGAGGTCCTTAAAAAAAAAAAAAAGAAAAGAGTACAGGAGGTTGATCAACCCTAGAATCGAGAGGCGAAAATTTCTTCACATGATCTCGGTGCACGTGAGTCCAATTCATGTGAGCGCTCGATTTTGATGGGTTCTCTAATTCAAAGGCTGAGATGCACTGGGCTCACGTATTTCTGATGCACCTAAAAATATCTTCAGGACAGTGTGAATGAGAACAAAGTAAAAGCAAATTAATGTCATTTTACAAGAATACAATAAATCCGAAAAATCAAGTCTACAAATAGAATCGTGAAACGTCGATTCGTCAAAAGAAATGTGATTATGAAGGGAAAATACAATAGAAATGCTATAACTTTTGTACGGTACTAATTTTAATATTAAAAACAAATCGACAAATCACTTCAATCCCATTTTGGTGAAAAATGGATTACTTAAGTACTATAGTCTAATTTGGAATGCCAGTAAATCAACATGATGACATTTTAACATTTTTCGATCAACATGGTTCGCGGAAGATCCGACGTGACAATTCTTCAGCATAGTGTAAATAACGTGGCTACACATGACTGTCCCTAGTTATTGGAAACAAAATTAAGTCAAACTCTCCCAACTTCTTGAAACCCTAATTCAGATTGGAAGCATTATGCAATGAAAAGCAAGGAAGTGGCTCAAGTCCGGAGTCAACAAAGCCAAGACGATGGGGGCCGTGACTCATCCTGGATTGTGACATCTCACCTTTCGCTAGAAAGCAAATAGTAAGACGCAACGGTTGTAACTTATAAGAGGACCTCGATCTCTTGTTCTTTCTCACATTCGCCTCTTGCTGCTGCTCCTCTTCCTCTTCCTCCTCCTCTTCCTCCAAACAGATACGGGTCCAAAATACCCATTCCTGATCATCATCAAATGAGAAACATGCACGCCGTACATACCCTCGTCCTTCCGACTTTGCTCAACTTCGTTGCCCTGAAGTTCCAAAATAGCTCCAACTCTCCATTCGAAACCCACCCTGTTACCATCTTCTTCTCCATATTCGCCCTCCTTCTCTACTGCTCCTTATCCCTTCGATTCGTTGATCATCCACCGCCCTTCACTACTACCTGGGGAGCCCACTTCTTTCGCCTCCTCGTGATCCTGTCTTTTTGCTTCTCCATTGCACTGCCCACGTTGCTGTTGTTCCCTGGCCCCTCCTTCTTGCTCCTCTATCTGCCGGTACTGATATCACTCTCTGCAGATCGCTTGTACGGTCTCGTCCAGGAACTCATTGGTCGGATGCAGCAAGAAATTCGGGCATTTGGTTTCGTCCGCTTGTTCCTCCGTTGACTTCTCGGAAGAAGGACGCCCCCGGTTCTGCCTATAACGGTTTTCGACACGCGTCGGAGTTCAACTCTTCACTATTAGTGGCCCAAGGAGAAACCTATGATTAAGACATCCTTTCATATGTATGAGATAGTAACTGAGTTTCACATGCTAAGAAAGTCACTATGACAATAAATATTTAATTTTACAAGAATACATAAGTGGATGTTATTTGCTGAATTTTATGTTGAGATGAGAGTTTATTGTAGATGGCAATTTCATCGAAGGAAAAGGCATTTTGGAGCTCGGAAGATGTAGAAACCTTTTGTAAGTTGTGCATTGAACAAATTGAAAGAGGCAATCGTACTTCAAACAACAAAAGGGATGCATGATCCATACAAGGAAATCATGGAGACTTTGAAAACCATACCTAAGATTATGCAAGACGAAGAGTTATACTTTTTTGCACCAGAACATTTTGCAGAAAAGAAAGAAAATAGGCAAATCTTTATGAACATGGATGCCGATGAGCGAAGACTCCGGTGGATCAAGTTGCAGTTCAAAAAGCATAGTGATCACAAGGAATGTTAGCTATTTATTTGGACTGTTTCATATGCTAGGTTATTATAATGCAAGAACTTTTTAAGCTACTTATTTGTACTAGTTGGTTAGAGATGTTTATGTTTATTGCGAGACCTTTTGAATATTTTTAGAAGAAAAAATGAATTAGTTTTATTTATAAATTTTTTAATACAATTCTTTAATGTTGTCATTAATATATAATTTTAGAAAGTTGTAAACTTTTTTTTAATCGATTTTGAACCAAATAAAAATAAAAAACTTAAACTAATCACCCAAAGGCACATTCCAAGTGTGTTTTTACCGAACAACGTTTTTCTCAAAGTTGCTTTTTAAAGCAAATTCCACCAAACAGTAATTGCATTTCTCCAAAGCCCTTTAGGCTAAATTGCTTGCATTTCTCCAAAATTCCTTGAAAAAGATTAACCAAATAGTAATTGCATTTTTCCAAAGAACTTTAGGCTAAATTGCTTGCATTTCTCCAAACCCACCCTAAATAGCGAAGGAGAGATGGTACGCTGATGGTGCAGGTGATGAGGAAGCACGAGTGCGAGCCTCGAAGGAGGGAAGAGGGAGCGTGGTCGTCGAAACCAGGGATCTTGATGACAGCCGAGTGCTGGTCGTCTACTTCGCCTTCGCTTCTTTCATCATTGTCGTCTCCTTCTTCTTCCATTGCTCTTTTCTCTCTTCTCCGAGTCTCCGTTCCATAGCCCAATTCAAACTCCGTCTATGTCCTAAAAGATGGTGAAACTCCGGCGGTTTTCATTACCGCCCGGTTCGTTTTCCAAAAACGACGACCGTCCTATCCAAACATCTTCCATTCCTCTTTCATTGGATTACATTATTTTTTTCCTCGAGATTTCCAAGATGATTATTTAGTCTTCAGTTAACTGTTTTGTAGAAAATACTTGGAAGGAGCCCAAACTTAACCAGAAATGACTGATTTTGCTGACTTCTTGTTGATAAACTTTCCACTAAAATTCTTTATATGTATTAATAGCAAGCAATATACAGCATCTCAACTCCCGAGAAAGACGCCTAATTCTCCAAAAAGCTATGAACTTATTTCACGGTTAACTTAGTCCTAAGCTTTTCAATTTAACCAACATTTTGATAATTTACTAATGTAGCCTTTCTAGCCATTTTTTGTCAGAAATTGTTGTTGTGGGCACCGACTGTTTTACGTGACACGATCGGCGTTGATGTGGTTGATTTTTGCAAAAAAAGAAAAATTAAATTAAAGAAAAAAATTTCAAAACATTGGCCGAAAGAACTATATAGACAAATTAGAAAAAAAGTTTATAATTAAATCGACTAAATAAAAAAAATTAAGACTAAATTTGTCATCGATGGTGGATAATGAAGAGTTGCTTCAATGAAGAGCAAAAGCGGGACATGTGGCTTAAGTTTGTGTTAATAAAGTAACGATGAAGGTGAATATCGCGTGTATTGTGCGTTTAGACTTCGGATGCTGCTCGAGTCGGAGCCCTGAATTGTGATGCTTGAGGGGTCGAATAACTTGTTGATTTACCATGTGGCGTTTGGTTAGTCAATTCCTATTTTTACCGCCAATAGTCATGCAGCCATATTGATAAAGTGTTTGGAGGATGAGGTAGCTAGTATCACGGGTGGGGGATTCTGACTTTCGTGTTTTGTAAAGAAGCGAAACAAAAATATGAGAGATTAGCATAAGACATAGGGCATGCAAAAAAAAAAAAAATTCTTACTTTCGTTGGCCTGTTTACGGGGCTCGAATTCCCTACCATAATGGTAGAAAATCGTTAAAATTTGGGCCCTTCGTTCCTTGCCAATGTGGTGGGAAATCCTTGATCCTGTTTGCGAGGATAATCGTGAAGTGAATAACCTTTTTAATTGGTAGAGAACTGCTGAGAAACTACGGACCACGAAAGCGACCTCAATGAATCTCATCAGACGTCCAAATTCTACCATGTAGCGTTTCGATTGAAAGCTTCAGCATATGTACGCGTGTCAATCAATGCGAGCCGCATTGACGGAGTTTTTCAACTTAAGTTGGACAATCGGACTAAAGCATCGTGCGTACGGACTTTGTTTGGGAAAGTCCGATTGTCGAATTTTTGCATCGATGCTTTTCTTTTTCCTTTAGATCCAAAAAAGTTTAAAGCAGTGCACGATGCTTTAAAGCAGACCGACCAAGTCAAACTCGAGCATTTTCACAAAGCTTCGCTTGTCCTATAGGGGGAATCTTGGTGCGCCTATCCCCTTACAATCCCAAGAGTACACAAGGTTGCACTGGCCTTGGAGGTCCGGTGGAGGACATGATTTAAAGACCTCGATTTTGGGGAATGACATGATTTAAGGACCGAGATGCATTTGGCTCACATGAATATCTCCGAGGAGAGTGTGAATGTGAGAACAGAGTAAAAGTAAATTCAATCAAAGAATTTCAAGAATCCGAAAAGTAGTTTCCGCAAAAGAATCATATGGAATGAGGACGCGCCAAAACAATCACGTATTGCGGAATTTCTCGTCGAAAGCATTAAGTAATAATTTTTCGAAAAATTCTCCAAAAAGTCCTAATCCTATTTTACATCGGCCAATTTAGTCTTAAAACTTTCAATTATGCCAATTTATTCATAAACCTTTCGATTGTATCAATTTAGTCCAAAACTTATATTGGCAGGAAGGACTACATTTCGTACGTTTTCACAGTTAATTTTTAGATATTAGAAAAAGTGATTACCCTCCCATTTTGTACAGCTTTCTTTGTCACAATTAACCATAAGAATGAGAATGCTAATTTCCCATTCTTTGCCCTCGCAATGGACATTGTGATCTACAGGCAGATCAGATGTGTTCAAGGAGAGAGAAGCTAATAGTTTTGCACTTGTCTTAGTGTTGGAAAACACCTCCCCAATGACAATCACAAGTTCGGCCGATCTTTTTTCTTTTTCCCTTTTATTATTATTATTATTATTATTATTATTATTATTATTATTATTATGGCCCAATATCCAAAAAACCCTTCAACTTTACTATATGTAACAATTATATCCAAAACTTTTTTTTGTCTCATAAAAACCTTCAACTTTTACATTTGTCGCAATTTGACCCCAAACTTTTGTTTTTGTCCCAATTCTACCGGCCTAGTACCGAAAAAACTAATATATGCCTCAATTATATCCGAAACTCTTTTTTTTCTGTCTCATAAAAAACCTCCGACGGTTGCTTTTGTCCCAATTCTTCCGCCGTTAGCCTTCCGTTCATAATCACCGTCAGTTAATCCTGGTGGCATTTCCACTTTGATTCCCTGCTGAATGATATTTTCCTAATCCTACTCGATTGTAATATATAGGGGCTAAAGAAGATTCTTTTGCCATATGCATACCATTCATCATATGCTAAATATTTGAGCGGCGTCGCCAATGCAAGAAGAGGAATCAAAGCAACCTATCAAATTCAGACTTGCATGCTTCAACAGAAAATGCAATCAGGTCTATACTCAAATTCACGATTAATCCATACATATAACAGCATTTGTCCGCAGCTGCTCCAATGATAAAAATTTCTCAACAGCATGCTTTTTGCGCTCTCCCGTTCTCTATATCTTGCATGTCCACGGATCTTTTCTTCGCAGGAACCTACCCGCAAAAAAAGAAAAGAGGCTTACTCCTTGATATTCATCATCTTTTTTACATCACTCAGCCAACCTTCGGTTTTTTTTTCATCTTCTTATTCTTCTTCTTCTTCTTCCAATCAAACACGGATAATACAAATTCTAATGCATTCAACACCATCGATCGCATTCATTTTCTTAAGAGAGAGAATGTTGAACTCAAATCCGATATACTTGATATTTCGGCACAAATAAAATTTCTCATTTACTGTCATAGCATGTGAAACTCAGTTACCATCTTTCGACCAAATAAAAAAAAAAAAAAATCAGTTACCATCTCATACATGTAGAGGGATGTCTTACTTACTGTCACGGTGACTCAAGGGTTCTTCTTGGGCTACTAACAATGACCAGTTGAACTCCGGCGGGTACGTGATGCCGTTATAGGCAGAAGCGGGAGCGCCCTTCCTCCAAGAAGTTGACGGACGAAAACGAACTCTGGAATCTTTTGCTGCATCAGATGAATAAGCTTCTGGATGAGACCGTACAAGCGATCTGCAGAGAGCAGTATCAGCACCGGCAGATAGAGGAGCAAGAAGGAGGGGCCGGGGAACAACAGCAACGTGGGCAGAGCAATGGAGAAGCAAAAGCATAGGATCATGAGTTGGCGAAACAAGCAGGCGCCGCAGACGGTAGTGAAGGGCGGTGGATGAGCAGCGAGCCGAAGGGATAAGGAGCAGTAGAGAAGGAGGGTGAAGATGGAGAAGAAGACGGTGATGGGTTGGGTTTCGAATGGAGAGTTGGAGCTCCCTTGGAACTTCAGAGTGACGAAGTTGAGCAGAGCCGGAACGACGAGGGTAAGTACGGCATGCATGTTTCTCAGGAGGTGATCACGATCAGGAATGTGCATTTTTGGATCCGTATAAGAAGAGGAGCAGCAGCAGCAGAAGGCGAATGCTGAGAAAGAGCAAGAGCTATTGGGTGAGAAAGAATCTGTCTTTATATGCCCAACAAAAAGCAAAGGGGCAAAGATGACCCAAACACGTTAGGGAAAATCGGGATTTTATGCTGGAAAAAGATAACCCAAACACTTTGGCCACTTGACCTTTTTGGCCACTTCACCTTCTCATGCGTTGGAAAGTTTGTGATCACCGTTGCCTTTGCCTTTGGATATTCTTCGCCACCCAAAGTGAGGTTCTTCGGCTTAACCGGCGCTGTCTGGATGCGCAAAGGCAAGGGCAAGGCCCTCAGTCATCACAAACTTCCAACGCATGAGAGTGAGAACTGGTCAAATTTATCGGCTAATTTGCTTGGGAAACTTGTCAAGTGTATCAGCTAATTTGTTTGGAAAAAAGCATGGTCAAGTTTATTGGCAAGTTGCCATTCAAACTTTTTCCCAGGAAATTTGGCTGATAAACTTGACCATGCTTGGAATAAACTTGACCATGCTTTTTTCCAAGCAAATTATTGTGCTTTTTGCTAAGACACTCGACAAGGGTACTTCCTTGCTTTTTGCTAAGACACTTGACATGGGACTTCCATGCTTTTTTTTTTTAGAATGCAATACAAATCTAGAGATTTTTTTTCCCAAAAATCTTTTTTTAATTAATTTTTTTTCTAAAATATATTTTTATTAAATTATTCTATTATTATCAAAATATTATCGTTTTTACCACTATTTTTTAATTTCTTAAATATTTTTTAAAAAAAAAATTTCTTTTTTTTATGACTGGCTACCATCAATATCTTATTCAAAACTCGACAACTAATATCAAAGTAACCCCAGCAATAACCGGTCACAATATTACAACGATATTAACCCCAAGCAAATATATAGAGCCCTGCACAAATTAAAGCAAGGCTGAAACAACGCTTGCCTCAACGTGGGCAAAATCACAAGACTGCTCAAAAGTTAGACTAATCACTAAGGATAGCAAGATACACAATGATTCGACTCTGCTCACATACCAAGAGGCTCCTCACATCATTAAAACAATAATATATCATCATCTCAAATGTGGATTAACATAAAGAAGCAAGAAAAACTCTAACCACTTGCCAGAGAAGTTGAGAGAAAATTTGGAGAAGGATTTCAACGAACAAGTAAACCAATCAAATTGTAGGTCTTGATCTCAAGAACTACATACTAATATTTCGGCCAATTCCGACAAGTTTCATCATGGCTTGTCTCTTCGGAGTTACAGCTCTCACCCTCTTTTATCGGCTTGAGCAAACGATCCTCTTTCTCTCTTCTCAATCAAGAACGTTGAGCCCTCTCTTTTTGTTTTTGTTTTTTCTTTTTATTTAAGATGACCTAGGCCCCATGAGGGAAGCTCCGTCATGCCCACTTCATTTCTACAAGAATTATGTTGGTCGTGGGTAAGGTTTTAGTCATAATTACGGTCCCCTTATCAGGTATCACCGGTGTGGATTTTCTTTAGTAAAAAGATCTTTTCGATGTGCTTCGATCTTAAATACAATACTGGATTTTTCTAAGGAATTCACTTGCGTAACACTGACGTACTCTATTTCGGAAATAGACAAATAAATATAGCCCGGAACAAATTAAAGCAAGCAGAAACAAAACTTGCGAATTTTACGTGGAAAACTCAATATGGAAAAAATCAGAAAGACTGTTCAAAAGTTGTACAAATCACTAAGGATAACAAGATACACAATGATTCAACTCTGGTCACATAATGGTATTTCACATCGATGTGATTCGACCTGAATACAATATTGGATTTTTGCTACAGCACAACACTCATGCTATCCCAATACAAAACACAATTCTATTGCTTCTGACCTAACTCGTGTAGAAATTTCCTCCTCATCAACTCCCTTCGGTGATTCGACCCAAAAAAAAAAAAATCCTCCGTTAATAATGACGTACTCGGCTTCTTCGGACGTAGACAAAGCTAAGACGAAAGTGAATATTGCTGCTATTGTGGTCTCGGACTTTCGATGCAGTTTGAGCCGAAGCTCAGCCCTAACTTTTTATGCTTGATGTACTTATGGAAGGGGGGCCAAATAGCCTGTGGCTTGGACTTGCTTGTATAAGGCTGTTTATTGCATGATCAACAAACATTTATTTAGAGGCTTAGTTTCAATTGGTTTGGGCACTTGTATTTCTGTCAGAGGCGCTCTCGAGCTAATGGACGTGTAATGGGCTGTAGTTGATCAACTTGGACGTGGGACCGCATAGGCACAACTAGAACATGGCCCAAGCAATCAATCTTCTGCACTATTCTTAGCATTTTCTTGGTGAAATTGGATTTTCTGGAACTACTCTCCAAGTCCAATAGCCATGATAGGCTGTTGCTTTTACAGAACATCTGGAGAGATTAAATTTCGAAGTAGCGGCCTTTTATGCTATGAGCGCTTATCACACTCTGAGTGTCTTCAAAGGAACTTTTAGACTTAGAATGCGTTTTGGGTGAATTGTGCGAAATGTGAGTAATGGCGAGCGATTGGGATTGCACCATGATTTTAAAGGATAATTTGTCTTTCGTTTTTCGTTTTTTGGGTCGAAGTGTTGGATGGTTTTGAGCCTCTGTCATTCCTAAAGCTAGTTCAAAGGATGAGAGTTTTCCTTACACTTAGAGATGGCCATGAGTCGAAATTGGCTGGTTCCAGTTAGTGGCATGGGTGAACTAGAACCAGAACCTTAAGGGGCGGTTCCGATTTTGATTTTGAACCAGCGATTTCGAACCGGTTCAAGGCCCGATTTCAGTTCGAAATCAAATATGGAACCGCTGATTCTGGTTCCGATTCCGGTTTTTAATTTTAATTTTTTAAATAATGAATTATGAAATAATAAATTATCAAATACAAATTGTAATCAAATTGTAAATTGTAATTAAATTTCGAAAGAAAAAAGGGAGGGGAAAAATGGTTTGAATTTAATGAAATATCATTAAGGGCTTATGTATTTTCTTAGAGATAGAAGAATCAAAGCCCAAGTAGTTATTTTATCTTTCATAACCCTATACTTACCTCATCGTCAATTGTTGTTATCCGTTCCTGTACCGATACCCGCGGCGATGGTATCTTCATCCCGAATAATAAGGCTTCATTGCTGCGATCCATCTCTTGTTGTTGATATTGAGCCTTTGTCTATTTATCGACACAAGCTTGAGCTTCCACCGAATCTGAAGCTAATTTTGAATGTCGATAAATCCAAAATATTGCCTCCAACGTTAAATGTTTGTTTAACCGCAACTGTTGAATAAGAGGTTACTAAAACTTGTCTTTCAATGAGAGCGATAATTGAAAATTGACTAAACTTCCTCTTCCATCACTCCAGAATTGGAAAATCTGTGCCGCCTATGAATTCACCAAACTCAAAAGAAATGTTTAAATAAGTTTCTATTTCAGAAATATTTCATGTTGCTCCCTTTTATCTTTTTTTCCTATTCATCAGAAATTTGTATCCTCTACTAATTTTACATAAGTCCACACTTTGTACGTCATTAGGTTGGGAAGATTCACTATCATCTAGATTATATTTACTACAAAATTCATTATACAATTCTACTATTGTGTCTTTAACCACTGTTGTATAGCTCTAACATCTACCATTTTAATCAAATGTAAACAATCATAATACGTATTCAAATAATTACCCAAACCATCTAATTTTGTAAATGGATCGAACACACAAACAAACAAGTAAATAAGAGAAATTTTGATATAATAATTCAGCCATTTTATTCGCATTGCTATAATAGTCGAACATAATTGATCATATTTTTCATTTTCTTCAAAACACCAGCAATATTAATACACTCTATTAAAAATAAATACGTAGTAGGATAATAAACACAGGATAAAGTATAAGTTGCATTATTAATTTAAAAAAACTAATTTTTTTTGCAAATATATCACTCTTGTGGTAATAAAGTAATTTAAGAAACATTATTCGAAATAAATATGCATAATAAATCCCTTTATGCAAACGATTGATTAAGCAACTCGTATGTAGAATTCTAATGAGCTAGAAAATTTCTTGAAAATCTTTTTTGTCTTATTCTATTTGTTTTACAAAATCTACCCTATTCTTTCATAATTTGGGGATATTTCCATAAAAATTGAACTGTTGCTTTTATTGGAGTGAGAAAAACATCAAGAATTTTTAAACCATGTTCTATACATAAATTTAAAATATGTAAAGCACATGTTTGGTGAAAAATTGTTCACCAAAAGCGGGTTTTGCAAATCTTTTCTAGCGCGGGAGTTGAAGCAACATTTGCTGCGGCATTATTAAAACCAATTGAAAAAATTTTATTAAGAAAAAAATATTATTCTAAAACTTGCTTAATTATTCTACAAATATTATTTATCTATGCCTATCATCAAAAACTTGAAATGCAACAGCTTTTTTTTTAATGCTTCAATCATCATCTGTGCAATGACATGTAATACTCATATAAGAACGAATTTGCCAAGGATCACTCCAAATATTACTACCTATATGCACACGTCCATTAAAATTAAAAAAAAATTAAAAATTATTTTTCTCTTTTAAAAAGATAAAAAAGTTGGTGTTTAAGCGTATTTCTTGAAACATGTTTTGCTTGTGGAGTTCATGCAATTTGTATAAAATGATTAACATCAAAATTTTCACCAAAATTAAAAGATAAACGTTGCATGGCAACACATCTAGCTAATTATTTTTTATAAACTTTGTCACTATAGCAAAATAAAGGAGGAGTGTTAGGATTAACGTATCCGAAAATTTATTATTGGCCGGTGTCGATCCCCGTTTGCATTGGATTTTTCGACCTTAGACGTTATTTTTCATAGTTGCCTCTACTTGTAAATTTGTATGTTGCCCTACAATATTTACATTTTACCTTATACTTGTGTGCGCTAAATGTTCATTCGTGAAGTGTTCATATGTCCGATGTAACCTCCCATTCCGGCTCATTTGGTATTGATATTTTGAATACACCAAGTGGAGAATGAAGGATTTTCTTGCATTGGGACGTGCTCGACATTGGAAATAATATTGATGTCATCAACATCATCTTCCCAATATGCAAAATAACGAAGATCTTGAGGATAATCAAATTCCGCATTGGGCTCCTTCCTCTATTACTAACTTTGCTTTCACTTTTTATTTTTTGAAAGAATTGAGCAGAAAGAAGATTAAAAAAATCGAGGGATAAGCCTTACCAAAAACAAATTGAGGGGATAAGTACACTATAGATGTAATAACTTTTGTACGACATTCACTTGAGTGCCATAACTTTCAAAACGTTCACTTGAGTGTCATAACTTTGAAAAAGTATTCACTCCAATGAACGTCCTATAAAAGTTATGGCACTTTTAGTGTACTTATCTAAAAAATTTAGAGAATTGAGCGAATTGAAAGAGATCGAATTGAGAGAATATGAGAGAAATTGTGAGAAAAAATGAAAGATGAAAATGGGTATTTACAATAGTTAGGTTAGAATTAATAAATTAATTAAAAAAAAGGGTGGAGAAATGGTTGTTGCCTTGCAATGGTCAAATTTTGACCATTGCAAGTCAAAGGTCGAGGAAAGAGCGGCCCTTTCCCCATTTGTTTTTCAAACGGCTATAAAACCAGTTCCACGAAACATGGACCCCATAAACGGCCCATATGGGATGGACCGATTCCGATTTGGAAACCGCGGGCTCGATTAACGGGCCAGTTACGGGTTTGACCTGAGTCGGTTTCGAGCCCAAACCGGCCCATAGCCACTACTACTCACCCTTATAAATCGACCAACATCCTCTTTTACAATCGATATGTGACAATTCCAACACGAAGTATCATATATGAATCGAGTTTGAGTTTTAAAATCAAATCTCTCCAAAATAGAGATTGCGATCGCTGGCGGTGTTCAATGCATTGGAATTTGTGCTATTGGTGATTGATGAAAATCAAGGAGTAGACACTTTCAATCGAATCATTATCATGAGAAAGAAGAATCATTATCCATGATGATATTAGATGAATTAGGGTATGCATGGTAACCATTTTCATTCCGTGATTCTGATTTTGATCATCAAAATTGATTCTGGTTAAAATGACTCTTTTTTATTCTATTTCAGGATGTGTTTTAGAGAATCAGACCTGTTTGATAACTGTATAAAATTTATATTTCAAAAAACTGTTTCTTTTCCTATTTTTTCATTTATTTCAAATAACTATATAGTTAATTTGTAAAATTTCATCCTAAATTGATGACTAATTTTCAGTGCACATATATTAATTTAAAATACATTATTTTTTAGCATATCATGAATGAAACATAAAATTTAATATATGATGTTTGAAGTTTGATGAAAGATGGACATGTTTCCATATTAAGGACTCATTTTTCTTTAAATGTTGCGTTGTCTAAATACATATAAAAATGTTGGATGCCCTCATCTTCTGCAATATTTTTTTAGAAGAGTGAAATCTATGAAATTTAGACCCAAATTTATAAAAATAATGTCAAACTAGAATAATCTAAGTTTTTTTTTCTATTTTTTGGAGAATTTTTCTATTTTTTTAATTTTTTTTAATTTTTTCTATTTTTTATTAGGTATAGTGAAAAGTGACAAGAAAACCAAAAGGGAAAAGTGAAATATATGATATTCATCCTATTTTGTTGTTTTCAAAAGTGATTCTCTTTCCAGACCTACTTTTTTTTGCTTCTGAATTTTACTCTAAAACTGATTCTAATTCTCTAAAATTGATTATGGAAATAGAATCAGAATCAAAATTATTTACATTACCAAACAACGTTCTCATTTTTTACTGTTATGAGATGAGAATTAGAGAATCAGAATGGTTACCATACAGACCCTTAGTAAGCTTGTTAAGTGACTTTCAAGTTTTGACTGACGATCTGCAGATAGCAGCTTGTAGACCACTGGTGGATGGCGGCCATTGACGACAAAATTTTTTACTATTTCTATTCCAAAAATAGAAAAGTAGAAACCTATTTATGTGTTAAAAACGTGTCCTGAAAATAAAAAAAAAATTGAAATGGTGTTACCAAAGTTTCAAACCCACCTTCGAGATAGAAAAATAAAAAAAATAGAATAGTTACCATGCGCGCCCATAATCTCTCCAGCAAGGACATGGATGAAATGAAATGAATAGCTATTGGTTATTGATTGGAAAAAAAACTGAGAAGAAGATTAAAGCCAAAAGTCAGCTGATTGAAGAATTCCAAGCAAATTGATGAAAATCAAGGAGTATACCTTCTTACACGAAGCTCCTCATAGTTGGTGACTGTTTGAGATAGAAGAATCATTATCCGTGAAGATATTATATGAATCGACAAACATATCATGCTAACGTCAAACCAATTTTCTTCTTGCAAAAAATCTCAAGCTAATACTCTCGAAACACATTTATCTTAAGCCACTTTACCATGTCATATACCGAGTTCAATTCATGTGAGTCCCTAATTTTGATGAGTTCCTTGATTTAAAGGCTGAGATGCATTGGGTTAATGTGTTTCCAGCACACCCCAGAATATCTCTATGGATAGTGTGAATGTGAGAACAAAGTAAAGCAAACTCACTCAACCTAATTAAAAATCCAAAAAATCATATCTTCAAACCCTAGGATATCTCTAAGGATTGTGTGAATGTGAGAACAAACTAAAATGGATAGTAATGCTGCCTTTTTAACGGGTAGAGAATTATTAATTTTATGCTTCTAATCTTTTTTTTTATAATCAAGATGTTCGGGTCAACTTGCGCGCAGCTTGATTATTTCTCGAGATTTCTTGAGGGAGACTAACACAGCAACCCACTTAAATTACAGGTGCTTATCAGGAGAATCGAACCTGAGATCAGTGCGCCTAATCACACAATTTCAAGTACGCCTTAATTAACTGAGCTGCGTATAGTTAGTTTTTATGCTTCTAATCTTCTGCCCTGTTTATTCCATTATTTCCCCCCACTGTCATATTGGTCGAGGCTCCGATACTCGGTATGAACCCCAGTAAAAGATAATCACTACGGCCAATTTATTCCCAGAACCCTCATTTAATTTGGGTGAGGAAAACCTTGAAAAAGAAAATGTTGTTTAGGTGTTCGTCGGCAAGTGAGCCACGTAAACGATGCTTGTTAATGAAAAACCTAAAAAAATATGAATTTTGTTCCACGGTCACGACTCAAAGATTGCGTCATTTCGTATGACAAATCGAGCCAAATTTTTCTACACATGTTTGCCCCCACATTATTTTATTGGGGACAAATCGAGCCAATTCTTCCCTCTTCTTCGAATCCTAATTCACATCGGGTTATTTTGGGGCAAAAATTAAGAGCTGCTGCCGCGGAGAGTAAGAGGACAAGTGGCTCAAGTCTTGTAAAAAAACCAAGACGAAGGTGAATATTACTGTTACGAAGGATCACCTGATCGTCTCTGTTGGAATTTCTATATATATAAAAAAAAACAGAGGAACTGACATGTTATTTAAAAAAGCCATGTAGTTATTTTTGTCGGAATTTTTCTTTGAAATCACTTAAGTGATCGTGTTTTTACTCCGATTTATATTAAAGTGATTATTCAAAATATTTTCTATACTGAAATGAGTGCTGGTAACACTTAATTTTGTTACCAAGAGTTTTAGACTTAGAAATAATATTGGGCAATTAGACGTAACACATTTTCCTTCGAGGAAATCATATTTTCAAATTTTTACAAGTCCAAGAATTTTACGTATAAGGTCATTGTCAAAACTAACTAAAAAAAAAATTACATAAATAGAGATATCTCGAGGTAAAAGAATACATAAAAGATAGTGCGGGGTCTCAAGTTAGTTTTGTTCAAATTTCATCCACTATCTTTTATGAATTTCTTTTGCATTTGCTTGTAAGGCCGAAAGAATACGCAGGACGCATTGAAGGCGACGCGCACTGAGGACCACGTGCCAAAGACAGAAGTGCTTGACCTGGACTGATCGTTAAAAGGTCCGCCGACAAACGCCAAGCACCCCAACCCCAGAACAGTCGAGAAAACTTGTCTGCCTCTTTCCTCCAAAAGTGTTTCAGATCCCAAAAAGGCCTATCGTAGATCACGATCGATGGAGGAACATGTTAAGAATATATTTATACGGGCTTTATTAATTATTATTATTATTATGATTATTATGCACGGACACTCAAAACGAGGTCGTTTTTTGAGGTCTTTCGAATCAAATTTTGGGGGTTTTATGTCATGTCCGGACCGATCTTCTGCACTATTTCCAGCATTTTGTCGGGGAAACTGTATTTTTGGAAGTCCTTTCCCAGAATACGACCTCGGAGTACTATCATCGGACGTGCTAGATTTAGTTTCCTGCTACAGCGGACTGAGGGAGTCACTAATACATGTAGCCTCTTTGGGGTCGATTTCATTGCTTTTGGAGAACAACGTGAGAGCGAACTAGTGAGATTAAATTTTGGAGTGAGCAACGTCGTTTTGTTACGAAGGGCCACCTCCATCGTCTCTGTTGAAATTTCTCTTTATAAAAAAAAAAACAACGGAGTAACTAACATTTTATTTATAAAAAAAGCCCCGTAGTACTTTTTGTCGGAATTTATCTATGAAAGCACTTAAGTAACCGTATTTTTCTCCGATGTAACATTAAAGTGATTATTCGATACATTTTTTAATACTAAAATGAGCTCCGATGGCACCTAATATCGTTATCGGGAGTTTTATACTTAGGAGTAATGTTGGGTGATTAGACATAGCGCATTTTCCCTTGAAGAAATCAATTTTCGATTTTTTAAGTCCAACAATTTTTACGCATAAGGTGGTTGTCCAACCTAGCTAAAAAAAAATACATATAATTAAGTAGGGGTGTCAACATGCTGGATCGGATCAAAACTGAATAGTGCCGAGCGCAGCTTAGATTTTTTTTTTTTTGTTCTTGTTTTGGAATCAAAATCAATTAACAAACCATCGAATGAAATAATATACAAAAGAAAAAAATGAAAATAAAATAAACTAAAAAAATGTGAGTGTTAAGAAAAAAAATCGGTTCCAGGTCGGCCCGGCCCGAAAAGACTCAAAAATTAAGCGAATTTAAGGGTCGAACCGGACGAACGTGAGCATTTGTGACACCCCTGCTATTAAGATATCCCGACGCAAAAAAGAAGTACATACAAGATAGTGGAGTTAGTTTGGACAAAATAAAATATAAAAAATACAAAAAGAGGGAGTAAAGTGAGATAATTTGGCTTCTCACTGTTGGTATCTAAAGGGCATATCTTAGGAGATCCTTTATCGTATTTTATCAATAATTTAGTGGGAATCACAAGCAGAAACGAATTTAGGGGCCCTGCAAAATGGGGGCGTCCACAGAAAGTAAAGACCCAAGGGTTTGACAAAACTAACTTAAAAAAGAAACAAAACAAAAAGAGAAATCGTACGACCATCGTCGATCGATAAAATGGAGGAACATGCTGCCCGTTCTTTCCTTCATCACTCCGGCTACCAAGGGAGTTCCAATTCTCCATTCGAAACCCGACTTGAAGTCATTTGTAGTGCAATTTTACGGGGATTGGATCGATAGAAATACAATCGAAAATCAAAACTTTTTCTTTTTTGGGTAAGGATCGAAAATCAAAGTGTTGATGTGCCTAGAATCGGCAAACTGGATGGACGACATCATAACGGGCTCAAATTCGAACGATTGAAGCGAAACATCGTGCTGATCAATACTCACGGTTTGTGAACAGCGATGGATTTCGGCGATCCGAGATCGTTTAGACGGATTTTTTAATTTTTTAGTATTTTTCGAATTAAATATTTTATTATCAGCAGCAATTTTATAATTTTGAGTTTTTCATATTTTTTTAATCTTCGTAAGGTTAGGCTTAGGATTAACATCTTATATACGGTGTTTTATGGTGTTTTTAAGGGGGGCACTTTCACATTATCAATACAGAATTTTCTTGATTTCTCTTTTAAGCAAGAATTTGATTGTTATTTTCGCCGAACGCTACGTCAGGTGCTATCAGAACCTATGGCGACCGGCGACGATCTTTGTGACGATGCTCAAGAGATTGAAGCCTCAATCCTTAGGGATGATGTGTTGCAACGTTTGGAGTAACGTTTAATGGAACGTCTGGATCAATAACTCGATCAAAGCCTTCGTCATTCCAAAGAACGATTTCACGAGATAGCAAATCATTTGAACCTCTCGGCGTTGATGTGAATTGGAATATGTGTCATGATAGAAGGCCAAGTGTAGATGTTGCTCGTGGTGACCTTGTCGATAGACCTGTTTCTGTCTGCAGGCAGAACTACTCTCTATTTTCAGAGAGCTTAGACGAAGAGGAAAATGAGTTCCTTGACAAAGAATGTGCTAGTTATGGAGGCAGAAATCGTTATGGAGGATTTCAAAGTGGATACGATGGAAGAGATGGAAAAAGTCATTATGACGATCGCGAATGTAACAAACTTAAATTAAAAGTAAATATACCTTATTTTAATGGAGGTCTAGGAATAGAAGATTTTCTAGATTGGATTGCGGATATTGATATATATTTTTTATTATATGGAGACCCCTAGTGAAAAACAAGTGCGATTAATGGCATGTAGATTAAATGAGGGTGCATCTGCATAGTTGGAGAGATTACAAAATGGGAGAGAATGAGAAGGAAGAGAAAGAGTTCGAACTTGGCATAGAACGAGGAGGCTGCTAAAGTAGGAGTTCCTTCCACTCGATTATGAGAAAATTATGTTCCAGCAGTACCAACGTTGCCAATAAGCAATCGGACTATATATAAGTATACATAAAAATTTATGAGATTGGCGGACCAAAATAATCTATCAGGAATGGATGGACAGTAGGTGGCTAGATATCTCGATGGGTTGAAGCCCTTTATTCGAGATAAATTTGGAGTGCAGTTTTTACGGAATCTATATGAAGTGAAGAACATAGCAATGAAGGCAGAATTGATGCGGCAAGAATAGGATAAAAGAGGCTACGAAAATTATAGAGGTAGTGGTTCAAGCAGTTCCACGGAGAAGAGCGGCTTGAACAATCACTTTAGCACAGAGCGAAATCATTGAGATAATGGGGTAGAACAGTGTCCTAGGAATGAGGTGAGGGACAAGGGGTCGTAATCACAGAAAACTGCAAATAATCCTTATGATAAACCAACGGCGATTAAGTGCTACAGGTGTAATCAGCCTGGGCACCACTCTAATGAATGCCCTCAAAGGAAGACAGTAAATGTGGTTGCTAGAGAAGAGGAGGAAAACGAATTTTTTTGTGAAACAAAAGGTGAGGAAGAAGATTTTAAAGGTGATGAATAGAAGGAAGTAAATTGCATAGTGCACAGAATGATGTTAGCCTCAAAACAAGATGATGACTCTCAGCGCCATCAGTTGTTCCGAACCATATACACTATTATGGGGAAAATTTTTGCTGTGGTCATTGTATAGTGGTAGCATGGAGAATATTTTCAGCAAGGAGCCAGTAAAGAAGTTGGGGATATTTGTGGAGAAACATCCTAACGACCCCAATACGTTAGGATGGATTGGGCAGAGAACATTCAGGTGACCGAACGATGTAAAATCTCATTCTCCATCGGTAAGTATCATGATATGTTATATTGTGATGTGGTAGATGTAGATGTATGCTGCATGTTGTTTGGTAGGCCGTGGCAATTTGATGTAGATGTAAAAATTTCGGAAAGGAGCAATCAATATAATCTGGTGAAGGATGTAGTGAAATAAATGTTGCTTCTCCTGAAGAATAATGGAAAACAAATTACTGGGAATAATTTTCTTACCCTTACAAAGAAATTTGAAGCTGAAGTTAAGGAGACCCAGCAAATTCACGCATTGATAGTGAAACAAACATTCGAGTCAGAGGCCGAAATACAGGTGGAGGAGTGACTCGAATCGATTAAACCTTTGTTGAAGGAATTTAGTGAATTGATGCCAGAGGAGATTTCGGATGGGTTGCCGCCTATGTGTGATATTCAACACCATATAGACTTAATTCATGGCGCTAGTTTGCCTAATCTATCACATTACAAAATGAACCCTAAGGAGAGTGAGATTTTAAAGGAGAAGTTAAAAGAATTGCTGCGAAAGGGGCATGTTTAAGATAGCATGAGCCAATGTGCTGTTCCTACCTTATTAACTTCTAAGAAAGATAAGAGTTAAAGAATGTTTGTAGACAGTAGAGCCATCAACAAGATAACCGTGGGCTATAAGTTTTCAATTTTGAGATTGGACAATATGCTGGATAGGTTGCATGGGGTTAAGTGGTTTTTGAAGCTGGATTTAAAGAATTACTATCATCATATTTGTATTCGGCCTAAAGATGAGTGCAAAACAGCTTTCAAGACAAAGGAGGGGCTATACGAGTGGTTGGTGATGCCGTTCGGGCTTTATAATGCTCCAAGCACCTTCATGAGGCTTATGAATCAGGTTCTAAAATCTTTTATTGGCAATTCATCGTAGTTTTTTTTTTTATGATATATTGATTTATAGTAAGACTAAGGAGGACCATTTGATGCACTTGAGGGCAGTGTTGACAGTTTTACAAACTAATAAGCCGTATATAAATCTTGATAAGTGTAGTTTTCTAACCAATAAGCTATTTTTCTTGGGGTTTATTATTACTGCTGAGGGAATAGAGGTGGATGAGGCAAAGGCGTAGTCAATTAGAGAGTGGCCCACTCCTAAAACAGTTTATGAAGTTAGGAGTTTAACGTGTTGGCTATCTTTTACAAACGACTTATTAAGAATTTTATTACTGTCGCAGCCCCAATTACAGAATGTATGAAGAAACGAGAAAATTTTTGTACGGAGAGTAAGCCGAGATTAGTTTCGTTATTCTAAAAAAGAAGTTGTGTACCGTGCGTAATTTTGCCTTACCTAACTTTAATAAATTGTTTGAGGTGGATTGTGATGCCAGTGGAGTGGGTATAGGATATGTTTTGCTGTTATTTTAGTGAGAAACTTAGTGAGGCAAGGCAAAAGTGAAACACTTATGACAAAGAAATTTATTATGTTGTAAGGGCTTTGAAAATGTGAGAGTATTATTTGATTGGGAAAGATTTTGTTCTTTATTTTGATCATGAAGCTTTTAAGTAGTTAGAAGAGAATTAGTAAGGATATGCATGCGCGATGGTGTCAATTTTCATAAAAATTTCATTTTAGATCTCAACACAAATCTGGTGTGCATAATTTCATAGCAAATACATTGAGCATGAGGGCTGACTTGCTGATTACATTGAGCTAGGACATTCTGGGGTTCGAACAGCTGAAATATTATTACGCACGCGATGATGATTTTGGGCAAATTTGGGAGTCTTATGCTGTTGGCCAACTTGTGCAAGAATTTTATGTGCGGGATGGTTATTTGGTGTGAGACAATCATCTTTGCTTTTCTCGAACATCATTATGAGAGAAGATAATTCGTGATTTACATGATGGTGGATTAGTTGCACATTTGGGGTGTGACAAAACTGTTGTTGCAGTTCCGGAGTGATTTTACTAGTCCCATTGCATAGAGATGTCAGCAAATTTGTGCAGAAGTGTTATGTTTGCCATATTGCTAATGGGCAGTCTAAAAATAATGTTTTGTATATGCTTTTACTTGTCCCATAAAATATATAGGAAGATCTATTTATGGATTTTGTTTTAGCTTTGCCACGCCTAAAGAGGCGCGAATTCTATTTTTGTTGTGGTTGATAGATTTTCCAAGATGGAGCGCTTCATTCCTCGTAAGAAGACTTTTAATGTAGTAAATGTGGCGAGATTAGTTTTCAAGGAGGTGGCTCGATTGCAAGGAGTTCGTGAATCTATTATTTCAGACAGAAATAGTAAATTTATGGAGCATTTTTTTACGGACGTTGTGGAAGTTATTTAATTCGTTTTTGAATTTTAGTAGCACAGCTCACCCGCAAACTGATGGTCAGACAAAGGTGGTGAATAGAACTCCGAGTAACTTGATTTGAAGCATTTGTAGAGATAACCGAAGCAGCGGGATATTGCTTTATCACAGGTAGAGTTTGCTTATAATAATATTGTTCATAGTTCTCAGGTCGCCTTTTTCTGTTGTTTATACAAAGGCACATCAACATACTCTAGATTTGATTAAATTGCCCAAGCAAGCAGACAAGATTGTTGCTGCGGATCATATGGCTAAGCAAATTGCAGTGGTGCATCAAGAAGTCAAACAGAATTTGGAAGCGGCTAATTAGAAGCACAAGGTTGCAATAGATAAACACAAACAAAAACAGGTATTTGCAGTAAGTGACCAAATCATGGTATTTTTTCGTAAAGAGCGGTTACTAGCTGGCTCATACAGTAAGTTGCAGCAAAAGAAGTATGGGCCTTACACTGCCTATGTTATTGACCTTCCACAAAGCATGGGTATATCCAACACTTTTAATATTGTTGATTTGTCATTGTTTCATAAGTCCACTAAGTCGTTGTATCCAGATTCTGATTCTAACTCGAGGACGAGTTCTTCTCTAGTGAATAAGAATAATGCGGATTCTATTAGTAATGCGTTTCTGGATTGATTAGACTGGTAGAAATCCAATAAAAAATCAAAGCAATAATGCACCTGGAATTGGCGGGGTGGATCAATGACATCGAAACGGGCTCAAATTCGATTGATTGTAGTGAAACAGTGTGTTGATCAATACTCACGGCCTTTGGCTATGAACTGCGATGGATTTCGGCGATCCGAGATCGTTTAGATGGATTTTTTTTAATTTTTTAGTATTTTTATGATTAAATTTTATTATTAGTGGCAATTTTGTAATTTTGGATTTTTGATTTTTTTTAATTGTCATAGGGTTAAGTTTAGGATTAACACCATATATAAGATGTTTTATAGCATTTTTTAGGAAGTACTTTCACATTATCAATACAAAATTTTCAAGATTTCTCTCTTAAGTAAGGATTTGCTTGTTATTTTCGTTGAACACTACATCACATCGAGATGTGCATGATAACACTTCTGCCTTAGAAATAAACTTATGATTAGAAATTGACTTTTATATTTATACTTAGAAACAGAAATTGATTTTTATATTTTTTTCTCCAGAAATTAATTTCTAATCATAAAAATTCTTCCTGATAAAGGTTGAAAATTTATACTTCTAAAATATTATTAATAGAAAATCTTCTATGAAGAATTATTTTCGATGGCCGAAAAATTTCTACTTCATTTTCAAACTTTTTAATTTTCTTTAAAAAATAAATTTATGATTAAAAATTACTATTTACTTTTTGCTCCGAAGGCAGGAGATGGCAATTCAGTGGCGGTGGTCGACATAGGGCGATGGTGCTTGCGTTGGCGGCGGTTTTGATTAGCGATGGGCGGTGGCCAGTGATCGTTGGCGAAGGCGGTGGTTGGCGTTTGTTGTTGGCGGCGGTGGTTGGCGTTTGTTGTTGGCAGCGGTGGTAGGAGGTGGTCGTCAATGGGCGGCGGTGGAAATCGACGAAGGTGGGTCTGATTGAAGAGAGGATGATAGCGTAATGAAAACAAGATGAGACCAGAAGTACTTTGTGAGGCTTTTTTTTGTCTAAGAAATACTTTTTGAGTTGAGAAACTAATTCTTTTTTACTTTTCAAATTTGGGAAAAGTAACTTTAGAAGTAAAAATTTTAATCAATCGGATTTTTGTCATAAGTTATTTTACCAAACGGATTTTTGCTCCAAACAAAAAGCACGTTTGGAGCAAAAATCCATTTCTAGAAGTGTTACCATGTACACACATTGTCTTGTTCTCTATCTTCATTCTCCTTCCCCCATCGCCCCATATCCCCTACCTCCTGTTGCTCATCTACCGACCTTTACGACTGCTCGCGGTGCCGACATCTTTTGGCCTCCTCATGGTCCTTTCCTTTCCATTGCTTGCCAACCTCGTTGTTGTTCTCCGGCCTCTCCTTCCTCCTTCTCTATTTGCCATTGCTGGTATTGCTCTCTGCAGCTTACTTTTTTTGTCTCTTTCAAGAACGTGCTCGTCTGGTAGAGCAGAAGATGGTAGCATTCGTCATTTTGTTCGCCACGGCCCGAAGGAATAGTGCCCGCCGCTTCTCCCTTGTAGGGTTGCCGATACGCATGCCACGTTATAATTGTTAGTACCCGCCAGAGTTCAACGAGTCATCCTTAGAAGCACCAGGACATTCTGCGCATGATAACAGTGCTTTGCGGTCAGGCCATATTTTTCCTTTGAGCGAATGGCAATACTTGCTTTGGGGTAAGTAGTTTGGGCATTTTATGCTCCATTTGATAAAGCATAGGTCGTAAATGGTTGGTTCCTGAACGATTGCCCAATTACTTATATGGAAATAAGCATATTTAGTACAACAGACAATAAATTAATTATGCGATGTTTTCAACACATGAACACACAAGCAAGGATAATTGCATAATGAATAGTGACATGGCCTTTTTCGTAGGTAGAGAATTAATTTATGTTTCTAATCTCTTGTCCGTTTACTTCATTATTGCCTCCACTGGAAAATGGTTGAGGCTCCGATCGTGGATAGGGAAATGCTTCCTTAACAACTATCAGGATCGAACAGTGTAATCTTAGTAGTAGATCCACACGTCATTATTGGTTATTTTGTACAAAATACTTATTGATTGAGATTTTCTAAATTTTTTGTTATTTTTTATAATTATTCATTAACAACTATAAGTATTTCGTACTATAAGTATTTTTTTTTATAATTTTTAGTTATTTTTTATAATTATTCCTTAACAACTATAAGTATTTTGTACAAAATACTTATTCATTAATTAGTTTCTTAATTTTTAGTTATTTTTTATTGCCAACTAGGAATCCCTAACGAGCAACATAAGATTTTCAGTAAATTTAATCGGAATTGGCACTCAAATATTCATTCTACAAAAGAAAAAAATTGGCATTTCGAGATTTTCTAGAATTTCGTAACATTTTTTAGAATTTTATAAAAACTTGCTTATTTTTTATTTAAAAATGATTTTTCTGGATTTTTGATAAAAAAAATTTGTGGCAACAAAATGAGCATCGTACGCAAACTTTGGCATTATGGTGTCCTGCTCAAACTGAAATATACTTCAATGAAACTGTCGTAGCAATTACAAAAACCACAAAGATGAAAGGTAATAAAAAGGTAAGCATATACATATACATATATATATTTGTTTTTTTGGGTGTAAGGATATATATATATATATATATATATATATATATATATATATATATATATGTTGATTCAGGAAATGGATTGAAATGAAAAGAAATTCACAATAGTGTAATAAAACAAACTTGTGAAGAGAATGAAAGGACTTATTTGGCTTTGTTACGGAAAGATAATGAACTAAAATTGACCATATCGAAAGTTTAGGAATAATTCAAGGATAATATTAAATAAATTAAAATTTCAAGGGTGAAATTGCACGTTGGGTCAATGTTGAAGAACTATTGTGTCATTTTCCCTTCTTATTATGTAGAGTAGTCTTCATATAGTCAGGTCATTACATAGTTATGTTGCACTTTCGTCATTATCGTAGGAGAATATGTCGTGCGAATTTGGGGTTCACTTCGGACCAATTTTTTTTTTTTTTTGGGGGTTCACTTGCTCGACTAGGTGCCCTATTTTACGATGCCATGCGGATGAACGAAATCAAACATGATGTCTCATGGGATGCTCTCTACTTTTTAGTTTCCATTTAAGTAGATTTAACCTAGGAGAATCTGCAGCAATCGTGGGGATACCACCTCACATACTGTCGCGACTTAAAATTAACAAGATTCTAGGCTAATGGATTATCATGATTAACCAAATACGGACTATCTCAAGCCCTACCAAATTGTAACTTTAATTTAATTTGACATGATTTAGAATTTAGAGCCGGAGCCGCCCCTAATCATTTTTGGTGGGTTGATTAGAAAGCTAAGTCAAATAGCGGGAGAACTACTTTACTTTTACGAACCAAAGATTGTGGATTCGGAAACTTGATTACACAAGTTAATTAAAACTAATACTCTTTCGGTACCTTAATTTCATGACATGTCCTAAATTGACGACTCAGATTGAATTTGATTCGAATTCGAATGAAATACTTATTTTTTGCATTTTTTGCTTTTTTAAGATGCAATGCGTGATTTTCGGACAGTATGGTGTATGAGTATATGCAATTTTCAAATAAGATGCACGAAGATGACAATGAATGATAGATTCTTGCGTCTTATTTTTTGTTATTTTCGACAATGAGAAAATCTGCATGAAATGAGATATAATTAAAGATAGTTGAGGGATATTTTATAATAGTTTGGGATAAAGGTGTTGTTGATGTTGATGTTGAGGGATATTTTATAAAATATGGAATGTGGTGCAAGATATTCGAAAAGATGAAATATAATAAAATATGATATGCCTAAAATGTGCTATCGAATCTAAGATATGCATGGATGTGATTTTTGTTCTTTTCTTTCAAATTTTCGGTCAGTGAGGATATTCTAACGATTTCATTATCTTGATTTATATGCTTAAAATTGATGAGGAAACCTTATCTTCCTAAAAATTTAATTAGATATGATTTCTAGGAAATCATATCTTACTAAAATAATTTTCAAAATATGACAAATTAAATCAAGATAACATATACTCACCAATATTTCACCAATATTCACAACAGGATAAGGAAAAAAATCAACAAGATCATCAAGATCATGACCATCGTCCCCTTTTAATTTTTTTCTCTAAAATTTCCACACTCCAACTTAAAAAATTGGCTAGCAAATCGGACCTAAACAGATAGTCAGATTGACTAAATCCAAGATTTATGACAAAAAATATTAAATTTTGATAACTTAGATCGAAAAAGGGTCGTTGGTTAAACTTCTGAAAAATCCAATCTTTGAATTTGCTTCGGCGATGGACATACAAAAATAGTTTTACTTTGAATGAAAACTAGCATGCCAATTATGAGAAAATAAGGAGCAAACAACAGCCAATCGCTTCGCAAACATACTCGAATTAATCCTCAAAGGCTATGGGCGTTACCTTAATCCATATGGCGAAAAAATCGGGCTGGTTTTATGAGGGAGCTTCACCGAACAGTAGGTCGGCAACGGCATGGCGGACGTCAGGCAAGGGGCGGCGACGGCATGGCAGTAGGAGGAATGACGTGTCGTCGATGAGTAGAACATGAGTGGAAAAGAAGCAGTGCAGCAGTGGCAGAAGCAGCGACGGGGCTGCGGCAGCATGGCGGCGAAGAGTGGCTGTGTATGGCGGCAGAGATCGGGGAGAGAGAGAGAGAGCGAGAGGGAGAGAGTGGTGTGGGTGAGAGAGCGGATCGAGATAGGCGAGAGAGAGAGAGAGTGGCGTGAGAAAGAAAGTGTGAAAGATAGAGTGTGCAGAATTTTTTTTTGCTTCCCCATTTTCCTTAACCCTAAGTGCATGTATATATAGAGAATATTAGGGTAATCTTTAAGATTGAATCTTGACGGTTAAGATTTCACATGAGATAATGACAGTAGGATTGTAATTTTTGACTTTGATGAGTTATACTTGGGATAGCAGTCCCTCAATTTTTGGACACCATGGGGAATAGGGCTGTGCCAAAAATTCCTTTATAAATGGGCTTATCTGCACGAATTTAAGGTCTAACTGGGCTTTAATTAATTAAATGAGTAATTATTTAAGAGCATTTCTCTTAAGAAAATTAAAATGGACCGAATTGAATTTGTATTGAGGACCATGCTTATGTAAATTCCGTCATCCCTCTCTTATCGAAAATTCCAAATTATTTTCGAGTTCGTCTCCTGTTAAATTAAGCTCAATCGATTCGATTTCGACTGCCTGTCGATGCAAGACAGAAAAATAAATATGCAGTGCATGATAATTTTTTTTATGAGAATTATGATTAACTCTCATTTTTATGAAATAAATAAATATCTTAAAAATTAAAATTTAGGTGTCAACACATATCAAAGAGCACATGAGGTCCTTAAAAAAAAAAAAAAAGGAGGTTGATCAGCCCTAGAATCGAGAGGCGAAAATTTCTTAACATGATCTCGGTGCACGTGAGTCCAATTCATGTGAGCGCTCGATTTTGATGGGTTCTCTAATTCAAAGGCTGAGATGCACTGGGCTCACGTATTTCTGATGCACCTAAAAATATCTTCAGGACAGTGTGAATGAGAACAAAGTAAAAGCAAATTAATGTCATTTTACAAGAATACGATAAATCCGAAAAATCAAGTCTACAAATAGAATCGTGAAACGTCGATTCGTCAAAAGAAATGTGATTATGAAGGGAAAACACAGTAGAAATGCTATAACTTTTGTACGGTACTAATTTTAATATTAAAAACAAATCAACAAATCACTTCAATCCCATTTTGGTGAAAAATGGATTACTTAAGTACTATAGTCTAATTTGGAATGCCAGTAAACCAACATGATGACGTTTTAACGTCTTTCGATCAACATGGCTCGCGGAATATCCGACGTGACAATTCTTCAGCATAGTGTAAATAACGTGGCTACACATGATTGTCCCTAGTTATTGGAAACAAAATTAAGTCAAACTCTCCAAACTTCTTGAAACCCTAATTCAGATGGGAAGCATTATGCAATGAAAAGCAAGGAAGTGGCTCAAGTGCGGAGTCAATAAAGCCAAGACGATGGGGGCCGTGACTCATCCTGGATTGTGACATCTCGCCTTTCAGTAGGAAGCAAATAGTAAGACGCAACGGTTGTAACTTATAAGAGGACCTCGATCTCTTGTTCTTTCTCACATTCGCCTCTTGCTGCTGCTCCTCTTCCTCTTCCTCCTCCTCTTTCCTCCAAACATATACGGATCCAAAATACCCATTCCTGATCATCATCAAATGAGAAACATGCACGCCGTACATACCCTCGTCCTTCCGACTTTGCTCAACTTCGTTGCCCTGAAGTTCCAACAGAGCTCCAACTCTCCATTCGAAACCCACCCTGTTACCATCTTCTTCACCATATTTGCCCTCCTTCTCTACTGCTCCTTATCCCTTCGACTCGCTGATCATCCACCGCCCTTCACTACCACCTGGGGAGCCCACTTCTTTCGCCTCCTCGTGATCCTGTCTTTTTGCTTCTCCATTGCACTGCCCACGTTGCTGTTGTTCCCCGGCCCCTCCTTCTTGCTCCTCTTTCTGCCAGTACTGATATCACTCTCTGCAGATCGCTTGTACGGTCTCGTCAAGGAACTCATTGGTCGGATGCAGCAAGAAATTCGGGCATTTGGTTTCGTCCGCTTGTTCCTCCGTCGACTTCTCGGAGGAAGGACGCCCCCGGTTCTGCCTATAACGGTTTCCGACACGCGTCTCGCATTGGGATATTAGTACCCGCCGGGGTTCAACTCTTCACTATTAGTGGCCCAAGGAGAAACCTATGAGTAAGACATCCTTTCATATGAATGAGATGGTAACTGAGTTTCACATGCTAAGAAAGTCACTGTGACAATAAATACGACATTTTTTTTTTATTTGTGTCGAAATATCGATTATATCGGTTTTGAGTTCAATGCTATCTCTCCGAAACAAAATGAATGCGTTCGCTGATGGTGTTGAATTCACTAGGATTTGTATTATCCGTGTTCGATTGGAAAAAATAATAAGAAGAAGAAGTTAAAAAAGCGAAGGTGGGCTGAGTGATATGAAAAAAAAAATGATGAATATCAAGGAGTAAAACTTTTTTCCTATAAGAAACGATGAATATCAAGGAGTAAGACTTTTTTCTTATAAGAATCGAACATGGAATCAGTGCACCTAACCACACAACCCCAAGTGCGTCCTAACCAACCGAACTACCTAGGTTCAGATTCTATTGTTTTTTTTCAAAAGATCTAATTTTCCTTGTCCAAAAACCATTTCAACCGACTACAGCTTCAAAACCCCCGACCTCTATATGATTTCCTTGGCTTTTGAGAGAGTTTTTTCTCTATTGGGGTTTCATAGAGATGCTGTTGGCTTTCCTTAAAACAAAAGTTCCGTTTTGCTTCCCTTTTTCCTCTCTCTCTCTCTCTCTCTCTCTCTCTCTTTCTCGTCTTGGGTGATAGTTGTTGCAGAATCTTTTCTGAGTGATGCCCATCAATTTGTTTTAAGCTTCACAAGCTTTGGGATGACATTGTTCGGGGTGGCTATTTGTGGACTTCTTTTCCTATGCTTACTGCTGCATGTTATCTGCATATCCTATAAGTCGTTAACAATAAATATTTAATTTTACAAGAATACATAAGTGGATGTTATTTGCTGAATTTTATGTTGAGATGAGAGTTTATTGTAGATGGCAATTTCATCGAAGGAAAAGGCATTTTGGAGCTCGGAAGATGTAGAAACCTTTTGTAAGTTGTGCATTGAACAAATTGAAAGAGGCAATCGTACTTCAAACAACGAAAGGGATGGATGATCCATATAAGGAAATCATGGAGACTTTGAAAACCATACCTAAGATTATGCAAGACGAAGAGTTGTACTTTTTTGCACCAGAACATTTTGCAGAAAAGAAAGAAAATAGGCAAATCTTTATGAACATGGATGCCGATGAGCGAAGACTCAGGTGGATCAAGTTGCAGTTCAAAAAGCATAGTGATCACAAGGAATGTTAGCTATTTATTTGGACTGTTTCATATGCTAGGTTATTGTAATGCAAGAACTTTTTAAGCTACTTATTTGTACTAGTTGGTTAGAGATGTTTATGTTTATTGCGAGACCTTTTGAATATTTTTAGAAGAAAAAATGAATTAGTTTTATTTATAAATTTTTTAATACAATTCTTTAATGTTGTCATTAATATATAATTTTAGAAAGTTGTAAACATTTTTTTAATCGATTTTGAACCAAATAAAAATAAAAAACTTAAACTAATCACCCAAAGGCACATTCCAAGTGTGTTTTTACCGAACAACGTTTTTCTCAAAGTTGCTTTTTAAAGCAGATTCCACCAAACAGTAATTGCATTTCTCCAAAGCCCTTTAGGCTAAATTGCTTGCATTTCTCCAAAATTCCTTGAAAAAGATTAACCAAATAGTAATTGCATTTTTCCAAAGAACGTTAGGCTAAATTGCTTGCATTTCTCCAAACCCACCCTAAATAGCGAAGGAGAGATGGTACGCTGATGGTGCAGGTGATGAGGAAGCACGAGTGCGAGCCTCGAAGGAGGGAAGAGGGAGCGTGGTCGTCGAAACCAGGGATCTTGATGACAGCCGAGTGCTGGTCGTCTACTTCGCCTTCGCTTCTTTCATCATTGTCGTCTCCTTCTTCTTCCATTGCTCTTTTCTCTCTTCTCCGAGTCTCCGTTCCATAGCCCAATTCAAACTCCGTCTATGTCCTAAAAGATGGTGAAACTCCGGCGGTTTTCATTACCGCCCGGTTCGTTTTCCAAAAACGACGACCGTCCTATCCAAACATCTTCCATTCCTCTTTCATTGGATTACATTATTTTTTTCCTCGAGATTTCCAAGATGATTATTTAGTCTTCAGTTTACTGTTTTGTAGAAAATACTTGGAAGGAGCCGAAACTTAACCAGAAATGACTGATTTTGCTGACTTCTTGTTGATAAACTTTCCACTAAAATTCTTTATATGTATTAATAGCAAGCAATATACAGCATCTCAACTCCCGAGAAAGACGCCTAATTCTCCAAAAAGCTATGAACTTATTTCACGGTTAACTTAGTCCTAAGCTTTTCAATTTAACCAACATTTTGATAATTTACTAATGTAGCCTTTCTAGCCTTTTTTGTCGGAAATTGTTGTTGTGGGCACCGACTGTTTTACGTGACACGATCGGCGTTGATGTGGTTGATTTTTGCAAAAAAAGAAAAATTAAATTAAAGAAAAAAATTCCAAAACATTGGCCGAAAGAACTATATAGACAAATTAGAAAAAAAGTTTATAATTAAATCGACTAAATAAAAAAAATTAAGACTAAATTTGTCATCGATGGTGGATAATGAAGAGTTGCTTCAATGAAGAGCAAAAGCGGGACATGTGGCTTAAGTTTGTGTTAATAAAGTAACGATGAAGGTGAATATCGCGTGTATTGTGCGTTTAGACTTCGGATGCTGCTCGAGTCGGAGCCCTGAATTCTGATGCTTGAGGGGTCGAATAACTTGTTGATTTACCATGTGGCATTTGGTTAGTCAATTCCTATTTTTACCGCCAATAGTCATGCAGCCATGTTGATAAAGTGTTTGGAGGATGAGGTAGCTAGTATCACGGGTGGGGGATTTTGACTTTCGTGTTTTGTAAAGAAGCAAAACAAAAATATGAGAGATTAGCATAAGACATAAGGCATGCAAAAAAAAAAAAATTCTTACTTTCATGGGCCTGCTTACGGGGCTCGAATTCTCTACCATAATGGTAGGAAATCGTTAAAATCTGGACCCTTCGTTCCTTGTCATTATGGTAGGAAATCCTTGATCCTGTTTGCGAGGACAATCGTGAAGTGAATAACCTTTTTAATTGGTAGAGAACTGCTGAGAAACGACGGACCACGAAAGCGACCTTAATGAATATCGTCGGACGTCCGAATTCTACCATGTAGCGTTTCGATTGAAAGCTTCAGCATATGCACGCGTGTCAAGCAATGCGAGCCGCATTGACGGAGTTTTTCAACTTAAGTTGGACAATCGGACTAAAGCATCGTGCGTACAGACTTTGTTTGGGAAAGTCCGATTGTCGAATTTTTGCATCGATGCTTTTCTTTTTCCTTTAGATCCAAAAAAGTTTAAAGCAGTGCACGACGCTTTAAAGCAGACCAGCCAAGTCAAACTCGAGCATTTTCACAAAGCTTCGCTTGTCCTATAGGGGGAATCTTGGTGCGCCTATCCCCTTACAATCCCAAGAGTACACAAGGTTGCACTGGCCTTGGAGGTCCGGTGGAGGACATGATTGAAAGACCTCGATTTTGGGGAATGACATGATTTAAGGACCGAGATGCATTTGGCTCACATGAATATCTCCGATGAGAGTGTGAATGTGAGAACAGAGTAAAAGTAAATTCAATCAAAGAATTTCAAGAATCCGAAAAGTAGTTTCCGCAAAAGAATCATATGGAATGAGGACGCGCCAAAACAATCACGTATTGCGGAATTTCTCGTCGAAAGCATTAAGTAATAATTTTTCGAAAAATTATCCAAAAAGTCCTAATCCTATTTTACGTCGGCCAATTTAGTCTTAAAACTTTCAATTATGCCAATTTAGTCATAAACCTTTCGATTGTATCAATTTAGTCCAAAACTTATATTGGCAGAAAGGATTACATTTCGTACGTTTTCACAGTTAATTTTTAGATATTAGAAAAAGTAATTTCCCTCCCATTTTGTACAGCTTTCTTTGTCACAATTAACCATAAGAATGAGAATGCTAATTTCCCATTCTTTGCCCTCGCAATGGACATTGTGATCTACAGGCAGATCAGATGTGTTCAAGGAGAGAGAAGCTAATAGTTTTGCACTTGTCTTAGTGTTGGAAAACACCTCCCCAATGGCAATCACAAGTTCGGCCGATCTTTTTTCTTTTTCCCTTTTATTATTATTATTATTATTATTATTATTATTATTATTATTATTATTATTATTATGGCCCAATATCCAAAAAACCCTTCAACTTTACTATATGTAACAATTATATCCAAAACTTTTTTTTGTCTCATAAAAACCTTCAACTTTTACATTTGTCGCAATTTGACCCCAAACTTTTGTTTTTGTCCCAATTCTACCGGCCTAGTACCGAAAAAACTAATATATGCCTCAACTCTTTTTTTTCTGTCTCATAAAAAACCTCCGACGGTTACTTTTGTCCCAATTCTTCCGCCGTTAGCCTTCCGTTCATAATCACCGTCAGTTAATCCTGGTGGCATTTCCACTTTGATTCCCTACTGAATGATATTTTCCTAATCCTACTCGATTGTAATATATAGGGGCTAAAGAAGATTCTTTTGCCATATGCATACCATTCATCATATGCTAAATATTTGAGCGGCGTCGCCAATGCAAGAAGAGGAATCAAAGCAACCTATCAAATTCAGACTTGCATGCTTCAACAGAAAATGCAATCAGGTCTATACTCAAATTCACGATTAATCCATACATATAACAGCATTTGTCCGCAGCTGCTCCAATGATAAAAATTTCTCAACAGCATGCTTTTTGCGCTCTCCCGTTCTCTATATCTTGCATGTCCACGGATCTTTTCTTCGCAGGAACCTACCCGCAAAAAAAGAAAAGAGGCTTACTCCTTGATATTCATCATCTTTTTTACATCACTCAGCCAACCTTCGGTTTTTTTTTCATCTTCTTATTCTTCTTCTTCTTCTTCCAATCAAACACGGATAATACAAATTCTAATGCATTCAACACCATCGATCGCATTCATTTTCTTTAAGAGAGAGAATGTTGAACTCAAATCCGATATACTTGATATTTCGGCACAAATAAAATTTCTCATTTACTGTCATAGCATGTGAAACTCAGTTACCATCTTTCGACCAAATAAAAAAAAAAAAAAATCAGTTACCATCTCATACATGTAGAGGGATGTCTTACTTACTGTCACGGTGACTCAAGGGTTCTTCTTGGGCTACTAACAATGACCAGTTGAACTCCGGCGGGTACGTGATGCCGTTATAGGCAGAAGCGGGAGCGCCCTTCCTCCAAGAAGTTGACGGACGAAAACGAACTCTGGAATCTTTTGCTGCATCAGATGAATAAGCTTCTGGATGAGACCGTACAAGCGATCTGCAGAGAGCAGTATCAGCACCGGCAGATAGAGGAGCAAGAAGGAGGGGCCGGGGAACAACAGCAACGTGGGCAGAGCAATGGAGAAGCAAAAGGATAGGATCATGAGTTGGCGAAACAAGCAGGCGCCGCAGACGGAAGTGAAGGGCGGTGGATGAGCAGCGAGCCGTAGGGATAAGGAACAGTAGAGAAGGAGGGTGAAGATGGAGAAGAAGACGGTGATGGGTTGGGTTTCGAATGGAGAGTTGGAGCTCCCTTGGAACTTCAGAGTGACGAAGTTGAGCAGAGCCGGAACGACGAGGGTAAGTACGGCATGCATGTTTCTCAGGAGGTGATCACGATCAGGAATGTGCATTTTTGGATCCGTATAAGAAGAGGAGCAGCAGCAGCAGAAGGCGAATGTTGAGAAAGAGCAAGAGCAATTGTGTGAGAAAGAATCTTATATGCCCAACAAAAAGCAAAGGGGCAAAGATGACCCAAACACGTTAGGGAAAATCGGGATTTTATGCTGGAAAAAGATAACCCAAACACTTTGGCCACTTGACCTTTTTGGCCACTTCACCTTCTCATGCGTTGGAAAGTTTGTGATCACCGTTGTCTTTGCCTTTGGATATTCTTCGCCACCCAAAATGAGGCTCTTCGGCTTAACCGGCGCTGTCTGGATGCGCAAAGGCAAAGGCAAGGCCCTCAGTAATCACAAACTTCCAACGCATGAGCGTGAGAACTGGTCAAATTTATCGGCTAATTTGCTTGGGAAACTTGTCAAGTGTATCAGCTAATTTGCTTGGAAAAAAGCATGGTCAAGTTTATTGGCAAGTTGCCATTCAAACTTTTTCCCAGGAAATTTGGCTGATAAACTTGACCATGCTTGGAATAAACTTGACCATGCTTTTTTCCAAGCAAATTATTGTGCTTTTTGCTAAGACACTCGACAAGGGTACTTCCTTGCTTTTTGATAAGACACTTGATATGGGACTTCCATGCTTTTTTTTTTTTTTAGAATGCAATACAAATCTAGAGATTTTTTTTCCAAAAATAATTTTTTAATTAATTTTTTTTCTAAAATATATTTTTATTAAATTATTCTATTATTATCAAAATATTATTGTTTTTACCACTATTTTTTAATTTTTTTAAAAAAAAAAATTGAATTTTTTTTCTTTTTTTTTGATGACCGGCTACCATCAATATCTTATTCAAAACTTGACAACTAATATCAAATTAACCCCAGCAATAACCGGTCACAATATTACAATGATATTAGCCCCAAGCAAATATATAGAGCCCTGCACAAATTAAAGCAAGGCTGAAACAACGCTTGCGAATTTTACGTGAAAAACTCAATGTGGGCAAAATCACAAGACTGCTCAAAAGTTACACTAATCACTAAGGATAGCAAGATACACAATGATTCGACTCTGCTCACATACCAAGAGGCTCCTCACATCGTTAAAACAATAATATATCATCATCTCAAATGTGGATTAACATAAAGAAGCAAGAAAAACTCTAACCACTTGCCAGAGAAGTTGAGAGAAAATTTGGAGAAGGATTTCAACGAACAAGTAAACCAATCAACTTGTAGGTCTTGATCTCAAGAACTACATACTAATATTTCGGCCAATTCCGACAAGTTTCATCATGGCTTGTCTCTTCGGAGTTACAGCTCTCGGCCTCTTTTATCGGCTTGAGCAAACGATCCTCTTTCTCTCTTCTCAATCAAGAACGTTGAGCCCTCTCTTTTTGTTTTTGTTTTTTCTTTTTATTTAAGATGACCTAGGCCCCATGAGGGAAGCTCCGTCATGCCCACTTTATTTCTACAAGAATTATGTTGGTTGTGGGTAAGGTTTTTGTCATAATTACGGTCCCCTTATCAAGTATCACCGGTGTGGATTTTCTTTAGTAAAAAGATCTTTTCGATGTGCTTCGATCTTAAATACAATACTGGATTTTTCTAAGGAATTCACTTGCGTAACACTGACGTACTCTATTTCGGAAATAGACAAATAAATATAGCCCGGAACAAATTAAAGCAAGCAGAAACAAAACTTGCGAATTTTACGTGGAAAACTCAATATGGAAAAAATCAGAAAGACTGTTCAAAAGTTGTACAAATCACTAAGGATAACAAGATACACAATGATTCAACTCTGGTCACATAATGGTATTTCACATCGATGTGATTCGACCTGAATACAATATTGGATTTTTGCTACAGCACAACACTCATGCTATCCCAATACAAAACACAATTCTATTGCTTCTGACCCAACTCGTGTAGAAATTTCCTCCTCATCAACTCCCTTCGGTGATTCGACCCAAAAAAAAAAAAAAATTCCTCCGGTAATAATGACGTACTCGGCTTCTTCGGACGTAGACAAAGCTAAGACGAAAGTGAATATTGCTGCTATTGTGGTCTCGGACTTTCGATGCAGTTTGAGCCGAAGCTCAGCCCTAACTTTTTATGCTTGATGTACTTATGGAAGGGGGGCCAAATAGCCTGTGGCTTGGACTTGCTTGAATAAGGCTGTTTATTGCATGATCAACAAACATTTATTTAGAGGCTTAGTTTCAATTGGTTTGGGCACTTGTATTTCTGTCAGAGGCGCTCTCGAGCTAATGGACGTGTAATGGGCTGTAGTTGATCAACTTGGACGTGGGACCGCATAGGCACAACTAGAACATGGCCCAAGCAATCAATCTTCTGCACTATTCTTAGCATTTTCTTGGTGAAATTGGATTTTCTGGAACTACTCTCCAAGTCCAATAGCCATGATAGGCTGTTGCTTTTACAGAACATCTGGAGAGATTAAATTTCGAAGTAGCGGCCTTTTATGCTATGAGCGCTTATCACACTCTGAGTGTCTTCAAAGGAACTTTTAGACTTAGAATGCGTTTTGGGTGAATTGTGCGAAATGTGAGTAATGGCGAGCGATTGGGATTGCACCATGATTTTAAAGGATAATTTGTCTTTCGTTTTTCCTTTTTTGGGTCGAAGTGTTGGATGGTTTTGAGACTCTCTCATTCCTAAAGCTAGTTCAAAGGATGAGAGTTTTCCTTACACTTAGAGATGGCCATGAGTCGAAATTGGCTGGTTCCAGTTAGTGGCATGGGTGAACTAGAACCAGAACCTTAAGGGGCGGTTCCGATTTTGATTTTGAACCAGCGATTTCGGACCGGTTCAAGGCTCGGTTTCAGTTCGAAATCAAATATGGAACCGCTGATTTTGGTTCCGATTCCGGTTTTTAATTTTAATTTTTTAAATAATGAATTATGAAATAATAAATTATCAAATACAAATTGTAATCAAATTTCGAAAGAAAAAAGGGAGGGGAAAAATAGTTTGAATTTAATGAAATATCATTAAGCGCTTATGTATTTTCTTAGATATAGAAGAATCAAAGCCCAAGTAGTTATTTTATCTTTCATAACCCTATACTAACCTCATCGTCAATTGTTGTTATCCGTTCCTGTACCGATACCCGCGGCGATTGAAAAAAATCCTAACGCATAGTTTAACTATATTATAAACGATAAATGCTCTGACCAAACGGAATGACAAAAGAAAATACGACAGGCAAGGTCCTAGGTGGATGATCGTCCAAACACGTTGTTTCCCAGTGAGTGGTGCTACATAGGTGTCGAGCCTGCATATACAATTTTGGCTTGGAGCATTGAATAGGTATCTTTATCCCGAATAATAAGGCTTCATTGCTGCGATCCATCTCTTGTTGTTGATATTGAGCCTTTGTCTATTTATCTACACAAGCTTGAGCTTCTACCAAATCTGAAGCTAATCTTGAATGTCGATAATCCAAAATATTGCCTCCAACGTTAAATGTTTGTGTCAACCGCAACTGTTGAATAAGAGATTACTAAAACCTGTCTTTCAATGAGAGCGAGAATTGAAAATTGACTAAAATTCCTCTTCCATCACTCCAGAATTGGAAAATCTGTGCCGCCTATGAATTCACCAAACTCAAAAGAAATGTTTAAATAAGTTTCTATTTTAGAAATATTTCACGTTGCTCCCTTTTATCTTTTTTTTCCTATTCATCAGAAATTTGTATCCTCTACTAATTTTACATAAGTCCACACTTTGTACGTCATTAGGTTGGGAAGATTCACTATCATCTAGATTATATTTACTACAAAATTCATTATACAATTCTGCTATTGTGTCTTTAACCACTGTTGTATAGCTCTAACATCTACCATTTTAATCAAATGTAAATAATCATAATACGTATTCAAATAATTACCCAAACCATCTAATTTTGTAAATGGATCGAACACACAAACAAACAAGTAAATAAGAGAAGTTTTGATATAATAATTCAGCCATTTTATTCGCATTGCTATAATAGTCGAACATAATTGATCATATTTTTCATTTTCTTCAAAACACCAGCAATATTAATACACTCTATTAAAAATAAATGCGCAGTAGGATAATAAACACAAGATAAAATATAAGTTGCTTTATTAATTTAAAAAAACTAATTTTTTTGCAAATATATCACTCTTGTGGTAATAAAGTAATTTAAGAAACATTATTCGAAATAAATATGCATAATAAATCCCTTTATGCAAACGATTGATTAAGCAACTCGTATGTAGAATTCTAATGAGCTAGAAAATTTCTTGAAAATCTTTTTTGTCTTCTTCTATTTGTTTTACAAAATCTACCCTATTCTTTCATAATTTGGGGATATTTCCATAAAAATTGAACTGTTGCTTTTATTGGGGTGAGAAAAACATCAAGAATTTTTAAACCATGTTCTACACATAAATTTAAAATATGTAAAGCACATGTTTGGTGAAAATTGTTCACCAAAAGCGGGTTTTACAAATCTTTTCTAACGCGGGAGTTGAAGCAACATTTGCCGCGGCATTATCAAAACCAATTGAAAAAATTTTATTAAGCAAAAAATATTATTCTAAAACTTGCTTAATTATTCTACAAATATTATTTATCGTATGCCCATCATCAAAAACTCGAAATGCAATAGCTTTTTTTTAATGCTTCAATCATCATCTATGCAATGACATATAATACTCATATAAGAATGAATTTGCCAAGGATCACTCCAAATATCACTACCTATATGCACACGTCCATTAAAATTAAAAAAAATTAAAATTTATTTTTCTCTTTTAAAGAGATAAAAAAAGTTGGTGTCTAAGCGTATTTCTTGAAACATGTTTTGCTTGTGGAGTTCATGCAATTTGTACAAAATGATTAACATCAAAATTTTCACCAAAATTAAAAGATAAACGTTGCATGGCAACACATCTAGCTAATTATTCTTTATAAACTTTGTCACTATAGCAAAATAAAGGAGAAGTGTTAGGATTAACGTATCCGAAAATTTATTATTGGCTAGTGTTGATTCCCATTTGCATTGGATTTTTTGAACTTGGACGTTATTTTTCATAGTTGCCTCTACTTGTAAATTTGTATGTTGCCCTACAATATTTAGATTTTTCCTTATCTTGTGTGCGCTAAATGTTCATTCGTGAAGTGTTCTCATATGTCCGATGTAACCTCCCATTCCGGCTCATTTGGTATTGATATTTCGCATACACCAAGTGGAGAATGAAGGACTTTCTTGCATTGGGACGTGCTCGATATTGGAAATAATGTTGATGTCATCAACATCATCTTCCCAATATGCAAAATAACGAGGATCTTGAGGATAATCAAATTCCGCATTGGGCTCCTTCCTCTATTACTAACTCTGCTTTCACTTTCCATTTTTTGAAAGAATTGAGTAGAAAGAAGATTCAAAAAATTGAGGGATAAGCCTTACCAAAAACAAATTGAGGGGATAAGTACACTATAAATGTTATAACTTTTGTACGACATTCATTTGATTGCCATAACTTTCAAAACATTAACTTGAGTGTCATTACTTTGAAAAAGTATTCGCTCGAGTGCTACGTCAACTTTTCCAGCGTACATTAATTTCTAACGTGTCACATTAGCTTTTCCGACATGTCACGCCATCTTTTCCTGCGTCCACGTCAGCGATGACACTCAAATGAATGATTTTTTTAAAGTTATAGCGCTCAAGTGAACGTTGCACAAAAGCTATGGCAATTAAGTGAATATTTTAAAAATTATGGCACTCAAATGAACGTCGTATAAAAGTTATGGCACTTTTAGTGTACTTATCTAAAAAATTTAGAGAATTGAGCGAATTGAAAGAGATCGAATTGAGAGAATATGAGAGAAATTGTGAGAAAAAATGAAAGATGAAAATGGGTAATTACAATAGTTACGTTAGAATTAATAAATTAATTAAAAAAAAAGGGTGGAGAAATGGTTGTTGCCTTGCAACCGTCAAATTTTGACCATTGCAAGGCAAAGGTCGAGGAAAGAGCGGCCCTTACCCCATTTGTTTTTTCAAACGGCTATAAAACCAGTTCCACGAAACATGGACCCCATAAACGGCCCATATGGGATGGACCGATTCCGATTTGGAAACCGCGAGCTCGATTAACGGGCCAGTTACGGGTTTAACCTGAGTCGGTTTCGGGCCCAAACCGGCCCATAGCCACTACTACTCACCCTTATAAATCGACCAACATACTCTTTTACAATCGATATGTGACAATTCCAACACGAAGTATCATATGTGAATCGAGTTTGAGTTTTAAAATCAAATCTCTCCAAAATAGAGATTGCGATCGCTGACGGTGTTCAATGCATTGGAATTTGTGCTATTGGCGATTGATGAAAATCAAGGAGTAAACACTTTCAGTCGAATCATTATCATGAGAAAGAAGAATCATTATCCATGGTGATATTAGATGAATTAGGGCCTGCATGGTAATTTTTCTCATTCTGTGATTCTGATTCTGATCATTAAAATTGATTCTGGTTAAAATGACTCTTTTTTATTCTATTTAAGGATGTGCTTTAGAGAATCAGAACCTGTTTGATAACTGTATAAAATTTATATTTCAAAAAACTGTTTCTTTTCCTATTTTTTCATTTATGTCAAATAACTATATAGTTAATTTGTAAAATTTCATCCTAAATTGATGACTAATTTTCAGTGCACATAAATTAATTTAAAATATATTATTTTTTAGCATATCATGAATGAAACATAAAATTTAATATATGATGTTTGAAGTTTGACGAAAGATGGACATGTTCTCATATTAAGGACTCATTTTTCTTTAAATGTTGCGTTGTCTAAATACATATAAAGATGTTGGATGCCCTCATCTTCTGCAATATTTTTTTAGGAGAGTGAAATCTATGAAATTTAGACCCAAATTTATGAAAATAATGTCAAACTAGCATAATCTAAGTTTTTTTTTCTATTTTTCAAGTTTTTTTCTATTTTTTTCTATTTTTTATTAGGTATAGTGAAAAGTGACAAGAAAACCAAAAGAGAAAAGTGAAATATATGAGATTCATCGTATTTTGTTGTTTTCAAAAGTGATTCTCTTTCCAGACCTACTTTTTTTTGCTTCTGAATTTTACTCTAAAGCTGATTCTAATTCTCTAAAACTGATTATGGAAACAGAATCAGAATCAAAATTATTTACATTACCAAACAATATTCTCATTTTTTACTATTATGGGATGAGAATTATAGAATCAGAATGGTTACCATGCAAATCCTTAGTAAGCTTGTTAAGTGACTTTTAAGTTTCGACTGACGATCTGCAGATAGCAGCTTGTAGACCACTGGTGGATGGCGGCCATTGACGACAAATTTTTTTACTATTTCTATTCCAAAAATAGAAAAGTAGAAACCTATTTATGTGTTAAAAACGTGTCCTGAAAATTAAAAAAAAAATTGAAATGGTGTTACCAAAGTTTCAAACCCACCTTCGGGATAGAAAAACAAAAAAAATAGAATAGTTACCATGTGCGCCCATAATCTCTCCAGCAAGGACATGGATGAAATGAAATGAATAGCTATTGGTTATTGATTGGAAAAAAAAACTGAGAAGAAGATTAAAGCCAAAAGTCAGCTGATTGAAGAATTCCAAGCAAATTGATGAAAATCAAGGAGTATACCTTCTTACACGAAGCTCCTCATAGTTGGTGACTGTTTGAGATAGAAGAATCATTATCCGTGAAGATATTATATGAATCGACAAACATATCATGCTAACGTCAAACCAATTTTCTTCTTGCAAAAAATCTCAAGCTAATACTCTCGAAACACATTTATCTTAAACCACTTTACCATGTCATATACCGAGTTCAATTCATGTGAGTCCCTAATTTTGATGAGTTCCTTGATTTAAAGGCTGAGATGCATTGGGTTAATGTGTTTCCGGCACACCCTAGAATATCTCTATGGATAGTGTGAATGTGAGAACAAAGTAAAGCAAATTCACTCAACCTAATTAAAAATTCAAAAAATCATATCTTCAAACCCTAGAATATCTCTAAGGATTGTGTGAATGTGAGAACAAACTAAAATGGATAGTAATGTTGCCTTTTTAACGGGTAGAGAATTATTAATTTTATGCTTCTAATCTTTTTTTTTTTTATAATCAAGATGTTCGGATCAACTTGCGCGCACCTCGATTATTTTTCGGGATTTCTCGGGGGAGACTAACACAGCAACCCACCGCCATGACCCCCCACTTAAATTACATGTGCTTATCAGGGGAATTGAACCTAAGATCAATATGCCTAACCACACAATTTCAAGTACGCCCTAATCAACTGAGATACGCATATGTAATTTTTATGCTTCTAATCTTCTGCCCTGTTTATTCCATTATTTCCCCCCACTGGCATATTGGTCGAGGCTCCGATCCTCGGCATGAACCCCAGTAAAAGATAATCACTACGGCCAATTTATTCCCAGAACCCTCATTTAATTTGGGTGAGGAAAACCTTGAAAAAGAAAATGTTGTTTAGGTGTTCGTCGACAAGTGAGCCACGTAAACGATGCTTGTTAATGAAGAACCTAAAAAAATATGAATTTTGTTCCACGGTCACGACTCAAAGATTGCGTCATTTCGTATGACAAATCGAGCCAAATTTTTCTACACATGTTTGCCCCCACATTATTTTATTGGGGACAAATCGAGCCAATTCTTCTCTCTTCTTCAAATCCTAATTCACATCGGGTTATTTTGGCGCAAAAATTAAGAGCTGCTGCGGCGGAGAGTAAGAGGACAAGTGGCTCAAGGCTTGTAAAAAAAACCAAGACGAAGGTGAATATTACTGTTACGAAGGACCACCTGATCGTCTCTGTTGGAATTTCTTTATAAAAAAAAACAGAGGAACTGACATGTTATTTAAAAATGCCATGTAGTTATTTTTGTCGGAATTTTTCTTTGAAATCACTTAAGTGATCGTGTTTTTACGACGATTTATATTGAAGTGATTATTCAAAATATTTTCTATACTGAAATGAGTGCTGGTAACACTTAATATTGTTACCAAGAGTTTTAGACTTAGAAGTAATATTGGGCAATTAGACGGAACACATTTTCCTTCGAAGAAATCAAATTTTCAAGTTTTTACAAGTCCAAGAATTTTACGTATAAGGTCATTGTCCAAACTAACTAAAAAAAAAAATACATAAATAGAGATATCTCGAGGTAAAAGAATACATAAAAGATAGTGCGGGGTCTCCAGTTAGTTTTGTTCAAATTTCATCCACTATCTTTTATGAATTTCTTTTGCATTTGCTTGTAAGGCCGAAAGAATACGCAGGACGCATTGAAGGCGACGCGCACTGAGGACCACGTGCCAAAGACAGAAGTGCTTGACCTGGACTGATCGTTAAAAAGTCCGCCGACAAACGCCAAGCACCCCAACCCCAGAACAGTCGAGAAAACTTGTCTGCCTCTTTCCTCCAAAAGTGTTTCAGATCCCCAAAAAGGCCTATCGTAGATCACGATCGATAGAGGAACATGTTACGAATATATTTATACGGGCTTTATTAATTATTATTATTATTGTTATTATTATTATGCACGGACACTCAAAACGAGGTCGTTTTTTGAGGTCTTTCGAATCAAATTTTGGGGGTTTTATGTCATGTCCGGACCAATCTTCTGCACTATTTCCAGCATTTTGTCGGGGAAACTGTATTTTTGGAAATCCTTTCCCAGAATACGACCTCGGAGTACTATCATCGGACGTGCTAGATTTAGTTTCTTGCTCCAGCGGACTGAGGGAGTCACTAATACATGTAGCCTCTTTGGGGTCGATTTCATTGCTTTTGGAGAACAGCGCGAGAGCGAACTAGAGAGATTAAAATTTGGAGTGAGCAACGTCGTTTTGTTACGAAGGGCCACCTCCATCGTCTCTGTTGAAATTTCTCTTTATATATATAAAAAAAAACAATGGAGTAACTAACATTTTATTTATAAAAAAAAGCCCCATAGTACTTTTTGTCGGAATTTATCTTTGAAAGCACTTAAGTAACCGTATTTTTGTCCGATGTAACATTAAAGTGATTATTCGATACACTTTTTAAATACTAAAATGAGCTCCGATGGCACCTAATATCGTTATCGGGAGTTTTATACTTAGGAGTAATGTTGGGTGATTAGACATAGCGCATTTTCCCTTGAAGAAATCAATTTTCGATTTTTTAAGTCCAACAATTGTTACGCATAAGGTGGTTGTCTAACCTAGCTCAAAAAAATACATATAATTAAGTAGGGGTGTCAACATGCTGGATCGGCCCAAAACTGAATAGTGCCGAGCGCAGCTCAGATTTTTTTTTTTTCTGTTCTTGTTTTGGAATCAAAATCAATTAACAAACCATCGAATGAAATAATATACAAAAGAAAAAAATGAAAATAAAATAAACTAAAAAAAATGTGAGTGTTAAAAAAAAATCGATTCCAGGTCGGCCCGGCCCGAAAAGACTCAAAAATTAAGCGAATTTAAGAGTCGAACCGGACGAACGTGAGCATTTGTGACAACCCTGCTGTTAAGATTTCCCGACGCAAAAAAGAAGTACATACAAGATAGTGGAGTTAGTTTGGACAAAATAAAATATAAAAAATACAAAAAGAGGGAAAAAAGTGAGATAATTTGGCTTCTCACTGTTGGTATCTAAAGGGCATATCTTAGGAGATCCTTTATCGTATTTTATCAATAATTTAGTGGGAATCACAAGCAGAAACGAATTTAGGGGCCCTGCAAAATGGGGGCGTCCACAGAAAGTAAAGACCCAAGGGTTTGACAAAACTAACTTAAAAAAGAAACAAAACAAAAAGAGAAATCGTACGACCATCGTCGATCGATAAAATGGAGGAACATGCTGCCCGTTCTTTCTTTCATCACTCCGGCTACCAAGGGAGTTCCAATTCTCCATTCGAAACCCGACTTGAAGTCATTTGTAGTGCAATTTTACGGGGATTGGATCGATAGAAATACAATCGAAAATCAAAACTTTTTCTTTTTTCGGTAAGGATCGAAAATCAAAGTGTTGATGTGCCTAGAATCGGCAAACTGGATGGACGACATCAGAACGGGCTCAAATTCGATCGATTGAAGCGAAACATCGTGCTGATCAATACTCACGGTTTGTGAACTGCGATGGATTTCGGCGATCCGAGATCGTTTAGACGGATTTTTTAATTTTTTAGTATTTTTCGAATTAAATATTTTATTATCAGCGGCAATTTTATAATTTTGAGTTTTTCATATTTTTTTAATCTTCGTAAGGTTAGGCTTAGGATTAACATCTTATATACGGTGTTTTATGGTGTTTTTAAGGGGGGCACTTTCACATTATCAATACAGAATTTTCTTGATTTCTCTTTTAAGCAAGAATTTTATTGTTTTTTTCGCCGAACGCTACGTCAGGTGCTATCAGAGCCTATGGCGACCGGCGACGATCTTTGTGACGATGCTCAAGAGATTGAAGCCTCAATCCTTAGGGATGATGTGTTGCAACGTTTGGAGTAACGTTTAATGGAACGTCTGGATCAATAACTCGATCAAAGCCTTCGTCATTCCAAAGAATGATTTCACGAGATAGCAAATCATTTGAACCTCTCGGCGTTGATGTGAATTGGAATATGTGTCATGATAGAAGGCCAAGTGTAGATGTTGCTCGTGGTGACCTTGTCGATAGACCTGTTTCTGTCTGCAGGCAGAACTACTCTCTATTTTCAGAGAGCTTAGACGAAGAGGAAAATGAGTTCCTTGACAAAGAATGTGCTAGTTATGGAGGCAGAAATCGTTATGGAGGATTTCAAAGTGGATACGATGGAAGAGATGGAAAAAGTCATTATGACGATCGCGAATGTAACAAACTTAAATTAAAAGTAAATATACCTTATTTTAATGGAGGTCTAGGAATAGAAGATTTTCTAGATTGGATTGCGGATATTGATATATATTTTTTATTATATGGAGACCCCTAGTGAAAAACAAGTGCGATTAATGGCATGTAGATTAAATGAGGGTGCATCTGCATAGTTGGAGAGATTACAAAATGGGAGAGAATGAGAAGGAAGAGAAAGAGTTCGAACTTGGCATAGAACGAGGAGGCTGCTAAAGTAGGAGTTCCTTCCACTCGATTATGAGAAAATTATGTTCCAGCAGTACCAACGTTGCCAATAAGCAATCGGACTATATATAAGTATACATAAAAATTTATGAGATTGGCGGACCAAAATAATCTATCAGGAATGGATGGACAGTAGGTGGCTAGATATCTCGATGGGTTGAAGCCCTTTATTCGAGATAAATTTGGAGTGCAGTTTTTACGGAATCTATCTGAAGTGAAGAACATAGCAATGAAGGCAAACTTGATGCGGCAAGAATAGGATAAAAGAGGCTACGAAAATTATAGAGGTAGTGGTTCAAGCGGTTCCACGGAGAAGAGCGGCTTGAACAATCACTTTAGCACAGAGCGAAATCATTGAGATAATGGGGTAGAACAGTGTCCTAGGAATGAGGTGAGGGACAAGGGGTCGTAATCACAGAAAACTGCAAATAATCCTTATGATAAACCAACGGCGATTAAGTGCTACAGGTGTAATCAGCCTGGGCACCACTCTAATGAATGCCCTCAAAGGAAGACAGTAAATGTGGTTGCTAGAGAAGAGGAGGAAAACGAATTTTTTTGTGAAACAAAAGGTGAGGAAGAAGATTTTAAAGATGATGAATAGAAGGAAGTAAATTGCATAGTGCACAGGATGATGTTAGCCTCAAAACAAGATGATGACTCTCAGCGCCATCAGTTGTTCCGAACCATATACACTATTCTAGGGAAAAATTTTGCTGTGGTCATTGACAGTGGTAGCATGGAGAATATTTTCAGCAAGGAGCCAGTAAAGAAGTTGGGGATAAACATCCTAACGACCCCCATACGTTAGGATGGATTGGGCGGAGAACATTCAGGTGACCGAACGATGTAAAATCTCATTCTCCATCGGTAAGTATCATGATATGTTATATTGTGATGTGGTAGATGTAGATGTATGCTACATGTTGTTTGGTAGGCCGTGGCAATTTGATGTAGATGTAAAAATTTCGGAAAGGAGCAATCAATATAATCTGGTGAAGGATGTAGTGAAATAAATGTTGCTTCTCCTGAAGAATAACGGAAAACAAATTGCTGGAAATAATTTTCTTACCCTTACAAAGAAATTTGAAGCTGAAGTTAAGGAGACCCAACAAATTCACGCATTGATAGTGAAACAAACATTCGAGTCAGAGGCCGAAATACAGGTGGAGGAGTGACTCGAATCGATTAAACCTTTGTTGAAGGAATTTAGTGAATTGATGCCAGAGGAGATTTCGGATGGGTTGCCGCCTATGTGTGATATTCAACACCATATAGACTTAATTCATGGCGCTAGTTTGCCTAATCTATCACATTACAAAATGAACCCTAAGGAGAGTGAGATTTTAAAGGAGAAGTTAAAAGAATTGCTGCAAAAGGGGCATGTTTAAGATAGCATGAGCCAATGTGCTGTTCCTACCTTATTAACTTCTAAGAAATATAAGAGTTAAAGAATGTTTGTAGACAGCAGAGCCATCAACAAGATAACCGTGGGCTATAAGTTTTCAATTTTGAGATTGGACAATATGCTGGATAGGTTGCATGGGGTTAAGTGGTTTTTGAAGCTGGATTTAAAGAATTACTATCATCATATTTGTATTCGGCCTAAAGATGAGTGCAAAACAGCTTTCAAGACAAAGGAGGGGCTATACGAGTGGTTGGTGATGCCGTTCGGGCTTTATAATGCTCCAAGCACCTTCATGAGGCTTATGAATCAGGTTCTAAAATCTTTTATTGGCAAATTCATCGTAGTTTTTTTTTAATGATATATTGATTTATAGTAAGACTAAGGAGGACCATTTGATGCACTTGAGGGCAGTGTTGATAGTTTTACAAACTAATAAGTCGTATATAAATCTTGATAAGTGTAGTTTTCTAACCAATAAGCTATTTTTCTTGGGGTTTATTATTACTGCTGAGGGAATAGAGGTGGATGAGGCAAAGGCGTAGGCAATTAGAGAGTGGCCCACTCCTAAAACAGTTTATGAAGTTAGGAGTTTAACGTGTTGGCTATCTTTTACAAACGACTTATTAAGAATTTTAGTACTGTCGCAGCCCCAATTACAGAATGTATGAAGAAACGAGAAAATTTTTTTAAGGAGAGTAAGCCGAGATTAGTTTCGTTATTCTAAAAAAGAAGTTGTGTACCGTGCGTAATTTTGCCTTACCTAACTTTAATAAATTGTTTGAGGTGGATTGTGATGCCAGTGGAGTGGGTATAGGATATGTTTTGCCTCAAGAGCATAAACCAATTTGTTATTTTAGTGAGAAACTTAGTGAGGCAAGGCAAAAGTGAAACACTTATGACAAAGAAATTTATTATGTTGTAAGGGCTTTGAAAATGTGAGAGTATTATTTGATTGGGAAAGATTTCGTTCTTTATTTTGATCATGAAGCTTTTAAGTAGTTAGAAGAGAATTAGTAAGGATATGCATGCGCGATGGTGTCAATTTTCATAAAAATTTCATTTTAGATCTCAACACAAATCTGGCGTGCATAATTTCATAGCAAATACATTGAGCATGAGGGCTGACTTGCTGATTACATTGAGCTAGGACATTCTGGGGTTCGAACAGCTGAAATATTATTACGCACACGATGATGATTGTGGGCAAATTTGGGAGTCTTATGCTGTTGGCCAACCTGTGCAAGAATTTTATGTGCGGGATGGTTATTTGGTGCGAGACAATCATCTTTGCTTTTCTCGAACATCATTATGAGAGAAGATAATTCGTGATTTACATGATGGTGGATTAGTTGCACATTTGGGGTGTGACAAAACTGTTGTTGCAGTTCCGGAGTGATTTTACTAGTCCCATTGCATAGAGATGTCGGCAAATTTGTGCAGAAGTGTTATGCTTGCCATATTGCTAATGGGCAGTCTAAAAATAATGTTTTGTATATGCTTTTACTTGTCCCATAAAATATATAGGAAGATCTATTTATGAATTTTGTTTTAGCTTTGCCACGCCTAAAGAGGCGCGAATTCTATTTTTGTTGTGGTTGATAGATTTTCCAAGATGGAGCGCTTCATTCCTCGTAAGAAGACTTTTAATGTAGTAAATGTGGCGAGATTAGTTTTCAAGGAGGTGGCTCGATTGCAAGGAGTTCGTGAATCTATTATTTTAGACAGAAATAGTAAATTTATGGAGCATTTTTTTACGGACGTTGTGGAAGTTATTTAATTCGTTTTTGAATTTTAGTAGCACAGCTCACCCGCAAACTGATGGTCAGACAAAGGTGGTGAATAGAACTCCGAGTAACTTGATTTGAAGCATTTGTAGAGATAACCGAAGCAGCGGGATATTGCTTCACAAGTAGAGTTTGCTTATAATAATATTGTTCATAGTTCTCAGGTCACCTTTTTCTGTTGTTTATACAAAGGCACATCAACATACTCTAGATTTGATTAAATTGCCCAAGCAAGCAGACAAGATTGTTGTTGCGGATCATATGGCTAAGCAAATTGCAGTGGTGCATCAAGAAGTCAAACAGAATTTGGAAGCGGCTAATTAGAAGCACAAGGTTGCAATAGATAAACACAAACAAAAACAGGTATTTGCAGTAAGTGACCAAATCATGGTATTTTTTCGTAAAGAGCGGTTACTAGCTGGCTCATACAGTAAGTTGCAGCAAAAGAAGTATGGGCCTTACACTGCCTATGTTATTGAACTTCCACAAAGCATGGGTATATCCAACACTTTTAATATTGTTGATTTGTCATTGTTTCATAAGTCCACTGAGTCGTTGTATCCAGATTCTGATTCTAACTTGAGGACGAGTTCTTCTCTAGTGAATAAGAATAATGCGGATTCTATTAGTAATGCGTTTCTGGATTGATTAGACTGGTAGAAATCCAATAAAAAATCAAAGCAACAATGCACCTGGAATTGGCAGGGTGGATCAATGACATCGAAACGGGCTCAAATTCGATTGATTGTAGTGAAACAGTGTGTTGATCAATACTCACGGCCTTTGGCTATGAACTGCGATGGATTTCGGCGATCCGAGATCGTTTAGATGGATTTTTTTTTTAATTTTTTAGCATTTTTATGATTAAATTTTATTATTAGTGGCAATTTTGTAATTTTGGATTTTTGATTTTTTTTAATTGTCATAGGGTTAAGTTTAGGATTAACACCATATATAAGGTGTTTTATAGCATTTTTTAGGAAGTACTTTCACATTATCAATACAAAATTTTCAAGATTTCTCTCTTAAGTAAGGATTTGCTTGTTATTTTCGTTGAACACTACATCACATCGAGATATGCATGATAACACTTCTGCCTTAGAAATAAACTTACGATTAGAAATTGACTTTTATATTTATAATTAGAAACAGAAATTGATTTTTATATTTTTTTTCTCCAGAAATTAATTTCTAATCATAAAAATTCTTCCCGATAAAGGTTGAAAATTTATACTTCTAAAATATTATTAATAGAAAATCTTCTATGAAGAATTATTTTCGATGGCCGAAAAATTTCTACTTCATTTTCAAACTTTTTAATTTTCTTTAAAAAATAAATTTATGATTAAAAATTACTATTTACTTTTTGCTCCGAAGGCAGGAGATGGCGATTCAGTGGCGGTGGTCGACAGAGGGAGATGGTGCTTGCGTTGGCGGCGGTTTTGATTAGCGATGGGCGGTGGCCAGTGATCGTTGGCGAAGGCGGTGGTTGGCGTTTGTTGTCGGCGGCGGTGGTTGGCGTTTGTTGTTGGCAGCGGCGGTAGGAGGTGGTCGTCAATGGGCGGCGGTGGAAATCGACGAAGGTGGGTCTGATTGAAGAGAGGATGAGAGCGTAATGAAAACAAGATGAGACAAGAAGTACTTTGTGAGGCTTTTTTTTTTGTCTAAGAAATACTTTTTGAGTTGAGAAACTAAGTTTTTTTTACTTTTCAAATTTGGGAAAAGTAACTTTAGAAGTAAAAATTTTAATCAAACGGATTTTTGTCATAAGTTATTTTACCAAACGGATTTTTGCTCCAAACAAAAAGCACGTTTGGAGCAAAAATCCATTTCTAGAAGTGTTACCATGGACACACATTGTCTTGTTCTCTATCTTCATTCTCCTTCTCCCATCGCCCCATATCCCCTACCTCCCGTTGCTCATCTACCGACCTTTACGACTGCTCGCGGTGCCGACATCTTTTGGCCTCCTCATGGTCCTTTCCTTTCCATTGCTTGCCAACCTCGTTGTTGTTCTCCGGCCTCTCCTTCCTCCTTCTCTATTTGCCATTGCTGGTATTGCTCTCTGCAGCTTACTTTTTTTGTCTCTTTCAAGAACGTGCTCGTCTGGTAGAGCAGAAGATGGTAGCATTCGTCATTTTGTTCGCCGGTCGACGGCCCGAAGGAATAGTGCCCGCCGCTTCTCCCTTGTAGGGTTGCCGATACGCATGCCACGTTATAATTGTTAGTACCCGCCAGAGTTCAACGAGTCATCCTTAGAAGCACCAGGACATTCTGCGCATGATAACAGTGCTTTGCGGTAAGGCCATATTTTTCCTTTGAGCGAATGGCAATACTTGCTTTGGGGTAAGTAGTTTGGGCATTTTATGCTCCATTTGATAAAGCATAGGTCGTAAATGGTTGGTTCCTGAACGATTGCCCAATCACTTATATGGAAATAAGCATATTTAGTACAACAGACAATAAATTAATTATGCGATGTTTTCAACACATGAACACACAAGCAAGGATAATTGCATAATGAATAGTGACATGGCCTTTTTCGTAGGTAGAGAATTAATTTATGTTTCTAATCTCTTGTCCGTTTACTTCATTATTGCCTCCACTGGAAAATGGTTGAGGCTCCGATCGTGGATAGGGAAATGCTTCCTTAACAACTATCAGGATCGAACAGTGTAATCTTAATAGTAGATCCACACGTCATTATCGGTTATTTTGTACAAAATACTTATTGATTGAGAGATTGTGTGGAAAAAATTAACTGACTGTATTGTCAGACTGTCATGCTAGCAATTCTTTTTGAATATGAAGCTAAATTTAATTCTTCTCATCTCCTCAGTTCATCCCATCCATCCCATCATTTGATTTTAAACACGAGAGAAAGAGGAAAGACTTTTACCAAAAAAAAAAAAAAAGACATAGAGGGAAAGAAATGAAAGCTGCATCTGCGAGAGGCCACCAAATGGCTACGACAGCTACTACGCCATTGCCGAAGGCAGCGTAAAGGTTGCCATGGCATTCCTGGTGCCATTCCTCTTCAGGGGCTTGGCGACGAGGCTGGGTGTCATCGCTTTTGCACTTCTCATCCTTGCATGTTCCTACTGGAAGCGCTCGGGTTACTTGGAAGGCAAAGCGACGAAGGAGACGAGGACATTGAGGCCTACAAGGCCAAGAATGACGAGGATGACAAACGAAGAAGAAGAAAGAGGCGGCTTTTGAAGAGAAGATACTGGTGATAATGTCGAGTCAGATGAAACCGACCTAAATGAGGTTTTGTTTTAGTATAACAAAAAACAGAAACTAAAAGGCAGAACGACACTAAAAGTGCCAAAGTTTGTATACGACGCTCATTTTAATGCCAAAACTTTTCGCTAGCTCACTTAAGTGCTAAATTGAAGGAAAAACGATCACTTGAGTACCAACGACAAAAGAATCCGGTCAATCATTTCATGTGGCATTGGAATTTTTTTAATTAAAAAGTCAATCCAAATGGCAATTTTTCAAAGAAAAAAATTGAGTCCACATGCACTCCATGTGGCAATTATTTCTTTTTAAAATTTAGTCCACACGGACTGACTTTTTACAAAATAAGCTATTTTTAAAACAAATAAAATAAATTTAAAAATTAAGCTAATAACTAAAAAATGTAAAAAAGAAGAAGAAGAAGGACTTGGCACAGTGTCAAATGCTTTCACTTCCCTTGCCGCCACCGCCCCACCAGTGCCTGCAATAGCTGGTGGGGGTCATTAGGCATTGACCGAGGCTCTATGACCCCTGCCGGTCATCCGTACCCTCATTGGTCATTGTCAATGATGGTGAGGCAGCGACGGCAAGGGATGTGCAAGCCATCGACTTTTCAACCTTCTATTTTTTGTTCTGTTTTTTTTTAGTTTATTAATTAGTTTCTTAATTTTTAGTTATTTTTTATTGCTAACTAGGAATCCCTAACGAGCAACATAAGATTTTCAGTAAATTTAATCGGAATTGGCACTCAAATATTCATTCTACAAAAGAAAAAAATTGGCATTTCGAGATTTTCTAGAAGTTCGTAACATTTTTTAGAATTTTATAAAAACTTTCTTATTTTTTATTTAAAAATGATTTTTCTGGATTTTTGATAAAAAAAAATTTGTGGCAACAAAAGGAGCATCGTACGCAAACTTTGGCATTATGGTGTCCTGCTCAAACTGAAATATTCTTCAATGAAACTGTCGTAGCAATTACAAAAACCACAAAGATGAAAGGTAATAAAAAGGTAAGCATATACATATACATATATATATTTGTTTTTTTGGGTGTAAGGATATATATATATATATATATATATATGTTGATTCAGGAAATGGATTGAAATGAAAAGAAATTCACAATAGTGTAATAAAACAAACTTGTGAAGAGAATGAAAGGACTTATTTGGCTTTGTTACGGAAAGATAATGAACTAAAATTGACCATATCGAAAGTTTAGGAATAATTCAAGGATAATATTAAATAAATTAAAAGTTCAAGGGTGAAATTGCACGTTGGGTCAATGCTGAAGAACTATTGTGTCATTTTCCCTTCTTATTATGTAGAGTAGTCTTCATATAGTCAGGTCATTACATAGTTATGTTGCACTTTCGTCATTATCGTAGGAGAATATGTCATGCGAATTTGGGGTTCACTTCGGACCAAATTTTTTTTTTTTTTTGGGGTTCACTTGCTCGACTAGGTGCCCTATTTTACGATGCCATGCGGATGAACGAAATCAAACATGATGTCTCATGGGATGCTCTCTACTTTTTAGTTTCCATTTAAGTAGATTTAACCTAGGAGAATCTGCATCAATCGTGGGGATACCACCTCACATACTGTCGCGACTTAAAATTAATAAGATTCTGGGCTAATGGATTATCATGATTAACCAAATACGGACTATCTCAAGCCCTACCAAATTGCAACTTTAATTTAATTTGACATGATTTAGAATTTAGAGCCGGAGCCGCCCCTAATCATTTTTGGTGGGTTGATTAGAAAGCTAAGTCAAATAGCGGGAGAACTACTTTACTTTTACGAACCAAAGATTGTGGATTTGGAAACTTGATTACACAAGTTAATTAAAACTAAAACTCTTTCGGTACCTTAATTTCATGACATGTCCTAAATTGACGACTCAGATTGAATTTGATTCGAATTCGAATGAAATACTTATTTTTTGCGTTTTTTGCTTTTTTAAGATGCAATGCGTGATTTTCGGACAGTATGGTGTATGAGTATATGCAATTTTCAAATAAGATGCACGAAGATGACAATGAATGATAGATTCTTGCGTCTTATTTTTTGTTATTTTCGACAATGAGAAAATCTGCATGAAATGAGATATAATTTAAAGATAGTTGAGGGATATCTTATAATAGTTTGGGATAAAGGTGTTGTTGATGTTGATGTTGATGTTGAGGGATATTTTATAAAATATGGAATGTGGTGCAAGATATTCGAAAAGATGAAATACAATAAAATATGATATGCCTAAAATGTGCTATCGAATCTAAGATATGCATGGATGTGATTTTTGTTCTTTTCTTTCAAATTTTCGGTCAGTGAGGATATTCTAACGATTTCATTATCTTGATTTATATGCTTAAAATTGATGAGGAAACCTTATCTTCCTAAAAATTTAATTAGATATGATTTCTAGGAAATCATATCTTACTAAAATAATTTTCAAAATATGACAAATTAAATCAAGATAACATATACTCACCAATATTTCACCAATATTCACAACAGGAAAAGGAAAAAAATCAACAAGATCATCAAGATCATGACCATCGTCCCCTTTTAATTTTTTTCTCTAAAATTTCCACACTCCAACTTAAAAAATTGGCTAGCAAATCGGACCTAAACAGATAGTCAGATTGACTAAATTCAAGATTTATGACAAAAAATATTAAATTTTGACAATTTAGATCGAAAAAGGGTCGTTGGTTAAACTTCTGAAAAATCCAATCTTTGAATTTGCTTCGGCGATGGACATACAAAAATAGTTTTACTTTGAATGAAAACTAGCATGCCAATTATGAGAAAATAATGAGCAAACAACAGCCAATCGCTTCGCAAACATACTCGAATTAATCCTCAAAGGCTATGGGCGTTACCTTAATCCATATGGCGAAAAAATCGGGCTGGTTTTATGAGGGAGCTTCACCGAACAGTAGGTCGGCAACGGCATGGCGGACGTCAGGCAAGGGGCGGCGACGGCTTGGCAGTAGGAGGAATGACGTGTCGTCGATGAGTAGAACATGAGTGGAAAACAAGCAGTGCAGCAGTGGCAGAAGCAGCGACGGGGCTGCGGCAGCATGGCGGCGAAGAGTGGCGGTGTATGGCGGCAGAGATCGGGGAGAGAGAGAGAGAGCGAGAGGGAGAGAGTGGTGTGGGTGAGAGAGCGGATCGAGATAGGCGAGAGAGAGAGAGAGTGGCGTGAGAAAGAAAGTGTGAAAGATAGAGTGTGCAGAATTTTTTTTTGCTTCCCCCTTTTCCTTAACCCTAAGTGCATGTATATATAGAGAATATTAGGGTAATCTTTAAGATTGAATCTTGACGGTTAAGATTTCACATGAGATAATGACAGTAGGATTGTAATTTTTGACTTTGATGAGTTATACTTGGGATAGCAGTCCCTCAATTTTTGGACACCATGGGGAATAGGGCTGTGCCAAAAATTCCTTTATAAATGGGCTTATCTGCACGAATTTAAGGTCTAACTAGGCTTTAATTAATTAAATGAGTAATTAATTAAGAGCATTTCTCTTAAGAAAATTAAAATGGACCGAATTGAATTTGTATTGAGGACCATGCTTATGTAAATTCCGTCATCCCTCTCTTATCGAAAATTCCAAATTATTTTCGAGTTCGTCTCCTGTTAAATTAAGCTCAATCGATTCGATTTCGACTGTCTGCCGATGCAAGACAGAAAAATAAATATGCAGTGCATGATAATTTTTTTTTATGAGAATTATGATTAACTCTCATTTTTATGAAATAAATAAATATCTTAAAAATTAAAATTTAGGTGTCAACACATGTCAAAGAGCACATGAGGTCCTTAAAAAAAAAAAAAAGAGTACAGGAGGTTGATCAGCCCTAGAATCGAGAGGCGAAAATTTCTTAACATGATCTCGGTGCACGTGAGTCCAATTCATGTGAGCGCTCGATTTTGATGGGTTCTCTAATTCAAAGGCTGAGATGCACTGGGCTCACGTATTTCTGATGCACCTAAAAATATCTTCAGGACAGTGTGAATGAGAACAAAGTAAAAGCAAATTAATGTCATTTTACAAGAATACGATAAATCCGAAAAATCAAGTCTACAAATAGAATCGTGAAACGTCGATTCGTCAAAAGAAATGTGATTATGAAGGGAAAATACAGTAGAAATGCTATAACTTTTGTATGGTACTAATTTTAATATTAAAAACAAATCGACAAATCACTTCAATCCCATTTTGGTGAAAAATGGATTACTTAAGTACTATAGTCTAATTTGGAATGCCAGTAAATCAACATGATGACGTTTTAACGTTTTTCGATCAACATGGGTCGCGAAAGATCCGACGTGACAATTCTTCAGCATAGTGTAAATAACGTGGCTACACATGATTGTCCCTAGTTATTGGAAACAAAATTAAGTCAAACTCTCCCAACTTCTTGAAACCCTAATTCAGATGGGAAGCATTATGCAATGAAAAGCAAGGAAGTGGCTCAAGTCCGGAGTCAATAAAGCCAAGACGATGGGGGCCGTGACTCATCCTGGATTGTGACATCTCGCCTTTCAGTAGGAAGCAAATAGTAAGACGCAACGGTTGTAACTTATAAGAGGACCTCGATCTCTTGTTCTTTCTCGCATTCGCCTCTTGCTGCTGCTCCTCTTCCTCTTCCTCCTCCTCTTTCCTCCAAACATATACGGGTCCAAAATACCCATTCCTGATCATCATCAAATGAGAAACATGCACGCCGTACATACCCTCGTCCTTCCGACTTTGCTCAACTTCGTTGCCTTGAAGTTCCAACAGAGCTCCAACTCTCCATTCGAAAACCACCCTGTTACCATCTTCTTCTCCATATTTGCCCTCCTTCTCTACTGCTCATTATCCCTTCGACTCGCTGATCATCCACCGCCCTTCACTACCACCTGGGGAGCCCACTTCTTTCGCCTCCTCGTGATCCTGTCTTTTTGCTTCTCCATTGCACTGCCCACGTTGCTGTTGTTCCCCGGCCCCTCCTTCTTGCTCCTCTTTCTGCCAGTACTGATATCACTCTCTGCAGATAGCTTGTACGGTCTCGTCAAGGAACTCATTGGTCGGATGCAGCAAGAAATTCGGGCATTTGGTTTCGTCCGCTTGTTCCTCCGTCGACTTCTCGGAGGAAGGACGCCCCCGGTTCTGCCTATAACGGTTTCCGGCACGCGTCTCGCATTGGGATATTAGTACCCGCCGGGGTTCAACTCTTCACTATTAGTGGCCCAAGGAGAAACCTATGAGTAAGACATCCTTTCATATGAATGAGATGGTAACTGAGTTTCACATGCTATGAAAGTCGCTGTGACAATAAATACGACATTTTTTTTTATTTGTGTCGAAATATCGATTATATCGGTTTTGAGTTCAATGCTATCTCTCCGAAACAAAATGAATGCGTTCGCTGATGGTGTTGAATTCACTAGGATTTGTATTATCCGTGTTCGATTGGAAAAAATAATAAGAAGAAGAAGTTAAAAAAGCGAAGGTGGGCTGAGTGATATGAAAAAAAAAATGATGAATATCAAGGAGTAAAACTTTTTTCCTATAAGAAACGATGAATATCAAGGAGTAATTAGGTAAATCGATAAGCTTATTATCATGTATTAGGTAAATCGATAACCTTTTCCTTTAAAGCTAGTCAGAGTCATAGTTGATGCTAGCATGAAATAGAAGAATCATTATCCATGGAGCTATTGGGTAAATCGACAAGCTCATTTCGTGCCTTTTATACGTGAAAACTTAGGTTGCGTTTAGTAACGATCCCTCAAAAGTGTTTATGTTCTAAAAGTATTCTCGAAAAATTTTTGGAAGAGAAACGCGTATGGTAAAAAAAATATTCCAATAGTGTTACGCGGAACACTTTTGAAGCAAAAAAAAAAGAAACAAAAAAAAACTTACTGCTGAGTTTTGAAACACTTTTTAGAAACAACTCGAGGGTGAACTTGTACAAGCCACCACCGGCACCGTGCTGCCGCCCGTCGATGACCAATGACTGCCAGCCGCTGTCGCCGCCGTTGGCCGGTAGCCGACGACGGTGGCTGGTCGCCATTGATCTTTCCTTTTGGTGATTTTTTTTTTAACTTACCAAACGTGTTTCTATTCTCAGAAATCGTAGTCAGGAACAGAAAAATAAAAAAATATTTTGTTCCAATATATATTCTCAGGAATAGAAATGTTACCAACATAGCCTTAAGGCGCCAGTTTTCAATCCTTCAACACAATATCTCTTGATATCCGAGGCAAACTTGACATAAAACCCCAATTTGAAGTGGACGCTATTATTATAGGTGTCGGATTCGACTTTCGTGCTCTGCAAAGAGGCAAATCAAACAAAAATCCGAGAGAGGGGAGTTAGAGATATTACATGCCAAAAAAAAATTCTATTTTCACGGGACTTCCCTGTGAGGACAACTCTAAAATGAATAGTAATGTTGACATTTGAATGGGTAGAGAAAATAATTTTGTGCTTCGAATCTTTTGCCCTGTTCATTCCATTATTGCCCTCAACTAGCAAATTGGTCGAGGCTCCGATCCAGTCGATGAATCTCATTGGACGTCCAAATTCGTCTTTGTCTTCTTTCGATTTTTTTTTTCCTTTTGGGTCAAGTGCCTTCTTTCGATTCCCTTTCGATTCCTGAGGCAGCATTTCAATGCTTTGTGTACGTACGCGTGCATATAGACTTTTTTGGGGAAGTCGGATGATCGAAATTTTGCATCGATGCCATCTTTTGGTTCCAAATAAAAGTTTAGAGCACGATGCTTATGTCGGACTAAAGGCAGAGTCGTGGGGTGGTGAAAAAGAAGGTATTCACCGGAGTTGTAGAGAAAAAGGTGGAAAAGCCTGTCCGATCAAGAAAGTAGGTCACATGGAAGGGAGAGATAAAAAAAGATAAAAATAATTCCGATCCGAATAGATTTTTTTCGATTCTCTTCTCTGAACGAGTTTTAGAGAATTATAATGAGTTTGGTAAATGCACAAAATTTATATCCCTTTAGTAGAAGTACATTTACTAACTGGACAAAATTTCTATTATTAGAAACGATTTCTCTTCCCATTTTTTTTATTTAAGTCAAATAATTAGGCCTTGTCACTACAAAATCAATCTATATATCATCATTAATCAAATGAATACATATGATGCATAATCTATAATTAGTCTATCTATTTCGTGGAGCATAAAGACATGCAAAATCCATAAGAAATAATATAAGCTCAATAGGCTATTTGCACTTGAATTTTTGCTACAAATTTGCACTTAAACGCTTCTATATTTTACCAAATCCATACCTGATTCAATCCATATTCCTTAAACACTTATATGTTTAACCAAATCATGGCATATTTATTTCTTACTTTCATTTAAAAAATTAGTTTTTGTTTTTTTTTCTAAAATATATATTTTTATTAAATTTTTCTATTTTTATAAAAAAATTATTGTTTTCGTTACTATTTTTTAAAATATATATATATTTTATTTTTCTCTGGCGACCGGCTGCGATCAATATCTTATTCAAAACTCAACAACTGATGTCAAATTAACCTGGCAAGAACCAGTCATAGTATTACATCAATATTAACCCCACACAAATAAATATGCCCTAAAAAAAATTAAAGAAAGGCAAAAACAATATCTGTGAATTTTACGTGGAAAACTTAATGTGAGAAAAAATCACAGGTCTAAGTTCTACTAATCACTATGTATAGCAAGACACACAATGATTCCACTCTGGTCACATACCAAGAGGCTCTTCACATCAGTAAAACAATAATATATCATCATTACAAACGTGGATAAACGCAAAGAAGCAAGAAAAACCCTAACTACTGCCAGAGAAGTTGAGAGAAAATTTGAGGAAGGATTTCAACGAGCAAGAATCTTCGTCTCAAGAACAACATACTAACATTTCAGCACGAGGCATACGAACGAAGGAAAAAGTTCACATGACATACTTATCCCCACCCTCCATGTATCCCAAATATATCCCCTATATCAAGCGGGGGGTGATCCTCCGGATCACATAACATTATGTCATGTGATCCTGATCGACGAAATCACAGAATCTTCTCATCCCCTCATGAGGGAGGGTTGGTTAGGATCACCTGCCATAAGGGATTCGGGTCCCATGAGGGAAGCTCCATCATGCTCAATGCTCACTTTATTTCTACAAGAATCATGTTTGCCATGGGTAAGTTTTTAATCATCATAACGGTCCCATTATTATTGGTGTGGACTTGAGTACAAAAAACCTTTTCTCTAGTTTCTGTCATATCTAATGATATTTCACATTGATGTGCTTCAACCCTAAGTACAACACTGGATTTTTGCTATTACCGACGTACTTGGTTTTGGACATAGACAAAGCTAAGACGAAAGCCAATATTACTACTATTGTGGGCTTACACTTTTGATGCAGCTTGAGCCAAAGTTTTGACTTTTTATGCTTGGGGCATGTATGATAATTATTCTAGCTCTCTAATTCTGTTCCCCAAAATAGAAAAAGATGATAACTTTATTTGGTAATGTAAGGACATGCATGACAATCATTTTGATTCGAAAAAGTGATTCTGATTAAAATGAATTTTTCTGATTTTGTTCCCTATATGAGTTTTAGAAAATTAGAATGGGTTTGATAATTGCATAAAATTTTTGTTCCTGGAGTAGAAATGTGTTTGATAATTGCACATAATTTCTATTTCCGGAAATAATTGTCATTCCCATTTTTTGTCATTTAAGTCAAATAATTACATAAGTTCTTTGTGAAATTTCATTATACATTTCGAATTAATTGAAGATTAATTCATATTAATTCTCTTATATAATATATTGCATATTGAAATGTAAAAATAAAAATCAAGAATCATTACAAGTCATTTTCGCCATTTACTGTGAGGTTCCATCCAGTTCTTTTGAGCTAGTGGATAACCAACACGAGCAACACCATCGTTTTTGCACCAAAAAAAAATACACTGCATTATCCTGCATTGGTGTGCGTTTTTGGCTCAAGAAAATTAAATCTTAGTCTTAATCCATCTAAAACTTAAGAACGAGAGCTTGCTAAGTATTTACGCTGGTTATTTTGTCTTTTTCCAAAACTTTTTAAAACTAGACTAAGTCTAAAGTATATAAACGTACGCAAATCACAATCAATGAAATCAAGTGCACAGTCAAGGAAACATAACATTCACGAATCGCATCATAAAAACCCTAACGAAGCCCTAAGGGCTTAGAAAATTATGGTTTGGGTTTAATTTCAAAGGTGCTTATGATTTTTCCAAAAAAGAATAAAATCTATGAAATCTAGAAAAAATATTTTCAAATTTATGAAAATATGATCAAACTAGCCTAATCTAATATTTTTCTATTTTTAGGAATTTTATAATATTTTTGAATTTTTTTATAACTTTTTAATTTTTTTGGAATTTTCTATTTATTAAAAATTTTATTTATTTATTTATTTTTAAATAAGACCTCGTTGTTTTGTTTTAGCTTGAGGGAAAAATGACTTCATTTTATTTTGTGATTCGCAAAAGTAATTCTTTTTTCTAGAATCAACATTTTTTTCTTATTTTTGCTCTAAAATTGATTCTTGGAACATAATTAGAATCGAAATTATTTAGGGCCTGCATGACAACCATTCTATTATCTAATTTTGTTTTTTAGAATCATAATCATAATCATTTACGTTACCAAACATGGTTATCATTTTTTTGATTTTGAAAAACAAAATCAGATAACAGAATGGTTGTCATACATGCCCTAAATTATTTGATTATGATTCTCTTCCTAAAATCAATTTTAGAGAATCAGAATCAGTTTTAAAGCAAAACACAAGAGCAAAAGAAAATTGATTCTCAAAAAAAGAATTACTTTTGATAATCACAAAACAGAATGAAGTCATTTTTTCCTCAATCTAAAATAGAACAACGATGTCTTATTTAAAAAAAAGATAAAAAAAATAAAATATAATATAAAAAATTCAAAAAACTTGGAAAATTTCTATAAAAAAATTTAAAAAATTCCTAGAAATAGAAGAAGGTTAGATTAGGTTAGTTCGACCTCATAAATTTGGGCATAAATTTTCTAGATTTAATATATTTTGTTCTTTTTTAGGAAAATCACAAACACCTTTGAAATTAAACAAGAAACCACATTTTTCTAGGCCCTTAGGGCTTCGGTTGGGTTTTATGATGCGATTCATCAATATTACGATTCCTTGATTGTGTATTTAATTTCATTGATTGTGATTTGTGTATGTTTATATGCTTTAGACTTAGTCTAGCTTTAGAAAATTCTAAAAAAACAAAATAACTAGTATGAACATTTAGCAAGCTCTCGCTCTTAAGTTTTGGATTAATTAAGACTAAGCTTTGATTTCCTTGGATTAAAAATGCAAACCAATGTTAGGATAGTGCAGTGTATTTTCCTTGCAGAAATGAGGGTATCGCTCGTATTGGTTATCTGCTAGCTCAAAAGAATTGGATGAAACCTCATAATAAATGACAAAAATGATTTGTGATGATTCTTGATATTTATTTTTGCATTTTAATATGTAATATATTACATAAGAGAATCAATATGAATTAATCTTTGATTAATTCGAAATGTTGGATGAAATTTCACAAAGTAACTATGTAATTATTTAACTTAAATATCAAAAATTAGGAAGAACAATTGTTCCCGAAAATAAAAATTATGTGCATTTTCTAAACACATTTCTATTTCTAGGGAAAAACTATGTAATTTCCAAACGTGTTCTAATCCTTTAATACTCATCAAGAGAACAGAATCATAAAAAGTCATTTTAATAATTATTTTTTTTTTGGATGAGAATGGTTGTCAGGTACTTGATGTATCGAAGGAAGGGAGTCAAATAGCTTGTGGCTTGGACTTACTTGTGTTTTCATCTTCCGATCCTAGATTTCACCCAACTTTGCCTTTTGTCTTTCTCCTTTTTGCTCCCACAAGTGCAAAAATTATTACAAAAACAAGTGTACCCCTTGCTTTGTCTTTTAGTGTATGAGAGCTTTTCCTTCTTTTTTGTTTTGACAGCAAGATCAAATGCAAATCCTTGGATATAATAATGCCATCAAACATGCATATTTATCCAACTGGATCGAATTTTCTGAACGGCTCAACTTAAACTCGAGACATAATTCAATAGGAATCATGTGACCTTGCGTCTGGAGAAGGATGAACACGATGTGGACCTATTATGGCGGCGATGACACGACGGAACAAAATAGTTTGATCAACTGAGGGAATGTGGCAGGAGGCATACAGTGGGAGGAATTTATTTTACAGTTTACACTATTAGGACATCAAAGACAAATTGATGTGGAAGTTTCATAAGTAGGGTGATGGTTTGGTTGAACTCCATGCATTATGAACATAAGTTTCAGCTGATCCTCCTTGGCAGGTGACGCCTAAAAGATGGGCACTTACCCTCGTCTCCAGAGAAAAAGGCATTCGCCGACTGAGCTCTTTCTCAGAATTTTCACGAGCGGTTTACAATTGACATGCCAATGTCTTTTTGCATAAATGAGTTGCGTTGTTGGATTGGAAAAAGAGAAAAGCGAAGCACGTTAGCACTAGCAACAACCACGCCTTCCGTTGTGGTGATCAAATAAAGAGATTCCATTTACATCTAACTTGAAATAAAGGTGAGTGCCGGGTTCGGTTCAATTCGGAAGTCGAGCCAAACCACTCTGGACCGGACGGTTCAAGGCCAGATTTATAAAGAACTGGTTTTACAGTGTCTCTTTGTTTTGCTTTCTTTAAATAAAGGGGACACTTTTGCATCATTTAGAGCGAAACTACTGTCTTCCACATGAGAAATAAAACTGTTTGTCATACGAGCCTAGTGTCAAAATTTCTGGCCGGATCACTCAGTTCCACGTTAGATAAAAAGAAAAAAGAATCACTTAAGTGTCTCCAAAAGACAAATTGGGGCAAAAAATCCTACATGACTTTTCTAATAAAATTTAATTCGTACTTGTGTTTTGATCTTCCACTTCTATTGTCGGTTTTCCTTTTCCGTTGATGGGCGGCAAATTTGTAGTTGACAAGTTTCCTTCCGCGTTCTTCCTCCATCAGTCAAGCAGAACCTACGGCTGGTGCACTTCCTGTGCCGCTCATTTTCATTCGGTCTGCTCATTTTCGTTGGCTTTGTCGAGACAAACTTGACCCGCTTGTGCTTATTCTCTTCTTCATTGGAAGATTCAGCTCTTGATTTTGTTTCAGTTCTGTCTGTAATATGAGTTTGAAGAAGAGGGAAAAATTGAGCCGATTTGTCCCCCAATTATTTTACTCTGGGGCTTTTCACTGAATTTTGTCATGTCGGGCAAGCCACGTCGATTGGAAAAAACCAATAAAAAAATATTATCATGGTGGACTTTCGACATCGCAAATTGAAGTTAGAACTTCAGTGAGCTTTTTTTTTTTTTATAACATATATGTAACCAAAGCGACACTAAAGTAATCCATATGAAAATTATTACTCTTATAAGTTCGTCTCCCTTGTAGATATCGTAAGCTCAACAACACTCATGTAGAACTATGGTAATAACAATAAATTAGGGCAACGAGTAATAGAAAGATTTACATTTCTTTTGTTGATTTCCATAATCTGAGTAATAGATGTAATTAAAGAAATACTTGGAAATATTCTGCGGCAATAGTGGGGCATATCGCTTTTTGTTCTCCTGAGCCTTTTCAAACCTTTTGTTCTCCTGAGCTTTTTCCAACCATGTGTTCTCCCGAGATTGTGAAGCGATATGCCCGACCATTGCCGCAGAATATTCCCTTAAATAGGCAAGGCTGAATCATTCAAGAATCGGACCGAATTCTTCCGCAAGCCATGTTGGCCGAAAAAACGTGTAAGCATTGCTCCTTCAAACTTCTGGCATCCAAACTCTGTGGCTCTCTCCGACCAAAAAAATATAATATAATATAATATAATATAATAATCAATGGCTCTATTCCTTTGATGGGAGCTTTTCTCTCCCCTCCATGAGAGTTTTCTTAACACCCATACAACACCACTATATCGGAGAATTGGATTTACAATCGTTCAATACGCTCGTGTTTCCCGCACCTAAATTATACCAAATCCCAAAGTGTTTATAAACAGACAACTCTCAATTGAATATAAAATAAAACTGAAATAAACTCACGAACGAAGCGTAAATCTCGACCGTACTGCTCCTCTTCTTTTCGTGCGGCTGTGTCTTGGAACGAGCAAAGAAGAGAGTCTGCCAAGTCTTCTCTTTTTGGATCTCTATATACCTCGCGGCTATTGCAGGATGCAAACAAGAAAAAAAACCCTTACTCTTTTGTTTTCTTTCTTGGACCAAATATCTACCCAAATAATATATAATATTTGAGTCACATCTTTTGTCTTCTAATGCAAATATCAAATCTGCAATTAAAACTCATCCAAAACATGCCACAATTGTTTCGGTCAAATATTGAATATTTAAACCAAAATATATATTCGCAGGCGATTCAAACTCGAGACATATTTAACAATTCTCCACCTTGACTCGATGTTTGAAAATCAACTCATACTGCTCATCATCCATGCTGCTCTCTCGTCGCCCCGAAAGTCGGTCACTCTCCACAGACGCCAATAGTGCTCAAGCAAAACTTGAGTTTTGCCAAAGTAACAGACTTAGTCATCATATCCAATGAGTTCTCTGCTGTAGCTATCTTTATCACAACAATCTTACCTTTCACTAAGATATCTTGAATGAAGTGGTACCTAATATTGATATGTTTCGTCCGCTCGTGATAAATCGGATTATACGTCAGAAATATCGCACCTTGGTTGTCACAGTATATATCAACACTTTTCTGATCCAACCCAAAGTCCAAGAGCAAACTCTGTAACTATATCGCCTTTTTCGTTACAAAGGTTAGTGCCATGTACTTCACCTCAGTCGACGACAAGGCCACGTGATCCTGTAGGGACGCCTTCCAACTAACTACACCACCTGCAAGGGTAAACAAGTACCCTGCTAAACACCTGCACTCATCCAAGTCACCTGCATGATGAGAATCCACAAAACCAGTGGTTTCACATCCATCACTGTCCCTCCGTTACACTATGCTAACGTCTGCTGTCCCCTTCAAATATCTGAGGATCCATTTCACAACTTCCCAATGAGTTTTACTAGGACACTTCATATAACGACTAACTACACTGACAGCTTATGAAATATCAAGTCTAGTGCATACCATAGCATACATAATACTACCCACTGCACTATAATATAATATAATATAATAATCAATGGCTCTATTCCTTTGATGGTAGCTTTTCTCTCCCCTCCATGAGAGTTTTCTTAACACCCAGACAACGCAAACATCCCCCCCCCCCCCCCATTTCGATTTCGATCTGAGAGCACCTCCAGTGGATAACTTCGTCTCCTCCACCCCACGACTCTGCCTTTGAAGTTTGAGTCCAACTGAAGCTTCGTGCTTTTAGAATTTTTATTTATTTTGTAAAGTAAAAGAGTCAAACTTCGCATCTATTATATTAGCGTCCCCGCCCCTCAAACACTTTATAAGTAGAATCGCATGCCTGGCCGTGAAAATAGAAATTGACTAACCAAATGCCACATGATAAATCAATAAGTTATTGGACCCTTTCCATCAATACATCAAGCATCAAAAGTCAAGGCCCCGACTCGAGCTGCATCAAAAGTCGGCGCGCACACTAATGGCAATATTCACCTTCATCATTACTTTATTAACACAAACTTAAGCCACATGCCCTGCTTTTGCTCTTCATTGCAGCAATTCTTAATAATGCACTATCATACAATTACCAATTCAGTTTTAAATTTTCTTGATTTACCCAATTTAGTTCTAAACTTTTGCGATTTATCAACATAGTCCTTTCGATCAATATTTTAAATTTTTTCTTTAATTTCCTTTTGTCCCTTTTCTTTTTCTTTTTCGCAAAAAATCAATCACATCGGCGTCGGTTGTGCCACATAAAACAACCGATGCCCACAACAACAATTTCCAACAAAAAATATTTCGAAAGACTACATTGGTAAATTATCAAAAGATTTATAACTAAATTGAATAAATTAAAAAGTTCAGAACTAAATTAATTGCGTAATAAGTTTATAACTTTTTGGAGAATTATCCCATATATCTAGAAATATAGAAACATGAAAATTAGTCGTCTTTCAAGGGAGTTGAGTTGCTGCATATTGCTTGCTATTAATACATATAAAGAATTTGAGTGGAAAGTTTATCAACAACTGGTTAACAATATCAGTCATCTTTCTGGTGTGTTTTTTTTTCCTACAAAACAGTAAACTAAAGACTAAATGATCATACTGGAAATCTTGTGAAAAAAAAATAGCAATGTAATCCAATGAAAGAGGAATGGAATAAGGCGGTCAAGTCGTTTTTGGAAAATGAGCCCGGTGGCCGGGTCGAACTTCAACCGAAAATGAAAACCGCCGTAGTTTCGCCATCTTTTAGGGCAAAGACAGTGTTTGAATTGGGCTATGGAACAGACTCGGAGCAGAGAGAAAAGAGCAATCTCGCCATCCTCGGTCAAGGGTCACCCTAACTCTCGCCAGCCTTGGGCAAGGCTTGACCTCGCCCTAATTGGCAAGGGTGAAGCGCACACGAGGCTAGCAACGGCGAAGCAAACCCTTGCTGACCTCTGCTGAAGGCGACCCTTGCCAATAGTTGTGTGAAATGGCAGAGGAAGGGAAAAAAGAAAAGAAAGGAAAGATAATATAATAAAAATATGATAGAAATTTGAAAATAAATGTCAAATTATTATTCAAAATTATCTGCATTAGTGTCGGCCGAGCTATGTTGGCTTGCCGGTGTCCAAATCAGCAATTTTGGGCTAAAATAAACCAGATAAATTCAATTGAAAAGAAATTAAGAATGTCTGACTGAATTGAGAAAAATTCAATAAATTCAAGACTTCTTCGTCGATTTTCCCGGCCTTAATCGGCAACTGCGCAACCTCGCCTGTCTCACTTATTCGCAGACGCTCCACTTGCGTTCGGTTAAGTCAGTGGGAAATTTGATCAAAGGTCGGATCTAATAAAAATGTATACGCTTTTGTCGTGGGAAAGTTGTTGCCCCACTTGGCAAGCATCGTACGAAAACACTCAAATCTTTTTACTAATGGCCCTGAAACGCAATTGACAACTTTTTTAGGGTTTTTCATCGACAAGGGTTGGTTACGTGCCATACTTGTCAGCAAGCATGGCACCCAATGCAAATGCGCCTCATCCATTCCTTTACACAATGTTACGACACCCAAAACATCATTTTCCTTTTTTTCCGGAAGCCAGATAAAAATAGGGTTCCAAAGTCAAATTGGCCGGGATTATCTGTGACCGGGGTTCACATCCTGCGGGATGGAACCTCGACCATTTGGCAAACGGGGCAATAACGAAATGAACCGACAAAAGACTAGAGACACAATGTAAATGTAAATGTAAATGTAAATCTCCACTCATTTAGAAAACGACATCACTGTTTATCTTACGATTGTCCTGGCCGTGTTCGTGTTTACATGTGTCGAAACATCTCGTGATTGCTTTATTGTCTATGCTACTAAATACCTGCTTCTCCGTAGTAGTGACTACAAAGTCATTCACCGAATCGAACGCTTCGAAGTGCTTTGGTTATAACGTTATATCAAAGCGGGCATAAAATGGGCAAATACTTATCCAAAAAAAGGTATAACCATCCGCTCATTAGGCGAATTTGTTGTAACTAGCAATATTACCCAAAGAGGGGGTGAATAGATGATTCTGAACAATTTTGAAACTTAATGTGGAATTAGAAAATTTTCAAAATACAACTGAAAAGAAATAGTGAGAGCGCGTGCACGCGATTTAATCAAAGTAGCAAGAGATCATAAAGGAGAAGATTGCACGTTGAATTTATAATGATTCGGCTTAGCAAGCCTACATCCACTCTCCCATGATGACAGCCGATTGACTGAATTCCACTAGTATGAATCAATGGAGGTTACAAGAGATATCACTCTCAATCGCTATGGAAAAACCTCACAAAGATAAAACTTTAATCACTCAAGAACAAGCGTATCAATATGAATAACTCAACCACTTTAGAATTGTATATGCTCGACGTCCATTGCTGATCACCATGAATATTCTTTTTAACCCCTTTGCTTCCAAACTAGCCGTTGGGCTGGCCTTCAAATGATCGCTCTTCAATCATAGATTGGTCGTCATTATTCCTGATTGAACGAGACTATATCTCAAGGAGATATAATAAACATTACAATAGAATCCGAACCCTTCAAATTTATTCACCCATACAACAGAACACTCAATTTCTAAAAGGAGAGTTGATTCAAACAATCACACAATCTTAAACCTGGAAGGTAACATTCAATCCAAGATATTCCCTTGATCTGATTAGAAAATAATCTTATCAATCAAATATTACAAAATTCCATAAGAGAAATCGCCACTATTGAAAATCTGCCAAACATGGGTCTTCATAATTTGTAAGATAGATATTGCAGAATTTGAACAATACTCAAAAAACGTCTTCAGAAGTTGACTCTCTGAATTTGCAAAGACTTTGAATAGTGACATTAAGCGTCAATAGAGTCCTTGCTGACATGTCACATATTTCTTTAGAAAAATAAGTCTTCAGAGGCAATAACTTACTCCATCTGAACGACATTCAAAAGCAAATATATGATGACTAAACTTTGAGTCTAAATATCAGCTTCGAATCAATAGGATCTTCTGTTCACTTATTCGTCTTGCAATAAGATAACAAATATTATACAGATTCTTTCTAAATGACTATAGTTTTGTCATAATCAAAACATTCAGAAAGAAGATTTTCTCAACAGAATTATGGCCTCATAGCATGATCTTTGGTCTGTTGGACGTAATAGACATCAATTTGGTTTACAATCCACCAAGCAAGGTTAAGTTGTCTACTTGACAACAAGTGTCTGCATCCAAAGCCAAGGTACATAATGCACGAACACTCAAAATGAGGTCGTTTTTAAGGTATCTCTAATCGAATTAGGGTTTTATGTCAAGTTTGCCTCGAGTATCAAGAGACATGGGGTTGAAGGATTGAAAACGGGGGCCTTAAGTTTTCACATGTGAAACCCACGAAAGTCACGTAATAAGCTTATCGATTTACCTAATAGCTCCATGGATAATGATTCTTCTATCTCATGCTAGCATAAATTATGACTAGCTTTATACGAAAAAGGTTTACTCCTTGATAGTCATCAATTTGTTTTATATCGGCCAACCTTCGGCTTTTTTATCTTCTTCTTCTTCATTTTCCCAATCAAACACGGATAATACAAATTCTAATGAATTCAACACCATCAGCGAACACATTCATTTTGTTTAGGAGAGATAATGTCGAACTGAAAATTGATATGCTCGATACTTCGACACAAGTAAAAAATGTCTTATTTCTTGTCATAATAACTCTCTTAGCATGTGCATCTCAGTAATCAGCTCATACATGTAAAGGGATGCCTTACCGACTCATAGGTTTCTTCTTGGGCCACTAACAGTGAACAGCTGAACTCCGGCAGTTACTAACATTTCCAACGCGACATGCGTATTGGCAACCGTTACAGGCAGAACCCGAGGCGCCCTTCCTCCAAGCAGTCAACGGAGGAACAAGCGGACGAAAACGAATGCCGGAAACTCTTGCTGCATCCGACGAATGAGTTCCTGGACGAGACCATACAAGCAATCTGCAGAGAGTAGTATCAGCACCGGCAGATGGAGAAGGACAAAGCAGGGGCCGGGGAGGGGCTTTTTTCCAAACCGGGGGTAAATAAATATATATAAAAACTTTTTAGAAAGGCCAAGTTGGAGTGGAATTAGTTGATCTTTTTAGAAACGTTTTGTATAAACTAGATTTTGATTGTTCTAAGGTGGATCTCATTTGGAGCCACAAAACCTTGGCAGAGGTAGCGTAAGTCCAATGGGCGTGGTACCAAAGATCAAAATTGAACAACATAGAATCAATTTTATACAGAATGAATCTTTTTAGAAGAACTAATTCTTCTTCAAGTAGTTCTATATCTGAGTTGGGTCAAATTTCATATCCTTTAAATAGAGAAGAAATTACTTTAGAAGATTTTAACAAGTCTCTTAAGAATTAAAAAATCCCAAAAGTTAAGTATGAACAAATTTATTCGGAGTCTAAGTTCAAAAAACTCTTTAAGTCAAACGATTATGTTATCGCGACTGAAGAGCGCGATATTCCTCTTTCTTCTTCAAATTCTTTAATTCCTCTTTTGGATAAAGAATCTTTGAAGAAGCATGCTCTAAAGTATAATTACCTCCATTTTGGTATGGTTCAAGTCGGTACTAAATCTTTATTGAAAGAAGGTTTAAATACTTCAATCCTTCTGGTCTTAAGAGATGCAAGACTCTTAAGATATGAAGATTCTCTTCTTGCAACAATTGAAACAAGACTCTATAATAGTCCGATCCATTTTGATTGTTATCCAAACTTTTCAATAAGTCTAAAAAATAAGAAAATCACGAAGTCTCTCCTTTTGCAGATCAAAACTCATAATTATAGTATAGTTGAAGGATCAATTCCACTGTCTCTCATCTATAAAGTCCACTATAAAGCTATGAGTTCTGCATTCGATGTTCATTCTTTAAATGATGCTCCAAAAGGACAAACCCTTTTGCTGCAAACAGACATTTCTCGTTCAAATTCCATAATTCATAAGTCTATAAGTTGGAATGATGTTATTCTTCCTGGGCAATGGGAAATTGAAAATCACATTCCTCAGGTATCTATTAAGAATGACACACCAACAAATGTAATTCAACATCCTGAAGGAAAAGTAACCATACAATTCTCCAGGGGATCGTTTGATACAAGTTCTTTCATTTCTGCAAGACCTTCCTTTCATGGGTCTCCTTCTCAAAATTCAAATGACTATCGTCCAAATCTGCCTCCTGTTATCACAATTCCTGTGAGCAGTCAAGGTATTATCAATGTTTCTGATGCCATTCCTGCATAAGGACATGCAACTCCAAGTGCACCTCCATTAAATCTTTCTGGTCTAGATACAAGTTCAAGAATCTCCAGGCCTGTTTATCATCAACAAGGTCATGAATCCCCTGAGTCCACTCACTCTCAAATGGAATATGATGATCTAGAGTGTAACATGCTCGAAAGAGAATTCACTCTTGATCGTAAGTTTTTAAACAAAGGATTTAATTCGGATGAGAATTTTGAAATTAGAAAGTGATTTTTTGACAATTTCAAACAAAGTGCGAAGCAAATTAAAGAACAATTTTATGAATTTCTAAATGAAATAAGTGAACACATGTTTTTCTTTGATTGGTTTGAAGATTATTTTCTGGAAAAAAGAGAAATTTATAATTTAGAAAAAGTTTTCAAGTGGAAACTTGATGATGATCAAGTGATCGAATCAAGTCATCCCCCATTAAGAAAAATCAAAATGACACATCGTGAAAAGGAGATTCCAGCTGCTCCTTTCAAAACTACTTCTAAAAGTGAAAATAATGAGTTTAAGAAAATAATTGAACAAAATAATTTTTCAAATCAACATCTTCATTCAATAGGTGTCCAATTAGATAGAATTGAATCTGCCATTGGGAAGCCACCAATCCATTCTATTCCAGCAATGTCTACTCCTTTGAAGTCTTTACAAACACCTTTATTTAAGAATTTTGGAATGCCAAAGTCTTTCAGCAAAGAATTTCGTGAAGCCCTTCAAGCAAAAAATAAAAAACTGTTGAAGGAAAAAGTTCTCAAACAACCTGTTTTAAGTACTCCCAAAGTTAATAAACTATTAAGTATCAATTCTCCCAAGCTTTGATAATCAAATATCAGTCCTTGAGAAAATTGACATTCCTAAAGTTAATCATATCTCATGGAAGGAACCACAGAAATTATACTACTCGCGGGCTACTCCACCCGACATTCTTTCTGGGGAATCCTTCGACAAAATTCAAAACAAGTATTCTACAGAAGCCATTTATGAGTGAATCATAGATGGTATTTCTGAACATAATTTCTTGCAATTTTTAAGTCAAATGGTAATGTGTGCTACGACTTAGAAGACTCTTCCTAATACAACATATCAACAAGTAGCTTATATGATCGTTGCAGGTCTTTCTGGTACTTTGAAAGGTTGGTGGGATAACTATCTCATCCAAGATCAAAGAAATCATATTATAAATGCTGTTAAAGTTGACGATAATGGTCAAACTGTTTTTGACAATTATGGTCAAATTGTTCAAGATGCAGTCTTCACCCTATTGTATTCCATCTCTCAACATTTTATAGGAAATCCATCTGTGATTCGTGATCACAACCAAGATCTTCTTTTCAATCTCAAATGTTGTTTTTTTGGAGAATTTCGAGAGTACAAAGATGTATTTCTAAAAAGGGTATTACTTTGTCCCGACTGTAATTAACCCTTTTGGAAAAAAAAAAGTTTCTCGCTGGTCTTCCTACCATCATAGGAAAACAAATTCGCGACAAAATTCATGAACAATTTGGTGAAAGTATTCCTTATGATTCACTGTCTTATGGTGAATTAATATCTCATGTCTATAAAGTTGATACTCAAATATGCAATAACATTAAGTTGCATAAGCAACTTAAAAAAAAGAAAAATCTTACTCATAGAGGATTAGGAGATTTCTGTCGTCAATACGACCCTTCCTACGCTTTCACAACATCCAAAAAGTGTTTTTGTACTTGTCCAAATGAAAAATCTTTCAAAAGAAAGAAAAAGTCTTTTCACAAAAAACAAGTCGCTAAACCAAAAAAGAAGTTTTTCAAAAAGAAAAATAAAAATTTTCAGAAATCCGAAGATAAAAAGGATTTTAGTAAATTCACATGTTTTAATTGTGGTAAAAAATGACATACGAAAAGATTCTGCAAGTTAAACAAAAAAGTCGATGAACTTGATTTGGATGAAGACATACTAAATCAGTTAAACCAACTAATGATTGAAACTGATTCAAAAAGTTCTAACTGTCCTTCAACAGATGAAGAGTCAGTAGAACAAGGTCTTCAAATTAGTGAAATCGAATTGTCCTCTGAAATGTCTTCTAAGTTAGATTATGATAATGAACAAGAAGTCAATGTTTTGACAAAAGAAGAACAAGATCTTCTTGATTCAATTGATAATGTTTCTGATTCTAATGTTTTACTCAAGCAAATTCAAAATCCTAGTTCGTCTTTTTCCAAACATTCCCAAGTTCATGTTTATAATCTCACTAAAATTTTGAATAGGGGGAAGAAGCCAGTAAAACCAACAACCTCCAATGATCTTCAGTTTGAGATTAATGAGATTAAAAAAGAAATTTGTTTGTTGAAAATTAATCAAATTGATCAACAAAATGAATTTTTAGAATTCAAAAAATAAATGTTAAAAGCGAAAAATATTTTTGAAGAAACAACTCATAATGTGATTGTTCCCAAAACAATGGATTCCGATTCTTTCAATTTTCTTGAATTATTCACAGAAGTAACAAGTAAAAAATGGATAATTGATGTCTTAATTAAAATCAATGATGAGTTTATTTTAGAAATAACTGCTCTTTTTGACACAGGCGCTGATCTAAATTGCATTAGAGAAGGCCTAATTCCCACAAAGTTTTTTTTATTAAACAACTGAATCATTAAAGTCCGCCTTAGGTGATCATTTGAAAATCAAGTATAAGCTTCCTGAAGCATTTGTAGTCAAGGATAATATTACCCTAAAAACATCGTTTCTTTTAGTAAAAGACCTTAAAAGAAATGTGATTTTAGGAATTTTTTTCATAAATTTAATTCAATCATTCACAGTCACAAATGAAAGAATTGAAATCTGAATTTCTGGTAAAAAAGTAATGTTCAGTTTTGTTTCAAAAACCTGAACAAGAAATTTGAATGTTTTGCAAGAATACGCAATTAAAGAAATTAATTGTCTAATTCGTGATAAAGAAAGTCATCTTTTATTTTTAAAAGAAGAACTAAGTTTTCAGAAAATTGAACAACTTCAAAGTCCTGAGCTTTAAAAGAAAATTTCTGTTTTAGAAAAAAAAATTAAAAGTGAACTTTGTTTTATTCATGATAATGCTTTTTGGGAAAGAAGCAACCACAATCATATTGTGACACTACCATATGAACCTGATTTTTCTGAAAAAAAGTATTCCAACAAAAGCTTGCCTTTCGCAAATGAATAACGACCTTTTAAAGTTATGTGAAAATGAAATCAATGATTTAGTCAAAAAAATGACTAATTCGCAAAAGTCCATCTCCATAGAGTTGTTCTGCCTTTTATGTTAATAAAAATGCTGAAATCGAACAAGGTGTTTCTCGTCTTGTTGTCAATTATAAACCTTTGAATAAAGTCTTGAAATGGATTCGATATCCCACTCCTAATAAAAAGGATCTTCTGAATCATCTCCATTCATCCAAAGTTTTCTCTAAGTTTGACATGAAATCTGGCTTCTGACAAATCTAAATTGCTGAAGAAGACAGATATAAAACCGCATTTATAGTTCATTTTGGTCAATACGAATGGAATGTAATGCATTTTAATTTAAAGAATGCTCCTTCAGAATTTCAAAGAATAATGAATGACATCTTTAATCCATACTCTGAGTTCATAATTGTCTATATTGATGATGTTCTAATATTCTCTCCCAATGTAGATTCACACTTCAAACATATGAATCATTTCTTCAATATTACCAAACGAAATGGTTTAATCCTTTTCGAAAAGAAAGTTCATCTGTTCCAAACAAGGATAATAATTTTAGGTCACAATATTCACCAAGGAATAATTGTACCAAGTGAGAGATGTATTCAGTTCGCAGATAAGTTTCTTGATGAATTGAAAGATAAAACTCAATTACAAATATTTCTTGAAAGTTTGAATTATGTGATTGATTTTATTCCTTACATCAATATCGTATGCAAACCATTACATCAAAGGTGATGGAAGTACTCGAAACCTTGGACAGATTTGCATATTGATACTGTAAAAAGGATAAAATCACTAGTAAAAGAAATTTCATATTTACACATTGCTAACCCAAGTGCATTCAAAATCGTAGAAACTGATGCTTCTGAGTTAGGATATGGTGGTATCCTAAAACAAAAAGTGAATGATAAAAAATAAATAGTGCAATTTATTTCTAAACATTGGAACAACACAGAACATAATTATTCCACTATTAAGAAAGAAATTCTTGTCATTGTGCTTTCGATATCTAAGTTTCAAAGTGATTTTTTGAATCAAAAGTTTTTATTAAGAATTGATTATAAGTCTGCAAAAGATATTTTGCATAAAGATGTTTCAATATTTCATCAAAACGAATTTTTGCAAGATGGCAAGCGATACTTTCAGTTTTTGATTTTAATATTGAATTCATTCACAAAGAAGAAAATTCTCTTCCAAATTTTCTCACAAGAGAATTTTTACAGGAAAAACCTCCTCCGCCAAAATGCCTCCCAAAAAAGATCGAGGTAAAGAAAAAACTCTCCCAGAAGCTTCATTACCTCTACCAAGCCATCAAAGTTGACCCCAATCCACAATTGGCTAGAAGCTGCATAAACACCACCACAAAGTCCAACTTTTGAAGCCTCTCCTAGCCAATCCTCACAATCAATTGCATTGTCAAAGCTGGCCTCCATTTTGCCAAGTTATGTTATGAAGAATTTGCAAAAATCCTTAAGTGCCTAAGTCTCTGTCTATGATGAGGTAAAAACTCCTTTACCTTTAAATGTTTCCAAAGAGGTGGTTCTTACGACACCGTCAACCCCTCAAAAACCAAAGTGAAAGTTTTTTATGAACAATTTTGAAAAAATAATCACGGTTGAAAATGGATTTTATCATGAGGACCCTTATTTATTTGCAAAGAATATGTTTTGGAAAAATCGTTTTTACACTCCTCATGATCTTTGTTAGCCTGTTGATTTTTATGAAAAAATTTTAGTCCAGACTAGATCGGTAAAGTTTAAACATTTTTGTAACAAAGTGGATTCAATGTATCAAATTATTCCACTGCAAAAATTATAAGGGTCATACACCAGGCCGAATGGAATAATACTCCAAGTATCCCAATAAAACTCGATTCGCAACTTACTGAAGTAATTTCTGTTAGGTATAATTTTACCTATTTTGACTACCAATAAGTTTGGTGGAATTGTTTCTTTCGACAAAACCCCAATCGTAGCCACACATGACTTTTCTTCTTTCAAAGTCCCTTTGAAATTTCAAAGTTGCCTTTTTGGTTTATCCGTTGGTGGGATAATTTTGGCCCTGTCCCGGACATTCTCCCCCCCCAAGTCATGGAATCCTTTAAAATGTTCCAAAGTACTTTCGTCCCAAGTCCTGAGGAGAAATAATTCCCTCCTCTCTTGATGTTTTGTGCAAATTTTTGGTTGGCATAGGTATCTGCCTAGAAACTTGAATAACCCAAAGTACTCAAGACCCAAAAATACTCATCTTAGCAAGAAGATTCAAAATAAAGTGCTGGAATGGTTTCTTATACTGGGACAAATGCTCAGTTGAAGCTACCCACAATTGGATCCAACAGCGTAAAGCCAAGGATCTCAATAAAGTTTCTGTGTAAGTTCCGGTTGCAACATCAAAGACAACCTTCTTGCACGACAAGTCAATGGCAATCTCAAAGTTGGTTAATGTCAATAATGAAAAAGAATTTTACAATATGATGAAGAAAGCAATTTTGGAGTACGAAGAGTCTCGGCAAGTATCATCTTCACAGCACAGTGGCTCAGATGAAGATGAATACAACATCAATCTCTTCTGTCACGACTCCGAATAGAATTGTACCTTCATTATATCAAATGTAAATTTTGGTTGTAAAAAGTATTTATGTATTTTAGTATTTTGTACACAGTACAACACTGTACACTGCTCACTGTACACTGTAGCGGTCATTTAAGTGGTTACTATTCACTATAGCAATAGTGAATCTCAAGTCTTTAAAATCGGAGCTGCTCCAACGGACGAGGAGAGCTCGAACCAAGTCCACACTCTCACTCTCTCTCATCCACTCTCCCTCGAAGCTCATCGTCTCCTCTGAAGCTCTCTCTCTTACCCAGAGTCAACCTTCACCGGAGAATCTCTAAGTCTTTCTGTCTCCCACATTGTGAAGTACCCAAACACCTCCATCCGGATCCAGATCCGTAAGTAAAGTCCCTCAAGTTCAAACTATTTCTATCCAGAAACCTCTTTCTGTTCTTCTCTGAATCGTTTTAAATTTTGCACTTGTAATTGCAGATTTGAAGTACTTTTTAACTTTTTCTTGTGTAATTTTTCATTTATTCTTAATAAAAGGTTACATTTCTTCATTTTTTGCTTATTACGACCTAGAATCGGTAGGCTCTGCCACCTGTTGGTGTCTAAGGCAGTGTAAATTTAAGTTTCTGCAAATTATTTTCAAGCTCTGCGCACATTCTACATACAGCTCCCAGTAAAGATTGATATGTAGTCTCCTCTCCTGAACTAACCGCACACACTTCACTTTGCATATTTAAGTTTCAGTATTTTTTTTAATATATCATATCTCAGAGTGTGAAGGCTCTGCCTCCTAGCTGGTGGTTTGTAATATTCCTTTTTATTTATACTACTTGTTTTCGTATCCAGTTTATTATTTCAATTATCATTTATATTCAAAGTTGTTTACTGCTAGTTACTAAATTTATTGATTTCTGTGAATGGTATTTAGATATATCTGTTGAACAATTGTTCCATACATATTTCAATCATAAGTAATGGTGTTTATATGTATTATAACTATTGCAATCTTGTATAGTATTCTTGAATCGTTATATGATTTGTTAAGTGTTTATTTCAGACTTTCAAAATCTTATCGTAATTATTGGACTAATAAGTAGAAACGTCGCTGCAGCTCTTAGATCTTCTTTAATAATTCCTCTTCTATTTCTTAGATCATCCATCATGACCCCTTATGGTTATATATATATGCTCTTAGATCTTCTTTAATAATTCCTCTTCTATTTCTTAGATCATCCATCATGACCCCTTATGGTTATATATATATATATATATACCATTTTAGGAGTGTTTTTTTTATTTATCAAACTAGGGGCTACTCGGAAATCTTAATGCCAAGCGGCCCCTGGCTCGGCATTCTTACCCGCTCGGCAGCAAGGATGCCAAGCGGGCACTTAATCCTTTTTTAAAAAAAAATTTTTGCCCCTGCTCAGCAGTCTAATTGCCGAGTGGGGGCAAAACCTATTTAAAAAAAAAATATTTGTTGTTGCTCGACACTCAGAGTGCCGAGCAAGGCCTACATGTTTTTTTTAAAAAAAAAATTTGTTATGGTTTGCTCGGCACTTAGTGCCGAGCAGCATTGTACCTTTTTTTTAAAAAAAATTATTGTTTTCTTTGTTTGTTATTTTTAAATTTATTTTTCTTATTTTCTTTTAATTATTTTATTATTATTCAATTTGTTTTCTGGAATGGACAAACGAGTGAGCGAGCAAACGATCGAAAGAACTTGCTCTTGGGGTCAAGGCTTGCTCGAACCAACGAACGAACAAGCGAGCGAACAATCGAAAAAAATTTCGCCTGAGGTCGAAGCTTGCTCGAACGAACGAGCGAGCAAAAAATTGTCCGCTCGTGGTTCTTGATAATATTTGGACCAAAGAAGCATGGAATTGTCTTCGAGATGTATTCCCGGTGGACGACACGAGAAGCAAGCTATTGATAACAGCCCGCAATAGAGAAATATCAGAGCATATCGATCCTCAAGTTCTTTTTCATGAACTTCGGTGGTTAACGGACCAGGAGAGCTGAGATTTGTTGAAGAAAAGGGCGTTCCCCAAAACAAAAGGTATGGCTTCTCTAAGGTTATTATCCTAACGTACAGTAGCTTCAAGACATTATATTGCCTGCTTGATTCCTATTTATGACGCTTCTATTATTATTGCAGGATTAGCTATTGAACTTTCGTCTGTCAAATTTGGAGTTGGTAAAGGTATTGCTGCAGATCAAGCTGTAGAAGGTATCGTAAGACAACCAGAGATGGATGGACAAATACCAGGTAAAGTCATTTCCTAATCGGGCCTTTCCGGCGCATTATAAATTTATGAATCGACAGTTGCAGTGGAGTTCAAATGACAATATGTCGAATATTAGGCACCATAGTTTCAATATTTGGGGAATCAAACGCCCCTTTTGTTTCTTAATGTCTAACGATTATACCTCTAAACCAACGTCCAAAAAACTTTGCTCCTCCTTTCCTCTGATGAGGATAAATATCGAAGAGGCTTTTTTATGGCCAACATAGAAGGCGATTTTCATATGATTTATGAAATAATGTGAAGCCTAGCTATGTTACTTCTTCTATAGGCTTCATCTCAGGTCCACATTTATTGCATTTGTGGTTGGCTTAACAATAAGATTAGGACTGTTAGGAAAATCATGAGTCTATACTCGACAAAATATGATGGCAACATGAAGATTTCACTAGAAGTTGTACGGAAGATTAGTAGCACGCTCAAGTCATGTGATACTACTAGCAATCTCAAGTTATCCCTGCATCGCTTTTATTTTATTTTATTTTTTCGTGTAAGGAACATCGCTTTTATTTTTCTTCATCGAGTAGGACCCTTTTTTTTTTTTGTACATTTGCATGAGTGACTTAATTCAAGCTACAAATAACAAAGATAATGCTTACCATTCGTTAATTTAGGGTTCTTGATATTTTAGACATAGATGGAGGCATATATAGAAGCTTTGTCGTGGTCCCTGTAGTATTTTCCTTTAAAAAAGCATAAATGTATCACGAAATATAAAAAACTATATAATCTTACTTATTTATCTAAAAGTAGATATTTGTCCTTGACGTTATCTTCTGATGGCAATTGCATCTTCTTGTGACTGCTGAGTTGCAATTAGTTGCTTGATATTGTGCAGTAATCAATGAAGACATGAAGGGGTTAGGAAATTAACTTCTCAAGAAGTGTGGAGGAGTACCCTTGGCTATCATCATGCTTGGTGGACTTCTAGCGCTGAACGAGTTAGGAAATGAACTTCTCAAGTAGATATTTGTCCTTGACATTCACTCGTTCATTCGTTCATTCACTCCCACGGCCTTGACTGTTCGTTCGCCCCGCGGCATTGATAGTTCGCTCATTCGTTTGCTCCACGACCTCGATCGTTCGCTCGCTCGCTCATTTGCTCGTTTGTTCGCTCGCTCGATCGTTCACTTCCCCAGTTCAATTTCCATCTTTAAACAATATTTTGTAACAGACCAATGGAATCAACTGCATTGGTCAACAAAAAAATAATTAAAAGAAAATAAAAAAATAAATTTAAAAATGACTAACAAAGAAAACAACAAAAAAAAAAAAATTTAAAAAAAGTGCAATGCTTGTTCTGCACTTAGTTCCGAGCAAGCCGTAACAAATTTTTGTTCCGAGCAAGAACAAAAATTAAAAAATATATATATGTACCCCTGCCGAGCGGGGGCAAAAAAAAAAGGACTAAGTGCCCGCTCGGCAGTATTAATGCCGAGCGGGCACTGTTCACGTCCCGCTCGGCATCCTTATTGCCGAGCGGGCTATGCGAGACCTGTTCAGCAATAAGACTGCTGAGCCAGCGGCCACTCGGCATTAAGACTAACGAGCAATCCTTTGGTAAATAAAAAAAACACACCAGAAATGGTAAATACTTTTTTTTTACACCGGTTTGGAAAAAAGCCCGCCGGGGAGCAACAGCAACTTGGGCAGAGCAATGGAGAAGCAAAAGGACAGGATCACGAGGAGGAGAAAGAAACAGGCGCTGCTGGAAGTAGTGAAGGCCGGCGGACGAGCAGCGAGTCGAAGGGATAAGGAGCAGTAGAGAAGGAGGGCGAAGATGGAGAAGAAGACGTTCAAGGGGCGGTTTCGAATGGAGAGGTGGAGCCCCCTTGGAACTTCAGGGTGACGGCATGCATGTTTCTCTGGTGATCATGATCAGGAATGGGCATTTTTGGATCCGTATATGTTTGGAAGAAAGAGGAAGAGGAAGAGCAGCAGCAGAAGGCGAATGTTGAGAAAGGGCAAGAGATCGAGGTGCAATGGCTGAGCAATTGTCTGAGAAACCAAGCAAGTGATTTTAAAACGAATTCCGACCCAAAAAAAAAAAAATTCTGACGAAGAATCTGTCTTTATATGCCAGACTAAAAGCAAAGGGGCAAAGATTAACCCAAACACGTTCGGACAAATCGGGAGTCTATGTAGGAAAAAGATAACCAAACACTTAATTGGCCAATTCACTCTTTTGGCCAGTGCACATTTGCATGCGCGACGCTTTAGTCCCACTAAGCCAAAGAACCCCATTTTGGGTGGCTGGTGATTACTGACCCACGTAAAAATTTTCCACAAGAAAAATTCCCGTCTCTAGAGACAGACAAATAACTGTTCATATCGGCAGAGTCGGAGGAGCTACTCCTTGCAAGCACCGTGAAGCCTCATTCCCCGAAGAAGACTCCAATCACCAGTACAGGCAGTCGCCCTCCAAACTGCACACACGAGAGCCGAAGATCACCCAGTCTTGAGATTCATCCAGCATGTCATGCAACAGACAAATGTAAGCCTACTAAAAGTTCCATTCCTCCACTCCATCTCTCTCGACCGAAATGGGAGTAGGAGAAAATGAAGGACGTGTCGGGATATGTTAAACGAAAAGACAAGACATCCTTACCGTTTCCGCATTCATCTGTAGCGACGCTCAGTAGTCATCCAAATTCATGCAAATGATGAACGCATGTATCGATTTCTCCGTCCCGTCAGCTTATCGAGATGACGAAAGTTGAGAGAAGGAGATGAGTTAGAGCAAACCTGAGGAGCTCCCTTCACTCCAATATAAAAGGGATCAAATTCAAGATAGCCTCATCTTCAAGTGCATGCAAACCCTTAGATACGATGATCGATAGAACCTCCCACAGAGACAGATTTGTCCCCATGTCTAAAGGGTATCCATAAACAGGCAGCAGCGTTTTACTCTTCATCTCACTTCAGCTGTGTTCTTTTTTCCTAAAAAAAGAACACAACTTCCATTCCATCAAATAAGGGTAAAAATTACAAGCAAAGAGAAAAGAAGACTCTGCTAAAGCTATATTTTTTTTATTCTAGATGGGAGATCATTAAAAAGAAAAGACATGAAGAACTCCATTACTGACTCTACTGGCCCACTTCAAACTCCGTCTTGAGTTGTTGCTTAGGACGGCATAGGCACAAGCACATGGCCAAAGCAATCTTCTGCACTGTTATTAGCATTTTCTTGGTGAAATTGGACTTCTGGAAATTCTCTTTAACAGCACGATCACAGGATAATATTATCGAACGCTATCGATAGATTTTCCTGCATTAGCAGAGCGAGCGAGTCTCGTGTACTGAACTTCTTGGTGATTATAGTTCCTTTGGGGTAGATTTCATTGCTTTTGGAGAGAATGAGAGTGAAAGAGAGACAAGGGGTTTTAAATTTTGAAGCGAGTGGCATCGTTTTCTCATGAAAGGCCACCTCCTCGTCTATGTTGGATTTTCTTTTGATAAAAATGACATTCGGGTAGGAATCATTTATTAAAAGGTTACGTTCGGGATTTTTGCTAGAATTTGTTGCCAAAAACACTTGAGTTGCCATTTTTACTCCGATGTGGCAATAAAGTGATCGTCCGAAAAGTTTTCATACTTAAGCAAGCGCTCGTAGCACTTATTGAATGAATTTTTTATGAATTGACCATGCAGCACGATTTTGAATTCTTTTTTTTTTTTTACGAATTTTTGTAAGTCCAAAAAGTTATGCATAATGGTGATTATCTTGTGCCCAGGGTCTTATGCATTTGATTGTAAGTTCAAAAACAGTTCAGACAGCACGCTTTTAAGACTATTTTAATTTCTTACATGTACTGATTGTCATATGCCCACAAAGTTTCTCTTAGTTTTTTTTTTTTTTTTTGTGAAACCATCCTGGGTCATTAATGACCATTAAGTTTTTAAATGGGCTGATTATAGCAGGTCCTAAATAGTTTATCTTGGGGGTTTTTACGTAAAACCACCCCGCGTCCGAATCTGGATCGCATAACCTTTTCCCATAAGTTTATTGTACGTCCACTGTTGATTATTGTATGTCCAGAAAGTCACCAACCGCGACTGATTATTATAAGTAGAGAAAAGCTATTCTCGACTTATAATAATCAGCTTGTATCACTGATTCACGATCAGCCGAGGGAGCTTTAGCTTTTATCGGCTTATAATAATCAGCCGGTGCCTGGTATTTCCACCACCATCAGCCAAGGGAAATTTAGCTTTTGTCTACTTATAATAATGAGCTTGTATCAAGGGTGGCAGATTTAGCCACGTAGAAACCTTTTTTTTTTTTAAGAGGATTCTGCTCAGGGTAAGACAGACTCATTATCCCATCGTGATTGCTCTCCCGTTCTCAACATTCGCTCTGCTGCTGCTCCTCGTCCTCTTCGTAAAAACAATGGCCATTCTTGATCATGATCAATGGAGAAACATGCACGCCATCCTCGCCTTCATCATTCCAGCTCTGCTTAACTTCCTTACGGTGAAGTATCAAGGGAGCTCCAGTTCTTCATTTGAAACCCACACTATCACCATCTTCTTCTCCATCTCTGCTCTCCTCTTCCATTGCTCCTTGTCCCTTCCGCTATCCGCTCATCTACCTGCCTTTCGTACTGCTCGCGGTGCCCGCATCCTTCGCTTCCTCGCCATCTTTTCCTTTTCCCTCTCCATTGCTTTGCTTACGTGGTTGTTGCTCCCGGGGCTCTCCTTCTTTCTCCTCTATCTTCCACCTTTGATACTGCTCTCTGTCTCGTTCAGAAACTCGTTTGTCTAGCAAAGCAAAAGATTCTGGTTTTCGTATTCAAACATTTGTTCCGTCATCGACTGCTTGGAGGAAGAGCGCCCCCGATTCTGCCACGTACTGTTGCCGATACGTGTTTTGCGTTAGTATTGTAGTAGCTGGGCTGCCAGAGTTCAAATTGGTTGTTGTTAGTAAACAAAGGAAAAGGCAAGCACGAGGAAACATATGAGACTATTTAGTTATGTTACATGTGTGCGATGTTTGCTTAGATTTGTATGCTAAGAAAGTCCCTGTGACGCTAAATAAGAATTTTACTTTGTGTCAAAATATCGAGCATCGGTTTGAGTTTGAGATTATCTGTCCCACTCAAAGAACGCGAGGCCATGAGCGCAAGATTATGTTTGTTTTCGGATAAGTACGTGACCATCTTATGCTCGCTTTGATATAGCATTATAACCGAAGCACTTTGAACGTCAAAGATGATCGAATTATGGATGACTGCGTAGCCACTTATATTGAGAAATAGGTATTTAGTACCATAGACAACACGGTGAGGACAATTGTAAGATAATAGTGCTGTCCTCGATGTTGACTCTTCGCCGCCTGGGTGAATGAGTTGAGACTTAATTTATGTCTCTAATCTGTTGTGGATTTGTTTCGTAATCGCCCCCATAGGCAAATGGTCAAGGCTCCATCCCTGGATATGATATGAACCCCGGTCGCGGATAATCCTGGTCAATTTGATTATGGAACCATAATTTTATGAGGCTTCGGAAAAGCTTGGGAAAGAAATGTTGTTTCGAGTGCTTGCAACATTAGGAAAATGATTATACGCAGGGGCGTTAGATGCCATGGTTGTTGGCAAGTAAGGCACGTAATCGAAAAGCCTAAAAAAAAGGCTAATTTTGTTTCGGGTCACTAGTCAATGACTGTGTTGGGTCTTTTCTTATGATGCTCGCCAGGTGGGGCAAAAATTTTCCCACGACAAAAGGTTATACATATTTATTAGGTCCAACCTATGACCACATCATTTCGACCAAATTGCCACTGAATTACAGCGAACACAAGTAGAGCGTGTGCGTGTGAACGAGCCAGGCGAGGCTGTGCCCCTGCCGATGAAAGTCACAGAAAATTGTGGAAAAAATTATAAAGTTATTGTAATTCTGTAAATTCAACCTCAAATCCTTTAATTGTATCAATTCAGTTTTAAATCTATTCACGTTTTTCCAATTGAATGTATCCGGTCAATTTTAACCGAAAATCACTGACGTGACATCGACCGGCCTACATGACTCAGCTGGTGGTTTTTTTTTTCTTTTATGACCGAGGTGTCCGGATCAGCTTGCGCGCACCTTGACTATTCCTCGGGGAGACTAGCACGACAACCACCAGCACGACAAACACTAGTCGCGACCCCACTTAAGTCACGAAGCACGAGTTGGGAGATTTGAACCGGGGACCTGATAAGGGATAGTTCATCTCTTAACCAACTCGACCATGCGTGGGTGGGTTGACTCGACTAGTGTTGATGTTGACAATATTTTATATTTCTTCAAATGTTTTATTAATTTCCTTTCTTTTCTTTCCCCATTCTTCATGGTTGACGGCGACAACCATGGCTAGCGACCAGCCAAAGGCAACTATCGACGAGGGTCCCCCCCCCCTCGTCGGAGGCTAGCGAGGGTCGGCCTCAACAACTTTGAGAGAGGGATTGGCCTCATCCTAGCGAGGTCGAGCTCTGCCAGAGGCCAACGAGGGTCTAAACCCTTGTTGGCTTCTGGCAAGGGCAACCCTTGCTAGATCTCAGGGGAGTAAGGGAAAAAAAGAATAAAATAAAAAATATCAAAATTTAAAAGCATTATTAATTTTATCCATTTTAGCGCTGATCAAGTCACATAATACGGCGGGCGTCCACATTAGTTATTTTTTGGACAAAATTAATCGAATGGACTTAATTGGCAAAGCGTGAATATATTTAAGACTCAATTGGTGAAATTAAAAATATTTAGGACTGTATTGGCAAAAGCGAAACAGATTTAAGATATTTTTAATAATTTTCTTGATGGAGGCTAGGGGTGTCAACAGGCTGGGTCAAGCGAGTCGAGGCCCGATGCGAGCCGGCCCAAACTAAACAGCACTTGACCCGACCCGACCCAACCCGAATCTTCTTCAGGTTGGGTCAGGTTCGCTTCTTATTTCTTATTTCTTTTTTTTTGAATTAAAATTACTTGACATGTCATCAAATGAAAGAATATAAAAAATAAATTAAAATAAAAAGAAAAGGCGGATGAAAAAAGAAGAGTCGGAACTGGGCCGGACCGACCCGACCCAAACTCCAAACAATACCAAGCGAGCCCAAAAGGCCCGAAAAATAGAGTGAACTGTCGGATCGGATCGGCCAGCTCGAGCTTTTTCGACACTACTAATGGAGGCTGGGTTGCCAAGGGCCGCCACTAGCCCTCACTGAAATTTTGTAGCCCTCGCCTAGAGCTAGAGCAAGGTCAATGTATGTTTCTCTCTCTCTCTCTCTCTCTCTGAGCACGCACACATCGAAGGCAAAGTCGACGACTGATGCGTGCTCAAGCACCGGCGAGATTGCTGAACAATCGCCGGTAGATGAGTGCCACTCTCGCCACTGCCTTCGTTGTGGTCTCGTTGGTTAAGCTCTCCTAATTTATTAGTACGTTTGGTTGCAATCATATCTAATACATTTACACTTATGGTATGGCATTCTCCAAATCGACCTTTTCTTTTATCTTTCCCTTTCTTAGGAGAACATCACTTGACTTCCGAAAAAAGGAGGGAAACAAGAGTGTGTAGACACTGAATTAAGAAGATTTTGACCCAAAAAAAATACACACTCCGAAGAAGGTGACTCGGCCACGTCATCGCCCTGTCGACTTCATCTCATCTCGACTATCATCATCATAGACAACAAGACCATGAGAGTGATGGATTGAATCGAATCAAATGATCACACATAAAATTAAGAAAAGAAGGATTGTTCGAAAATCGAATCAAATGATCACACAAAGAATCAAGAAAAATTGAATAAAGCACGAGATTATCCAGGTTCACCCCAGAATAGGGTTATGTCCTGTAAAAAAATCCCACTATAGTTTGGTTTACAACCGCACACAACTCGTTACAATGATCAGCAAAAAGCGAGCAAAAAAATATGCCTCGAACGGGCTCAAAACCTAAATATATCTGAAACCTCTTCAATCCCATAATATATGGGTCAACTTAAACAAAAGCTCAAATCTAATATTGTTTTGAGGGCGTTGACCCTGGACCCCTGCCCGCTCATTGGCAAGAGGGGCAACCGTATTTGCAGCTCTGCCCCTAAACCCCCACATTCTGTGCTCAGGGATCATATGTTGTTGGGCCATACTTTAATTTTCCTAAACTCACGCGAGCGTATTCGTTGTGAGAAATAAGGTCCTAAAAATATTCACCAACTCCAAGAAAGAGAGAGGCCACGAGAAGAGATTTTTCTTTGTGCGTCTGAGGGGCTGACCCCTGAGTTCCGAGTCCTATTGGATCGGTTCCTGCTCGCTCGCACAACCTCCTCATCATGCTGATTGCCCAGCTCCATTGAAGTTGGTGCATCGAGAATCTTGCTCTCCAAAATCTGGTAATTGGGTTTCTCACTGAGTTCTTGTTTTTTTTTTGGTCTTACCTTTTCTTTGATCATCGATAGTCAGTGCTACTGTAAAGCTTCTGTACCTCAAAATGTAGCCTTTGTTCTGTTAGAATATATTATAAAATATATTGATTGTGGGCTTTATTAATTATTATTGTAAATTAATTGATTTAATAAAGAAATATATATACAATTTCCTAATTCTAGTCAGATATGGGGCTGGATAGTGTGAGCCGAGATAAACATAATCTTTAATGAGAGGATAGGTTTCATTCTCTATAAATAGAGCTTAAATCCATCCTCTAAATCCTAATGTCTGCATAACCTCTCACAAGAAGTCGTCAAAATAATACGTGAGGGATTGTCTCATTGAAGCTGGCGATAAAAAGGGTTTATAGAGTAGAAGATCTTGAGCATTGGATCGTCGCAAGTTTCGCATCAAGAATGATGCATTCGAAACTAGGTGCGTCAATTCTTCTAATCTATGAATGTGTGATTCATATTTCAATACGTGAGATCTTGGGTCGCTGCATATGGATTATAATCGTAGTTTTCATGTGGTATCAGAGCCCACACGTTTTAGATATCGAATCACTTTTTGACTATTTTTCGAAATTTTTATTTTCGAATATTTTGGATTCAAGAAAGCTTTCAACTTTTTCCTCTGTAGCGATTTTTTCTTCTATTTCGTGCGGCTGTACTTATTCAGTACGAGTATTGTGCTTGTCAGAAAGAAAAGTAAAAAAGGAATCTTGATTTAGGCTTTCACCCATCTGTATGGCGTTGGGTCAATCAGTGTTCTAGAGAGTTCGATTTGTTTTGTTTTTTTTCTGCACAAAATTCTTGTCTTGCAGTGGGACTTGTAAAAAAAAAACTACATGAATAGAACAAGTCGTGCGAATATGGGGAACTCTATCTTGAACAAGTCGTATGCTCATGCTCTGCAAGGTGATATATTTATTTTACATGTTTGATACTTTTATGGATGGAAAATGCCTATGAAATTTTAAATACATGTATATTTTGAGATATTTTTGCGTATTTCCAAGTATTTCTCTATGATTTTATGAAATACAGGTGTTAGCTCACATGTAAGTACCACATACGGATATGTGGAGCATGATCTGTCAATACATGTATATGGTTTGTTATGTATTGCTGAGTGTATCAATGTAAATTAGCGGCATGTAATTTTACGGATGATTGCCCCTAATTTTTGAAATTATGTACATACGGTAAATGTGAAATATAAAGTTTATATCACAAATTCAGATAAATTCAATTTGGTTGTGACCGCCAAAGTGGCACACTTGATTGAGTTTAATAAAAAAAATATTTTATAAAGTATTGGGATGTCTCCTATTTTAATGCGTAGTTATACTCCCAAAGGAGGTAATTGCGTATTCTTGCATAGAGGGTTACAGGTACAGCATATGGTTGAGGATTTATTAGTCTAAGTATTGTCATACACCCAAATGTGATGATTAACGAAGGTTGAAATAAATTCTTATGGCCACTATAATGTATGGAGTATACAATTGCATATCATGTTTTTTGCCCAAAGGTGATTATACGATGATATATGCACCTCTCAAGGTGAAATTTCATATTTTGCTAATTGAAAACATTGATTATTTTTTCAGACACCGTTTTTGTGAACGACAACTCTATTAACATTGATAATTGAGATTCATACAGGTTCAATATTTTAGAATTAAATGAGGATTTTCTGTTTAAAAAGGATTAGCAAATATTTGAGAAAGACCTTGTAGTTCTAAGTTTTATTAGTGAGAACTTTCAAAAGCATTATGTGCTTATTGGGTAAAGAGCGATTGGATTCGCTTGTTTGATATAAAGCGATCTATTAAATAACACTTGAAAAGTGTTTTGCCAGTTAACTGCACTGTTAAATAAATGAAGGAAACCTTGGAGGCTTTGGAATTATGTCTCATATATTACTAAGAGTGTTACATATCTGCAATAACTCATCGACATCAGGTGTGATGGTTCTATTAAGATTAAATATTACGTCTTAAAGTTGGTGAAATTGCATACTGAGCGGTTCTGAAATCATACTCATAAACCACCGATCATACTGACCATTTGGGTCCATTGAAAGTATTTTTTGAGAAGGATGGTAACCGCTACTTTTTGTTATAAGAAGAACAATTACGTAAAGAAAGACTACAGTTAATACAAAAAATTTGGTTATCAAAATATGAGCATAAAGTAATGACTCTTTGGTATTGGTTTATGAATTTATTCTATCTAAAGTCTCATCTTGTTTGTGATAGCTAGATAGCGGTGCAGCATATTATGTTGCGTTTACCATATAGGAATTTATAAACTGAAAGATGCCTAATCAAAATGAATCAAGCTCACCATAAAAATAACTTTAAAGCTAATGTTGAATTAATGAGAATGTCATTCCAGATTTTGGTTTTAATGTGACAATAAGAAACATATTTTATATACTCTCATTAATGACGAAATTTATTTTTCGTATCAAGTTTGGACATGTGTAGTTACTATTTTGAGATTTCAAATAAAATAATTACTATTTCTTTTAATTAAAATAAAGTTGGGTACTACTCTATGTCTAATGAATTGTATAGATTATGATTATCTCTCAATGAATTATATGTCGCTTATACAGTTGAAACGTTATTTGTAAAAGATCTTTGCCTAAGGAACAGTCATGCGCATTATGGAATAAATTTCTTGGTCACATCAGTAAAGAAAGAGTGAAAAGACTGATAAAAGCAAGCATTCTGCTCACTCTTAAAAGTGATCTAAACACATGCGTAGATTGAAGTAGAGGTAAATGATGAAACTAGTCGATAGTTATGACTTATTAAAGATCATTTATACTGGTATAAGTGGATCCTATATGGCAATATTGTGTAGAGTTTTTTTATCACATTTAAATGATGATTTTTCTATAGATGTGTTCGTACTTGATTAAAAAAAGGTTTAATTTTCGTGACAAGTTCAACATTTTTCTGACTATAGTCAATAAACTTAAATATATATGTATCAGATTTGATCAAAGCGATGAATATCATGATTGACATAGAATGCCGGAGAGCTTAAAGAGCCATTTTATCGAATACTTAAAAATATACTAAGATAGTGACTTAATTTGCTATTCTTGATGTTCTTGAACAGAAAGGTGTGGTCGAAAGATAAAATCACACCATATGGATATGATGAAGAGTATGATTTATAAAACCAATTTATATGACTTTTGTGAGGTAAAACTTTGAAAATAAATCATCATGTTTCTATCAAAACTATTTCATTGACTTCTTTTGAGACATAATTGGACGTTAATCTAGTTTGAACCATATTTAAGGTTTGAGGTGTTCATGCAGAAATAAAGTTACATAATCAAACATTGGATAAGTTAGATTCTAAAACCACTCAGTTTTATTTCATACATTACCCAGTTCATTTAAAATGGTATTGATTTATCATCCAAAAAGATGAGCAAAAATTATGGAATTATAGATAGCTAAATTATCGAAGCTTGATATAGCCGAATAAGGGTAGTTGCTTACAGACTATTAAAGGTACTAGTGTGGTAGGGACCATTGTGTCGTTTTTCCTATCTATACAGATGATCATGGAGCATTTTAAGCTAAGGTTTGATTCTATTGGGGTTTAGGCTCTTGTTATTGAGACAATTCCTGATGAAGTTTATAGAATCCCACAAGCGCAGAATAAAGGTTAAAGTAGCTCCTCCTAATAGATCTATTAGGCAGAGATGATCAGTTATACCATCACATTAAATAATTTATCCAGAAGGGCATAACTGCAAAATCGAATATGAAATTGATCTAGTAATTTATACAGTTGTTATTTCTTGTTCATAATTAGAACTATGATTAGGTGCATAGTAAATAAGATACAGACTATGAAACATACGATGTTTGAAAGCTTATTAGCATGTCTCAAGGTCACAAGTCCATCTGCTGCAATTGGGTGTACAAAACTTAAAAAGACTCCAAATAAAAGTTTTTAAGTTTTTATATCTGATTATTTTTAATCAGTACTTTATTTAAGAAGTTTAAAGACAAACTAGTAGCCAAATTGTTTACTTGTAAAGAATAAGTAAACTTAAAATAATTTTTATTTAGTCACTCTTAAAGATTTTCTGAGTGATTAAGGTATTAATAGCTCATTATAATAAGGAGCTTTACCATACAGATATTGAAAATTTTTTTATTAAAGATCTTAATTTGGATTGGAGATCTTAATTTGAAAGTCTTTTTTATGTAACCCGAAGGTTTTGCAACAGATAATTCGGATAAACTTGTTCGTAAAGAAAAAGGAATCCCATATAATACCATGGAACAAAGTTTGAATATATTTATAGGTATTCTAGACTGAAAAGCCTGTTATATGGGTTTAAGTGAGTTTTTCGACAATTTTTGCTGGAAGTTTCATGGTATTGTTATTATATTCTGTTCTATCCTATCAAGACCAAATTAAATTGGTATATACTACAAAATCAGTAGGAGAAATTTTATTTTCCCGTGTCTTATAGACGATATATTACTTGAAAGTGGTTTTCTTGAATTACTGTATAAGATGAAGCAAATATTATCAAAGTATTTTGACGTAATTGATCTTAATAAGAAGTATTTTATCCTAGGCATTAAGATCTATATGGATCGTTCTCGCAACATATTGGGTTGATTATAGAGGAGATACATTGATTATATTCAGTATAAAGCGTTGCAAGTCAGGAATTACTCATGCCATTAAGAGCAATAGACTGAATTTGTCATAGTGTCTTCATAAAGTTATGAAGAAAACCTAAATAAAGAATGTATCATATCATGGTGCACTTAAAAGCATCGGTTTCGAGATATTTAAAAAGGACAAAAGACTACATGCTAATTTACAAACATATTCAAGATCTGTAGCTAGTAAGGCATTCAGATTCAGGCTTTGTTAACTGTCGGGATGATGTGAAGTTGACAATTTCAGACATTTAAATATCTAAAGAGAAGTGCAGTCTATAGAAAAACGTAAAAGGAAATATATGTAATCCTCGATCAAGAAAGCAAAGTTTGTAATATGTTTTTTAGTTGCTGCTCAGGTTATTTGGCTTCAGAATCTCATTAAAGAGTTGACCATATTTAATTTTGTGGATAGACCCATAAAGTTGTATTATGATTGTAACTCTGCAGTATTATTTATTAACAGCAGCAGAAGCCTCAGGGTTTAAATATATGTCAGTCTAGTTTTTGACCATAACGGTAACGATATGAGGGTGACACTACAGTAGAGCTCATTACATAGATGATAAGGGTACAGACTCATTAACTAAAGATCTTTGCCCATACACATTTAGATGACATATTGCAAGCATAAAAGCTTCATGGGATGCTAATATGACATGTTAATTGATGGGCTGAGTAAGCATCATGAGATGTTGTTGTTTAGTGAGAGCTGTTTTCGGCATTTGCTCTAATAAAGTTTACATTTATGTTTGTTACATTTTGTAACATTTAGGTATGGATCAACTTTATTGCATGCAATAAAACATTTATGATTACAATGATGTTGAATACATATCAGGTGAAAATCTCAAGGAATCGTGTGAACCTTGAGTGATGGCTGGGGCATTTATTTTTAGCCAAAAGCATATGTCTTGTTACTCGTAAAGTATAGTTAACTATAAAGGTAAGGCATATGTTGGTTCGTTGAAACCATAAAAATATTTTCTCATGACACATCCGGTTTCGTGACACATAAAGTGAGAGAATGGTGACTAACAAGGAGAATAACATATAAGGTGTCTTTGTTATTTGAGATGTTATCCAATTGCCATATTACCATATCAAATCCATATCGGTAAAGTTAAGAGTATTCGTGATCATGGATGGCTCTATGTCTTCTGATGCAGTTACTGGCATGGTTCGATACTTAACACTTTATGGGATCTGATTGACTGTTGAAAATTATCTCTAGACCAATATAAAGATGTGCATATATAGTACAATTTCAATTAATATAGCCCAAGTGGGAAAATGTTAGAATATATTATAAAATATATTGATTGTGGGCTTTATTAATTATTATTGTAAATTAATTGATTTAATAAAGAAATATATATACAGTTTCCTAATGCTAGTCAGATATGGGACTGGATAATGTGGTCCGAGATAAACATAATCTTCAATAAGGGGATAAGTTTCATTCTCTATAAATAGAACTCAAGTCCTTCCCCTAAACCTTAATGTCCGCATAACCTCACACAAGTAGTCGTCAGAAGGATACGTGAGGAGCCGTCTCATTGAAACTAGCGATAAATAAGATTTATAGAGGAGAATATCTTAAGCATTGAATCGTCGCAAGTTCCGCATCAAGAACGATGTATCCGAAACCAGGTGCGTCAATTCTTCTAATCTATGAATGTGTGATTCGTATTTCTATACGTGAGATCTTAGGTTACTGCATACGAATTATAATCGCAGCTTTCATGTAGTATCAGAGCCTATACGTTTTAGATATCGAAATACAATTTTCGCACGACCTCCTCATCATGCTGATTGCCCAGCTCCATTGAAGTTGGTGCATCGAGAATCTTGCTCATCTCCTAAATCTGGTAACCGGGTTTCTCACAGAGTTCTTGTTTTTTTTCTCGGGTATTACCTTTTCTTTGATCATCGATAGTCATAGTGCTACTGTAAAGCCTCTGTAGCTCAAAATGCAGCCTTTGTTCTGCGTAAGCTAGTTCAGGAATTGCCAATGCATCGCCATTAGAGTCTTCTCTGCTTGCTTTTTAAATATTTTTTCTTGAGGGTTCTCTATATTATTTAAGCAAATTAAGCTCCCTGTCTTGTCAATTCACACCCGTTTTAAGTCCTAATCAAGAACCTTGCAATCTAATCTTACTCGCTGGGGTAACTAGAATGGCTTGATCGGTGTACTTGACATCCCCCACTTGCTTCCACAATGAAAACAACACCAAGACTGCACTCAATGCTTACCCAATCAAGGTCACCAAGGCAACACCTGAAGAAAAAGAAAATTATCCTTTTTATTCAATGAATATTTTTTATGTATCTTTACAATACTAAATTCTATCACATATATATATATATATATAGGACAACAGACAACCCTAATTAGGAAATACATAATAGAAATGATTTTATACTTTGAAGAAATATATACAATAAAATTTTCTAACAAATAGGCTAAAATAGCTCACGACCCAATACCTAGATCATGAATATTTATCCAGTTCGCGATTCCACCATTCTCCACTGCGGCGGCCCACTTTGCGGCATGGCAATCGCCATCATCGGTGGTAGCTCGATTGTTTTATAACTGAAGATTTTACCATGTGGTTTGTGTGATTTCTCAAATTCGTTATTCTTTCTTTGTCCTATATTGATTCACCGTATTGGTTCTTCTAGAATGGTAGCTCAAATTTTTGAAGTGAGCGGGTTTTGGCATGAAGGGTCACTTACCGTTTGCGTTGGAATCGTTGTTTTTTTTTTTTAATGTAGGAATTAACATTTTATTACTAAAATTGAATTTTTGGCGGGAATTATCGTCGGAAGCATTAACTGATTATTTTTTCTGCAAATATGGCATTGAAGTAGTAACTCAGAAAGTTTTGACATTATTATGAGCGCTCAAGACATTTCTAGTGTCCTAACGAGGACTTCTCGACTTGGAATGAATCCCGGTGAATGGACAAAAGAACGATTTTCTTGAAGAAAACTTTATGTGAATTTACGTAAGTCCAAAAAGTCTACACGTTTGTGATTTTCTTGATCGACGCTTTTGTCTATCGAGCGTCCAATCAGCGTCCTAGAATTTTGCATCGAAAGCGTAGTACATGATTATTCCAAGTTCTCTGACTTAAGTCGGACTAATGCATCGTGCATAAAATTGTTTGGATAGTCGGATGGTCGGACTAATTACAAAGTGATTATCGATAATTACATGTATCTTATAGTTTTTGTACTAATAGCAAGGTTATTAAGTGACCGTTAGTTCAATTACCCTCTTTATATTATCACAAGGATTCCACACTAGCGACGACCGTTTAAATCATGACTGTCCAGTCCTTCCATAAGCACACGAGTCTGTCATCTTAATGGTGTGTAACAAACTCGGACAAGATAACAAATGCCCAAAAACGGGACATTCGTTCACGACACAGTTCGAACTCGATGTCCTTTCGTTTGAGGCATTGTGACAACTCTTTGACTATCGGGCTATTGCGCTCGGTGATGTCACCTGTGCGATTGAATGACATGTCCAAATATACGGGGTATTGTAGCCTACTTAAATTATTTCCATGGTATAAGCCCCTTCTGGATCAAACGGAACTTGGGATCGACATCAAAGTAAAGCAAGATTGGAACACGCGCGTTGCAATTAAGAAATGGTTAAGAAGAGTTGTCCCTCTCTTCTCTCTCTACTCAAAAGGGTCGAACCTGTCATTTGCTTCAGCGGCCACACAAAATGACGTGGACAATTTTTCATTTTAATATATTTCAAATGTCCAAAAAAATTATGGATAAGGTGATTGTTTTAGGCCCAAGGCCTTCTGCATTTCATCGTAAGTCATCTAAGGCTATTGACATGTTATAATAGTCCGTCGTTGTTATTAGCCCTTTTTTTTTTACTCGCAACGTAAGGCGCTCTTCACGGAAGTCTCAAGACACCGATGTAGAAGGAATCTGCCGGGGGATTATTGCTTACTAGACCTATAATAATCTTAGTCCGTGGAATACAAGACTGATTATGATAATAACTTGGTCCACTCTTTCTCAACATCAGCTCTTCTACTGCTCCTCTCTTTCACAACATTAGCTCTGCTGCTGCTCCTCGTCCTCTCCATCTTTCTCCACATTTGTACGAATCCCAAGATGACTATCATTGATCATGATCATGGTCATGGGAGGAACATGCATGCCGTTCATCATGCCAGCTCTGCTCAACTTCCTTACTGTGAAGTTCCAAGGCAACGAAGGTGTCTAATTCTTGATCTCAACATTTAACTGCTGAGATGAATTTCACTATATAAAGATATTTACAAAGTTACATGGGAGATGATTACAAAATTCAATCACTTGACTCTAGCATCTTCAAGAATCAATGCTTGTGATTTTGATTAAAATCTCTAGATTCTTCTCTCTTGATTGATAAATCAGTGTCTTTACTCCCCCTCAAAGTTGGAATGGGAGAATCCCAAATTCCCAATTTGCAACATAAGTTTCCAAATGTGCTCCTAGAGAGGGGTTTTGTGAAGATATCGGCAATTTGATGCACGGACGAAACATACTTAGTCACAAGTGCTCCAAGAGCCACTTTTTCTCGCACATAATGATAATCGAATTCGATATGTTTAGTTCTTGCATGAAATACCGAATTAATCGACATATAAAGTGCATTGATATTATCACAAAATAGGAGAGCAGTATCGGTGGATTTGACAAATGAATACCCAAATCTCTCAAAAGGAATGAATCTAAGTAATCTTTGCAGCTATCGACGTTATTGCATGATACTCTGCCTTGGCACTGGATCGAGCAACCATTCGTTGCTTCTTAGCACTCCATGATATATAGTTGCTACCTAAGAAAGTATGAAATCCAATAGTTGATCGTCGAGTCAAGGGGCAACCTGCCCAATCTACATCACAAAAAGCATACAGATCCAAAGTCGATGTGGACAAGATTTGCATTCCTCGATCTGTTGTGTCACTGATAAAATGCAAAATGCACTTCATAATTTAAAAATAGAAAGGCTATCTTGTCAATCAAATACTACAAACTTCAATAAATAAAAAAAAACTTGTCTTAATCAGAAACCTGCCATTCGTCGGTCTTCAAAATCTATCTGAAAAAAATCGTAGAATCTTATTGATGTTCAGAAGTAGTCTTCAGGACTCTCTGAATCTGAACAGATAAATTTGCATCGTGATAATGAGTTTCAATAAAGTACATCTAACACGTCATATAAGTCTTCACACAAATAATCCTTTAGATGCAATATGCTTCATGTGAACATTTTCAGAAACCACTCCATCTGAACGTCTTCAGAATCGACTCCATCTGAACGTATCCAGAAGCAAATATATAATTATTCCTCCTTGAGTCTAGATGTCAGACATGGATCAATATAAATTTATGTTCACTTGTTCAGTCTGCAATTAGAACATTATAAGCATTACATAGATTCTATCTGAATAAGAATAATTTTATCATAATCAAAATATTTAGAAATAATATTTTTCCAACACACTAAGGAAAAATAGAGAGAGGTTATAGCCCACTTGGACAGAGACCGCGCTAATCTAGGAAATTTAAAAAGCAAAAGTTGTGACGTCCTGGAAATTCAACCCTTGTAAGTGCCGGGAGTCGATTTAATGATATGAATGTATATTCATAGTCGACGCCATTTTGGACTATAAAGACTGAAAAGACGAAAATTTGGACGAATTCCGAACTTTAGATTATTTCGAATTGAGTTTCGAAATTAATCCGTGACGATTTTTAAATTGCCGTTTTTGCAAACGAGCTTAACCCTGATCGAGCTTGACCAGTGAAATTGCCGAAATTACCCTTCGATCAGTACACCAAAAATTTCGTTTCAGTCCCGGCGCGCCAAAATTACCATTTTGCCCCCCCAATTATTCATTCATATAAGACAAAAAAATTAAAATTTGGCCTCCAAAGTCAAGGTGGTGGGCCATTTCTCCCTCTGCCCAACGCACTGCTCTCTGCCGTTGCTTCCTTCTTCTTCTTTCTTCTTCTTCTTCTTCTATTCTTCCTCTTCTCTTCTCTTGGTTGACCGACGACTCCCACCCCCTTTGCCGACCGATTCCTCCTCCGTCCGTCGCCATTTTTCGCGACCACCACACCCCCACCGGCAGCCACCGTCCCCAGCCACTCGCCGCCGTCGCCTGGACCCCGGCCGAGCCGCCGTCGCCGCCGTTTCGCCGAAGGAAACTCACGGCCGGGCCTGCCCTGTTTTCGGGTCAGAGGACCCGAGAACTCCGCGGCCTCCTCCGGCCGCCACGGCCGCCACCGACGCCGACCACCACCACCCAGCTAACCCCCGACCTCCCCTCGACCGATCCCACCCCTCGTCGCCGACCGTCAGCCGCCGGAACCGCCGGAATCCGGCCCGAAAGTCTCGGTGCTCTGTTTTTGAACCCGGGTTGTTCCGGTCTTCGTTTCGGCTGCCACCGTCGCCGCCGTACCACACCGCCGCCGCCAGACGACTCCCCTGAGTCTCCTCTACCGCCACCCAGCTCAGCTCCGTCGGTCGCCGCGCATGGCCGCCGGAAACCGCCGCCGACCGAGAGCCCTGTTTCAGCTCAAAAACAGGACAGCCACTGATCGCGGCTGTCCGCCGTCGCCGGCCGCCTTCCGCCGCCGTCCACCTGTCCCGGCCGACTCCCACCGACCCCTAGGTGAGCCCCCGACCCTTGGCCGGCCTTGTCCCGGCCCGTGTCGCCGGAAAACGGCCAAAACAGTGAGGTTGCCGATTGAATATTCTGAGTTGTTTACTGTTGTAGGCCGCCGGCCGCCGCTCGCCGGAGCTCCGCCGCCGGCCACATGTTCCGGCGACCTCGCCGGACTCCTACGGGGTGTCGCCGAAGTTTGAGCTCGATTCGCCGCGCGATAAACCTTAGTTTTATCGCCGCCGCCGCCGCCGCCGCCGCCGCCGTCGCCGATCGAGCTAACTCAAATAGTGAGTTGACTCTAAACCTTGGTTAGGGCGCTAATTGCGCTTAGGATTAGTCTGATTTAATTATTTATTTATTTATGTATTTATTTATTTATTTATTTATTTTATAAAAAAAAATATTTCGATCGGGACCGGTTTAGATAGAAACCATGGTTAGGATACATGGTCGATCGATTATTTGTCTGTGGCTATTTGTGGTAATTTAGTAATTAATTGTTTGATTGAGTTACTCGCGAGTGAGTGACAGGTTAGAGACGAGCGAACGATTGATTGCTATAATTTGACTAAGAATTAAGATTTTTTTTTAATATGAATTGAGCTTGAAATTGCCGGGTTAAGTGGATTACTCGAGAGTGAGTGGATTGCTTGATTGGTTTGTTTGCTTGGCTGAAAAGTTCAATTGGGAATCTTGTGGGCCTTGGGGCCGAGTTAATTGTATTTCTTGTGGATTTTAGCGTTAATCCAAGATAATCAATGAATTGATTGCCGAGTGCAATTTGTGTGGTCATTAAAAGGGTCAATGACGCTACCTGGCAAGTTCGCTTTGTACCGTGGGTACTTGTACCGTACTGATTGTATGGAAATTTGCGACTTGTCAGAAGCACGATAATCCATGCCCCGTGTCAGTAGTACGATTTTAAGGGATTATCGGATGCCGGTCGCAGCTTGTGAAGGACCGAAGCTCCTTTTTAAGGAATGCCTACTCGCAGTGCCGTGCCGGGTGCACTGGATACACTGCTTGTAGTAGCCGTCGCTGAGAGGGTAAAGTGGACGTAGCCTGGTTTTGCCAGAAGAGTGCGGGATCGCACTATTGATGTATTTATCACGCCAGTCGCGTGGGTCATTGATTAATAATGAACTTGTGTATGCCTGAGTGGTTGTACTTCTGTTGGTGGTAGATTTGTCAGACTTGTTATGATTGATATATTTATATATATATATATATATATATATATATATCTGTTGTTATCTTGTGATCTTTTTGTGGCACTTAGGATGTTCTGGGCGAATCATTGTCCTAACCGAGATTAGGCTTGATTCACTGAGATTCATTTCTCACCCCGTCGCGGGACAATTGTTTTTCAGGTCCGAAGTAATGGAAAGACCGGTGCGGTTCGGCACCCCCACTGACTCATCACTTGATATCAGTCTCCATCCGGTACCAGATACGGACCAGATGTGGGAGCGTCACATCACGACGATATGGGTTGATGAAGGGATGCCACATCTGGTGGCACATCTCTTTAAAGCCTGGTATCTTCGTGATGGGATGGATCTCTTCGGTCCGCTTCGAGGATTTGAGGGGCCACCTCTACAGGGGATCCCTAATATCCCCGCTTGGGACCCGATGGATATTGATACACCTGATGGGGAAGTGATGGACCCCGCGCCTGATATGGAGCTCGATCTCGAGCCTGAGCAATCGGTAGCCCCCTCTGTGCGTTCTAGCCAGAGTTCTTGTGATGACCCAAATGACCCGACTCCCCCGTTTGATTATTACGACACGGATGTCGAGTCTTCCCAGTAGTGGGTTAGGGCCTTTTTGTAGTCAGGGAACTGTGGTTATTTTTGTGGGGGATACTGTTTTGGGATAGATGAGAGTTAACCTTACCTGACTCCTGTATCTTTTTGTGAGTCCTAGAGGGCCACCCCGAAGCATGGGGTTGTATTTATCAGTTGATGGCTCTGTAAGGTTATGAATCATCTATTCTCATCAGCCTTTTGTATTTTGAAATCTGGCTTTACTTTCTATCTATCCCATGTGATTTTATTGAATGGAAGATGGTACGTTCCTCTTGCGCAATATAAGTTTAGGTCGATAGCAATTGCCTGGGACGCTATCTATTATGACCTGGTGGCGATTTGGCAAGGGATGTCGCGGGCTCGAGAGTCGGGACGTGACAAAAGTCGTGACGCGACTCTGACTTTTGTGCTACATGTAAGAAAGACTCGATAGGCCCTCCATGACTTTACATATATAAATATCGATGGGTCGACACCAATCTATCACGTCTACTTTTCGGAAGTGCGTATACTTTTTGAACGTTTGTAAGTATTAATAATCAGTCTCCACGAAAGAAAGCTGGCAGGATCTACATATTTTTTGATTGGATGTTATCAAAATCCAATCGGACATTTTGAAAACGAAATGCGTTGGAACAGTCTTTCCTAACCAGTTCACAATAGATTCTCTTGCTCCCCATCGCTCTGTCGTCGCACCTTGATCTTTGCCTCTTTTTCAACATTCGCTCTGTCGTCGCTCCTGCTCTTCCTCTTCGTCTTTCTCTGAATATATACACAGACCCAAAAATGCCTATCCTCAGTAACGACCAAGAGGGCAACATGCTTGCCATACTTACCTTCGTCGTTCCAGCTCTGCTCAGCTTTATTACAATGGAGTATAAAGGAAGCTCCAATTCTCCATTTGAAACCCGCCCCATCACCATCGTCTCTATCTCTGCTCTCCTTCTCTACTGCTCCTTGTCCCTTCCACCCGTTGCTCGTCTACCGGCCTTTCATACTGTTTGCGGTGCCCGCATTTTTTTCCTTCCTCACGATCCTTTCCTTTTCCCTCTCCATTGCTTTGCCCACGTCTTTGTTGTTCATGGGCCTCCCCTTCCTTCTCCTCTTTCTGCCATTGCTGATACTGCTCGCTGCATGTCACTTCTGTGGCCTCGTTCAGAAACTCGTTCATCTGATAAAGAAAAAGATTCTAGTATTCCTTTTCAACCATTTGTTCCACCGTCGACTACAAGGAGGAAGAGCGCCACCGCTTCTGCCACGTACAATTGCTGATACGAATTTCATGTTGGAATTGTAGTACTCCCAAGAGTTCAACTAGTCATCCTTGATAGCATAGGAAGAAACAAAGGAAACAGAAGGAAGGGGGAAAAAAAGTACGAGTAACGCTACAAATATGAGATGTTTACTTAGATTGGTATTCTAAGACAGTCACATTATATTTGTGTCGCAGTGTATATCGATTTGAGTTTAAGGTTTCAAAATCAAATCTCTGCTAAACAAAGAATGTGATCGCTGATGGTGTTGAATGCGTCATAACTTGTGCTATTGGTAATTGATTGAGAAGAACCAAAGAAGATAAAAGCCAAAAGTTAGCTGATTGACAAAATTCCAAGCCAATAAATTGATAAAAATCAAGGAGTAAACCTTATTATACAAAGCTACTCATAGTTCATGTTTGTGTGAAATAGAAGAATCATTATCCACAGAGATATTAGACAAATCGATAAGCTTATAAGGCGACTTTCAGGTTTTTACACATGAAAACTTAAGGCCCGATTTTCAGTCCTTAAACCCAAAATTAGCCAAACCAAACACTCGCACAACTTCCACGGTCATAAGTAGCACAATATGCAGCAATCCTATTATACTATAGTGGTTAGAGTAGAGTAGAATTTTAAGCTGATCAAGTAAAACAGATGTGCAATAAGCCTGAAACTTAGTTGCACATCTGTTTTTTTCTTTCCTTTAACTTTCAGCTCAGAGGACAGATCCATCAATGCCAAGTTTCTCTGTCACATGCAGTGGAAGAAGGTTTATGCATCAGTAGTAACTACTAGCACATTGCCCAATCCAAGTAACAAGCCAGGGTAGGAAACGCATGTTATCAACTAGGGACCCAATTCAATGTCGAATGTCGAGGAAGGAAAAGAAAAACTCACTATGGGGAACATGAATCTCCAAATCCCACGGAATCAATAATATCAGACACAATTTGAATGGTGTAGGCTCAATCCTCGTGGGGGGATGTAAAGAGAAGCAAACCACTTCCTGTCAACTGACTGATGAAAGAACTGGAGATTTATTCACACTGATGGCTTCCTCTGTTTGAGAAGATACGTCTTTTGAAGGCTTACCCGCCAGTTGAATAGCCAAGTGGGAAGCAGTTAGACAACGTTCTGCAGATATCTAAGTACACGGTGATAGGGTTTGACCAGAAGAGTACTATCCTCGTTACAAAACTGATCTGTTAAATGTCCACACTTGGCACCATGGCACCGTCCAGATCCAATTCCTCAGGACTAACTCTCCTTCTCTTAGGAGTGAACTCTGCGGTTATTACTCTCCCTAGCAGCAAATGTCCCACAATACTGCGAAAGTATTCATTACAATGCTAAGGACAAAGAAACTTCACTATCCTAAATAGGAAAAGGAAGACCCATTTCATTAAGCTGTTTCAAATTAGCTCCACACGGACCAGTCTAAGATCAGGATATCACTAATCAATGCAAATTAAACTTACTCAAGGGATATCCAATTCTTCACTCTAAGCTTCAACCATAAATCAATAATACACTACTCAAACACATTACGTAATTATTCAGTAGTATCTCATTCAGTCACCCTTAAAAAGGTTCAACTTTTTACAAGGCTACAAAACGTTTTCAAGGGGGCACATGGCTTCTTTGGTTGCGCTCTTCTCCCTCTCTGAAGAAAGGAAAAGGAACAAAAAAAGGGCCTCAAACTAAGTTTCAATCATCGAATGGACAACTGAAAAGCGAAGGAGAGATGGTACTCAGCAGGTGATGAGGAAGCCAGAGTGCGAGCATCGGAGGAGGGAAGAGGGGGTGTTGTAGTCGAAGCGAGGGATGCTGATGACAGCTGAGTGCTGCTCCCATTGCGTCATCGTCGTCGTCGATTTCTTCTTCCATTTCTCTTTTCTCTCTGCTCTGAGTCGGTTCCCTAGTCCAATTCAAGCTGTTGCCCGTTGATGATCTGGTACGCCGCCTCCTTGGGGATCGATTCCTCCGGCATCATCTTGAACCCGGCTCAAGATCCATCCGACCATAACGATCAACTAACTGTTGACGACGAACAATTTAAAAGGTATGTATCGAAAGTTCGAGCTATGGGAGAACGGCCTATACCGAAGAATCGCATGCATCACCTGGGGAGGGAAGGAGGTCCGGATGCGACGCGAAGGTGGAGTGGATGGAGAATGTAGGATTAGAAGAGTGTTTTCTGAATTTTCATTGATTCTTTGATCTCATCATGCGATATGAATATATACAAGTATTAGTTGCCTAAAAATACAGAATTCTATTTTACCTAAAAAAATATACAAAAGGTACTAAATCATCTCATTAATTTTGAATCCCTGTGATCATGTCTATCCCTACAATCATGCCAACAGAGACGTCGGATTGGGAGGCTGTTTTGGAGAGAACCACGGTGGCGGAGATGACTCTGGGGCTACGTAAGAGAGACTCGAAAGTATATGAGGATTTACAATATCCAAATATTGCTGATGGATCGCCACCCGCCTATCATTTCTACTTTTGAGAAGAAATGTCATTTTTTACAGAAATTTGAACGGATCCGAAAAAATATTCATTCAAAAGACCCTTGAAGCATAGATTCACAAAGGAAAAAAAACATACGGACCTTCGGACAGGAACTCTTGGCTTTCCAATATTTAATATTGATGAACCTGAGCCACCACCCGTATACGGTCGACTCACCTAACACGATCCATGAACAACCACCGAGGAGGAACCTCAACTACCTATGCGCTTACTAACTCCTGTGCTTGGACTTACAATAATCGTCTCCTCGTAGGACGAGTACATTATAAATTGACTTTGCTCTCTTTCTCTCTGCTGTCGCCTCCCCTCCTCTTCCTCTATCTCAAAACTCTCTGCCGTTACTTTGCTGCTCTTCCTCTTCCTCTTCCTCCATATATCTTATACGAATCCGTAAATGCCTGTCATTGGTCATGACTCGTGATCAAAGGACGGACACGCACGCCATTACTCACCTTCGTCGTTCCAGCTCTACTCAACTTCATTACTGTGAAGTACCAAGGGAGGCCAAACTCTCCGTTTGAATCCCAACCCGTCACCGTCTTCGTCTCCATCTCTGCTCTCCTTCTCTATTGCTCCTTGTCCCTTCCGCCTGTTGCTCATTTACCAGCCTTTAATTCTGCTTTCGGTGCCCGCGTCTATCATTTCCTCGTGAGCCTGTCCTTTTCCCTCTCTTCAGCTTTCCTTACGCTGTAGTTGTTCCGATGCCTCTCCTTCTTTCTCCTCTCTCTGCCGTTGCTGATACTGCTCTCTATAGTTTACTCGTGCGGTCTCATTCAGAAACTCACACGTCTAGTAAGGCAAACGATTCTAGCATTCGTATTAGTCCATTTGCTTGGCCGTCAACTGCGGAAAGGAAGAGCGCCACCGCTTTTGCCACATACAACTGCCGATACATATCTCGTGTTGCAATTGTAGTACCTGCCAGAATTCAACGAGTCATTCTTAGAAGCACAAGAAGAAACCAAGGAAACAGCAAGCAGGAAAAAACATAAGTAGCATTACATGTATGGGATGTTTACTTGGATTTGTATAATAAAGAAAGTCGCTGTGACGATTAACAAAGAAATGTTATTAGTATTCAAAGTATTGTACATCGATTTGAGTTAACGATTTCAACATAAAACCTCTAGTAAGCAATTGCTGATGGTGTTTAATGTATTAGAATCTGTGCTATCGGTTATTGATTGGAAAAAACAGAGAAGAAGATTAAAGCCAAAAGTCAGCTGACTGAAAAATTCCGAGAAAATAAAAAATTGATGAAAATCAAGGAGTACACTTTTTTACACGAAGCTACTCATAGTTGGTGTTTGTATGAGATAGAAGAATCATTATCCATGAAGATATTAGTTGAGTCCCAATGCCCAAAATTACCTCCAACTTTAGTATTTGTGATAATCATATCCAAAACTTTTTTGCCTCATAAAAAACTTCACACTTTTACTTTTATCTCAATTCTACCAAAAAGTTTTACTTTTGTCATAATTTTAGCGGCCTAGTACCAAAAAAAATTTCAATTTTTACTTTTATCTCAGTTCTATCCAAAATTTTTACTTTTGTCCCAATTTAACCGGCCTAGTCCCAAAAATACCTCAACTTTTACTTTTGTTACAATTTTACCACCGTTAACCTTATGTCTATAATCATCATTAGTTAATCTTACGTGACATTATCATGTCATTAATGGATTACACCTCGACAAAGCTGACATGAAAAAATTTTAAAATTATCTTGTATCTTTTGTTACCCCTATATATTGCTGAAATACATATAATCACTAAAGACGGTGCATTTCATATTTTTTTCGGTACTTAACAGCCCAAAGGACGACTAGACATGAAGATATTCTGATGAACTTTTTAAAATCTTGTCGTCTTTGAAACTTAAATTTCGAAAAAGTCATTGCTAAATTTAGAAAAAAAAAATCGAGTCACGTAGGATTAACTAACAATGATTATGAATAAAATACTGACGGTGATAAAATTGGAATAAAAATAAAAGTTGAAGGTCTTTTTGGTACTAGGCTGGTAAAATTGGACAAAAGTAAAGTTTTGGATAGAATTGGGACATAATTAAAAGTTGATGATTTTTTTTAATACTAAGTCCGTAAAATTGAGACAAAAGTAAAAGTTTTGGGTTGAATTGGGACAAATGCTAAAATTATAGTTTTTTTTTTTTTTTGTATTAGGCCTATTAGATGAATACATAAGCTTACTAGGTGACTTCTGGTTTTTGCATGTGGAAACTTAAGCCTCGCTTTTCAATTCTTTAACCCCAAATTAGCCAAAACCAAACGCTCGCATAACTTCATATTAGATAAGTCGTCAAAATAACCCGCACCAGGCGGGCGGCCCAGCCTAAAAATTCACTTGATTTTCAAGACTTTTTTGGCCGGATTTGGTACTCGAGCCGAGCTGGCCCCTCGCCCGACCTTTTTTAACACTTATGTTTTCTTTTTAATTTAATTTTATTTTATTTTATAATCTTTCATTTGATGAGTTTGTTAATTAATTTTGATTCCAAAAAAAGAAAAAAAAATTGGGCCAAAATCTAGCTCAAACTCAGTACTGCTCAGGTCTCGGCCTTCGGGGTAGGCCGAGACCCGGCCCGACCCGTTGATATCAAGATATCAGTAATCAATGCAATTACACTTATTCAAAGGAGACCCGAGTCTTCATTCTAAGCTTCAAGCCATAAATCCACCATACACTTACTCAAACACATTATGCAATTAATCAGTAGCATCTCTTTCAGTCATCATGCTTAAAAGATTCAACTTTAAGAAGGCAACGAAACCTTCGAGGAGGGACATGGCTTCTTTGGTTGCGCTCTTCTCCCTCTCTGAAGAAAGGAAAGGGGAACAAAAAAGAAGGCGTTAACCTAAGTTTCAATCATCGAATTGGAAATTAAAAAGCGAAGAAGAGATGGGGTATACTGATGGTGCAGGTGATGAGGAAGCCCGAGTGCGAGCGTCGGAGGAGGGAAGAGGGGGCGTAGTAGTCGAAGCGAGGGATGATTGCTGATGACAACTCAGTGCTTGCTGCTCCCATGTCGACTTCTTCTTCTTCCATTTCTCTTTTCTCTCTGCTCTGAGAAGGTTCCATAGTCCAGTTCAAGGTGTTGCCCATTGACGATCTGGTACGCCGCCTCCTTGGGGGATCGATTCCTCCAAGCATCTTGAACCCGGATCAACAAGATCCATCCGATAATAAAGAACATGTGTTGACGGTGAACATTTAAAAGGAAAGCATCGAAAGTTGGAGCTATCGGACAACGGCCTAGACCGAAGAATCGCATGCATCACCTGGGAAGGTGGGAGATCCGGACATAGCTCGAGGCGAAGGTCTGAGTGGACGGAGACGTTTTGGACAGCACCATGACGGTGGAGATGACTCTGAGAGGTGCGTATACTTTTTGGACTCATAATATTAATAATCAGTTTTGACCAAAAAAAATTATTAATAGTCAGAGACGGATTGGCAGAATATACATGACTTTATGATTATGTATTCATCACACATTTTAATAACAACAATGCAGAACCATTTTCGATCCGATCCATCCATTTGACGCATCTACTCTCGATCCGATGCGGAGTTTATTAATAATACGTTTTTGGATCGATTGGACTAGCGAAAATCCACCCAAAAGTCAAACGATGATGCAACTAGAACCGACGTACCTTGTCAACAACATCGGATTAAGCTTAAATTGGGTCGGCTGAAGCGAAACGGCATTCTATCAATACTCCGGCCTATAACCATGAACCGCGATAAATTTTCGTGATTCATGGTCGTTAGATGGTTTTTTCATTATTTTAGTATTTTAGTATTTTATTTTATTTTAATGGAATTTTAATAATTTTGAGATGTAGATGTCATTAGGGTTGACATCATATATAAAATTGTTTTAGGATTTTTGGAAGATAGAATATACTTTTTAATATTGAATTTTGAGATTTCTATCTCAATCAGAATTTGCTTATTTATTCTTTGTTGAACGCTGCGTCGCGATCTGCTTCAATGTCGTCCTCGCTCTTATTGTGTTTCGCCAAAGCTAGCTTATGCAAAAAAGCGCCCTCCCTCCCTCCCAAACCACCGAAAAAAAACAAAACAAAAACCCCAAACCTATCAGCGAAATTGACAACAATACTTCATTTATTTCTGAATCAGACCTCGAAGCTTGAGTGTGGGCAAGCAAGGAAGCCACCAGAGGTTTAAACGGAAGTGGGTAGAGGAGGGACGAGTGCCCCAGGACCTTTGACGTTGAAGATGATGAATAGTGACTTCAAATTCTCCCTTTTGTGTCTTTTTAGTATTTTTCTGACGTGGCGCCCCTCCACGGCCTCTCCTCCCAAAACCCTAGTCCCCCCTCTCTTTAACTCTCGCCACCGTTGCAATTTTTGGGGGAGGGAGAGGATCTCCGTCCCTCCCTCCCTCCACCCCCTAAATCTTTTCTCTACTCAGTTTATCCAACCCGACCCCCATCAATCTCTCTCTCCTTCCATCCTCCTCTAGCTCGGCTACAAGTACTTCTTCCTGCCCCGGCACTTCTCTTAGACCGTCCTCACCTTTGTCACCATTGCTCCTTCATCGCTTCACAGAAGCTGCAAGAGCCAAGCACGTTCGTGAGGATAGCCGCTAGGTGTCAACCCTTCAATGCCCTCTGTTTTCACTCATCTCGATTGGTTTGGGATTGAAAGCTAGTTCTGGTTTATTTTTCTCTGTCGAGGAGATCTTTGGTGGTGGGAAGAAGATCGTTTATGCCGAAGCTTTCGTCTATCATCGGTTTTTTTTTTTTTTCCAGTTTGTCTTTCCTTTTCTCTCCCACATGTTTTAGGAGTTTGTCGGCATAAATAAGTTTCTGCAGCTATTTAATCCCCTTTATATCCCGATTTAGATTTAAATTTAGATCCAAATTTAAGAATTTTAATCTCCTGATCTATATTTTAAATATAAATTTAGGGGTTTCCTACAAGTACCTTACCTAAGTTATTTTAACGTACTATTGTTGATGTTCTTAATCAGCGTAAGTGATGAAGGCTTCAAATCTATACGCATACTACAAGCCATGGCATTTCGTGTGGAGTTCTCGATGTGTGCCCATCATGGACTTTGGTGATTAGTCACCGTAAGTTTATAATATCATATCTACTCTTAAAGAAGTAGAGTGTGCTTTTAAATGCAAAATTTAATTTTCTATTGTCTTTTGAAAGTTTGAAATTATTTTATGTAAATCTCTTGACTATCAATGAATATAATCTTTCTTTCGAAAAAAAAAAAGCGTTGTGTTGCGATTTGCTTGAATGTCATCCTATTTCTTATTGTGTTTCGCCAAAGCTAGCTTATGCAAAAAAGCGCCCCCCGCTCCAAAAAAAAAAAAAAAAACAAAGCAAAACAAAAACCCCAAACCTATCAACGAAAGTGACAACAATACTTCATTTCTTTTTGAATCGGACCTCTAAGCTTGAGTGTGGTCAAGCAAGGAAGCCACTAGAGGTTTAAATGGAAGTAGGTAGCAGAGGGACCAGTGCCCTAGGACCTTTGACGTTGAAGATGATGAATAGTGACTTCAATTCTCCCTTTTTTTCTTTTTAGTATTTTTCTGACGTGGCGCTTACTTGACGCCACCTTAGATTCACATTTTATTTTCAACTGATACTTTTGACTAGAACGTAAATGTGTCACAATGGCATAAGTTTAAAATTTTTAGTGTCACAATAAAAAGTTTAGATTAAATGTGTCATAACAAGTATATTTTGGAATTTTTGACGTCTCAAAAATAAAGTTTAGGTAAATGTATCATAATGAGCATAATTTAGAGTTTTGTGGTATTTAACCTAGTACTTATGCAGAATATGTTTAATCATCCTGATTTCTAATTAGGATAGGGCTAGATACGATAAAATAAGAAATATAAGGATTTGATCATATCATATCTGTCATTTGGTGAACTACAGATTTAAAGTCGGATATTTTTATATTCTATCGTGCCCATCATTTGGTAGAAAGTAAATAGTGATATAATGATTCTTGATTTGTCATAAAAAAAACCATCGAATTAGGCACAAAAACATCATTATCCTATTAGATTGTGTTTAGAATCCAAGGAACGATCACGAGCGTGGTGTAAAACCAAGCTCTTTAGACAATCTTCTCATCCAGATGCAGAATGAGTAAGTGCCTCGTACTCTGCCTCAATAGTAGATAAAGAAACTATGCTTTGTCTCTAGCTCATCTAACTCACAGTGTCGTCGATTAAGAGAATAACATAACCACTGGTCGAACTCCTGCTATCAATGTGACTTCCCTATTCAGCATCAACAGAACACTTCAGTTCTAACGCTTGTTGTCCCTTTGAGACTTTCATGCCTTCATAAGATAACTCAAAGTCATATGTAAGTACCTACTTTGTTGACATCCAATGCTCTTTACCGAAATTGAACATATATCTACTTAATACTCCCATTACTCGAGTACTATGACATACATCAAACTTACTACTGTGCTTGCATATAGAGCTGTTGCCATCTCTTTAACTTCTCCTTCAATTTTGAGACACTAAAGTGGGACCTATGTGCTTTCCTATCGCAGGAGAGTATAAACCACACCCCAACACTCTTCATCCTCTATGAAGAAAAGGAAAAGGAACAAAAGTGAAGGCCTTAACCTAAGTTTAATCATCGAATTGACAACTAGAAAAGCGAAGAAGTGACGCAAGGTAAGCGATAACAGAAAAATAATTCCTCAGAAGTTCTGAATCCAATTGATGATAATCTGAATATTACAAAGAAAGTACATCCATATATATAGATAATACTCCAAAACAAATGCCGATAACTAAAGATAACATTAACCGACTCAAATTCAATATAATCTAAAAGCAATCAAATCAAAATCTCAAAAATTACACCAAAATTTAAAACTACCAAAATAGAAAAACTACCAAAAAGTGGTCTAAACTACTCTGAAACGCTAAAATCCATCATATCTCACAGAAAAGCAGTGACTTTGAATCAGACGGCCGTTTCGCTTCAATCGATCAATTTTAAGCGCAATTCGAGATCATTTGACTCAAAATCAGAATTACCGGTAAAATCACGCACGAGCTTTTGGTTATCCAATTTGTCAAGATAATCGCATGCCAACTATTGTACATCATTATCCCCTTCTTCAGAAGATTGTCCTCGAGTTATTATCAGAATAAAGCGGAATGTCTGGAGAATGATACTCAGATAAGTCCGCCACGTTGAATGTTGAAGAAATATTAAGATCGCTAGGAAGATCAATAATGTAAGCATTGTCGTTAATCTTCTTGAGGATTCTGCAATGACCAATCTTTTTGTTCTTTAGCTTATTATACGTACCAATGGAAAATCGTTCCTTGCGTAGAAATACCATGACCTCATCGCCAACTTCAAAAGTTTCGGAACTACGTCGCTTATCAGCATGCTTCTTATACTTTGCATTGGATTCAGCAAGGTAGCGTGCAACATCAGCTTGAACCTCCAGAATTTTTGTCGCCAAATTTTCTCCCGCTACACTAAAACTTGGAATCTTGGGCAGAGGGACCAGATCAAGTGTATGTTGAGGCACTCGACCATAAATAACTTCAAATGGAGACTTTCCGGTGAACGATTAACTGTGTTGTTGAAAGCAAATTCTGCTGGAGCCAAATATCGACCCAACTATTTTAGTGTGTCACTACAAAGACAACGAATGATGTTCATCATTGTCCTATTAACCACTTCGGTCTGCCTCTCAATCTGAGGATAGAAAGAACTACTATATTACAAATTAGTGCCAAATAATTTCCACAGAGTCCTCTAGAAGTGATTGAGGAACTTAGTATCCCAATCAGAAGTAATCATCTTTAGAACACTGTGTAACCAAACTACTTCGCGAAAGAAAAGGCTAGCAACATGAGAAACATCAGATGTCTTCTTACAAGGTATAAAGTGCAATATTTTTGTAAATCTTTCCATTACCACAAAGATTGAATCCATACCTTGCTGAGTTCGCAGTAATCCTAGGACGAAATCCATGAATATATCCACCCAAGGGCTGATTGGGATTGGTAATGGCATATAAAGACCAATATTCTGCGAATACCCTTTTGCAACTTGACAAACAGGACATTTCTACTCAAATTGCCCAACATCCTACTTCATAGAAAAGAGAATCTAATTTGGATATTTTAGGTATAGAACGTATTGATTTGACCCCATAAGCGGGACCACCACATTGTGGCAAAAAAAAAGAGCATTCCTCCACCAAGGCGTTCGATTTATCACACCCCAGATGTCCTCCAAGGCTTCCTCCATGTAGTTCTCGAGTCAGCTTCTCTCGAAGAGAACTTCGCGAAATACACAACCTATTACCATAAAACAAGAATTTATCGCATATAATCATATCACCAGCAAAACCATCAGCTTCACACTTTGCCTAAGTATCTCGAAAGTCCTCATCGTCAAGATATAGGTCACATAAGGATTCAAAGCCCACTACTTCATTCTTCATAGTCACAAGTAAGGCAGCTCAGCGGCTTAGAGCATCCGCCACTTTATTCAGATGACCTGCCTTATGTCGAAGTACAAAATTAAATTGCTCCAAGAAAGAAACCCAGCGCTCATGTATATTATTCAAATGTTTCTGACCCTTGATGTATTTGAGTGCTTAGTAATCAGTATTGAGTATAAACTCACGCTCGTAGAGATAGGGCTGTCAATTCTTAATAGTTCGAACTGCAACATAAAATTCATGTTCATAAGTAGACCATTGTCGTCTAGCTTCATTTAATTTCTCACTGTAATAGGCAACCAATTTACCTTCATGAGAAAGCACTACGCCAAATCCTACTTCAGAAGCATCACAATCTAGCTCGAACAACTTATCAAAATTCGACAGAACAAGAAAAGGAACAGTAGATAATTTCTCTTTTATTAAGACAAAACTTGCCTCAGCCGCAACACAACCCATGAAAAATTCGCACTTCCCCGACAGTCTTGGGTAGGGTGATCGATTCACAGGATAGATGGTTTTATCCTAGAACCGAGAACCATCCGCTAGGAATCAATTCGCAAAATGCAAATCATAAACCAACCGCTTCTTCTATGAACCGTAAACCAATCGAAATATCGGTCCGGTTCGAGTTTCGGTTGGATTCCAGTTACGTTTCTACCAAGCAAAAAATGAAAAAAAAAATAGGCGAAGAAACAAATTTACCTTGTTCCATCGCAAGCAGCCATAGGATTATGCTCCAAAGAAGCATAATGACAAAATAAAAGAACGAAATAAAACAACACAGTAAAACATGGTGTGTATCACTTATAAAATAATGAGAATAAGACAATGGAACCCAACCATGGCAAGTGAGGAGAGCCAAAGGGGATATGTACAAGTTTCACCACATCATTTCTCAAATGAACCCTTCACTACTCCTAATGTATTAGAAATAGATTATGCCATGTTACAGATTGAAGCAGTCAGATGAAGCAACCAAATTAAGATGATTCACTTAACATTATCTCCCGAGCTACTCTTGACAGGTTTGAATGAACCAATATAAATATCCATTTATATAAGGGTGTCGGTTCATGGGCCGGTTGGATGGTTCGCATTCAAATCCATAAATCGGACCGATAAAACTGATTCTGAAAAATTAAAATCGAGAACCGAACCATACCCGCAAAAAATCATCCAAAATCAATCGGTTGGATACTGTCTAGTCCGATTTGGTTGGATCGTAGTTTTTCTTCTCGCCCTAGTCTTGGGTGTAGACCACTTTCAAATCGCAGCAACTTTCGCCTCATCAACTCGAAGGCCATCTGCATTTCCAAAAAATAACTATTCACTTGTCATAAAATTTCACTTAGGCAAGTTGATATAGAGTTGATTTTCTTCCAAAACTTGCAAAACATCTCGAAGGTAGTCAACATGCTACTGTTCATCTAGGCTATAAACAAGTACATCATCGAAATAAATCACCACGAATTTTTCCAAGAAAGTCTTAAGGACTTGCGTCATCAAGCACATAAAAGTGCTCGGAGCATTGGTAAGTTCAAAGGGTATGACTAACCACTCATAAAGTCCTTTGCTAGTTTTGAACGCCGTCTTCCATTCATCTCCAAGTCTCATACGAATCTGATGGTATCCACTCCGCAAATCGATCTTCGAAAAAATCTTTGATCCAGTCAATCTGTCAAGCATATCATCCAAAAGGGAAGTGATACTTCACAATAATTTTGTTGATTACTCGACTATCCACGCACATCCGCATACTCCCATCTTTCTTCGGTGTAAGTAAAATGGGAACAACACAAGGGCTCATGCTCTATCCTATAAATCCCTTCCGAAGAAGTTCTGTCAAGCATACTCACATCTTTCTTCAGTGGAAGACTAGCTCCTAGTAGGAATTCAATTTGATGTTAAATGTCTCACATCGATGGTAATCCACCCAGTAGATCCTCAGGAATAAGACTAGAAAATGCCTTCAATAGTTGTTAAAGTGCTTTTGGAATTTCGATGATTTTTTGCTTAGATCCACTATCCACAATTAAGTACATAATATTCTTCTTGCAGATATTAAGCAAAACTCCAGCCTTATCATTGTTCTGCTTTTTAAGTAGTTCGCGGAACACGCACAGCTTCACCTAAGGGATGAAGGGTGATTTTTGTCCTATTCCATAAAAACGAATAAAAATTCTCACCCTTTCGGTGAGTAACGTCGACATCATACTGTCATGGCCATCCCCGCAAGACGTGGAACGCATCCATTTCAACAACATCATAGATTATTGTATCATTGTACGTTTTTCCAATTGAAATAGGTAAACGACAAATCTGAGTTACCTTTAATTTCGGTCCCTTATAAATCCAGCCAATCGTATAGGGTGAAGTATGAGCTTCAGTCTTCAATTGGAGATGTTCGACAAGTGCTTGCGATACTATATTCTCGCAGCTTCCACTATCAATGATGATGTCGCAAATCTTTCCAGTGACAGTGCAACGAGTGCGAAAAAGATTATTCTGCTGCGAATCTTCTTTCCATGAGGCCAACGGTAGTTGTCCAATCACGCAATTAACATGCTCACCCTCCTCGTCGACTATGTCTTCTTTTTCCCTCAATCCTCTTCATAAAACTCATCGTCAGGTTCGACCAAATTCGCCATCTTCCGTCTCGGACAGTTACTCGAACGGTGCCCCAGGTTCATTACATTTAAAGCACTTTCCTAGATAGGGTTTGGCATAGAGATTCGAAGCAACATCATGAGCCTTTGTTGCTGGGGCCTCAGTACGCTTGGGCGCACCAATATTACTCCCCGAATTTCAATTTGCATTGTTGAATTGCCGGTTAGAAGACTCATCACCCTCCTACAATTTTCCTCGATCGAATTGTTCTCAAAGAGTATAATTCCCCGATCTGCTTGAATAATTGTTTCGCTCCAATTGCAATTCCACTTTTCTAGCCATCTCTTGCACATCCTCAACAAAATATAAGCAATGCAACGAAATACAATCTTGAATGTTTAAACAAGCAGCAGGGAGCGCTGAGCAATGGGGGGGATGAGGGACCGTTGATATACTTGGCGATTCGTTGCGCTTCTGATTCGGCAAGATTATTGCAGGCCAAAAGTCTAAGGAATTCCTCCGTGTAGGCTTGAGCCGTATGACTCCCCTGTTTGCAAGACTGAAATTGTTGGAACAAAACTTGTTCAAAATTAGGAGGTAGAAATCGGTCCTTCAGCAATTCTCTCATGCAATTCCAAGTTCGAATAGGAGCTTTTTCTTGTCAGCACCGAGAAAGTTGCGTCTATTCCCACCAGGCTAAGGCACCGCCCTTCAATTTATATGCCCACGAGCTTAACTTGACGATCATCTTCAATCTCCATGGCGTCGAAGAACTTCTCAACCTTCCATAGCCAATCCAGAAAATCTTCAATACCTAAATTACAATTGAAAGTAGGAAGTTCGACCTTTAGTTGACATTGCTCGGGCTCTCGTCGATATCCTCCTTGTCGACGACCTCCGCGAACAAGTTCGTCCAGGATGTCCCTATATTGACGAGTTTCCTCAGTAAGTCGCCTATTCTCCTCAACGAAATGGGTAAATTCCTCACGCGAAACAAGCTCATGGTTCTCAGCTGCGGAGGTGTTTCGAATCACATCATTAGTCATCGTCACAAGGAGATACCTCGCTCTGATACCAAATGATGCAGGGTAAACGACAACAGGAAAACAATTCCTCAGAAGTTCTGAATTCAATTGATGATAATCTGAATATTACAAGGAGAGGACGTCCATATATATAGATATAACTCCAAAAGGAATGTGGATAACTAAAGACAATATTAATCGACTCAAATCTAATCTAATAAAAAGGAATCAAATCAAAATCTCGAAAATTACGCTAAAATTCAAAACTACCAAAATAGAAAAACTGCTAAAAATTGGTCTAAACGACTCCGAAAATGCTAAAATTCATTGTATCTCATAGCAAATCAATGACTTTAAATCATACGGTCGTTTCACTTCAACCGACCAATTTTGAGTGCAATCCGAGATCGTTTGACCCAAGAACAGAATTACCAGTAAAGTCACACGGGCTTCTGGTGATCTAATTTGTCAAGATAATCGCATGTCAACTGTTCTACATCAAGAATATATGGTAAACTAATGGCGCATGTGATCAGGAAGCCAGAGTGCAAAGAGGGAGCGTTGCAGTCGAAGCGAGGGATGCTGATGACAACTGAGTGTTGCTCCCATGGCATCATCGCCGTCTTCTTCGCTTCTTCATTGTTGTCGTCCTCTTCCATTGTTCTTTTCTCTCTGCTCTGAGTCTATTCCAAGTCTTTCTCTGCCCTAACGAATGGCAAAACTTCGGAGGTTTTCATTTTCAATTGAAGTTCGACCGATCACCTATTTAGTTTTTCGAAAATAGAGAGAAAATGCATTTGTTAACGTAACTCGTATAACAAAAAGTTATTTGATTACGCAATTTATTTTCTACTCGTAAAGTATTTTTTTATTACAAAAAATAGTTTTGAAGCCGCTTGAAAAAATAAAAAAAATTCTACTGCTTTTCAAAAGTAAAAAAATATATATACTTTTGATCAAAAATTGATTTTTAGAGCAGAATTATTGTTATTCGCTTTCTTTCTTTTTAGCCGGTCCATTACTGCGAAGTTGCGCGTTCTTCCAATCCCCACATAGTGCGTTTTTTCCTATTTATTTATTTTTTACCCCCTCAAGAATTTTGAGTTAGCGTGAACTTTTTTGTATCTGTATGATCTTGATTTGTCCCTCGAATGAAAGACTTCGCTTTCGCTCTCGTTTTCGATGACTTCGCTTTCTCATTTGATGCTGTTTTGCTTTGTCTTCGCTCATTTCCATCCGAACGGGACGTGTTACTTTTCCTTTTCGGGAGCGCCAAAAGCTTGTCGTGCCACGGTGGCATTGCTCGACCAACAATGTCCTTCCATTCTGCCAATGCTGGAACAGCCGTTCGATTTTCCAAAGTTCGAAATCTCGAGAGCCCCACCATGATTGGCTGCATCGGCATAACACGTGCCATCTTCCTATGAAATATTTGCCTGGTGCACTTACGTTGGAGGACAATTCTTTAAATAGTTAAGCCAGCGATAAATCACATGTTCACAAAATTTAATTGATCGAATGCTAAAGATACTCAGACCGGTTTACAAAAAAAGGAATTTTATTTTGCCTCCCAAGTCCCACCCATAAGAAAGAAAGTCAAAGCCTATGAAGCCCGATTATTGGAATGAATGATTAATAGCAAAGCATTAAACATCAACTTGACTAGAAATTTGACATCTCTAACCTGTTATTGGTAAAATTTATAATGAATTTCTTCATATTTGTACTAATGGCAAGCAGTAAACAAAATTGATTCTCGCGAAATGTTGGAGACAACCATTAGCGACTGAAAAGGCAGCTTTAGTCCATCCGACTTCGTGAGGTCAGGACGCTACTTTCACAAATTTGCAGGAAGCTGCGGTCGGGCTGAAGATTAAGACAGATCCGTTATAAAATAACTTGCTCTGTTTCTCGAAATTGTTCTGCCGTAGCACCTCGATCTCTTGCTCTTCCTCAACATTTGCCTCTTGCTGCTGCTCCTTTTCCTCTTCCTCTTTCTCCTAACATATACGGATCCAAAAATGCCCATTCTTGGTCATGATCAACTGAGAAATATGCACGCCGTAGTTACCCTCCTCGTCCCTGCTCTGTTCAACTTGGTCACCGTGAAGTACCAAGGGAGCTCCGACTCTCCATTCGAAACCCGCCCCCTTACCATCTTCTTCTCCATCTTCGCCCTCCTTCTCTACTGCTCCTTATACCTTCGACTCGCTGCTCATCCAGCGCCCATCGCTACTGCCTGCGGCTCCTGCTTCGTTGGCGTCCTCATGATCCTGTCCTTTTGCCTCTCCATTGCTCTGCCCACGTCGCTGCTGTTGCCCGGCTCCTCCTCGCTCCTCCATCTGCCGTTGCTGATACTGCTCTCTGCAGATCACTTGTACGGTCTCGTCCAGAAGCTCGTTTGTTTGATGAAGCAAAAGATTCTAGCATACATTTTCAACCGCTTGTTCCGCCGTCGAGCTCTTGGGGGAACAGCGCCCTTGGTTCTCGCGTAAAAACTGTCGTGCCAGCAGTAGTTCAACCAGTCACTGTCAGTGGCCCAAGAAGAAACAGAGGCGACGGCAAGCAGGAGTTTACCTATGAAGACTTAAAGCCCCAAAAACCGCAATTTAATTTTCTGAAATACCTTAAGAAATGACATCGTTTTGAGCGTTATTGCATTATGTATCTCAGTGTTGGATGCAGAAACTCGTTAACAAGTAGACAACTTAACAGTGCTTAGTGAATTGAAAACCGAATTGATGTCTGCGCGCTGCGAGGCCATAAATTGTCCACCAGGCAAAATGTTATAGTCCTTGTTTTTGGATAAGTATTTGGTCATTTTATGCTCGCTTCGATATAGCATTACGATCAAAAAGGATAGTTGTAAGACGAACAACGATGTCGCTTTTTGAACGAGTAGAGATTTAATTTATGTCTCCCTAATCTTTTATCGGTTTATTTCGTTATGGCCTTCATCGGTAAATGGTCGAGACTCCACCCTATTGATATGGACTCCGATCACCGATAATCCCGGCCAATTTGATTACGAAACCCTAATTTTATGTGGCGTCAGAAAAGCCTGGGCATAAATATGTCGGTCCGAGGATTCGTAACATTGTGTCAAGGATGATGCGAATTGGCATTGGGTGTCCACTGGCCATGCTTGTTGACAAGTAAGGCACGCAATCGACTCTTGATAATGAAAAAACCTCAGAAAGTTCCAATTTTGTTTCAGGGTCATTGGTCAAAAAGGTCGTGTCTGTTCTTATGATGCTTTGCCAAGTGGGTCAAAAACTTTCCCACGACAAAGAGTCATGCATTTCCATTGTATTCATCCTATGAGTCTATGCCCAAATTCCTACTGGATTACGCGAACGCAAGTAGAGAGTGGTGAGCCACATGAGGTTGATTCCTTGCTGACGAAATTCAGAGAAAATTATCCAAAAAATTGTAAAGTTATTTTGCATTTTATCAATTCAGTCTTTTAGCTTTTTAAACGTATCAATTTAATCTTAAACTTATTCACGTTTTGTCGATTGAATACACCTCATCAATTTAGAAAAAAATCACCGACGTGAATGCCAATTTAGTTTGTATCGCGGACGTAGGTTGACATGAATAATTTTAAATAATATATTAATGTTTTTCTGACCTTTTTTTTTATAAATTAATTTTCTTTTCTTTTTTTCCTTCTTTCTTCGTGAGTGGTTGGTCCAAGCGGCCGGCCAGATTCAACTACCGCCGAAGGACAACCCTCGCTGGCCTCCGCCAGACCCCGACGGAGCAAGAAGGGAAAAAAACGAAGAAAAGAAACAAAGGTGACTACTCGACCACGTCATCATCTCTTGTACAATTACTGGGCTACGTCATCGCCCTATCCACTTCATATCGACCATCATCACCTCGCTCGCTCTAGTACATCGTCCTCCACTCCTGTCTGTTGTTTATCTCGTCGGAGACAAGAAGACGATGAGGGAGACTGCAAGGACAGATTTTTCTCTGCGGGCTTGAGAGGAAAAACCCGAATCCCGAGTCCCACTCGGCCGGCTCCTACTCGCTTGCGCAACCTCCTCATTTTGCTGATTGCGCAGGTCCATTGAAATCGGTTCTTCCAGAATCTTGCTCATCTCCAAAAATCTGGTAACTGGGTTTCTCGCAATGTTCTCCATTTTCACTTTTATTTATCTGGGGGGTCTATTATTTCTTTGATCACCGCTAGTCATAGTACTGTAGAGCCCATGTAGCTCAAAATGTAGCCTTTGTTCCGCATAAGCCAGTTCAACAATTGTCAATGCTTTGCCATTAGAGTCTTCTCTGCTTACCCCTTGGTTGTGTTTTCCTTGTGGGTTTCTTGCGGTATTTACGCCAGTTAATTTCTCTGTCTGGTAATTCCAAACCCATTTCAGGTCCTAACGGACAGCCTTTTATTCTAAGCTTACTCACTGGCGGCGGGTGTAGATGATTAGAATGGCTTGCTCAGTGTCCTTAACATCCCCCATTTGCCTCCACAATGCAAATAACGCCAAGACTACACTGAATGCTGGACCAATCAAGATCATCAAAACATCGAGGCGGGGAACATTTACCCAGTTTGCGATTCCACCCCTCTCTACTGCGGCGGCCGACTTTGCATCCGTGGATGGCACGGCAATTGCTGTCATCGGGGGCAGCTCGGTGGCTGCATTGGCTGCTGTGCTCACGCTGACGGATCCAGAGAGGAGGCGGCAGCTTCAGGCGGAGGAGGTGGGCGGTGGGGACAAGGATGTGGTTAGGGAGTACTTCAACAACTCAGGGTTTCAGAGATGGAAGAAGATTTACGGTGAGACAGATGATCTCAATAAAGTCCAGCGTGACATACGGCTTGGGCACTCCAAGACTGTGGAGAATGCGATGAAGATGCTGACTGATGAGGGGTCTCTTCAAGGGGTCACCATCTGTGATGCCGGGTGTGGCACAGGGTGCCTCGCTATTCCCCTGGCAAAGGAAGGCGCTGTTGTGTATGCCAGTGATATCTCCGCTGCTATGGTTTCTGAGGCCGAGAGACAGGTGAATTTTCAGTCAAATGCCTTTCTTAGAGCTATTGAAGGCACATATGTCCTGAATGATTGATTAATAATTCTATGCACATCCTTTGCCATTTATTCACTGCTTCTGTTAGAAAACTTCTAGATTTCCAATTGTGTACCGTGACATGTGCATGATCAGATGTTTCTATGGCAATACTTCAAAATTGGGCTGCTTTCAATTGACTTTACATTATCGATTACACGTCTCTTTTGTCTCCTCGCTATAAATGAAGCACTTGTTATTAACTTGGAATTGTTTCTTGGAAATCAGGCGAAAGAGCAGCTTCAAATAACCAAGGATGACCAATCACCTCCGCTGACTATGCCAAAATTCGAAGTGAGTGATTTAGAGAGCCTAAAAGGAAAGTATGACACGGTGATATGTTTGGATGTTCTCATACATTACCCGCAGAGTCAGGCGGATGGGATGATCGCCCACCTCGCTTCACTGGCAGAGAATCGGCTGATTCTGAGCTTTGCTCCGAAGACATTCTACTATGATCTGTTAAAGAGAGTTGGGGAGTTATTCCCAGGACCTTCCAAGGCAACAAGAGCTTATTTGCATGCCGAGGCAGATGTCGAGAGAGCATTACGGAAGGTTGGGTGGAAAATAAGGAAGAGAGGCCTAACCACCACTCAGTTTTACTTTGCAAGACTTGTCGAGGCTGTTCCTGCATGAAGGCGAGGGAGTGAGTGAGGTTAAGTTTTGTTTTTCTGCCTTGTTAATCAGGTTGTAGTGTTGGAAATCATAAGAAGGTGGAATATTGATCAGAACTTTTCCTGTAAATCAGTTAATCCAAATCAAACTCCTCAATTTAGAAATTCTTGTTACATTGACATTTTTTATGTGCTCACATGTCAAGTCCATTCACAAAAGTCTTGAAGAAGATTCACCCTCAGTTAACCCATCAGTCATCTAGAAACAGCTATAGGATTCTTTTCTTTTCTTTTTTCTCCTCAATAACAGCTATAGGAAAGTTCAGCCGATACTCCCTTGCCAAAAAAAAGTTTTGCAGATACTCTTTAGGAGAATTACTGAAACCATTAAGTGAACTTCAATAGAGTATTGAATCTTTCTGAATTGATCACCATTGGAATAAGTTCGGGACTTTTATCATGTTCTCCTCGTAATGGTAGTGCTTGATTTGGAAACTCCTGAGAGAAGCTATATCATTTAGCTTTCTGTTGAACGAAATTAGTTATGACAGGTCTTCCTGCTCGAGTCAGATGTGATGCGAAGTGAAGGCTGTTTTGGATTAGACTGAAGTGTTCTCAACTTTTCTTTACGGATGTCTTTTTCTTTTCTTTTCTTGTTTGTTTTCCTTTTTGGCTACCAATCAGCACAATACAGGTCGAGGTTCCCCTTTTCTAGTAATTAACTGTTCTGTATTACCATGCAAAACACTGAATTTTATTGGGACCAAGTGAGCATGTAGAAAGTCAGTTACGTAAATGCTGAAGGATGCTGCTATTTGCTGCTTCTTTCTAATCTGCTGTTCTGAGAGGTACAACATCAAGCTGTACTTTCTTGACAAAGCAGATGGAACTGCATGCCAAAGTCGAAAGCAAAGAAGAAGCAGACTTAAATGCAGAAGGACCCCGACCATATAACGAGAGAAAGGTGAGTTCAAAACTTTAGCAGTCAAAGAGTACCTTGATGTGATCACTCCATTTTTATTTTTATTTTTTTTGGTTGCAAGTCTCTTGGAATTTTTCGGGAGCAACCAAACTTATCAGGCAGGCTGTTGCATCCAATTTTGTCAAGGGTCAGTGTAGGGGTGGATACTTGATAAGGTTGCTCTATCATCCTGCATTAGTCTCTCTCTCAACAGTGGTCTCTAGTTGGTGCGCCGCCCCTCCCTCCTCTTGAAAGGCAAAGAACACTGAAAAGCAGGAAAAAGAGAGCAAAGTTTGTTCATAGCTGAAAATTTTATCATTTGGGTTGTGTGATTCTCAAATTTTGTAACTTCCTATGTTCTATACTGATTCTCCATGTTAGTTCTTCAAGAATGGTAGCTAAGCTCGTTGAGATGAGAGAATGGAACTCAAATGTTGGTGTGACTTTGCAACAAAGAAACTTGTTCTTCCCCTCTCTCTCTCCGTGCAATTCTTTTGTGTCTATCTGGTTTGTAAAAATTCTGTGATTTAAGAGTTGAGGTTTTCATCAAAAGCATTACTTGTCAACAACACTGTCGACGGTGCAAGTGCTATGCCTAACCGTTAGAATTCAACTAACCTCCCATTAGATCACGAGAGGCAATGCTCCTAAAATGCAACAGATTCCGAAATTTGATTGCCCTCCTTTGCTTGAAACCCGTTGGTTACAAAAGGGGAAGATTTTCTGTGTTTTAGCTTTGTGTTGCACCATCACTTTTCTCATAATCAAATTGTCAAGTTTCTTGGCGATCTTGTGGCTGCCAATCTTCCACCATAAAATGCTCCACAGTTGTTTCAGAGGTGCCAATAAGTATCTGGTTCTCTTCAAAGTCATTGTACTTCTCTCCATTGGGCAGCTTCCATTTGACATCTCAATCAACAGTCCTCCTCCTCCTCCTCCTTCTACTTCTTCTTCTTCTTCTTCTTTCTTCTTCTCATACCCTATTCTATATAGTTGTTGGCTGCAAGTATGACATAGATATTGTAATGCCACCAATGCTGTTAATCTGCAGAAACGTGGATTTAAAATCTGCTGCACGATGTTGTGCTGATGTACCGACCCAATACATCGATCGTTGTTGACTTCGTTGTTCGGTTTCTTATTTCTTCCTCTTGTGCTCAAAACCGTGCTCAGGTTGTCGCCTGTGTATATATGTAAACATGTACTTGCTAAGTGGAAAGTATTGTCTGTGGCGGCATCGTGTTTTCACGTGCATTTTCATTAAATGTGTTTCTTTTTTGCCTTGTATTCGTTTCTCGATTTGAAACTACCGAAATTCTATATTGGCATGTTCTATCCATGACGGAAGTACTAAGGACCAGTCCACATTACGTCCACATTGAAAGAGAAAAATAACAGGTTACTCGAATTCGCAGAGTAGGATTGTTAGTCCAATGGAGGCTGACATACGAAAAAAAATCAATGAATCTCTAATTCTAGGAGAGATTTAGGCATCCACAAGCTGTTTGGTATTCGAAGGCCTGCACGAAGATGACTCGTCAAAGTCCATCTTAGCCCAGAGATTGTATGCGGCCTGACTAGGATGAGCTGTGCTGAAGGAGAAATAATGCTGCCTGTTCCGGCATGGTATTTTGCCTTCAACGCAAACCCCATTATGCTCGAGCATGTTCTTCATGAAATTGAAGATCTGTAACTGCGTGAACCGGGAGCCGGTGCTCCAGCTCTTTCGTCATGTTCGCACGAGCAGGTCGTTGTCGTAGACCACGGAATCGCTTATGGGCTCATCGCACTTGCCTCGGTTCTTTTCCCTGTACCTGAAGAAACGCCGCCTCTGGCGTAAGCCCCAGCATCACAGCCATCCTTTCTCCTAATCTTGTGCAGCTCCCGCAACAGATGGACGGACAAGAAGTATGCTTACTAAGATTGACGATGAGGACTAGGATGATCCGATTTGAAGAGATTTGGCCAGATACATAGTTCATTCCAGTTGCGAATTGTGACGTTGCTCCGTCACATAAGGATGCGGCAGTGGCGGCCCGGGAAACTTCAGCTGCGCTGCTACTAAGATTTCGAACCTGAACGACAACAAGCGAAGGTGATTGAAACCACTTCAGCTGCGCTGTCCTTTCAGAAGCACCGCAGTAATTCGAGGAAATCCGGTGGAATCTTACCGTTGATTGTTTCGCAGAAAATGAATAAATTTGAAAAATGATTTCCTGAAATCTATCGCTTATATCACTTAAAATATAGCAGAGTTTGATCAAAAGCCTCAGGAACAGAAAATTTGTTAAGTTATTTCACGAGTTTGTTGACATTAGAATGCAAGACTCATGTTGCTTCAATGGAATTTCTATATAGCATAAATGATACGAAAATATACTAAAGTTCCGTTTGTTTCGCTGAAAATAAATTTTCCAAAAAATATTTTCTTAAAAATAATCATTTTTGTCCCGAAATAATTATCAACACGAAAAATATTTTCATTCATAATAATTTATATCTATATATTTACGATATATTATAGCTAATTATTTCCCTATTATGATGCTGATGCCGAGCCACTTCTTCTTCAAGTTGGTCTCTCTTCGAATCTGTAAACAATACTCACCAGAGCCTCAGGCATCATCCCTCTCTCTCTCTCTCTCTTTTCTCTCTCCCTCTGTAACGGCAAACTAACTGCAACAGTCGCCACTGCCCACGCGTTCATGACCATCTCCTTCTCGGATGCCTCTCATCCCATGGCGATCGGCGGCATTTCATCACCGGAGGCGCTGTCAGTCAGCGGCTGCTGCGCCGTTCCTCTCCCGCACTGACCGCGCGATCGACATGCTCGCCGACTACTCCCCGTCCGCCGCCTCCTCCGCCGCCTCCGCCGCCTTCTTCCCCCGTCGCCGCAACCTCCTCGTCTGCTTCCTCCTCCTCCTCTTCCTCTCGCTCTACTGGTTGATCCTGTACGGTGCCAAAGTCGAGAGCTCCCTCGAAACTAGCGGCTCCTCTCGGGTGAGTTTTGGTCCTGCTGTTCCTCGGCGAGTGTGCATTCGGTGTTTGGTTTGGCTCTGCGGAGCTTGTTGATTTGCCGAGTTTTCTGGTGGATTGGTGATTGTCGGCGTTGGATTCTGGCGCTCTGCAGCTTTGACGTTTCATTTTGTGATTGTGAATTGAAATGGTATGAATATCCATGAACTGATCGCGATGAACTTGACCAGCTTTCCCGATTAACGAAGCTTTATTTTATAAAAAGAGATTAACTCGATTGATCGCGGTTGGAATAGCTTTTAAGAGTTCAAGTGGAATGGCCAGCGCATAATGTAGAAGATGTTTTAGCAGCTCTTCTTTCTTATGGCGTCAATAAAGAATAAAGTGGCCTTAAATTCCACGAAGTTTAGCCGTATGTGATTTAGCAAATATCTGTACTAACTGTAGAAGACTGATGAAGTGACATCGGCTGCAAATTTAGTTGCTAATCTTTCTTGAACAGAAGTTCACCTAGAGATATTCAATTACGCTGCTATCTAGCTCCACACCAGCTGGACAGTGGTTCAGTTGATAATCTTGCTTGAAGCTGTCCTTCCTTTAGCTTCTCTTGTACAGCAAAATGATGCGGTTTAGTGTTGGTTTGGCGGCTAAATTTTTGAAGTGTTGCGCCATACTCTTTCGAGCTCCTCAATAGTCACCTCCACCACCTGTTGTCCCCAAACATCTGTAGACACATTTTGAGCACATCTTATTATCATGCGTTTCAGGGGCATGTTAAGTTCCCATAAGTTCCTCGCTATGCTGAAGGTGTTGATAAGCTTAATGTGAGAAATGCCAAAATGGAAGTACCTCTCGTGACAAAAGTTCAACAAGCACTGTTCCACATGAGCTTTCACCAAAAAATTAGTGCACTTTCCTTTTCTTCTTGTGTCTTATGACTAGTGCACTGATGGATTTAAATGTGCTTTACTCCTCGATAAAACTATTGTATTTAGTTTTCCGAGAAATACAGGCTCGAAAAAGTTTTAAAGGATGCTGCGATGGAAGACAGAACTGTTATCTTGACAACTCTAAATGAAGCATGGGCTGCTCCCAACTCAATCCTCGATCTCTTCCTCGAAAGCTTTAAAATAGGAGACGGAACTCGCAGGCTCTTAAGACATCTGGTGATTATAGCTTTGGACAAGAAGGCCTTTCTGCGGTGTGTTGCTGTGCATACTTACTGTGTTGCTCTAACCACTGAGGGAGTTGATTTTTCGTCAGAAGCATACTTCATGACTCCTGATTATTTGAAGATGATGTGGAGGAGGATTGATTTCCTGCGATCTATTCTTGAGATGGGCTACAATTTCATCTTCACGGTATGTGAGTATCCATCACTTTTCTGATATACATTTTACTTCAAGATATTTGATTCTTGATTGTGCAAATATTAATTACTGATTATTTTGGGCTAGTTTGTTGATGGATGAAAGAAACGAGAGATCACAATCGCCATGCATCAAGAAAAATAGTATTTGTGCTTGAGTTGTTAAGAAGCAATTTTACTTGTCTTGTAGTAGGTTATAGTATATATTCAGACATGAGAACTAGTTCACTTTTTGTTTGTATTATGCCTAATCCACGTGTAGACATGTCACTCCACTGATATACGGTCTACAACTCAAGATTCCATGCTCAACACAGCTCCTATCTAAGACGGTGGTGGATGCGCTGGGTATTAAATGAACTACTCTAGTATTGATATAAGGAGGCACGAATTCCTTCTGCCCCCTATCTTTGAACAAGTACCTGTCTCAATGTGCTGCTGTTGGTGAAGGTTATTAATAGGAAAAACCTGTGAGATATAGAGTTAGACTTAAAAGAACGTTTATTTGAAAATGTCCAGAAAAAACAATCTCAGATAGTTACATGATTGTATGGTGATATTAGTTAATTGCTGGTCTGAAGACTTTGACAGCCTTTATCATGTCTCCTCACATGTTCTAATTGTGCGGTATAGCGGTTTGAATTAGTCAAAAGCTAGGAGCACTCACGAAGTCTTCATTTTTTATGAAGTTGATAGTGATTCTGACTCTTAGGCCATTTTGATGCTATTAGCTAAGGATGAAAACTAGTTTCTGCTGGAAAGCATACATATGTAACTGAAAACTGGACAATCCTGGTTTTAGTTGTGAAAGTTAGTACCAAAGTTCTCTTGTTAGCGCAACCAGTTACTTTGCATCTCAAAACAAAGAAAAATAGTAATTATAGCAACAGTAGACTATGACAGATGATGGATACAATGGCAATACCCTTTCAACATATTAGTTTGTTATCCATTAGATTCTTCTGGGAGAAGTGAGTAGAAATTAAAGAAGTCCTTACAAGGCATGAAGAGAAGGAGTGGTGACAGCTGATATGCAAACTAGCTCCGGAAATAAAAGAGAACTCATTGTATATAAGAGGAACGATTTCTGTCAGTGTATATAAAGCTAAGCCACTAAGTTTAACGATGAACAGTTCATCTTTCATTAATTAACTCTAGAACTATACATTGCATTGGTATGTGATGCCAAAACTGGAAATGAACAATGCTTCCCTAAATCCAGCGACTTAGAAATTCACGCAAGGGATAAAAAAGGTGGTATAGATCTGTCCCAAAGTCTTGTAGTGGTTGTGCAAATTGCCCCCCACTTTCAGTCTGTCATTTCTTCAGATTTCTAGTTCAACCTTTCAGTTAGTGGACACCATTGTAGTTAATTCAAAACAAGAAATCGGTAATTGTTAATGACTTAATGATCATAAAGCCAGCAATTGCTGCAGTGTCCTTTCTAGAAGGCCAAATGGCAAGAAAATTAGTAGTGTGGTGGCAAGAAATAGAAGGCCCCGTGAGAATGAAGAAAGCTGCCCCTGTGCTTAGAGGGTGAAAGGCTCTCAAGACTTTCTTCTTGGCATTATAGTAGCTAATCAGTTGACACATGGTATTTTCTGGGGTTTTTTTTTATCTTTTTCCATGTAATTTAAGTTTGCCTATGGGTCGCACTCCTTGGTCTGTAGCTTGGTATACAAGTTTTAATTGTAACGCTGGAAATACGTTAGAATCTTGGGTGACTTGCTTCCCAATGCTGAATGATGAGCTTCATCAAATATATTTTAGCTGCTAATGGAGCATCTGCCCTTCAAAGAAGAAAAATCAAACCCATCGACAACAGGAGCACACTATTTACCTATAGCTGTCATTATCTGCTGCCTCAAGACAAAATTCAGTACATTATAATATTATATTCTTGTTTATGAAGCATGTTAAAGTCTGAAGAGGAGGAAAGGTCTATAGCTTGTGGGAAGATGCTAGTAACCCATTGCTAAAGATTCCCACTCATTTCTCTCTTTCCCCTCCCCCTCCACCCACCCAAATAAGAGGGAAAAAAAATAGCGGTGTGACTTCGTTCCCTCTATAACAATCTTTCCAAGCATTGATACCGTCTCGGTTGTTTTATATCCAGGATGCTGATATATTGTGGTTTAGGAACCCATATCCAAGATTCTTTGAGGATGCAGATTTCCAGATTGCATGCGATCATTACCTAGGCGACCCTTATGATATTCAGAACAGACCCAATGGAGGATTTAGCTTTGTGAAGTCCAATAACCGGACAATTCAGTTCTACAAGTTCTGGTACTCATCACAGGCAATGTACCCAGGCTACCATGACCAAGATGTCCTTAACTTCATCAAATTCGATCCTTTCATCACAGATATTGGATTGAAAATGAGATTCCTGGATACTATGTACTTTGGGGGGCTTTGTGAACCCAGCAAGGATCTAAATCAAGTGTGCACAATGCATGCAAATTGTTGTTTTGGACTGGACTCCAAGCTTAATGACCTTAGGATGATGCTTGAGGATTGGAAAGATTTTGTGTCCCTAACGCCAAGGTTAAAGAGGTCACTCAATTTGTACTGGAGAGTTCCGGACAAATGCAGGTAATTTGGGTTTTTTTGAATGTCTAGCAGTTTTTCTTGGTGGGTTAATTATTGTTATTATTATTATTTTATTTTTTATTTTTTTATTTTTTTGTGGTCATATCTTGGTTGGTTAATTCTCTCAGTCATGCTTTGCATATTTTTCCCAACCATTATTTTGACCTGTTTTTTTTCATTTCATCAGTCTCGAAGCACTCATTCAGTATGGCTCGCCAGCAAACAGTGACCGATGGCATGGTTCACCAGCGAACAATGTCCGATGACGAATGCTACTCTAGAATGGAGTTGTAAATACACTATCTTTTTTAAGCGAAGGTATGCAAGCCACATGTAGAGAAGGCAGAAATTCCTTGTGCACATTAGCACCTCTATACATAGTCCGACACACTGGATGCACTGACATAGTTTCTGTGATATTACTTTTAGTTGTATGTACGTTAGTAGAGGCATACGACTCATCGCTCGAGGCTCATGTTTTTTTTCACTTTAAATGTAATAAAAAGAAGGAAACTACATGTCTATCTCGAACTCACATTTGAAGGTCGGCAACTCATGTAAAACTGATCCTTCGATCTTTGGTAATGGGGGCTGTGTCATTCAAAGCATGGTAATGAATCCTCGTCCTCAAATGGGGGGACTTTCTAGCACTCTTTTGTGTTCTGCTCGTACCACATGCATGATTTTGTTCAGATCCTTTTAAGAAGCTCGGAGTATGCTGGCGTATGTGAAGATCAGTCCGGAACCATCATTGATGGAGTATATAAATCACTGACGACCTTTCAGTAAAGGTTAACTGGCCAGGTAGAGGAGTAAGAGTTCAGCTCTTTTGCCCAATATGTTCAGTAGTTTATTTTCTTTTCTTTCCGTCCATCTGTCCCTAACTTCTAGCATCTCCAATATGCCAACTTGACCAATTGATTCACGCAAAAGTTCGTCAGTTATGCCGCCCGTGGAAACCCCTCTCTCTCTCTCTCTCATGCACACGTGCGCTCACTCACCATGTTATTCTCTAAGCTGCAAAATCCCTCACTAGTTGATAAGGTCAATAACCGATGTAATGCTTTTGGAATGCTTTATATTGCTGATTGACCAGAACTTGGGAGCCTTAGAGATTAACTATGACTTAGGAAACTCTCTCTCAAATCAGTGCATTTTAAAGGGACTCTGCTGTCTGAATTGTTCCATTTTCACATGACCACTGAAGATCAACAATCAAGTATAAGCGGTTTCTGTGAACAAAACTAAGATGGAAAGAGTGTGGTGGAATTTGAATTAGGCTGCGATAAATGAGGGTACAGGGCCGGTCCTCACTTTTGTACAGAGGCTGGTCATCACTTGCCCTTTTATACATCCATCAATAAACAGATGCGGTCATAACCCATGCTCTACACAAGATTGATACTGAGGAAATGTCACGGAAGAGCTGAACTTGCGTCATCAACCCCGACTTGTGACATTGATCCTCCTCCATAGAGAAGACCGAAGCTCTTGGTCTGCTTCAGCTGGATTACTCTCCCTCAATTCACGCGGGCTTCCTGCTTCCCACGCCTCTATAAAGCATCATCATCATCAGAATCTAATTGCTTACGGCTTAGCAGAACACCTTGGTCCCAGATCTCGAGGTACCTGTTCATAAATAGTTGCATAGGAGAAGGAATAGGTTATCAGCCCAGCCATTTCAGCATACATAGCAAATTCATAGAAAAAACAAGTTGAGATCAGAGAGAACAAAATATTATTTGTACAATCAAAGCTGATCGACAGCAGAGTCGCTCTGACGGACACCAAAGATGATTCTATAAGTGATATGACATGCTTATTTGGATGAACCCCAGCACAGTTCTTGGGTAAACACGAATTGCACTCAGCCCAGCATAACAGCTGACAAGCTCATTTGATTGTCAAATGAGTGGTTGTGCCATGCATTATGCTGCAGGCCCTAGAAAACTACATGAACATCATACTATAATTTTAAATACAATATGGTACTTTTAGTGCTTCAATATTTCAACAGGGGGGCATCAAATTTGACTACTTGAATCCTGGGGGAGCACTACTAAGATCTTGATTTTCAACATTCCAGTTGTCCTGACACAAGCACGAAAAATTGCTTCACCCAACCCAGCTTGAAATATTTCAAATTTGGGTTGGGCTGACTCGGTTTTTCCAAACTGGAAAGAACTCCATAAACACCCGATCGTTTAGGAAGGTTATCAGGAGGGTTAGTGTTTTTTCCGGGTCCACTAAGGATATGGAGCAAACAAAAGTAAGTAAAATTTCTGAGAACGTTAGACAAAAGAAAAACTAAAATAGACATGCCGATTTGGACACTACGGGATATATTCCCGATGCACTTTACATATGTCGATGCATTTTATAATTCCCCCCCCCCCTCCCGCAAAAAGCTAGAGAATGATGACTATGTCGTCACTAGCATTTATGAGAAAATCCGATTCTACAAAAAACACCAAATACCTGTCTCCATTAACTTCAATGCAAAGGAAACGACCATGTCGCCATCCATCTTCAAACTGGCCGAACCAAACATCACCAGATTTTGTGTAGAAGCGCCCTTCACCATTGGCCTTTCCCTTCCAAAAGTTTGCAAACCATCGGTCGCCGGTGTGAAAATAAAACCACCCCTGCATGAGCATTTAAATGGTATAACTATGTTGCCTAATAAATAACTTAAATAGTCTAAATTGTATTGATAAGGAACTCAATTTACCTTGAAGCTAAAGAAAGAAAAGACTGAATACCGCAGAATTGATGAGACAAAGAAATAATTCTTACAGACTTCAGCAGACAAGACACGTGATTTCTCATAAAGGGTTTAAAATAAGCACATTGCTTGCATCTAGGAAGAATAAGGAACAATTCTGGAACATAACAAGCAGTAGAAAATTGTGGAACCATTGTTAAGTTATGTAAATTTAACTACCTAAATGAAAGCGTGAGTTGCGGCTTAATGCTCTATCATTCTCCTTTACACGTAAGCTATAAATTTGGCCTAAGACTGAAACATAGAAACGAATTTACGTGGGTAGACATATAAAGACAGAGATATTGGAAAACAAGATCCGTTGCTCTAATATCATGTAGAAGTTGCAACACCACAACCAACTTATCCAATAGCTTAAGTGGTTAGATGTAGGAGTGGCTTAATATTTAAATGCTGTTAAACAAGTCAACACAGATTCACCCTTGAACAGGAATATAACACTAGAAATTCTAAATTAGCAAAATAATTTAGGATAGAAATTTGGCAAACCTTTCCATGCATCACATCATCCCTCCAGGATCCCTGGAACACATCCCCATTGCTGAAGCAATACGTACCAGAACCTGACCTCTTACCATAGCGCCACATACCATCATATATGCTTCCATCATTGAGAACCAGACGGCCCTATACACATTAACCCATGCACCACAGTCATATGCTTTCTTCATGTATGACAATAAATACAGCAAAACCTTCTTAGGTGGAGTACCTTTCCTTCAGGAAGACCACCCTGGCATCGTCCTTGGTAGATTCCTCCTCTATATTTCATCTCCACATTAGGATTCCATGTTTTTGGAGAATATCGCTCAGCTTCCTGCAGCAGAACTAGAACCTTGAATGGAAACCACCATGGTCTTTGTAACCAGGTACCAGTTCTTGTTAAGAAATACAGGGTGCAATTACGTTGAATTGTGTCCTCTTATTACGGATGGTAGTATATTACTATGTGTGGAAAGTAGAGAAGATAACGTACTAATTCTTATTGATAAACTCAATATATATACAAAATAAACCCTACATAACCAAAAAAGCATTATATCCTTTTTATATCTCTAACACTCCCCTCAAGCTGGAGCATAAATATCAATCATGCCCAGCTTGTTACAAATATATCTCATCCTCCCATTACCTAAAGGTTTAGTAAAAATATCTGCAAGTTGTTCACCAGTCCTAACATAAGTAGGAAGAATCATTCCACTCTGGAACTTCTCTCGAATAAAGTGGCAGTCGACCTCGATGTGTTTTGTTTTTTCATGAAACACAGGATTAGAAGCTATATGTATTGCTACCTTGTTATCACACCATAAAATCATAGGAGCCAAAGTTTTAAAGCTTAATTCAGTCAGAAGCTGCTGAATCCACATTAATTCACATGTCACTTGTGCCATAGCTCTATATTCTGACTCGGTGCTGGAACGGGCAACAACACTCTGTTTCTTGCTCTTCCACGACACTAGATTTCCTCCGACTAAAGTACAATAGCCAGTAGTTGATCTTCTATCATCTGGAGACCCTGCCCAATCTGCATTAGAGAATCCTTCGACTTTACTGTGACCATGATTTTGATAAACAATTCCTTTCCCTGGAGCCTTCTTCAAGTATCTCAAAATTCGAATAATTGCATCCCAGTGAGATGTACGAGGGGAAGACGGAAACTGACTTACCACACTAACTGGAAAGGCAATATCTGGTCGAGTAACCGTCAGATAATTTAATTTACCTACCAGTCTTCTATACCTCTCAAGATTATCTAAAATTTCTCCTGCATCAGCTACCAATTTAACTCCTTGTTCCATAGGTGAATCAAGAGGCCTTGATCCCAACATACCTGTCTCAGTGAGTAAATCCAGGACATCCTTCCGTTGTGAAAATACAATACCTTTCTTTGACTATGCCATCTCAATTTACAGGAAATAGTTCAACTTTCCTAAGTCCTTGGTCTGAAATTGTTGCTTGAGGTAAATTTTTAATTCATCTATACCAGTCGAGTCATCTCCTGTAATGATAATATCATCAACATATGCAATCAAGAAAATCTTGCCTCTTCCCGAATGTTTATAAAAGCAAGAATGACCACTTTCGCATCCAGACAATCCAAATGAAAGTAAAACTTCAGAAAATCTTCCAAACCATACTCGTGGAGACTGCTTCAAGCCATACAATGATTTTTTAACTTACAAACCAATCCACCAGACTCCCCCTGAGCAACAAATCCGGGAGGTTGCTCTACATATACCTCCTCATCAAGAGTACCATGCAAGAAAGCATTCTTTACATCAAGCTGAAACAAAGACCAGTTATATGTGGCAGCAAGAGAGATCAAAATACGTACAGATGTGAGTTTAGCAACGGGAGAAAAAGTATCCAGATAATCAACGCCATAAACCTGGGCACATCCTTTAGCAACAAGTCTTGCTTTCAGGCGAGCAAGAGAACCATCGGGATTAACCTTCACAGTATACACCCAACGACAACCAATAGCTGTTTTGCCTGATGGAAGAGGCACCAAGTCCCAAGTTTCATTAACCTCTAATGCCTCCAATTCTTCTTCCATAGCTGACCTCCAACCAGGGCTTTGTAATGCCTCAGCTACAATCTTGGGGACAGGATATTGATCATCAGTGGATAGACAGGATCGAAAAGAGGAAGAGACAGAAGTGTATGAGACAAAGTTTGCAATTGAGTGTTGAGTGCAAACACGTGTACCTTTACGGTGAACAATAGGAAGATCAAGATCAGATATTACCTGAGGATTAACTAAAGGTAGATCTGGAGATGAAGATGACGTAGTAGTGACGAGAGCATTGGGGGGATCAGTGGCTGCTCGAGGACGCCATGTATAAACCTTGAGAGGAGGAGATTCTCATGTAGACACTGGTGAAACAATTGAAGTAGGTGACTGAATAATAGTCACACATAAATCTTCATCCATCTCAGAAACAGTGAGTGGAACTTCATGATAAGAAGTAGAATCAAAGAACGAAGCATCAGCAGTTATAAAGTATTTCCTCAATGTTGGGGAATAGCAACGATAGCCTTTTTTAGTACGAAAATAGCCCAAAAACATACATTTAATGGATCGAGGATCAAGTTTTGATATCCCAGGTCGATGATCACGAACAAAGCAGACACAACCAAAGGTACGGGGTGGTAAGGCAAACAAAGGCTGATTGGGAAACAAAGTGGAAAAAGGAATACTTCCTCGTAAAATAGAAGAAGGCATACGATTAATAAGATAACATGCAGTAAGAACAGCATCAGCCCAAAAGGTTTTAGGAACCTTCATCTCAAATAACATGGACTTGATGACTTCTAATAAATGTTTATTCTTTCTTTCAGCTACACCATTTTGTTGAGGTGTATAAGAACAAGAAGATTCATGAATCATACCATGTTGAGTCATAAAGTCAGAAAAGAGTGCAGAAAAGTACTCTTTAGCGTTATCAGAACGCAAAATTTTGACATGCACACCAAACTGCGTATAAATTTCAGAAATGAAGCCTCCAAATATAGAAAATAATTCCGAACGATTTTTCATTAAATATAACCAAGTAACTCGAGAATAATCATCAACGAAAGTAACAAAGTATCTAAAACCCAAATTAGAAACCAAATGACAATGACCCCATATATCTGAATGAACTAATGAAAAAGGAGACTCTGCTCTTTTATTGACTCGAGGCGAGTAACTGGCACGATGCAATTTGCCAAGTTGGCATGATTCACACTCTAAAGTAGAAAGAGACTGAAAACTAGAATCCAATTTCTGAAGACTCCGTAGCGACGGGTGTCCAAGACGACAATGAATCCGATGTAGAGTGGTAATACTAGGGCAAGCAATGGAAGGAGCATCTTCAAGCACATATAGCCCCCCCGTCTCTCGTCCTCTACCAATCGTCTTCTTCGTAGCCAGATCCTAAAAAATACATGAATCGGTGTAAAAAGTCACGGAACACTGAAAGTATTTGGTCAATTTACTAACAGACATGAGATTGAAAGGAAATTTTGGAATATAAAGTACTGAGGATAATGACAAAGGAGTTGGATGAACTGTACCAACTCCCTGAACTTGAGAAAATGAGCCATTAGCTAAATTAACAGTGGGCGATGAAGAAGTGAGAGGAAAATATGCCTGAAAGACCTAACATATGATCGGATGCCCCTGAATCAATGACCCAAGGATGAGAATTAGCTAAAATGCATGCAGTAGCATTACCTGTATAGACTAGAGTAGCAGTGGAAGGAGGAGGATGTGAAACTAGAGACTGGTTGTAACATGCAAATTCGTCATCAGACATAACCACTACATTGCCCTGGGAAGATTGTGGTAGGGACAAAGAATCAATGCCAGATGCAGCATTGGCAAACTGCTGTTGTTGTCCTGGTCTACCATGTAGTTTGCAACAAAATTTTTGAATATGACCAGGCCTTCCACAATAATGACAAGTTCGTATAGCCCCAGAACTCTCAGTAGAGGTTTGACACTGTCCATAAAGCTGTCTTTGTGCGTGGCCTCTTCCTGTTCCCGTGCTTCTGCCACCACGGCCACCGCGACCACTATATCCTCGAGTTCCTTCATCACCCCTACCTCCACCAGCTCTAGATTGAGAGACAAGAGCTGAACTATCAACAACAGATGTGGTGCTTTGAGAAGAACCACGAATTGCTCGAAGAACTCGGGCATATGTATCCCGAAGTGATCCAATAGTCTCTCCTCCAAGAATCTGAGACTTGACAACATCATATGCTGAACCAAGACCTCCTAGAAAATTCATCACAGCCAATTGCTCTCTTTGAAGTCGCATTTGTTCAGCATCAGAAGAAATAGGAAGAAGAGCATTCAAATCTTCATACATACGATTAAAATCAGCAAAATATTGATCAATGGAACGCCCCTTGCTCTCACAACGATGAAACTCCTGGGATAGCTCATATATTCTAGAAATATTGTTCTAGCCAGAATACAATACATCCAAATACTCCCACAATTCTTTGACGGCATCAATATGAGTTACCAAATCTACGATACTACTCTCCATTGAGTTCAAAAGCTGACCCATAAGACGTGCATCAATAACATCCCAATTTACATCATCAGCAGGTTTAGTTCCAGTCAAATGAATGTGTTGATTTCTACCCGTCAAAACAAACTTAACAATCTTCTTCCATTGTTGAAAATTAGACATACCCTCAAGTTTCTTATCAGTAATTCGAGAAGGCGAAGACGAAATTACCTCAGTCGTCACATTGTTACACTTCTCACTCTTCTCAAGATCAATCATTATAACTGATAATCACTTTAGATCAACTCAATAATTTAATGCATCACAAGATCAACAAAGCTCCACCAAAATGCTACAGCCACGAAATACCCCCAAATATCACACTCAGGACATCAAATTCAGCCAAGGCCAACACAATAAAATTCGATTCCTCTTCTAATACCATACCCGACATCAGCATTCACCACAACCAGAACCAAGTAAACTCAGTAACACCAATTTCACTCATCAAACAAAATCCTCATATCCAGCGACCACCCATTCACTCCAACGAGAAGATCTCACCTCAATCAACGACGCGCTTCAACCACCAGCGACCAAGAGGCCGCGCCGTTAACCACAACCACCAAGAGGGTCACGCCTTCAACCAACAGCGACCAAGAAGGTCACGCCATCAACTACGACCACCAGGGAGAGGTCGCGTCGGAGCTGCGACCACCAGGGTGTGGTCGAGGTCGCGTCGGAGCTGCGACCACCAGGGTGTGGTCGAGGTCGCGTCGGAGCTGCGACTACCAGAGAAGAGTCGCGCTGCGACTACCAGGAGTGGGTCCCGTCGGACTTGCGATTGCGATCGCCAGGGTTGGGTCGTGCGTGATCTATGACGGCGACGATGACAGATGGAGATGAAGGAAAGCAGAAGAGATAGACGATATAGGTCGATGCTCTGATACTATGTGGACAGTAGAGAAGAGAACGTACTAATTCTTATTGATAAACTCAATATATATACAAAATAAGCCCTACATAACCAAAAGACCATTATACCCTTTTTATATCTCTAACACTATGGAAGGATAATAATAAAACTTGTTCTTAAAGAAAATATTCCGGTTACATAATACAAACTGCGAGGAAATCAAAAAAAAAAAAACTGCGAGGAAATCAACTGTAGCAAAATGGGACAATGATACAGGAAAACTGGAATTGCTGGAAGCTTCTCCAGCAAGGACAACAAGGCTTTAAAATTAGATGACACAATCTGTCTTGTTCCCTATGATCCATCACACACCTTAAAGGTCTGCATTACTAATCTATGACAGAAATAGATGGTGAAAAAAAATAAGTTCACAAGCATAGACGTTAACATCATTACAAAACATAAACAACACTTCAACAACAGGAGAAAAAGAAAAGCAATCATAAGATAATATGATCTCACAAAACTAAAAAAGGTTTCATAGTCATTGCTATTTAGAAAAATAAAAGCAATAATAAGATAACATGATCTCACAAAACTAAGAAAGGTCTGATACTCATTGCTATTCAGATAAGATCAAAACTCATATTGAAATAAGTTTCTGTTCATCTTCAATACCAAATCCAGGCAAGCCAATTTCAGTTTAATTAGATTATCACAGTATCAAAAATTTAGAAAACAACAATATGTGGAAGCAAGAGGTATTTATTCAGAAATTTTCAAAAAAAAATAAAAAGAAATATTTCATATCTTCCACTTAGTTACTTCTCTTGATCACTCTTCAAGATCAAGAAAATAGAAATGTTGTTCTGGCTGGATGCAAAGATGCTTCTCGTTCCAACTTTAAGGCAAAATTGAAAAACAAAACGCTGCTCAAAACAATTTCTAGTATGATTAGAAGTGAAAAGATTACCAACATCGACGCAGCACGAGCAGAAAGATTTCCTTGTTTCTGGTGAACATCTGGACGTTTTCCCTGTATCAAAGTTGATGCAGCATCATAGAAATCCTTCACTGCTCCAAACCCTACATCGGTCAACCCGCTCCAAGAAGACACGCTTGAATCATCAACTGATTGGGCTTCGGCAACATTCTCAATTTCCTGAATTTCATTTTGCGCTGAATTTGCAATATTCTGACTGTCTTTCACCTCATTTGAAGGCTTTACACCCACTGGACGCTGGAAGACGCTCATGGTATTAAGCATTGAACTAGAAGAGTCATGTGCCCTTTCTCTTGCCCACTCCCGTGCCACCTCATATCCAGGTGTGATGTTCCAAGAGCTAAGTGGCTCTCTTTGAAAGGATGGACTACCTAAACAGTGCATTTTTAAAGCAGTTTAGTTAAGAAAATTCACATATTAGAGACTGACAAGCAAGTCAAGGAATAGCATGCACCACATTCAGATTTTGCATGTTAAAATTATTTCCTTCTTACCAGTGAATAAAGAAAAGAAAGGATATGATACAATAATACTTTTATATTTTACCTTCAGGAAGTTGATCATCCAAAATTTGCGACTCTGCCTTACTCTCTAATAACCGAAACTCACCTCGCTCATATCTTCTGCATTGAGTCCATCAAAAGAAGGGATATAAAATTCATGATTTTATAGCTAGACAACTAAAGCAGACGTGTTTGACCAAAAATAAATAAATAAATATATCAGCTGACGCGACGAAAAAGCTCTCAAACCTGGATGAATGGATTTCATTGTTTTCTATTTTGGCCGATGATTCAGGCTCTCCAGAATCAAACACAGATCCTTGTCCTCTACCATTTAAAGCCACACCACTTTGCACTTCCTCCAAGTCTAGCACATTTATCACTTGAGAAGGATCTGCAGTTTCGAATGAACTTTTCCCCTGACTTCTGTTCAATTGTGGTTGTTGCTTTCCGAAAAGATTGAAGACAAAAGGAAAACTTTGAGCTAGTCTGGACAATATGCTGCTCTTCTGAGGATTCCGATCTCCATGACTGATTAGATGGTACAAAAGTCAAAAACTCAAAAATAAGAGACATAATTTTGGCAACAACTCCTTAAGTGGTTATACCAAAGTTTCTGCTGATAGAGATGCTAGCAGTAGAAAAAAGGAAGTTAAAACCACTCCTCATTCCGATCCAAGGACAGAAAAAACTCTACTTGACTCACTAACAAGAGCAGAAATATGAAAGGAGAAAAAAAAAAAAAGGTCCCAATAAGAGCCTTATTCCCGTCCAAAATGAGCAGAAGTGGTGACTACCGAGTCAAAATGCCTAACAATGCCAAAATGAATATCACAGATTCTACACACAGAACAGAGCTAAGAATGTTCATTGAATTCTAAAGCCTCTAAAGATGGAGCAGTGTCATTAATCAAGAGCTTTATTTGCCTTAAACTATTCCAATGAAGGCAAGTTGACGGTCCTTTTTCAATAAGGTGGAACCCAGTTCAAATTAGATAGGACACCTACTGCATATGCAATATAATGAGCTTTTGATATTCCATTAGGACTCTTACCCTACAGTAACAACAGTTGTTACCAGCACATTCGTCTCCAAAGTAGGCTCCTGAACCATGGAAAGAATAACTTTCTTTTGGTATCCTGTAACTTGACGAAAAGTTTCCAGAAAGGCTTTTCGATTGAGTTGGTTGCCATCTGAACTGGTTAGGATGCATATGACTATCCCATTAAAATCCTGTAACCAAATAACAGCGGATAGCAGATAATTAAAGCAGTATGTGAGAAAAGAAGACATTTAAATTCATCACAAAATACTACTTCATTATTGCTATTTTTCCATAGAGGGAATGGGAAGGGCTTGGGACACTAATATGGCCATTGTTACTTGGTCATAAAATTAGTATTCTGTTAGGTGGCATCCAATTTAAGAGCTGCCCGCTGCACTTGAAACGCCAAGTTCTGATTTAAATTTCATTCCTATTAAGTAAATGAACGTCATCATTACCCCAACGCCAGGACTAAGAAATGGACAGTCATATATCGCTTGCAAAATTGAGGTTTTGATGTTGTAACCACTACCAAATCCAATCTTTCCTTCGTTGCATCTTTCCAGGGCCTGACAGAGGTGCAAATCCATATCAATGAAAAGAGAAAAGATTAAATAAAATAAAAGGTTTGCAATGTAGAGCAAATAATAATTTCTTATATCATGTCCTACAGAGAGCATACAAATTGCAGATAGTAGTGAGACACAAAGAGAAAGCAAAACAGGAATCATCAGAATCAGATATGAACAGAAGCATGTATTGGAACTCACTTCCATGACCTCAGTAATATTCAGGTCTTTCATACTGCTCTGCATCAAGTCTAAATGTTTCTTGTGGACATCCTGAAAATACCAGGTGGTGGAAAATGAAACGCAAAATCACCCATTCCAGTGAGAGACAACGAACCAGAAAGAGAAACTTACAGATGTAAGAATAGAGATAGCATTTATAGCCAAGAGAACAGCATTATTTGACGTTCTCACAGCATCATCAAGTGTAACCAAATCTTTTTGAAGCAGCAGGTCGGTGTCAATATCTGCAAGATTACATTCCATAAGTGGGAACCTTTTGAGCTAAAGTGGTGACTATTAGTAACAACAAGAGGAAATGTAAAATAAGAAAGTTTCAATCGATGAGATCTGCAGGTTATGAAGTTGAAGTTGTCTGGATTTAAATGGGTTCACTACAAGACATCAATTTAAATTTCTTAGCGAAGCTGTAAATGATAGATGGTTAGTTTCTCCCATTGTACACCATTTACATTTAGATTGAGCAAAATGAGTCAAAGTAGCTTAGTATAGCTTTAAACATAAGTTAAAGACAAACTGATATTGGAAATAACATAATTGCTTCTTCGACCGAACGCTGTCTTAAGTCCTCTGCTTTCTTATATTAATGACCGAGGAATAATAGTGTGATTTGTTCTAGAAAACTCCTCAATAATCCCAAACCACTTTAACTCGGGACTATTCCAGCCGAAATTCAGAAGCAATTATCAATTAGACAACTGGCAGTCGAAGTAACTATAGACAAGTAAATCCTATTTTATCACAATCTCTAAGAATGTTATCCCTAAAAGGACAGAAGAGATTACTCACTTATGCAAAAAGTTGTATGCTCTTTAAGTTTGTCAACTAAATCTTTGACCTGCAGAATAATTTCGTAGATAAAAGTGTTAAAACACCAACTATGAACACATAAAAGGAAAAAGAACAAAAAAAAAACAAAAACAAATCTGTCATTTTCAAGATTAGCAATAAAACCCCTATAGATCCATCAAATCTATACCCATCATTGTTCCTCTCCATAACATTCTTTAATCTTTTCTAATTCATGTTTTTGGTATACCGAGCATGATATGTACAAAACAAATGTTACCTCATCTTGCCGCCTTCTTCCTTCAAAGCTGAAAGGTTTCAGAAAAACAGCAACTGCAAACCCATTTGCAGATTTGACTTGTCTCAGAACATCCAAGGCTATAGTATGATCCGAGCCATATCCTGCACTAGCAACCTACCAAGAGAAGGAAGAAAAGAAGGAACATCAGCAGCAGTACAAAAAATATAAGGAAAAGCATTAACACAATCATTATATAATATTTTCTTGCTGAAAAGAAGGATGTAAGGTAGACTTAAAATATGGTAAGCACATTTCAAAGGCGTGTCCCGTTAAAATATTATAAGCAACTTAAATTCTAATATGATGGCATACCCTATGTGCACTTTACAATGAGAACTGTTCTATACTCATGCATTCGTCTCCAATGATTAATCTAGATGCAATCTGTAATTCATCAAAGATTTAGATTTCAGAGCACATATATAGCAAAAGAGAGTCTCAATATTTGGATGCAGGGTATGTAGAATAAGAATTGGTCATGGACCAAGTCTTGAAGACAAAGGGTCTAATATACCACAAAGTATGTCTCCAGGTGAATTCTTTCATAAGATAAAATCTTGACACGACACAATAAAATGTGCAGCTGTAGTCATGGAAACTCATAGAAAATAAACCATTATAACCTTCAAAGTGCATAGAAGGTATGCCGTCATATTCATTATATAGAAAGCACAGCAGTATGATACCAGGATCCTCACAAAGAAAGAGTTCTAACTTATAGTTGAGGAATGTACAAACAAGAATTATAGCCTTCGGAGAAGACTGCATGATAGCTGGAGCTTCCACAAGACTGGGAGAAGTATCTGCAACAAAAAAAAAAAACCAGGGATTTGATGATATAATCAGCAGAAAGGAAATGTTTATGCAAATACTTCCCCGAATATGCCCCAAAGATGATTCAATATAAACTGCCACATTGAAAATGAGAGAGTACCATCGCAAAGTATCATTATCAGACTTGAATTTTTCCCATAGCACTGCTGTGAAGCTAAAGCTCGTTCACTTGTTTTTTGCACTCTATACTTATAGCACAATATGCAACCTACATCTAAATCCATAACCCAGCAAAACCTAAATTTTGAGGGAACCAGATAAAAGTCATCATCTAAATAAATTTGCAAAGTTACTGATCAGAAATCTGTTACTTCTATAGAAGAATGAGGATTCACTTGGAGGCCGATTCCCTTAATCTTCATGGGGCTAGAAACTAAAATGAGATATTAGCCTTTGATGTCTCTATAATGCTTTCTCCGATTTCCTCATTTAGAAGCTAAATCCCTTAAATTTCATGGGTATAGATATCACACAGAAAGGCTTTTTAACATAATGGTGTCTTTGCTATACTTAAAAAATTGCATAAACAGAAGCAGAGAGATCCTTCCAGAAAAACGTAGAGGATTTCCAAAATTTGGAAACTCAAATCACTCTTCCTTCAACATGAAATTTTCCAAACACTCATCAGTCCATAAATAGGTGTAAAGATGAAAAACCAATGTAGAAGACCAATAAGGAGCCCCCTCACTCTTAAGTGGGTGAAATAAAAGCAAACAGAGTATTATAAAATCCTAGCATCAGAAGTTCTAATATGGCTACTCCTTTTTTTTTCTGATATACAATTCTAGTTTGGCTACTTAATCTTTGAAATTTTGAGCACCTCATCCCCTCAGGCTAAGAAAGAAAGAACCAACTTCAGACATGAAGGACACAGTAACCTAATTGACTGGTGAATTAGCACATTGAAGCGTCTTTTGCATTTCAGGAATCTAAAAAAAGTGGTATTCATGCCTCTAAGGATATTTAAGGTGACATTAGCAAAAAAGGTACTCCATAGTGTTCACGCTGAATCCTTGAAATTTCATGCCCCCATCTCTTAAACACTTCTAGGTGACTGGTACTATATATCCGTAGAAGGAAAAGATGGGATGAGAATCAACCTTCATCATTCATAATAAAAGAATAAAGCTAAGTTGCATCCCATTTTGCCTCAACTACCGAATGCCAAATGAAGAAAACTTTTTCAGTAGTGGTATTGACAGTGATCCATTCATAAACAGGAACTCCTTCACACATCAGACATCTCTGACTGAGGTCAAATTTATGAGCTCCTTAGAATCAGAATATTGAATAGCCCACAACTTTAACTGTGATTATAACAAAGAGTTTGAATAACCCACCTATACTTTTAAGCAACGAAAAATCCAACCAGCCATTCTATTTTATCACTAAACAGACCTTATTGGACTAGAAACCAATCTAAAGAAACAAATAATAGGAACAGATATGACAGAATCAGTGCAGAGAAACAGAAATTGAACCTTTGTCAAGCGTTCGTTGCTGTAGTTGCACCTTTGTTGGATCATTCGTCATAATATTCCTGCAAAATAGTAGCTTTCTAGATGATGTACATGAATATCACAAGAAAAAATGGGAATGCTCTAGAATAGCTACCCGGCACTTTTCAATGGAGAACCTCACCAATAAATGTATTCAATCACTAGAAAAATTCTCTCCTCTGGAAGTCACCACTTTCTTTGCTAAATAAAATCAAAGTTTCCTTCCTAAGTTACTACAATGGTAGTTCCCCTATCGAAGATCCTGGCATTTACCAAAAATCCATCAAGTCCAGCAAAACATGTGTGGTACTATATAATTGCTAAATGCAGTAGGAATTAAGTGAAAACCATCATGATTATTGACTAAGCTGAAAATGCGACCTTCTACAAGTCAATCGTTATTGGGTTTCATAATGTGCACTTTGACATGCGCCAATAATTATTGACAACGCTAAACGCGTGATCTTCTGCAACTCGATCGTGTGATTCCCATCATCTTGGGAGTCCAAACTACTGGGTAAGCAACTCCAACGGACTACCACCTCAATGGATGCAAGTCCAACAATGTCAAACAGTGATATAGGCCATAAAAAGCTCTGAACAGACTACCACGTTTTAAAGGAGAGTCTCTACATATAACTTAACCACGAGTTCTTAACTTATGAGGTTTTTCATTTCGCAAATGTCACTTCAATGTGAGACTCTTATCCTCATCGTAATACTTTCATGTCAGGAAACCTGCGAGCTACAGCTTATTGATCCTAATCTTCGCTACAAAGAACGAACCTAACCAGATGAAGCTTTTTACACATACAAGTCCATTCTTTCAATTATCACCAAACAGAGCATTGAAGTGTCACCATAATTCAAAGAAGATGACTAAAAAGACAAAAACGGGTATTACCAGAAACGCATGGATTTGAATCCAAAAGACGAGTCCAAGCAGAAATCAAGAACAGCGTCCTTTCGACTGCCAACGCCAATCACCTCCACGAACTGGGCATCGCAGCCGCCGGCGCCCACCTTCTCATCGTCCCCAATCCGGTCCGCGTTCAATCTAACTCGAACCGGGAACGGCGCGACGCCGGCACCGGAAACTTCGCACCTCTCCCCTGAATCTATGCGTCTACGGCGAGAAAACGGAGGGAAGGAGAGATAATGGGGTCGGAGACGACGAGGCGAGGGGCGAGACCAAGCTGCTCGACGGGTCATTGCGGGGTTGAGGGGGAGACGCAATGAGCGGGACATGGCTGGACAATGCAGCTTTTCTCCGGGTTTATCAGGTGAAAAATCTCTTCTTTGGTTGGAAGCTGATGCGGAAGCCGATGCCGAAGCCGAAGGAGTGGTTCGTCCTTTTGCTCAGAACTGAATTCTCTGAAGCTCGGGTGGGGTTTCAGGCCAGCTTAAGCCCTTTGTTGAGATCTTTTCAACCGACCCGCCCCCGGCACAGCTTTTGTACTGAAGAAGTCTAGTCGGGACAAGTTCTTTTCATTTTGAAACCTATTTAGTTTTGAAGACAAGTGTCCGTATAAAACAGAAGTCGAATTCTAATATTTAAAAAACTAAGATGTTAGAAGTTGGCACCAAGAACAAAGTTCGTATGGAAAGCACGGCAAAGCAGAGGATGTCGGAATGAGTAAAAAATATCTAACATATGCTAAGATTCGTTCATATGGAACTAGCGGCAACAAACCTGAATTGGACCCAACTAGACCGAACCGGCTGCTTTTGAATGGTTCTCACCCAATATTGGCCCGATTCAGATTTCAATTTGCTGAAACGGGATGATACCGATCCCAATCATGGTTCTAGGTGAGAATAATCAAACTAATCAGCCCAAAACTATTTATATAATGTCCGGATCCTACTTGCCCTAAAGAACCCATTGACTACTTCCTCCCCATCACATGAAGGAGACATTAAAAATCTCCTCATTTCCCCCATATACATTTGGTACTATTAGATGAGGACTGCACCTATTGAATTATACCATTTTTATTTATTTTTATTTTTATTATTCCTTAAAAAAAGAATAAGACTTCATTATTCTTTAGGGAAACGTGACTCAATTCTGTTTTGTAATTCTCAAAAGTTATTTTTTTTAACCAACTTTTTTTATTCTTATTTTTGCTCTAAAACTAATTCTAATTCTCTAAAACTGATTCTCTGAACAGAATCAAAATCAGAATTATTTACATTACAAAACGGGGTTTTCATCTCCGCAAATAGAATCAGAAAATCAGAACGGTTGTCATGCAGGCCTCTAATATTTTGGAACTTGTGAAAGCAGCCAACTCATTTAATGATGGACTTATGTAACAATACAAACACCATCACAGTTCTTTTTTTAAGCTCATAAAAGAAGCATCAAATTAACATATGTCGCATTGCTCCTTATGCAACACATGGTGGCTGGTCCAATTTAATTGACATTGGTTTACGGTAAAACCGTTCTACGGACTCATTAGGGAAACTAAATCTGATCGGTATTTTGATTTTCGAGTGGGTCCATAAAACGAGCGGACGGCTCACAGTTCTTATCCTGTGGAACTGGTCCCTAACAAACGATATTCGATTTTAGGTTAGAAATCACTCGCTTTGAGATCGCTCATTCCTAATCTGAGGCATAGCAAGCCTCGACGAGAGTGGTCAACTTCATCGCACTCAGTTGATGATTGGAATTATTATCTCCCACAAGCGTGCATGTGCACGCACAACAATAATACAAAGGTACTTTTTAAATTTTGCTTCGACCAACAAAAAAATGAAAAACTTTTGCCACCTCGGCCATGCTACATTATTAAACTGATGAGAACTTAAGGCGGGTAGGTGAAGGACCCAATTGCACAATCTAAAACAACTTAAAAGACAGATCTTAAAGAAAAAAGTTAGAAGATTAAATCGCACTAGCGGCAAAACTTCGAAGATCAGACTCGTACGCAACCCTAATGAATACAATTCTTCTGGGGCCACGAGGAAAGGGGAAAACAGGCCACGAGCATTGCTTTGCATTGTTTCTATTCATTTCCCCAACTTGCTTCCCTTTTTTTTTTCCCCCCGACAACAATTGGTAACTGGAGACGCCCACGTAACGGCAAAATTAACATAAAAATCATAATCATATTGTATTTCTACCAATTTAACTCTAAATATTTTATTTTTTTATATCATTTCAGCCATAAATATTATGCATTTGTATCAATTCAGTTCATACGACCGGCGCCGATGTGGACTTTTTTTAATAATGTTTTTTTTATTTTTTTTATTTTTTTGTAATTTCTTTTTCTTTTCTTTTCTTATGTTTAAGAATGAAATGACACAATTGTAATAAAATTTAGAATTTTTTTTTGGTACTTTTCCCTATCTGTTCAACGCCTTGTGAGGGTAACTCCGTCTGATTCCCACCCTTTCAAACCACTAAGATATCTTTCTTGTTTACACCCTTTTATGTTCATCTTAATCCGACCTAGCTCAAGAAGATCATCTTGGATTATATGCCATGTTGGACTTCTAATCCTTCCAGAGTAACAGCAAAAGGAAAATATATAAAAATATAAAGTTACAAATTTTGTTGGGGGACGATTAGCGCAAACTCAGAATGACACATCATTTTATGTCCACGAAAACAGTTTTTGAGTCGGACTTTCAAATGTGCGAAAAAAAAAGGCACGCATTTATGTTGCAGGACGATTTTGGCTTATGTTACTTCAGTAGCCGATAAGCGCCTACGATCGCCAACATGTCGATTCACATTGCACATCTCGCCTGTGGGTCGATTGATAAAGTGCCCAGGGCGTATAAATGAACGATGGTGTATCATTATGGACCGAATGATCTAATAGATACTAGAGCAATATAACATTGCATTGGTAAGATGATCTTTGCCCACTCGTTATTGCTTTCGATAAGCACTATTACAAAGTGCAAAGAAAATGATATGGTCCTCTTCACTTCTAACGCTATTTACGTATGATAAAACAAAAAATAAAGCACCATTGTCCCATTGGCATACAAATATGCCTTTTCTTGAGGACATTTGACCCGTTTTTGCGCCAAAAATAATCTTATTGCCGTAGGTTTACGTCTTTTCTACGGCATCAGTCCATGAGTCCTGATTTTTTTTTTTTTGTGGTCTGGCATGAGTCCTGAATTTATGATACATACATACGTACGTATGTAGGTATGTATGTTTTTAAATCTTTATACGAAATCCTAGTACAGTCCTTTCGATCAACCATTTGGAGGAAATAGGTGATGTGGTAGTTTAGTCATTGCCAACCATCCATGTGGCACACTGTCACGTCAGTGATTTCCAAGGAAAACTTATTGGAAGGATTACATTAGAACTTCATAGAAAGGTTTATAATTAAATTGACAAAATTGAAAATTAAAAATTATAACTGCTGCATGTACAATAAGTTTAGGACTGATCCCCTACAACATTATGTGGTCCAATTGTCCCACGGATAAAAATTCTGATTTTTTTTCTTTTTAATGTTAAGCCTAACTAACAAGAGTGTTTTAGTTAATAAGGCATGCCCAGGTTGACTTTTATTTTATCACATTCTACTTAATATAAATGTCGTGGTTCCCTCACTTCTTTTTTTTTTTGGGTAAGGAAACAGAAACTTGGGTAAGGAAACAGAAACTTTAAATTCTTTTAAATCCGAAATTCCTGAAATTTCACGAGGCTCGAGTATTGGCACCTAGGTTCACTAATAAATGTTTTTCATGATTTTCAGATAATTTTTAAACTTGTCGATAAAAAAAAAAACAGAAAAAGTTTCGGTTAAATGCGAACAAACATGTATGTAGTCTAAAGCAAAATACTATTATCTCTAAGAGACTATAATGTAGGTAAAGTAAATGGGTTATAACGCAACATAGGAAGGACGGTTTTGTGGTACTTGTTCGGAGTCTAAGGATGAGTTAAATTCTCATATATGCTCACGTTATCCATACAAAACAAGACAAATGCTTCCCCTTGATGTCCTTCTGACCAGCATCGAGACCAGGCGTGTAAAAATCTATAAATCTTGAAGCTTGAATTTGGAAACTCTTTGGTCTCTTAACATTCCATGGGAGGAAGTTGCCACAAGGGTAGGACACTACAACTTGCAAAATGATTATTAGAAGATGAATAGACGCGAGGATTTTCTTATCGGATCATAATCTTATTTATGACGCTTCTTTTAGGGCTTCAAAATACAATTAATGGAGATTATAGGAAAATTAGCAAAAAAAAATCCTTAACATATTGCACTGATACCATTTTAGTCTTATAAATCTTTTGCATTAGTACAAATTCAGTACATCCAGTCAATTTCGGCTGAAAATTACTAACATGGACGATGACCGTCCTATATGGCATGGCTGGTTCTGACATGGATATTATTTTAAAAATAATTATTTTTTCTTTACTTTTTATTTTGGCTTTGGCTTGCAAGGGTCAACGGCAGCCCTCGTTGGCCATTGGACGAAGGCCAACCAACCCTCGTTAACCACTTGCAAGGTCCAGTAAGCCTTTGAGGGTCGCAGTCCTTGCTAGATCTAGGCAAGGGCCACCTCGCCCATGGACATCGAGCTGGTTGGCCCTCACTAGCCAAAGCCAAAGTGAAAAAAAAAAACAAAAAAGCAATTATTTTTTTTAAAAAATTATTATTAAAAAAATTATCCACGTTAATGGCGACTATACCACGTAGAAAACCCAGCATTCATGTCAACGATTTTCAACCAAAATTGGCTGGATGAACTTAATTAGTAATAATGTAAAATGTTTGGAACTAAATTGATCCAATTGAAAGGTTGAAAACTAAATTGGTACCAATGTAAATAAGTTTATAACATTTTTTTGTAATTTTTAGCGTAGTTATAATAGGTGTGGGCGACAGATTAACCTAATATAAACCATAGAATTCTAATTCTCATCAACTCGGGATGTTTTGAGTAGCAAAAAGATCTTATCAGTTACCAATCGAATTGAATAATCCAACTAGTTGACTTAAACAAATGAGGAAAATTACTAACAAAGTGCCAAAATTACTACAATTGTCTTAATTTGGTCCCTTTTTTTTGGGGGGGCAGTTATATCCTAAATTTTTTGCATTTGCACCAACTTAGCCCTTCCTACCAAAATTGACCTGAAATTGATAATATGGACATCAGTTGTCTACCAATCGTCTCACTTGACACTGTTGGTACTGACGTGGATTTTTTTTTATTTGTGTATGAATAATTTTAATTTGTTGTTTTTTTATTTTCTTTTTTTTATTGATGGTCGACAAGAGGCCACCGACCAGTTGCAGGCAAGGGCTCATGGCCCTCATCTAATGCCTAGAGGAGGTCGTCGAGCCTCAGCTAGTGGCTGGCATTCTCCTACAGGCCATTGGAAAAAAAAAACATAGGAAAAATATAAAAGAGCAAAAAATTAGAAAAATTTTAAAAAGTTTCACGCTAATGGTGGTAGTGCCATATAGGACAACTAATGGACATGTCATTAATTTTTTGCCAAAATAGGTACCAAGGACTGAATTGACATAAGTGCAAAAAGTTTAGGACACAATTGACCCAAAAATAAAGGTTCAAAAATGAATTGGCACAATTACCATAAATTAGAATTTTTTTTTTGATAATTTTGCCAATGCAACACATATAGCCAGTTGCATACCAATCGCCTGTTACACACTTCTCTCGCTTAGAGCAAATCGGCTCCATTTATTTTGTGAACAAAGATTGATTTAGATGATAGTTTCCTAAAAATAGTTGCTTATATTGCTCGAAGTAATTAGTCAATAAAAATTGCTTTGACATTGGCAAAAAAAATATGTTTATACCTTTTTGTTGGCGATGAAAAATATTTTCCTGTCGTTTATTTTGATAATCGATACAAGCGATCGTCTTTTAAAAAAATTAATTAATTTTTCGCGAAACAATCAAAGATGTTTTAGGTGGGTTGAAATCACATTTGAGTAGTCATGGCCCACTCCTACATTTACGAACTCTTTTTTTTTTCTTTGTTTCGCTCAGTAAATTATTAGCACTCCATGTTGACCCGGACCGAATCTAGTTATGCGTCCCCGGCTCCTTCAGCCCTAGCCACCGCGCCGCATGCCACCGTCTTATGTATATTTGGTAAACTTGAGAGATGCTAAGAGTACTTACAGAGAATTAGAATCATGACAGGGTTACCTTAATCAGTTCCAATATGACAACCAAGAAAAAGAGGGCATAAATTGACAATACTGTAATTTCATGCGAGTGCACCAGATTATAATTTATGTATCATAAACCTTATTATTCGACTGAAAAAAGAGGGTAGAAATGATTCCTAAGGACGTATGGCAATCTTCAACTTAGTTCATTTACTTATTATTGGAGTAGTATGTGATCCAAATCATAGATTGGCTTTAGGATGCTACATTCTTCGAATATGCTTCAAAAATAGCTACTATATCCACAGCATTAATTGCGCTTAAATTTGATCAAATTTGGCATGTTGAAGCTGGATGAGATGGCAGTCCATTGACTCCTTTGAACTGTGCAAACCCAAATAATTCCTCTTGACAAAAAGAAGTAACCTAATCCCTCCTGAAATGGCCATTTAATTAAGATGAATCCGTATGTGGACCTGCCCCCGATTCTACCTACCAAGAACTCAAACACCTTCCTAATTGGAATTACGTAGGCTAATTACGAGTAAACAACGTCTTCATTTCCGATGCATAAAGTCGCGTTCTGTGCCGCTTCAGGCGCAAAAACACAATCGTTCAATCGGGCGAGAGAGAAAGAGAGAGAGACAAGCAGGCCCTTAAAGCCTCGGCCGAAGGAGAGACGGTTTCAAGGTGGAAGTCGGGGATCGATCCACACAGGTTAGAGATCTATCTCAAAGATTAGGATTCCTAATTTACTCAATCTTTGCTGCTATATAGATCATAATCTAGGCATCTAGCTATCATTCATCTTTCCTTTTCTTTCTGTCCTAATCTTCTGTGCCTTTTCGGGATTTCACTTTTTGTCTATGAACGATATACATGAAAGTTTCATTGTCTACGCGAAATATGGCGTAACGGATGCAAAGGTTATTTCTCTTCTTGTGTGTGTATTTTTTTTCATCAGCTTTGTCTTCTAGGATATAATTGAACTTTTGATCAGTGTATAGGTTGAGTTTTTGTCCCGTGTTTTTTTTTTTTTTGTATGCTATCAACTAACTCTAGTACTCATTTTTCTGGGTACTATCTATTGGAACGTTAATTAGGGTTTCTAGATATATGCACACAATATTAGCATCACTAAATACATTAGGACACAACCGATGTTTTTGTTTTTTGAATTTTTGTTAGATAAAGGCTCTAAAACATTTGAAATTAGGATCTCCTGCTCTTATATCGTGTAAGATTTTATATCAGCACTATCAATTGTTCTAAAGTTTAAGCTATTAGAGATTTGACCCAAAAAAAGTTGTTAGAAGAATTCGGGGTTTACTGGTGACATATGCTAGTTGCAGGAAAATTATCCAATGAATCCTACGTTTAGTGTACATATGTCAATTAAGTCATAAAGTTTTCAATTTTTTCAAATTAGTGTAGTCCTCTTGACCAAATCTCGCTAGAAATCGCTACTGCCACGTTAACGATTATCATTTAAAATTGACCGAATGGACCGCGTTGAAATTTGGTACAAAAATTTATGACTAAATTAATAAAATTGAAAAATTTAGTACTGAGTTGACATCTGTATAATATGTTTAGGATTGGTAGGACAATTTCCCCAAACATTTGCTTCTTCAAGATCTATAAGCGAATGCTATTATAAACTTTAACAATTATAAAGCCCCAATATCATTTAAGGACATCAAATATAACTCCAGATTTGATCTTAACCAAAGCACTACGTTTGTTTATAGGAACTTATAGATACATACAGGACAATCTATGACCACACTCTTTGTAATCACATCAGTTTAATCATCATAAATATTCTTCCCATGTTGAATCCCTTTTATCCGATTTGCCCACAAAAGGAAAAATTGATGATCTAGTTTTTGTTGGCTCCTGTACGAAATCATGACAGGAGATCCGTTCACCGTGCAAGTAGCTCCAGCTTTGCGTACGAACCTTGTCCTGAAATGCAATAATTGGTTTAGGGGGTTTGCGTTCTTCTTGAGGATTAGATCAAGAGAAAAAAGGCAAAAAAAGAGAATCCAAGGAGGCTAGGACGGTATGAAGGTGGATAGATGTGTACTGGCGTCCTTGGTCCGCATGTCGCCCATGCAAGCACAAGATCCTAGGCCTTCTTAAATTCATCAGAACAAACATTTGACCCGTGAAGAAATGGTGTACTGTTACCGTTTAAGCTGTCGCCATTTGATAAAGTGAGGGACAACTCTGCCTGATTTCGAACGGAAAAACTGGGTTCCTTATCGACCCGCCCGGGACCAATCCTCCGTCGTACTTCGCCCCTGCGCGATGGTTGAGGTGAAGATTAGGGTTAAAAGCGGGCCTTGATTGTGATGAGGTGCGACGGGGTTGGTACCGTGAAAGACCCTAGCCGAGCACCCCGAAAAGAGAAAGGGTGGATTAAGAAATGTTGTTTGGATAATCTCATTTCATGGGCCAAAATTGCGTGAACAATCATAGTATTCTGTTAGAGAAGAAACGCTTGCGTGTGGACTGGCGCACGAAGCGAGTCTGATTTCAGGCCCCAATAGATAAAAGAAATTCGTATTCGCCTAACTCACCCGGACTTCAATTCTCATCTCACCTTGTCTCTTGGGTCGATGAACTTTTCCAAGCATACGAGTTTTAACCACTTAATACGGGTTATTAGTCATACCAAAAAATCATATGATGATCCTGTGAGTAAAATCGCATGCAGGCATATGCTAGGTCAATGATCATCTCGGTACGAACTTCTTTTCAAGTGGACGTACACATACTCGCGCATAAATTTCGATGTGCGATTGAGTTAATGTATCGATTCCTTTCTCCTAATGAAGATTTAGCCTGTTGGATTAAGTTAACCTGGAAAATTTCTTATGGACATTAACCTTCAAATTAGGGTTGAAGTTTTATGGACTGTGATCTGTCTCATACTTGATACAGTTGAACTGGTGGCCTTGTCCCTTCTTTTGTTTTGGTGCTATCCCACTTTTATATCATCATGAGCTATCCCCTCTTTGGCCCTAGTGCCTTTTTTTTTTTTTTCATGTCAATGGGCAAAGCTCTCGAAATCGTCGTATGGAAATTCAGTACTTCTTCTCCAGCATTTCGTTGTTTTTGGATGCGATAGAGAGAATTAATCATGACCCATAATTCGTATGCACAGTTAGATTGTTGAGACCAAAGGGGTCTCCGCATTTTTTGGCCCTCGTGCCTTTCTACATGTCTTGGAAATTCAGCACTTCTTCGCCGGCGTTGTGCTATTATTGACGTGGTAGACGGCATCAATCGTCGCTGATAATTCACCGTGCACAAATAAAATTTTGGCGATAATCATAGCATATGGAATTCTAATGAGTCCTCCACTCGGTTTTGACTAATCTGAGCTTTGAACTTGATTGGGACTAGGTACGGGAGTCCAAGCCTAGGTGGACCAAGCTAGTGGCCAAGAATCTCTCGCTCTTTCTCTGAAACCCTAAGTCCCCCGCAGCTCTCGTCGCAATCAATCTCAAAAGGTAAGCTGCTGCGTCCTCCCTCCCTCTTGCACATGGAATGAAAAAAGAACTGTTCAGAAATGAGAATCACCAGCCAAAAAAAAAAAAATGATCAGAGGATGATAAAATTAATCAAATAGATACTATAATGCAGGTGAGCTAACAACTCCACTAATGCTTGTGCGTTCGTCCAATCACAATAGTCCAAAAGCGACTAGGGTTTCCACATCCCTCAAATATTCTCCTCTTCTTTTTAAATTAAGCCAAAAGAATTCTCTAGCCCTTATTTAAAAAAAAAAAAAAAAGTTCAGTGTGAAATTTCTGGGGGTGAGGTGAGACCCACCGGTGGAAGGGGGCGGGGGGTGATGGGGAAGTTTGTCCTCAAGTGATAGAGAGAGAAAGAGAGGAAGATACCAATATTGTCACCTATGCCAAGCCAACCAAGAAAATAAAAATAATAATAATAATAATAATAACACAATCGTGTCAAATCGGACTTCACAGGATCAAATCGACCATGATGCAGAACGCGGGATTCGAACCCTAATTTTCGCACCTCCAATTGATGGAGAACGCGGGTTTAAGCCTTAATTTTCACCCCCCCACCAATGGATAGATGTGCTTCTTCCACACGCTTTCTAGTTCATACTGATTTTCTTTTCTTTTCTTTCCTTTTCCTTTTTCTTGTCGCCTCGCTTTGAAAATCAATTTTATGAAATTATGCAACTTGTTTTTTTTTTTGGGGGTGGGGGGCGCGGGGGGTTGAGGAGTATAGGTCGGTGGACCCAATCCTCGGCCGCAAGAGGACACAGCATGGTGGTGCTAAAACCATCAGCCTCTCCCTCCCTCCTCATCGCTGTCTCTCTCACACTAAATGTTCAGCCTCGCAGAAACTTTTTCCTTTAAAAATTTCCAATTTTTTTTTTCTCTCTCGAAATTTTCAAGCGAAGTCCTTTTGAAACCAAAAACGGCAAACGGATTAAAATGGAAAAATTCAAAAACTTTGATCTTTTCTTTCTTTCTTTTTTTCTTTTTAAGGGGGAAAAAACCACTGAGAATTTTGGTTTTAACGTGCCCAAATCGAAGCAAGTGAAGTGAAAACAAGAGGGGGTAAGGGAGAGAAACTGTGGCGCAAGTGAAGAGAAGGTAACTGTAGCTAAGCTGCTGATGTCTGTCTAGTATGGCCTGTTCTGCTCCCCCCTTTCTTTTTTTTCTCTTCCCTTCCCTTTTCTCTTCAACTTTCCCCTCTCTCTCTCTCTAGAAACCCACATACTCTTAACATGCTGAAGCTGCAACCACAACCACCACCGTTTCAGGTTTTTCCCTAGATGAGATTTCCAGACAAGCTCGAATTTTCCGGCCGGGTTGATTTGATTTCTTTGAAGGTAAGGACACAGAGCGCAAAGTTTGGAAGGGGGGAGGGAGAAGTGATGGCGGCATCTTCATCGTCGGTGGCCCCGTTTTATCGGATTCAAGAAGGAGGGGATCAGTTGATTCAACTGGAGCAGCACCGCCACCACGCCCCATCGGCTCCACTGGCTTCGTCGGCGGCAGCATCTGCGCCTCCGGCTCCAGCTTCAGCTCCCCAGAAGAAGAAGCGAAACCAACCTGGAAATCCATGCAAGTATCATCACCCCCTATTTCAACTTCATTCATACGTTTCTCTAGAAAAGGGAAAATGGGCAATTGTTCTTTGGAGGATAAGATGTTTTTTCCAGTCATTTGATACTGTTGATGCATCTTCTGCAATAGGGTATAGGAAAGAAACCCTAGCATTTCCGAACTTCCCCTTGAAATTCCATTAATTGCGCAATGTTTGTGTCCTTTTTTTTAATTCTCTCCTTTTGCCATTGAAGTTTGTCAATGATTTCATGGATTTTTGGCACTTTCACTCATGTGAAATATGAACACAGATCCGGACGCGGAGGTGATAGCGCTGTCGCCCAAGAGCCTAATGGCGACGAACCGGTTCTTGTGCGAGGTGTGCAAGAAAGGGTTCCAGAGGGAGCAGAACCTGCAGCTGCACCGGAGGGGCCACAACCTGCCGTGGAAGCTTAAGCAGAAGAGCGCCAACAAGGAGGCGGTGCGGCGCAAGGTCTATCTGTGCCCCGAGCCCACCTGCGTGCACCACGACCCGTCCCGCGCCCTCGGGGACCTGACAGGGATAAAGAAGCACTACTCCCGCAAGCACGGCGAGAAGAAGTGGAAGTGCGAAAAGTGCTCGAAGCGGTACGCGGTGCAGTCGGACTGGAAGGCGCACTCCAAGACCTGCGGCACTAGGGAGTACAGGTGTGACTGCGGCACTATTTTCTCAAGGTACAAAACCTAACCCATCATCATCATCATCATCATCATCTTCTCATCGACTTTCTTCTCTCTCTTTCTCTCTTGAATGAACGGATCTTGCATTCGGATGTGCGCAAATTACATTAGTTGCTGAATGGTTTCTTCAATTTGAATGGTTGGCATCTTCAGATGAGGGTTAGATTCTTGAATTTGACAGAAGCAGCTTTTGAATCGTCTGGGTTTTTCCTTTTTTACCCTTTTCTCCTCACCCTCTCTAGGTTTCACCTTTTTAGTGAATCTCTCTCTCTCTCTGTCACGTACATTTCGTAATAGCTTTTTGAAAATTTTTCCCATCAAGAAGCCAAGAAACTTTAGGGCGAGAGCACAATCATTTACAGTATCAGGGTCATTTTTTTTTTACCTCGAGAAGAACGCCATCAGGAGACAAGTGTCTCCTCCTCCTCCTCCTTTTTTCTTATTTGCCCTCGTTCACGTGTTGCTATGCACACATACATGAAGAATCCTGGGGGGGGGAGGGGGTGTGGTTGCCATTTTCGTTATGTTATCGTTTGGCTACATGTTATCAGGACTGTTTCTCCTCCAGGTACCATTTCTGACAATCAACCTTTCTCTCTCCTCTCTCTGTCTCTCCCTCTCTCTCTCTAGATGCCTCTATGATTTGCCATGGCTGGCTAAAGCTGTTTTTTTTTTTTAACAGCAGCACCTAACAATGTTGCAGCAAAAATCTATCTCCCCCAGGAACACAGAACACCGATTCAAAAGACCACTTCCCATGTATTTATGAATAGATACTGCATCACTTTCGTGGGGCTTCTGCATTTATGAGAACCCTAAGTCTGAGAGAAATAGATAGGGCTCCTGCCATGGATGGACATAGATTGCATCAGCTTCTTTCACGGATTTGAAAATATTCCCTCCTCTCATTTATTGAACTGCCGGTTCCTGGAATGGTAGTTTGACGAAGATAACTTAAAATTCATCTTCTTTTAATCTATTTAATGCACTAGGGGATAATTACTCTTCTGGCCAACACCATGTTCATGATTTTTTTTTTCTCTCTACGGTTCATTCCTTTGAGGATTTGTGTGTGTTTGTGTCCCGTGACCCTACTTATAATGGCTCTCTACCTGAGTCATTCATCATAAAAAATGAAGCTTCAAGTATGACTTCGCATCCGACCCCAAAAAAAAAAGGTATGACTTCGCTGAGAACAAATGTTTGAAGCACACTTGATCAAGATAGGTTGATTTGGACACATTCATATGCTTACTTCCCATCTAAAACTATTAAAAAAAAAGTTGAAATCTTCTGATGAAACGTGCATGAGCCCTCTCTAACTGTTCCATACCAAGCTAATTCAATTAGTTCTTTGATTTTCCTCACTCGCTCCGGCTAAAATTGAGCGAAATGAAATTTTTTGCAGGCGCGACAGCTTCATCACTCACCGTGCCTTTTGCGATGCGCTTGCTCAAGAGAATGCTAGACAGGCTCCCACCTTGAGCAGCATCGGCGGCAACCACCCGGTCTATGGAAGCACCAACATGGGCTTGGGCTTGCCGCAAGCAAATCGCCAAATGCCCTCGATGGTGCAAGGCCAGGGAATGAACCAATCGAGCAATAACGACATCTCGCCGCTCGGCCGTGCCCGGACCGGACAGTTATTTGATCATCTCCTCGCTCCGTCAATGGGAACTGCTTCTTTGGCGTTTAATCAACCGCTTCCCTCAATGGGCTCACCGTCTCCTAATACTTTCTTGTTCCAAGATCAGTCAAATCAAAGCTACAATTCTCAGGAGCAAGCATCACCTCACCAAGGGTTGCTCCAGAGCAAGCCCTTCCATGGGATTATGATGCAGCAATTGATCCCTGATCATGTCAAAAGCAACAACAATGACCCATCACCATCATCATCAAACATCTTCAATCTTGGGATGCTTTCAAGTAGCAGCTCGAATAGCAACAACAACAACAACAACAACAGCCCCAGTAGCTTACTCAATCCCGGGCTTTTGGTCCCAGATCATCACCGGTTCAAGAGCGAGATCGGAAGCATAACCGGTGATCATCATCAGATCAGCTCGTCAGGAGTGCCTTCTCTCTACAGCACTTCACTTCTGCAAACCGGCAACCCCCATGATTTCTCACCGCCTCACATGTCTGCAACTGCTCTTCTCCAGAAGGCGGCTCAAATGGGCTCAACAACCTCAAGAACGAACACCAACAACAATGCCTCCTTCCTAAAAACCTTCGCCAACTACTCTTCCTCGGGCAGCACCAAAACCGACCGGTCAGCCCTCGGCCCGGTTAGCTTCAGCAGCATTTTCGGCGGCGACAACAACCTCCAGGAGCTAGTGAACTCCGCCTTCGTAGGCAGGCAAGATCATCATCATCAAGAATCAGCTGGGGACGCTTGCGACGGGATCTACGCCGACAACAACGCGAACAAGCCCGGGTCGGATCAGTCGACCACGACCCACATGGGCCAGCACGGGTTGACAAGGGACTTTCTCGGGGTCGGAGAGATAGTGAGACGTGCGAGCAATAACGGCCACAACAGCAGCAACAATGGAGGGTTTATGGACGACAAGCAACGACGACAGAACCAAGAAAAGTATGGCCTGATGATCAGCGACGACAAAGTGATCAGCTCCTCCTTGGATTCAGCGCCGACAAGCCAAACGTTCGGAGATTTCCGTTGAAAAATAGGACGAGCTTCCTTGGCGGAGAAAAAACCGAGTACAGGTACGTGAAATTCAGTGAATTTTTTAAACTGAGAATTAAAAAAAAAAAAAAAACAACGAGCCATTTGATTAAATTGCATGAAATTGTGCTAAATTTCATGTTTTTTATTTGGTGTGATTCACGTAATTTGTCGGATTTGCGATTGGATTGGCTTCACTCGTTTTTCTCTGGCGCTATCATTTCATGCATGGGACGAGAGAGTCACGAGCGTCGAGGTTGCACTCACTTTTTTCTGTTCCTTAGGTTGTCTTTTTTCGTGGTCGTATTTTCGATTTTTTCATTTAATTATCTGACTTTGACAATTCTGACAAATTCACAAGACACCACACTAACGTTTATCTTTCTATTTTTCATTTTTAATTTTTTTTTTTGGGATTTGTGGTGGTTAAATTTTTATTGTTTTCTTGGTTTCTAAAAACTACTCATCGTTGCCTATCGTCTTGTCATTGACATTGTACTCTCGAGCATCATTATGATCATCACTAAAGGACGACTATTTTCCACGTGAGTTTTCATTATTCATGCTAACATACTCGCCTATGATCACATGTTATCCTACTAGTTTTATTCACTTCTCCCTCACCCATGTAGTGATGATCCCCCACTATCTAAAATATTAATTGAAAAGCTTGCGTAATTTGAATTGCATTTGATATGATTTGTCATTGCAAATGATATCGTTGAGCACATGCTAAGCCATCTAGACAATAGAGATGTCTATTTAGCGTAAGAGGCATAGATTTCTAGACCTTCGTTGAACTTTCTTTTTTTTTTTGCCTATCTCCACAGATTTCTAAATTTTGTGGATGGATTAATTCATGAGGTTGACGAGTGCGCTACTGTGCAGGAACTCAAAAGGACTCAGTTAGGACAATTGCTGAACAGGAACGACACCGTATTGGGCAGATCGAACTCAAAAGACTTCGAAACTTTATCTCTTTTATGTCTCCCCTTTTCTTCTCAAACTTGTCGGTTGTTTTGTGGAATTTGTTAATCCCGGGAAGAAGTTGTCTTGTTTTTTTTTCCCTCCCCCACATACATTTTGGACATCGAAAAGATAAAAAAAAGTATCCTTGTCGAACGTTTTGGAGGGCGTACATGTTTCGAAACAACTAACTTGAGTTCGATATCGGACTAAGAAAATCGAAGGGGGGGGCTCTTTTTGGTAAAGTGTTGCAGAAATCTGTGTATATGCTATGATAACTTCCATTTCAGCCCAGCCAAGGTCACTATTGATCGTTCAAATCACGCACATTCCGTGCAAGTTAAACGGGCTCTACACTTCCGCCACTGAATTATCGAAAAGAGGATGATAAAACGAGTTTTATCTTCATGCTAAACGACCGACTCGAGTGTGGATGCTTTTGGGTCGCGTTTGGTCGGCAAGACCAGTACTAAGATCGAGATAGGATAAGAAATGGGGGAAGGGATTTGTTGTATCCCCGTGTTTTGTTTGGTAGGGGATTGGATATATGTTAAACTAGGATTAAATAAACAATTAAAGGGTGGCACTTGTTCGGAACAAGTGTGTTCCGCACCGAATACGGCTGGGAAACCCCTAACCACTTTGAACGAATGATATTACCCTGAAAAATCATTAAGATGATTAAGAAGCTCCTCTAATTAACAAAATAATGGATTATCTTCAATTTTATTAAGAGGCAAAACTATCCTTACCCCTCTCAAAAAAGAGTGTTTTTAACCCTAGCGTCTCTTCTTCCAACACTCTCAAACATTATTATTATGATTATTATTTTCATGTTTGTCTTCCTCTGGACTGATTGTCCGTTGCCCAAGAGTTCAACCACTTCTTGCAATCTGAGCAAGCATCAAACGTATAAAGGAGTAAAGAAAGGTTAGTTTTTATTTGCACATTCTTCATTTTCTTTCGCCTGGATTTTCCTCGTGATGATCTGTTCTTTCCGACTTCGATTTCCGATATCAAATTTACGAGAATTTGTTCAAAGATTGAATATTGGGGGTGATGTATATATTTCAAATTCCTATTTTCCTGTCATTAGTGTAGATGTTCTTATTCTTTCAATTGCATGCATAAGAAGGAAAAGCCTAAAAAACGGCTTGTTAGTTCAAAGGATTCTCCGACCCCCTCCCCCCCCCCCCCCACCAAAAAAAAATCAAAGGGTTTAATATTTAGTACAATTAATGGCTAATAAGTCCATGTAATCAAGGTAAAGGTAATGTTTTGAGCAATAAAGTTTTACGGAGATTTTCCTTTCTAATTTTCATGAGGATAACGAAGTGTTTAAAGTTTATAATGTATTTAACTCTGTCATATTGTTAATATTTTTATAATAGGAATTAGACTATTAGATTCGCCGAATAAGATAAAATTTAAGTAGTTAAATATCTGGAATATGACATAATGATTTAATAAAGACCAAATGCTTAATTCAGCATTGTGCTTAGGTTATTTTTAGTGTGCACATAAATATATTGATCAACACAATAATTAATCGGCATAAAAATTGTCAAAAAAGTCCCAAACATATTACACTTTTGTCAATTCAGTCCTAAACATTTTTGCATTTGTGTCAATTCAATTTATCCGCCAACTTTGATCGGCGAGAACTAACATGGACTCGGCCGGCGCGCTGACGGGGCAATTTTTTATATTTTTTAAATTCTTTGTTTTTTTTTTCCTTTTGCTGTTCATCTTCTTCAACCTTCCTCCACCAGACTGTAACCGGTGGCCAGCGAGGACCTCGCCATGTGAGCCTAAAAAATATCCAATCTTTCATTTTTCCCATATATGGATTAATCATCCGGAAGAAAGAGCATTGCTCGCGTCTCTCCCTCTTTCTGCTAAAATAGAACGAGATCTTCTCTTTAGGGAAACAAGGAATTCACAAGGCGGACATCCTGTTGTCTACCCTCTCCAATGACGTCGTCCTCAAGATCTTCTCCAAGCTTGAGGACGACCCCCGCCACTGGGCCCGCTTCGCAGGTCTGCACCAAGTTCTCGTCCCTTATCCGCAACGTCTGCTGGAAGGACAAGTGTTGCACCACCATCCCCTCTCCCGTCGCCGACCTCGCGGATGCCATCGCCTCCTCCTCCTCAGCGGCTGGTTGTCCCTCCACAAGCTCGCCGTCTGCTGCCCCGGCCTCCTCCACACCGGCGTCCTCCTCGAGAACTCAAGACTTCGGCCTTGAGTGCGAACTCGTTCCTGGAGAGGAATACTTGAGACCGAATCGCCCCCAACCCGATTCGTCCTCGACAGTGGCGTCGGTGGCCGGGGAGGTCCTGGACATCGCTTCCAGTCTGGTGGAGGAAGAAAGAGGAGGAAGGTTGAAGAAGATAAACGGCAAAGGAAAAAACAAAGAAAGAAAATAAAAGAAAAAAATAATTAATAAATAAATAATTTAAAAATTATTAGAATAATACTAAAAAATTGCTCCGTCAATGCCGGCGGAGTCCACGTTGACTCTGGCCGATCAAAGTTGGCTGAATGGACTGAACAGACACAAATGCAAAAGGTGACTGAATCGGCACAAAAAAAATATTTATCATTGAATCAACATAAATGCAAAAGGTTTAAAAATAAATTGACAAAATTATAATAGATTTTAGGACTTTTTGGACAACTTTCCAATTAATCGGCTATTTGCCATATCATATATGTGTGTGTGTATTGGAAAAGATGGACACTAATTCCATCCGAAAGGAGAAAAAGGAAAAAAAAAAAAAAACCGGAAAAAATGGCAAGAAATAAGCTTAAATTAAAAGCGGGCCTCACATTTACTCTTATTAGTCTCCATTGCGCGGGTAGAATCGTGATTGAAAATTCTGTAACTTGCAGCAACATGCTAATACGAATTGAAAAATACGCAAGCCTAATAAATATCGCTCGGGATAAAATTCACTACGTGAAAGGCGGACTGGAGGTAAAATACAAATTGGAGAAACAAAGGGGGAAAATGTCACGAGTGTAACAAGTCGGGGGAGCGCATATGAAGGTACAAGCGAATGTCCGGGACTTGTCTTCTCCAAGGATAATGGGGACAAGAAGGAGCCAATTGGCAAAAAGGACGAGAGAGTCGACAGGAATTGAGAGAGGAGAAAAAAAAAAAAAAGCGAAAGCTAGGCAGAGAGCATTGCTATCTCTCTCTAGTTGGAATGAGCGGTTCCCGATCCGATCAGATTATCCTCAAGAAGTTATAAATGATTTGCATTAGTACCAATTTAGCTTTAAACTTTAAGAATCGAGAACTGGACTAGCAGTGCCAGCTCCCAATTTTCGAAACCAAGGAAGGGGCCATCGGTCTGCTTCCCAGGCGGTCCAATAGAGCCAAGCGAATATTGTCAAGGCAATTATTTTCGAAGAAATACATCTAAGGCAGTAGATTCTTTTCCAAAAAAAGAAAAAGTGAGATGATAGAATTTTTTCTTTTTAATCACAATCTAGTAATGCGTAGCATTCGACATCGTTGGGTGGAGTCATGGCAGTAGAAGCTGTACAATAAATATGTGGTCCAAATATCAACCGTATGAAACCCCGTAAATTTTAAAAAAATAATTGAGATCTACCGATCAAGTTCGGGCAATTCATTCTAGTCCTGTACCTCTTAAATCGAGAACCAGACCATCAGTCCAGTCTGCTCTGGGCAGTTCTCGATCTGGTTGATCCGATTTGCTCACCCCTATTCTGTAGTTATGAAGATGCTGCCGATCTAATAGTCTCGCTCTAGTGATGGCGAAAATGAGGTATGTGATCTTGATTCTATTCATGCTTTTGAAAAGCCTCGAAATTTTTTTATGACCTTTCTGATAGATTCAAAAAGGTTATCAAGAAGAATTCTCAGAGGAAGTATAAAAATAATAAAAAAAGAAGAAGTCATAAATGTTTTGCATTAGTATCAATTCAGCTTTAAACTTTAAATTTTTTAATTGGACCACTTTAATCCTAAATCTTTTACAGTTGTGTCAATTCAATTCATTCAGCCTATTTTGGCCAGAAATCACTAAAATGGACGCCGGTTATCCTATGTGGCACGAACTGCACCGAAGCGGAAAAATTTTTTCATTATTTTTTCTAAATTTTTTAGTATTTTTTTTCTTTGTATTTTCATTTTGGCAACGAGAGTCGCAACCTCGCCCGAAAAAAAAATAAAAAGGAAAATATTTATGAAAACAATAGTCATGCTAAAAATAACAATAAATTTTTTTAAAAAAAATTAAAAAATTGTAAAATTTATCCATGCCAGCACCGATCGTGCAACGTCGAACGGCCAACGACTTCCTACCAAAATTGGCCGGATGAATTGAATTGGCTCAAGTGCAAAATGTTCAAGACCAAATTAATTCAATTGAAAGGTTTGAATATAAATTCATACCAATTGATTTCGACGTTTCGTCACTGTTTGGCAGTTTGCTCAACTCACATTTTGTGTGTAAATACTTGTTGTTATTTTGGACAAATGCGTGGGCAAACAGTGACGAAATTTTGTAATGACAAGCTTTAAGCTTCGTCGCGTTAGAGCAGAGGGGATCAATCTCTCGGAGATGAAAGCAGTGATTTGTCGCCAATGGTTATGTGTAGGGCAACGAAATCATATGTTCGTCACGAATGGGGTCACAATAAAATGCGACAAAAGTAAAATTTTCACATTCTATCACTATTACATATGTTGCAAATCTTAAACTACAACAAAGTCGTAAAGCATAATAATGATGATGATGATGATGATGATGTAAAGTAGCTAACTTGAAAATACATTTTGGATATTATGCAAAGTGAAATCACTCGTATTGTTTACAAACAAGTTGCAGCGCGTAAAACGTGTTAATGCGGGTTATTGTGCATGAACGATGTTAATTGAATCTCGATTGAATTTCATATACCTATATACACCAATATATACGCATGACTTTGAGAGCATTTTATTTCAAAAAAATTATCAAAAAAGTCTTAAACTTATTGTACTTATGTCAATTCATTTATAATTTTTTTTTGCCGATTTAGTCTTAAACCTTTTGCAATTATACTAATTCAGTCCATCCGGCCAGCACATAATATTTTCATTTTTTATTTTATTTTTTATTTTTTGATTTTTTTTCCTTCACCCTTCTTCTTCTTCCACTAGCCAGCGAGGCTCGCCTCTCCTTGTCTGTTTGAGGCTCATCCTCGCCATCGTTGGGTGAGGTAAAATAGTCCGATAGGGTACTTTCCTATTCCTTCTATGTCGTAGGGTTAAAACCAAAAAACCTTCTCTTAAAAATATTTTAACAATGTTTTCCGTGATATTAGTGGATGCTATTTGAATCGTCCCTTTGCAATTCATCTCAGCATTTCGTATAGAACCACCGTCTCTCCGGCCCCCGGCTGATTCTACCATAGAGGCCAACAATAGTTCTGGCTAGTGAGGCTGGGCCTCACCCTTGCTAGTGGCTGGTGGGGGGAGCTTTGCCTAAGGTCGGCGAGATCGACCTTGCAAGTCGTCGCCTTTGGTCGAACCGAATAGAGGAAAACTAAAAGAGAAAGAAAAATAAAATAAAAAATTCAAAAGAATATTGCAATATTATGTCATCAGATGGCATGCTAAAATTGATCGAATGGATTGAATTGGCACAATTGCAAAAGGTTTAGAGCTAAATCGGCAAAAAAAAAAGATTATGACTGAATTGGCATAATTGCAATAGGTTTATGACTTTTTGGTAATTTTTTCATTTGTACATGTTAACTAACAATAAAATCACCTTTCAGGATAAGATATCATAGAAGACCGAACAAAATCTCAGTAACACGCGTTAGATGTAATGCAAAGCGAAATATTGTCTAGACAAACATGTTGTACATAAACGTGTTTATCGTTATAAACGAGAAGTATTGTAAAGCGTGGACACCAAACATAGCAACAAGCTGGATAACTGTGTTAATCATGCATGTTGTGATTTTGAGTACTCTATGAGGCATGTGGAGGCGAGTTCAACATGTTTGCTAAAAATGTAGCGTCAGGATAATCCATTTTCATATTATATAACGTTGTCTTGACACGACATGAAATGACACGAATCATCAACCTACCCAAAATGACAAATGAACACTCACAACCCAATTTGCAAAATTACAAAAATGGCAGATAAAACACTCACAACCCAATCCACAAAACTACACTTATGCGAGCAACTGCGCCGGGACAAAAACTCGGGGAATGTTTTCTTTTATGGAAACATAACCTTTGGCAAGATGAGAAAACTTGAAAATAATCGTAAAAAAAGTTCAGAAAACTTGAACAAAGCCTAATATAGCGAGGAAAATTGACCTAAAAGTGCACTTGAGACACGCGTAAGTGATGGGTTTTGAGGTCGAAAATATTAGGATTCGGCGTACAGTCACAACGAAGTAAAGCGTAAAAACGAAAAAGAGAAATCAAGACACAAGATTTTTATCTCGATTCATCATTAAACTAGGGCTACCTCCAACAGAAGATTTCACTATAATTCGCACATCGCACATCTCTATTACATCCATTAATTACAAAAGAAATAGATGATACAAAAAATGTAACTATTCACAGGCCTAATCTCAAACTACAAAGGAAAAAAATGAATAAGCTTAAACTATGAAAGTATCTTTCGACCAAAAAAAACTATGAAAGTCTCTGGCTGCCACTCGATTTGGCAACGAGGAGTACAAACCATACCGCAGCAGAAAAGTACATTCCCCAATTTGGCAATAGCACAGATCTCGAAACAGCCTTTCTTTGTATTGTGGGCCATGTAACTCCTCCTCCATAAAATACTATAATCATTTTTATTGCCAGCTGCGCAAACTCTTGTCTCCGGCCCAACATGTTGGATACTCTTTTTGTACTTAATTTTTCTTAAATTATGTTTTTTTTTGGGTAAAGATTTTAAATTATGTTATTTGGTCTTGTTAAAGTCGTTATATTTATCAAAATATTTGAAGTCAATTTTTATTGTTTAATCTAATTAATGAATTTTATTTTGGCTATTGTTAATCTATAGTCAGTGTAATTTTCTCTCATTTGATTCTCTCTTTTCAGTAATTTTCTCTTATATGATGATGCCTGTGGTCGTCACCGGCCCCTAGGCCAGGGCTAGATTATCGGATGATGTTCACGGCTAAGCTTTAATGCCGACTCATATTAGCTACCGACTAGGCTAAATTTGGACTAATGATCGAGAGGAATTAGTTATTTGAGCAACTTCCTCAAACCTGTAATTTACTGCAGTTGCCTTGGTGTCGTGTTATTTGCTCCCGGTCCCCATATTTCCTAAATGTATCCTGAGATCGTAGCATCCGATGTTAATAATATCGACTCGTTATTTCGTTCAACCATGCATCCCGTCGTACTGAATGATCACCAGTCGCCCTATTTAATCTTGGTTTGAGCCACGATCCAACTGACATGAGAAGAAAGGAGAACATATCGCGCGTATGTGCACAGATATCTGCACGCACACTTGCCGACACACGCACGTTTATTCACATGCTTGTGCTCACTCCGAAGTCATCAAATAGAACTGTCCATTAAGATAGATTTCACAGCCTCCAACAACAGCAAGGGCAGATTTGCAAGGATAGTGTGAGGATATCCAATTCAAAAGCTTAAACTGGTAAGTGAAGGGAGACCGCACGAATGAATCCAGATTATTGAAAACACCACTTCCCCGTCCGATTTGCATGTGTTAAGCATGCCGTCAAGGTTCATTTTGAGCCAGGATTGAACTCTTCATGAGTTTCATAATTGCATTACTTACAGCTTTCTTATTCATAGATAGAGACAATCCGAAATTGTTTTTCATTTCAAGACACAATTTGTGCACATGCACTTCTTATTCGCTTGATAGTATTGAGCTTTGATATCATCTTAAAATATTCAACCCTAAAACCTAAGTTGATAGGTGACGAAAGAATACCAAAAGCATTTAAAACCCGTTATCAAGGGATGTGAGACAATATTTCAACAACAAAAAAAACATGTAGATAAATAGTATAAAAGTAATTGCGCTAAAAAAGAAATAAATCTTTTTATTTTCTTTCTCATCAGATCTACACCTTTTGTGTTCCATGGATTGTTAGCCTCTCTAGATAACTATTCTAGCTCATTAGAATCAAATTCCAGCCCCATATTTAATGGTGATAATTGTCCCAGTCCAACCCACGGGCACCTTCAATGCTACGAATTGGAGATTCCGATAGACCTTATCCCACTACCGTCGATGCGAGCTGATCTCGCCTAAAGAGTCTGATTTTAACTCAATTTTGCTATATCTTATCCATCTGGTCCACCCGATTTCAGTAAGCCTATGCCAATGCTTCTCAACTCGATCATCAGTCTGTTCTTGCCCCAGGAGTTTGACTTAGCGCGCATAAGCGCAAGAGGCTATTCAATCTATGGATTGACTTAGTGAATAAGTTATACACCATAGTGTGTTTGGACTATGCCCATGAGACGTGTTTAGTTCCGCACATCCTAAGATGTAAAAAAAAAAAAAATTAGGACGTGTTTTTAAGTTGACCGAACAGTTGATCGATTAGCATCCACTAAACCGACTTTATTTCTTATTAGACTATTGGAGCATCCAAAGCAGAATAGGGCTAGTCACTTCAATAAAATAATATTGCGCAGAACAAGCGATCGATAAATAAAATAAACAGAACAGTCAAAGTAAATCAAACACCAAATGTACGAGGTCCGATCGTAAAGACCTACGTCCACGGGGAGAGCAGTAATGAATTTCATTATAGAATAAGCGATACACGGAGATTACAGATCACTCGAGTTACACAAACATACTTTTCTTAACCCCAGTTACATCCAAGAACGCACACAGCATTTAACCCTCAATTCTTAGCGAAATAATCTTTCAATCTCGCAAATAAATTAAAATATAAATCTGACCTCAAAATTTAATCGATTTTAACACTTGAATTCTTGACGTAATTTCGCGAACAAAACAAATACCTAATAGCAATCACTGGCGTGAAAAACGACGCTTCAACGATCCTTATTCAAGCACTCGTACGGAGCTTCAAGGTTTCTTCTTCGGGGACGTAATATGGAAAAACCCACGCTATAGCGCTCACTTAAACGGCACTATATATCGTGTGCTTTTATTTCCACAAGTAGCGTACGTCTTTGGGGCCCCACCAAAGCATACCTCCAAGGAAATCTCAAAAAAGCAGAATATTTATATTATGCCCATGTAACCAAATCCAATCAGAATTAGAAGATGTCTATGCCTTTCAATTCTTCTTTCCTCTGTTTACTTTTCTCTGACAGTAGATATTCCTTCTTGCATTCGCCGACTTCCACACACAATCGACAGAAAATGGAATAGCAATATCCACTTTTGGTTTCAAACTCGAGACACATCTAACAAAGAACTCCAGCTTGGAGACCTTTCACTATGAGCATATAGAGAATGAGTCTACTAGCTCTCAGCTTAGAAGAGTATTCTTGAGGATGCAAAACGCACATTTTACACATTACTGGGAATTGGGGGAAGTGAGCAATGTTCGAGAAATTCCAAGAAATTTAACTTCTTCTTCCGGGGACCTAATCTTGAAATGGTCAAGATGCAAACGATTTTCTCTTGGCCAAATCTAAATGTATGAGACAAACCACCAGAGCAATTCCTTCAAAAGTTGCTGGAGATATAGAATGCATTCTATGACTCTGCCATTATGCACTCAATCGCTTCCTTGCAAATTCCAGTCATTGTCGCCTCAGGTCCATAAACCTACATCATCAGCAAGAAAAAGATCAGACAAGAATAGAGAGCCAATGATTTATTGCAATGTGTTTGCAACCAGGTCTTATAACTTGTGTGCCAACTCGTGTCTTTTACTCACTGGGTCATCGGAAAAGATCATGTTTTTGTTCAATGTGTTGTAAGACCTTTTGTAATTGAAAGTCGTATAGACTTGCATCATTTGAGGTTCGCCAATGTTTATGTTGAGCCGTGTCAGTTTAGTATCAGAAATTATCACCCCTTGGCATGTTGCTGTTTTTGCGAGCAGAAACTATGCAAGCTTGAGCCGATGCAAAAAGGAGAAAGGGAACAAAGACTATTCATGACATACCTCAAGCGGAACTCCAAGTTCTTCACCAAGTGCACGCATCTTTGCTAGACCGATCTGGTAGTTTGGACCGCCTCTTCTGACATAAATATGCATTCTTGCTGCTTTCAGCTTAGATTCCTTTCATGTGATAGAAGAAAGAGATTAACCTTACATATATTATCATTATCCATAAAATTCACGTCATAGTGTTGACTTAGGCTATACCTTCTCCCTAAGGGCTCTAATTATGCCATTGAATGTGGCAGCAACGTCGGTGAAATTAGCGATGCCACCTCCGATCAAAAGGGCTCTCTTACGACCATCAGGGTTCGCCGTGGCACACTGCAATTGGATACATTGACAATAGCCATGAGATTGCAGCAGCATAAGATTTCCAAAAGTGATAAACAAATATTGTGGGAGATTGCCGGACAAAGGACCTAAAAGCACAAATGGTCGGAGGATCTTACATCGATAACTACCCTAGCATACTGCAAAACCTCTTCCTCATTTGGAGCTCCACTGTACTCTGCATAGTTGCCGAGTTCTGATGCATAGCCCAAGTCACCAACCTGGAAAGAACATATGTTAAAGGGTAGCATGAAAAGAAGGAAAGCCGTGTTTTTTCCAAAGCGAAAAGAGGCCAATTTATTGAGATAAGCAGGAAGGTTACCATGACAATAATGGAATTGCAAAGCAAGAAGATTTACATCCGAAACAGAGTAAGCAACGAGCCAAACAAGATGAGGTCGTGAGAGTGAGAGTGATCTATTCAACAGATGAGATAAATGAAGACTCACAGTGTCTGCATAGATTACACTGGCTCCACCTCCAGCCACCATGGTCCAAATACGTCCTTTTGGATTCAAAACAGTAAACTTCAAGGATGCGCTTGTCTGCAAGAAACAAAAAATGCACGTGATATTGTCAATTTTCCTTTGCGAGCAAGTAGTGCCAATAGCAGACTCAAGTGCTGGAGTCAAGTGCCGTGACAATTTAAACAACCATCGGTATCAGATGAGGTTTAGATCAACAGTGCAGAGTAAGGCATAAATCTCTGCCCCAGAGAGTTATAAGCGAAAGGTCAGGCATTGATTGATCGCCATATAGTCCAATAAATCATTACTATAAGCAAGCTGCAATTCTCCCAAATCGTAACTTCACCAAAAAGTTCAATACCGAGCACTAAACCAGTGGCCAAGGAAAATATCAGACTTCAAGTAACAGGATTCACTTCGCTGTAATATCCATGCAACAACTTGAACTAACAGACATGGATAAGTCTCCATAGCTACCTTTTCATCCAATGAATGAATGAAGTTTTCCGTCGGACTTAACACTCTGCCAAACGGCAATGGAAACTCTATATCACCCCATCTGCACATTTAGAGCACCAAACTTAATATGCAAGAAAGAAGCAAACAAGGGGGAATCTTTTGAAGAGTTTTATGCAGAATGATACTTATTGAAGTTCTTGAAAGCAGCAGTGTCATCCAGCTCCCCCCTCATATCCAAAGGATAGGGCTCACTGTCAACCAAAGTGAATGGGTTCATCTCCAGGAAACTGAAGTCCAAATCTGAATTTTGAAGAGTGCACGTTCAGATATTTAAAAACAATATGAAGACGAAGGAGAACAAAATTTGCAAGTCCCGTGGTCCAGTACTAGGTTGAAATTTATTTTTAACTAGAAAGATTAGCCTTCTTATAAAATAGAGTTGTAAAGAGCCAATACTATTATTCCATCTTGTAACATTTCCATACCCTGAAATACTGAGAAGACTCCCTTTATGAAATCCCCAATTTTCCTACGAACCTGCAAGAAGGATTTTCTAAGCATGGTTTTCACAGCAACAGAAATCATACATAGGAGATACTTCCAGAGAGAGATTTTTATTTTTTGCATATGCTATTAAGCACGGTTTTCTCTACTACCAATAATAATTAGTTCCTTAGAAATCTTGGTTAAAGTAAATGAGTATTCAGTCTAGTCCTTCTAAACAGAGAATTGTCACATATCGTTGTCTTTCAATGTAACCCATCTGCAAAGTACAAAACTTTAAAATCAAATCATAGTGACAAATGAAAATTGTGAAACATGACAACCTCCAGAGGCAGTGTCGCAATAAGTGGAGCACAAGTCTCAATTGTCAAAGGCTTCTCGGTAGGCAGAAAAATAGTCTTCACCTGCACAAAAAGAAGGCACAGTCTAATTAGCTGCACATGGAACCAAACACAAGGATATCAGAAACCATCCATCATGTCACCATATTATGTCATGGCAACATCGAATACCTTGTCCCAATTCTCTTCTATTTCAATCCCTCCACACTCTGAAAAACTTATAGTGCATCCCAGCCTCTCCGATACGATAGAAAGATAGTACTCCTGATCATGGGGAACAAAGGGCTCGACTATAAATGTGGTTACGGGTGCTTTACAACCGCCCATTTCAACCTAGAACCAAAAAGGGAAAGCATCTTCAAACAATAAGAACATTGCCAAAGTGCAGTGAATGTAAACAAAAATTTGGGTTTGTTTGATCACCTCCCCACCGAGACGTTCTTTCACAAACTGAGCAACTTGAGCCATATCCAAATTCAGGGCCACAAGTCCGCTCTTGCCACGCTTCCCGAACAACATATCGGGTTTCACGACTAACTTCGTGGAGGACAGCCACGTTTCTTTGTTCACTAGTTCGGCAAAATCCGTCGATTCCGTCACCTTTAAAAGACACGTCAACATAAAACCATGACAACAGTCAACACCCATTTCTATGGTTTTACTTTCCCACCTCCAAATACACATCACTAACAGGAAAGACAGTTGCTTTCGAAATGGGATTCACAAGCAACCGATATCTCAACACAAATCTCGACTGAGATCTCAGAGAGAATCGAAACATCAGACGCGCACCATGCATCGGCAACTAACAAGAACTCAGGAGACGGAGATCAAGGAACAGAGGAACCAAGATCGAGGGAGAACCTGAGCGGATCGGATCGGGAGGTCGATGCTGGCTAGGCGTTTCAAGTGCTGCTTGAGAAGCCTCTTGGAGTCATACTCTCTGATCTTCTTCCTCGCCATTTCTGATTTCGAGGGGTTCTCTGCACAGAACCGATTCGCGGGTTTACTGAAGCCTACCCGGTACTTCCTTGTTGCAGGGAAGAAGAGGATTGAGATTGGATAGATCGAATTGGGGTAGGGGCGATAATTGCGTGGATCGGAGGAGTGGCTGGGGTTGGTGGGCTGCTGCGAGTTAGTTGAGCTGGAATTTTGCCGAGAGCGTGACTCGGCGGACGGTGGGAGACGAAAGCAACCGCATTGTTTTGCACACCCAACGAGGATAATGATATGCTTGTCGCATCGTTCTGTAGAAGCTGTTAATGTTTACCTGCATATTTTTATTGATCTTCTATTCTTATGTTATAATTAAACAATAATAACATAAATAATTGTGACCCAAAATAATAATAATAATAACATAAATAATCCTTAAAATTTTTAATTAATATATAATTTAATATATTTTAATCCATAAATTTTAATCTAATATGAAATGTCATCTCTAAACTTTTAATTTATTCAACGTGCTCCTTAAATTTTTTGTACATGTTTAATTTAATCATTGGATTGCATAAAAATGTTCAATATCATACCTCAACTTTTTAATTTCTTCAATGGGTTTCTTAAATATTTTGTAGATGTTCAATTTAGTCCTTAAACAGCATGAAAATATTTAATATTATCTCTCATCTTGAATTAATGAAATGACAATATTGAACATTACAATTCAATGACTAAATTAAATATGTATCAAATATTCGTGTATTACATTGGACAAATTAAAGTTTTGGGAATAACATTTCACATTAGACTAATTTTCATGAAACACATTAAATAAATTTAAATTTATGGGATCGTATTATTTATTGAGTCAAAGTTCATTGACCAATTATTTTATTTATCCTATAATTAACGTATTATAATCGAATATCAAATTCTATAATTCGACATTGAAATTTCATCAAATTCTAATTTTTTTTAATCTCATAATTGATTATGATGAAAAAATCTTATTATTGATAATTTTATACAACCTTGTTTCAATTAACTTATTTTTCTCAAACTACTTTTTGTGTTTTTTCGTTTTCAAACAAATCAGGAGTAGACGAGATTTATTTATGTAAAAAATTGATAAGAAATTTTTTTTTGTACCTTTTTAAAATAACATATGGCAACGAAAAATTAATAAAATTTGGTTTTATTTCTAAGCGAATTCCCTAACAAAGTACCAAATTTAGCACTGATAATGATTTTAGTCAAAATTTCTTTTATCTCATAAAAAAGCAATAACTTTAAGTTCAATGACAATTCTAACCTAAACTTTTTTAATTCCATGGAAAAACATAAATTTAACTCGAGTTTCAAATCCGATTCCCTTAATTTGAAATTATTAATTGTCTAACGTTGCAATTTTACAAGATCAATAGATCCACGTGGCTTGTTGATGCGGATTCAAGGCATCGTCTTCTTAGCACGAAATTTGAAGTTGTTTATCTGATTCACCTTGAGCACAACTTGAAGGACGACAAGTAAACATATTCATTGTTTCCTTCACTTCACCCGCTAAGTATTAGTTGTCTAATTGAAATATGAAGTTGTATTACCACCAATGGAGAAATGCCATGAATGAGATCCACCAAGCTCACGATTAAACTTTTTTTTTTAACAAACAAAGCCTTACCTCCTCTCAAAAGAGGATGAATAATTTCATATTCTATGTCAATAAGACGATTAATAGTATCTTAAATCCAACTTAACAATCCACGTGGCTTTATTGATGACGTGAATTTATCATATTGGATAACTAATGGTGGGCATATCGTAGAGAAAAAGACGACTCAGACAGCTCAGATTACAACAATACAAATTATCATCCTAATTCAGACTGTCGTCAAGTTTAATCATTTGTGCTCTCACTTTAACTTTTGTCAACCACGTGTGTGTTTGTCGATCACATGCGCGTGTTTTATTTTCAATAATTGGCCATTAGGTGGTTAAAAGTTGTGCTTTGTGTACCATTCATCGATCACTGTTCACTATTGATTGTAGCAGGAGGGTCGAATTTGGACACAAGTTAAAATTCATGCTTTTTTATGAGCTGAAAAAAATTTGCACTTGAAGTTGATACTTTTTTATGAGAAAAAATTCGAGTCATAATCGTTATTAGTTATAAAGTTGTCGTTTTTTCAGGAAATTAACCTTTTAATTAAATGAAAAGGATCCTATTAACCCTAATTCCTTCAATCAGTTGCGTCAGAGCGGGGGATCCGACGGCACGACAATTGATCGATTGAAAGTGGAAACCCCTCTCTTCCGATCCTGTTCAGGCCGACTCGTAACTCCGATTTCTTCCTCGCCCGAAGTCACGATCGCCGCCAATGGAAGGGCATATCCCCGACGTAAAGAAGTGGATAGTCCTCTACCCGGTTTACATCAACTCGAAGAAGACGATCGCCGAGGGCAGGCGGATCTGCGCTGCGAAAGCGTGCGAGAACCCCACTTGCGCCGAGATCGGGGAATGTTGCAACCATCTCAAGCTCCTTTACGACGTCGAGGTTCGTTCCATCTTGGCTGTCATCGCTTCTTTGCTTAGTTTTCTTGTTCCGTGTGCGCAGGAATGTTTTTGGCGCGATTTAGAGACGTCGAAATGGATTGGTGCAGATTGACAAGGCATATCCGCGAGATTTCATGCAGAGAGGGAGAGTGAGGGTTTTACTCAAGAGGGAGGATGGGACTCTGTGCAACCCGGCCATATCTTCCAGTAAGTTTGATTGGCTTCTGCACTGGACTGGACATAACGTTGTCCAAAATTCGGGTTCAAATTGGTTTTTTTTTTTTAAATGATCAGAATGATGAAAGTTAATTGTGCTGGAACTTTGCGTCTTTTCATCTTTCGACTCTGGATTTTGATCATTGTAATTAGCGGTGAAATTCATCACTTCTCCCTGTTTAAGTTTTGAGAAGTAGGATTTTGGTTGCATAAAACATTGAAGAAGAACGTGCAGTACCTAGAACTGGAACATCTAAATGCAGTGGGAATTGCCCAAAGGACATCATGTGATAGCCCTAGGGCATGCTCATTTGGATCTTTATTTCTAATTTGTAATATGCTCGGCATCTGTGCTGAGTTTTAATAATTGGAGCCTGATGAAAAAAATGCATTCCTGATCACTGAACTTTCCATCCAATTTAAGATTGACAGCTAAAGTTTAATTTGTTATCCTATGATCATGTTTTGTTCTCATAGCTTACTTTCCTATATGATGGGAATCAAGGAATGGTGGTCGAGCATCAACACATGATGGTTGTTGTTCCTGTTTACTGGTGTCAGATTGCTGTTCCCACTTAGCTATCTGTCCTTGAATTACTAGTCTTCAAGAACTGTAATCATAAGTTTTTCTCGCAGCGCTAGAACTTCGTCTAGAAATCATTTGAAGAGGGTGAAGTAGGTGTAAGAGATGTTCAAGCTTTTAGTCGAGCCTTGTTGGGAAAGTGGTCTTGGAGATTCGTTGTTCAAGACAAAATTTGTTGCAAAATGATCGTTGCTATTTGGTGGCGTTCATTAGATGTTTGAGGTGCAGATTGTTATAGTTTATGGAAGAGTATAAGCGTTGGGATGAATTCTTTTTTGTGGCTGTAATGGACTGGAACCCAAATTAAATTTTTGGCTTGGAATTAGATAATTTTTTGTGGGATGGAAGCCAGTCTACATGGATTTTCAGAATATTTTCCCTCTTTCTCACCTGAAAGGCGCATCAATTTCAAGTTACTCCGATAAATTCAAGGTTGAATCTCATTCTATGGCCATTTAACCGTGACTGAAAACTTGCTTTCAATTAGAGCAAATTTGGAAGGTTAAAGCTCCATCTAGAGTTACTTTCTTCGCATGGTCAGCAACTCCAATCTTTATTAATGGAAGTTGTGATCTCATTATATTGAATTGTTAGAGCATATGCAAGGAGAGCTCTGAATGAGTGAATTTTCTGAGTAGTCTACTTTTGGCCTTAGTAATTGTAAGGGGCACAACGGATTCACTAAGGAAAAGAATTTCTTGGACTAGCTTCTGTTTTGTGGACTCAGCTTTTTTTTTTTTTTTTTTGCGGATTTCTGGCTTTTGTTTCTACTTTATCTTCGGTATACTTCCTTATTGTAGGATAATGTATCGGTTTTTATTTATAGATTTCATTACTCTTTGGAAAGGAATTCCTGACTGAAAATCTGATTACTTTGGATTATGTTAGCTATTAACATTGGGCTTGTAAGTTTATATATTCATTCAGCTTGTGTACTATGACTAACATCGGTCACAGTAGAGGATACACTTGATCTGATGTTGGTTATTGGAAGAAAAGGACCTATTCGTTAAAAGAGATGACTTATTTACACCCCTTTAGATTCTGCAATATTTTGTTCATTAATACTCCAGCCCTTTTGATCATTTCTTCGCATGACATAAGTAAGTAAGCAGTTCTTATTGTATCTCTTCCGTGTTTCAGCAGTAGCATATTGTTCCAGGGATCTCGGACCTATGAATGGGGGTATTTTGATTCCATCCATAAATCGATTTTCTTCCCTTTGAGTTTGAGTCTCAATAAGAATTGGAGGGCATTTCCCATTTTTATAGGAACTTCTGTACCACAATCAGGAATCAAATAGATAATTGGATTTTGTTCATGTTGTTTGTCTTTTGGTGTTCTCTCAGAGGTGGAATTTGCATTACTTTAAGGCTTAGTGTATATGAGGCCTCTTGATAGAACTTTCAGGGACTTATCCATCTAACTCTGACTTTTAACCCATGGGTTTTTCAGACTGTCCTTAAAACAATTGATGAGACAAGAAATCATTTTTTCTGTTCATGGAAGAGACCACAACAAACTGAATCTGCACACTCAGAGTCTGCATCATGAGTGCCTGCGAGTTGCTCTTGCTGTTGACATGGGTTTAATAGAGTTGTAGTAGTTTATCTTAGCCACAGCCAAGTGCGTGTCTTGATGAGGAGCTAATCGATTGTCACGCATAGTTCATTTATTGAGGAAGTTGTAACTTCTAAAAAGAGAAGATCCGGTTGTGTTGCTGGTTTTAGTCTAGGAAACTCTTATGTATGGTTATTGTGCAGACCTAGTAATTTTGAACAATGTGCTGCAGGAAAACAGCTCATGCTTCATGTCGCAGAGTTGGTTCCAAGACATCGTGGACGGACCAAGAAGCAAGAATCCACGTCCATCACGAGTACTGGAGCTTCGAAATCTGGCAAGGGTGGGAAAAAGAAGAGATAGTCAAACATTGTTGCGAATGCATCGTCACACTTGTTTTAGTTCTAACGTTAGTGAATTTGGCAGAGGCTTTTCTTCTTTAACCCAAGCATCGGCGTGCTCTCGGTCCGCAAAGATTTTGATAGATTGTGATTGTGTATGAGATTTAGGCATATGGAGGAAATATGTGGACCCGCTTCATTCATTCCATTCCTTCAGAATTTCTCTCCCGAAGGAGCATGAAAAGTCAGTTCGATCCCATTCCATTCCCACGTTAACCCGAAAGAGACTATTGACTTTCGATTCCTATTTCATTTTAAGGTTAATAAAAAACCTTGATAAAAAAAAAAGGTTAATAACACTAAAAATTTTGAGCTAATACATCTGCCATAAATTTATATCTAATTATTTTTTTAACCATAATTTTTTTTTTAAATTGGTATATCTATGATAAATTTACCTCAAATTAATGCAACTGTGGCAAATTTATTTTTCGTTAAATTTTACCGTTAAATTATTAAGTTGAATGACACTTGATAATATCCTTTGTTTATTATAGATGTATTTTTTTTATTTTTTATGGTATTAACTCAATTTAATAAAAAAAATTAATAGATGGTAAATTTATCACATTTGTATCAGTTTGAAATTTTTTGACAAAAAAATTAATTTTGGGTAAATTTGTCATAGTTATGCCACTTTAGGTTTTTTCTTTGTAGTAAAAAAATAATTTAAGGTAAATTTTTTATATGTGTACCAGTTTAAGGTTTTTAATTGTATAAAAAATAATTTGAGTAATTTATCATATGTGTATCGATTTGAAATTTTTCGTAATATTAATCATTCATTTTATTTCCTCATTGATTCTCACGGAACATATGTCAAAAGTCTCGTGGGATGGAACAAGATATCAATATTTTAAGACAATAAAATCGGTGATATGTCATTTTTAATAGGATGAGTGGTTTTAGAATCGGTCCAAATTTTAGGTGGACTAAGAATTTGTCGGTCAAAATTAATTTTTCAATTTTTTAAACTTGCAATTTATCTTGCATACTCTAAAACTTGTCGTGTTACAGATTTTAGGTTCGATTTTATGACCTATGAAATTATTTGTATTATTAATTGAACGATGACAATAAAGTATCATTTTTAATAATAACTATTTGCCACGATAATTCATCGATCATGACTTATATTTAGATACATAAAGAATATGAAATATTAAAAAAGTAAAACCTTCAACCAAATATATCGTCATATATGAAAGTTCAGATTAGTGATTTCAAATTACACACTCATCATTGGACGTCAGGAAATATTGCACAACTGTGCGAAGACATAAAACAAGAAAAACATAGAGTTATTCTAAGCCTTAGTTTTCAAATAGCTCGTACAAAGAGAATATCCAATTTTTGAAACCTATAACATACCATCCAAAATCTAAAAAATTAAAATTGGAACCGATCGGTTCTCCAATTCTCGATTTTATCCCTAATTTTCAAAGATACAAATATATTTAGTGAATTCACTTATTATCAAGTATCATAAAATTATTATTATTATTATTTGCAATTTTTTTTCAACGGAAACAAATACCAGAAAACAATTATACTTAGGACTGGTCTCCCAAAGTCCACGTGGAAGGAGGATGCGAGTTTGGACGTCCATGCACGCACGCGATCGCTCACCAAAAGAAGGACAAGAACCGTCACCACCCGTGCCACGTTCTCTCCATGCAACCCTGTTAAACTCCTCGCTCTCTCTCTCTCTCTCTCTCTCTCCCTCTCTCTCTCCCTGCGACTCTCACTAGCTATCTTCTCTCTGCATAGAAACTGCAAAAGAGAAAGGAAGGAAGAAGAAGAAATCGGAGCGGAGATGCCAGGCCTGACGCTCGGCGACACCGTCCCCAACCTCGCCGTCGAAACCACCCACGGCAAGATGAAGCTCCACGACTTCATCGGCGACGCCTGGACCATCCTTTTCTCTCATCCCGGTACCGTCGTCTCTCCTACATCATGTTCAACTTCAACCAACGCCGAAAAAGGAAGTCTTTTTTTATCCACAATATTGCTTGCGTATGTGCGTGAGCAGGGGATTTCACGCCGGTGTGCACGACGGAGCTCGGGAAGATGGCGGAGCACGTGCAGGAGTTCGAGCGGAGGGGGGTGAAGCTCCTGGGCTTGTCCTGTGACGACACCGAGTCGCACAAGGCGTGGATCAAGGACATAGAGGCCTTCACGGTGCAGCTGCTCTGCTCTAGCTCTCTTCATAATTGTTTGGATTTGGGTCTCAGGTTTTATCTAATTTGGTTCATTGCGATCGCCGATCTTAGGTTAGGCAAGAAAACCTTAAATTTGGCCAAATCAAGCAATGATCATTTTTCACTGGCCCAGAAAGACAAATCAAGGTTTTATTCATGGAACCAAAAGGAGAGAGCTAGGCATGGAAGAGATCTATTTTCTAAGGCGCAATTTGGGTAGATTGAGGTGGTTTGCTTGCAGTCTACGAGGCTGATCTGTTTTCTTTCACATTTGCAATTTGGGCCTTTGGCTTTATGCATATTTTCTTTATTCCGGCTTCGAGCCGACATTCTCCGGTGCGATGGCTGATTAATTCAATTCAATGTCTTTGTTATATGGTGGGGGGATGTAGCCCGGGGCCAAGGTGACGTACCCGATAATAGCGGACCCGAACAGAGAGATCATGAGAGAGCTCAACATGGTCGACCCTGATGAGAAAGACGCCTCAGGGAAGGAAGTTCCTTCGAGAGCTCTGCACATTGTAGGTCCTGATAAGAAGGTATGCATGCCCATCGCCAATATCAACAAGACATGCGATGTAGGACTCTATTACATAGTATCCCATAAATTGTACAGATCAAGCTGAGCTTCCTCTACCCGGCGAGCACGGGGAGGAACATGGGCGAGGTGGTGAGGGTGCTGGAGTCCCTGCAGAGGGCGGCGAAGCACAAGATCGCCACCCCGTGCAACTGGAAGCCAGGGGACCCGGTCGTCATCTCGCCCTCCGTCTCCAACGAGCAGGCCAAGGAGATGTTCCCGCAGGGCTTCAAGACGGCCGATCTCCCGTCCAGGAAGGATTACCTCCGCTTCACTCACGTCGATTAAGCTCCCTCTGGTGTTCGGCCGCCTGCCTTCGTTGCTAAGACTGGAGCAATTAGCAGCAACATGTTTAGAAGATGCGTCTTAGCTTTACTGCAGTGTCTGTGCAAACTGTTGTTTGGTAAGAGCTTGTGGATATGAATATGTTACATGGAGGCTGTGTGAAAACCTGTTATGTTATGAAGACATGGATTTCCTTGCTGTGTTGGTTCCAACAAGTTCTTATTTTGGTTCATTCTCGACATTCTTAAGCTGGTTAAGTTTTCATTGTCACGGGTCACGTCTCAAGATGCAAGGACTGCCATGTGGTAAGCCACGGCGCCGACCCAGCCGTGGCAGCCACGCCTCACGAAGCGTGGTGGTCAAGGTAGCTATTGTGTGACTTTTTTTTTAAGAAGTACAACAGAATTATCAATAGTCGTGTGAAGATGAATTTAGTGTCAATATTTTTTAGTGTTATTATTATTTTTTAAATGGTTATTTGAGTGACATATCCGACGTGGCTTTTCAGAAATCATGCGTGACGCACACGATTTGCCGGACATTATGCACACGATTTGCCGTAGATCTTAATCATCAATAATAAAAGGTAAAAATAATAACAAATAAAAAAATTCACCTAGTGATCTAAAAATTGAAAAGAAAAATAAAACAGTTAAAAAAAGCATTTTTTTTTTTAAGGTTTTGCAGCGGTGAAGGGGTGTGAGTCTTGTCGCAGCCACCCTACCATCGTCGGCAATGACCGGTGAGGGATGGGGAATGACCTAGGGCTAGCGACCTTCAAAGAAGCCTTTCTAGGGTCGGCAAGGCCCGGCCGCAGCCATCTCCCACATCTCGTCTGTCATTGCCGGCGATGGTGGGGCAGCGAGGACGAGGGCTCACGGTCCTCCCTGTACTAGAACACTAGAACACGCTACCTCTTTTCCTTTATTTTTTTAAAAATTTTCAGGCTATTTTCTAGTTTAATTTGAATTTTTTGAATTTTTTTTAACTATTTTAATGTTGAAACGTCCACGTGGCATCCACATGTATTGATTTTTTAAAAAATATTTGACACGTAATATTAAAAAATTAATTAAAAAATTACACGTGTGCTTTTTGGCAGGAATTGACACTGAAATAATTATTTTTTTTTGTTCCTTACACAAAAAAATAATCATTTTTTGTCGAAATTGGCACTTGGGTGATCATTTTCTCTTCGATGTGGCACTAAAATGATCCAAAAAAAAATTTCTGCTATGCTTCTGCCGGCTTTTTTGGTGGTAATTTTCCCGAAAATGAAGAGTAAGGGCAATAGTGTAATTTCAACTTAATTATATGAACAGAGAGATGATACATTCATACTGACTATCCAATACATCATTCACTATTTAGGGTATATAAAAGTTCAACAGTTGTGCCAAACTAAGCTTCTCTCTAAAAATGAAAAAGGAAAATGTTGAAAATTTTTCAAGCTTCCCACACCATCGGTCCATCACCGCAGTAGAGATTTCTTTTTGCTTTAAACTTTAATCTGTAAGCATTGATGGACGCAATAATTGAATGAGAAAATGTTTTTGTCCAATATTATATTTATTGCGCGGAACAAGCGATCGAACGATAAAATAGACAGAATCGATCTGAAATACCTACATCCATGAGAAGATTAGCAACGAAGCGATACACGGAGATTACAGATCACTCGAGTTACACAAACACACTTTTGGTGTTTTCCAGCCCCAATTACATTCAAGAACGCACACAGTATTTAGCCCCTAATTCCTAACGAAATAATCTCTCAATCTCACAAATGAATTAAACACAAAATCTTAACACAATAATTTCTCGGCTCGAATGCTAACGCTATTGACGCAATTCCACGAAATCGTCCACACTCCAGTCACTCGTGCAACAACGGCGCTTCAAGACTTATTTTCTCGAACATGGACCTTGCGAAAACCTCAAAGCACTCGAAACGGCGCTTCAACGATTCTTGAAGATCTCCTCTGCAAATAACTTTTTGGCTCCTCATCAAACGTCCAACATCGCAAATATATGTATTGCCCGCAAACCTGCGGAAGAGGAATCTGAAAGAGAATCCGTGAGATTTGGTTTTTTTTTTTTTTTTTTTTTATAATCTTCGGATCAATTGAGCAGTCCTTTTTTGAATATTACAACATATATGAAAATATATCCCGTGTGTTTTGAAGAATAAAACGATTCCTAAAAGCAAGACTTCATCCAATATAAAAATCCAAGCTTAGCTTTTCTAACTCTGAGCGTGACTTCCAGTAGGCCTAGATATGTATAACTCGAACTTGAAATATTGGGACATCCAAGTTATTTAAGTGTATGTGCATTTAGAGTGACACTTCTACTGTCGTGAAAGAAAAATGAGTTAAATACGAGAAGGCCGGTTTTGCTCCGTTAGCTTTTAGCGGACGGAGAACTCTTCAGTTCCGGATTAATTTACCACATTGTCGGTCACCGGAAAAATGCATCTAGCCGACTTTCCAAATGCGGAGTCGGCCGCTTCATGTGGATAAGGTTTGGGTGGCTGTATTAAGGTCACTCTCTCTACGCCTTTCATCATCCTCGTCGGAGATAAGCAGGTTCTCTGGTTTTGGTGTCCTCAAGGCACCAAATGGCGTTATTTAAGTCGTATTCCAATTTTAAATATCTTGAGCAGCGGGGCTAATTACTGCTTGAAGTCGAAGGCGTGGAAGGGGTAATGGACGGAGGACAGAATCGGCTCTTCCGGCATGGAGAAAGGGATTCATTCCGTTTGCATCCTCCGTCACCACATCTTCCATCGCAACATAGTCTCTTAGGGTTACCCAAGTAACCTCCACCAGACTAGTGATTGCCAAGCAAGTCCCCGTGTGAGCTAAACCATCATGATCCCGTACTTATAATTCTTGTAGACTGTGTTTGGTCGTCTGAATTTCTAGCCATGAAAAGATTGGATAGGATAAGATTTCAAATCTAAAGATTTTGTCATATCCTAATCATTATTCGGTGAATCATAGTAATAAAGCCGGATATGTTCATATTATATCATGTTTTTTGTTTGGTATTTATACATATCGATGTAAATGAACATGAAAATGCATAAATAGAGAGTATAAGAATCTCTTGACACTAGTAAGAGAGATAAAATATGATCATCCACATTGCGTACATCTCGACTGTTCCTCGAGAGTACTAGCACGACAACCACCGGCCGCGACCCTCACTTAAGTCACGGAGCGCGAGTTGGGAGATTTGAATCAGGGACCTGATAAGGATAATCCATCTCTTAACCACGGTCATGCGTGAATGGCTAACTACGTAAAGTTTTATCTATCTTAAATTTCAAAATGAACCACAATGCTACAAAGGGGAATGAGTTTTAACTCTCTTTATGCTTTTATAGAATTTTGACATGAACTAGAGAAGAAGTTTCGATTCTCTCACCATTTTCGTAGAGTTTTAACGTGAACTAAAAAACTATAAGCGAGTGGTGAAATGTCCATATGAACAAGATGGAGGGTTCTAGTTTCTTTTTCTTTTTTTAATTTAATTGCTACACATTCTTCGAGAATTAGATAAATCATTTTCAAGTTCAAATTTATTCACTTAAAATCTGGGTTATTCTACTTCATTTTTATTTACTTATGTTTTTATTTTTATATCTCTTTTTTTCATCATTTCGATTCCGTTCCATCATTTCATAATAATTCTTTTTTGAATAATAAACTCTACTACTATACCTAAAATAATATGCAATTGATATAGATAAAAAGAGTGTTTGTGTATATGTACAAAATAAATATTATAAAGTGGAAAGAAGCAAAAATTTATAAATACATGTAGGAATAAATAACTTTTTTATTTCCTTTTTAATATCATATTTCAAATATTATATATAGTTAATTATTATCTTAGTTTTATTATTTAAGAAGCTTGTTATTCAAGAAAAAAAAATACATTTTATACCATGAAATAAGAAATCCTATCCACCTTTATCTTGCCTTCTCCATATGATAATTTTATCCCGGTTATATTCCCTTATATCTCACTTTATCCTGTCTTGGGTAGGAGCCAAATACAAGATGTCACAAATTTTATCATATATTGATTTTTATCCTAACTACCAAACATAGTTTTAAGTTTTTGGATCGAAGCGAGAGGTGGGAATACAATTGATAAATTGATGCAACACCAAATGACCAGAGATTCAATGTTCTTAAAAATTCCAACCATCAAGGACCTGTATGGTAACCATTCTAGTTCTCTGATAGTGTTTCCTAGAACAAAAAAAATGAAAATGTTGTTTGATAACGTAAATGATTCCAGTTCTGATGCTGTTCCCAAGAACAATTTTAGGCCAAAAACAAGAAAAAAAGGTGGTTTTGAAAAAAGGAATTACTTTTGAGAATCACAAAATAGAATAAAATCCTACATCTCTCATTTTCTCTTACCAAAAATAGAATGACATCTCATTTTCACATAAAAACGTACGATATAATAAAAAAAATAAAATAAAAATAATTTTTTTTAAAAAGGAAAAGTTTTAAAAAAATAAAAAATTCAAAAAATCCTCAAAAATAGAAGAAGCTTAGATTAGGCTAGATTGACTTTATTATTATTATTATTTTGTAAATTTGGGCCTATATTTTCTATATTTTGTTCTTTTTTAAGAAAATCATAAATGTATTTGAAATTAAACCTGAACCACATTTCTCTAAGTCCTTAAGGCTTTGTTAGGGTTTTATGATATAATTTATCAATGTCATGATTTCTTGATTGTGCACTTGACTTTATTAGTTGTGATTTGCCTAGATTTATATAATTTAGACGTGGTCTAGTTTTAGAAAATTTTGAAAAGGGGAAAAAATAGTGTGAACACTTAGCAATCTCTCATTCTTAAGTTTTGAATGAATTAAGACCAAGATTTGATTTCTTAAAACCAAAAATACACACCAATGCAGAGCAGTGCAATGCATTTTTCTTGTAGATACGAGGGCGTTACTCGTATCGATTGTATGTTTACTCAAAAGAGTTAGATGAAACCCCACAATAAATGACGAAAATGAATTGTGATGATTCTTGATATTTATTTTTATATTTCAATATGCAATATGTTATATAGAAAATCACTATCAATTAATCTTCGATTAATTTGTAAGATATTATTTGACTTAAATGGAAAAAATTGGGAAGAACAATTGTTATCGGTAATAGAAATTATGTGCAATTATCAAACGCATTCATATTCTAGGAATATAAATTTTATACGGTTACCAAACGAGTTATGATTATCTAAAACTCATTCAGGGAGCATAATCATAAAGATTTATTTTAATTATAATCGCTTTTTGAGATCAGAATGATTGCCATCCAGGCCCTAAGCAATCATCTTTCCAGTCTTGCCTAAAGTTTCACATGTTAGTCAATCAAAGTTGCTTCAAATTATCTAAGCTCGCCCCATGTCCAAACACATCTTTTGGAAATTCTCCCGGAAGGAACTACAGTACACCTGAAGCAATTCTAGGTTGGGGAATCTCTGGAGAAAACAAGTTAGGACGGAATGACACGTTAAAAAAAAAAAAAATCATGATGGCATCCCAAAGCCAGCTCTCTCAGATTGCCAAACGTGTCTTGTTGCATCATCACAACATCCTCGCTCGCTATTCTCAATCGCTACAACTGTGGAATGACGCGTGGGAAAGTTCATATCGCAGCTAGCCACAGAATGTGGCAATTTCTTTACGTTGCACTCTTTTTCCTAAGCTTTATTTCTCATTTTTGTTTTACTATAGATCAAAAGTAGTGCTCTCTGATTCAAATCTTCCAACTCGTGCTCCGTGACTTAAGTGGGGGTCGCGGCTGGTGGTTGTCGTGCTAGCCCCTCCGAGGAATAGTCGAGATGAGCGTAAACTGACTCGGATACATCGATCATAAAAAAAGAAAAAGAAAAAAAAGTAGTGCATTCTTCAAGAAGAATGTGCAATTTCTTTACGTTGCATTTTGTTTTCTATGTCTTGGAACCATCTATCCGGGATTTTATTTTAAAGACAAATATCAATTATGACAAGATAGCATAAGCATCAAAACGGCTAAATAAAAAATCAATACCAAACAAATACAAATGCAATATGGAAGTTAAGCTCATTTAATAATAACAACTCATCCTCTTCCAACTTCAAAAAATAGATCATAAGCAGTTCATGGGTGGGAGGGTAAATTCAGTACGTAGGACCTAGAATCTGTTCGTACAGAACTGGTTCCAAAAATTTGGAACTAGGAACCGGACCAATTTCTACAAAAACCGACGACCGGTTCCTGATTTTGTGGACAGTCCAATCTAGTTCTCGGGTAAAAAAGAACCAGTTGCGCTACCCAAATTGACATGATCACAAATCGTAATCGACCGAGAGTAGGCCTTTTTGGCAACTTTCATCTCCTTTACACATGTTGAAAGACCACTTCTAGCAAGATAAAAGTATTAGGTGAACATTGGACAAGGCTATTCTTTTCTCCAAGATGGAAGAAATTTCTTTCGTCCTAAGTTCTAAAAATCGCTTATGCGCAGAGTCAGTTATGACTAAAATTGGGTAATGCTGTTCTCATTGCCCCTTAGGACAACAGCATATATCATTCTCTTCCTTGTTTATGCGCACTCCAAGAGCTCAAACCTTATGGTTGGGCCCGGCATTTGGGGCCACGAAGACTGTGTTGACAGCACCCCGAAGTGGTTAAGGTCGTCATTAACCCGACAGTGCTTTAAGAGCACCCTAAAGAGGTTAAGGTAGTCATTAACTCAACAGTCTGGCTATCAAGCATCTAGTGTTCAAAGCCAACACCGGTGCTCGAGCTTTGTTGCCCACGAACTCGCCTGCCCCCGACCACCACTACACCTCTTGTTGGCCAAACATTAGATATTCTGATTTTTGAACTTCACATCTATAGAAATTCCTTTCTTGATGATGATTGTTCTTGGTTGTGTATTTACACTGCAAGGGAAAAAAACTCATGCTCCATGTGATACCAAGAGCATCCCCAGAAGGACCAAAAAGTAAGAACGCAATCTTTGAAACGTTCAGAGGGAAGGAAGGTCAACAACAAAACAGAGAACTTTTCATTGCCAATGCACCATCAAGAATTTGTATTTGCAACAAGAAGTTTAAGATTAGACATTTTACTTCACCAGAACAACTTCATTAGGCGAGAAACTTCAAAACTCAGCCGGTACAAAGTCACGACATCTCAATATCCCTTTACGCTATTCGAACATTAGAATGCCTATTTCTCTCAATCATCATCTCTACTGCATAGATTCAACGAAAAGGCAAAGAAAAGAGGTGTCCTCGTTTTTTTAATCTGGTTTCTTCAAATTGAAGCAGTTATCTGTTGCTTGGCTGAATAGCTCCTGTACCAGCTTTAATTCCTTCTCTGCCAATGCCAAAAATCATAAAAGATGTCAATTTTGCCCCAAAAGCAGAACACACATAAGTGAACGAGACAAACACCCTCACACCCTCATCAATAGGGCAATTACCGGCAGCTTCAAGTTGCTTCTTAAGTTCTTGTCCTACAGCATCATTCTCAGCCTACGCATGGTAATTTGCGAAGAATAAGAAACAGCCTTAGTCTATGGAAATACTGAAGTGCAAGCTACAGAAAACCACAGGTCCTCTTGACCTGGAGCTCCGAAATCCTTTTGAGTTGAGCTTCTTCTCCTCCTTCGGACAGTGGAATTCCAGCAACTAAAGCATCAAACTGCAGAAAAAGTTCTGATTGATTTTTATCGAGATTACAAGAGCAAAACGCAGAAAAGGATGCCAAATTTTATAAGTCGAAGCATAATGCTTCATCTCTAAAGTGGAGGCAAATTGCTTTCACCTGCGAGAATATACTGATATTGCAGAGTCTCTAGGATGCCACAGTGACCATCATTTAACTTAAAGCATGAAGTAGAACAAAAAGTGCAGCAGATAGAAATCAGAAACAAACTATGCAACATATTCAAGATCAAGAACACCAACAGAGCTACAGTCTCATAGCACTTATACCTCATTCAAATCATTCTTATCAACTATAAGTTGCAGAAACACATTTGAAAGAAACGATAGTAGTGATTACACGAGAGTGGTGCTCTTTCCAAGTGTCAATAACAATTTCATGCACACAAGTCAAAAGATTACCCAACTCGTGTAACCAAATTGCAACACAGCCTGTGTGCATGTACCCTGAGATACTAGTGGCAGATATATCCGCAAACAGAATCCACAAAGAAAAGGAGGTTGCATTTTCTTAGGTAGGTGCAAGAAAGAAACAAATTCCAAGCTCGTATTACATCTCCATCCTCACCCGTCACATCTTATCCATGAGAAATTCCATAGTATATTTATGAGTGATATGTATTAAAGTCCTCTAGAAGAACAAGCGCAGAGCTTTAAAACCAAGACTAAATTGCATATGAAAGCCAATGGCAGTGAGAACACCTTTCTGTCAAAACTGAGGTAACCAAGATTTCTAGCCAAATAATTCCAAAATCAAAGTAAATTCTTTTTTATGCCACAATAAATCAAGTAATTAATCTACAGATTGAACATCTAGCCAAATAAATTCTTCCAATTACATCAAGCAGCTAACAGATAAGCTCATCAATAACTTGCTACAGCAGCCTGAGAGACACAAACCTTCGCAAATAATTCTTACATCAAAGCATACAATGAATTAAGTAATCAGTCTTGAGAGATAAACGTAAATCCCTAGCCAAATAATTCTTGCAACTACATCAAGTAGATAACGATTAAGCTCACCAATAGCTTGATATAGCAGTTTGAGAGACACAAACCTGCTTGGCGGCTTTAACGAGAGCAGCACTCATCAGCTTGGGTTGCTCGGCGAAGCTGGACGCGTCCTCCGCGGCATTCGGGGGCGGCTCGGGATAATTCGCGGAGAGCCGCACGGAAGGCGCGTCCCTCTGAAGACTGCCGAAAGTATTGAAGGCGATCGATGCGATCGTATTGACTTGCTCTTGTAGCTGGGAGATCACGTCCATTCTCGATTTCCTATTGCAGAGTTTCTAACGCATGAGTAGTTGAAGAAGTTCCACTCAAGATGGACAATCGATACGAAAATTAAGGATGCGCACGAAGGCAAGGTAACATAGGAGAGAACGTCGACGACGAAATTGCAGAGGAACTGATCTTTCAGAGAGAGAGAGAGAGAGAGAGAGAGAGAGAGTCACCTTGAGTCCGACGAGGGCGAGATGACAGGTGGTGACGACGAGCACGAAGCGGCTCCGGCTCCGCAGAAACACTAGGTCAGATTATGAAGGGTCGGAGAGACCGGCAGGGTGCGGCGGCGGAGACCGGTGTGGTGCGGAGGAAGCACTGCGCAGGAGGATTCCGGAGAACAAGCGCAGGAATTCCGGTTTCCGTTTCCATTTTGCGGGCTCGACTTCTAGATTTATATCGGACTCAATAAATTAACTTGTAAAAAAAAAATCAACTTGAAAGCGAATTTTACTAAATTCCTTATTATTCTTCTATCGCACTTTTCTATTCCATCAAAAGATCATGTCAAAAAAAGTATTATAAATGATTATATTCCCCGAATTTTTAGTATTAATTAATGTTTTCATTTATTTTTTTTTCAAGGTGTTGCAAAAATGAAATTAAGAAATCGTTTCGATGTATAAGTCATACATATTTTTATCATTATCATAAACGGTAGCATGGTATTGGTAGATCGTTTTATGAATCATTATGTCTATATTCGTCCGAACAGATTTAATGATAGAAAAATAGATAAAGACAATGCATATTGATTTTACTCAGTAATTCTTACGAAACTGATTAAACCGCGTAAGATTCCTTGCTCAATTTTTTGAAAGCTTATCATGTGAATAATTTACCACAACGTTTATTTCTTTAAAGCACGCATCCATAGCATTGGCGTAGATTCTTCTTTTTTATCGATCAAAACATCGGCACATTACTAATTCCCCTAGTGTGGATCTTTCATAATATTTGACCATCAGAAATTATCGAGAGAGGTGATAATAGTTACACAATGAACACGGCGAAATCAGTAAGCAGGAATCATCACCAATCATCTATCCTTGGTTCTCCTTTGAAAAGTGTTTGTAACTAATGGATCGACTCTTGTGAAAAAAATAAAAAAACTAATATATCGACTCTAGATTAAAACCGAAGCGAGTGAATAATTTTCCGGCATTAGTAAGGAGTAACACAGTTCATTGATTTTCAATTAAAAATTCTGTCCACTTGAACGTCTATTCATCGCTTCAACATTCCAACAAAGAAAAAATAAAAATAAAAATCAGTAGAACATTACAAATAGTTTTGATTTCTCGAAAATTGGTTTTGGCCGCGCGTGACTAAATTCATGTTTCATAAATAATTTCTAGGGCAAAAATAATTTTTTTTTCTATTTCTATTTCAAAATGAGTTTCCGGCAACGGGTGACGATCGGCGGCAATCGGGGTGCAACGGCGGCTCACGGGTGGGACCGGCGAGATTGGTGGTTGACATAAATTTCTATTTCTATTTTTCTAAAAAATAATTATTTTTATTTTTTATTTTTACTTTAAATCTATTTCTATTTTTCAAAATTGCTTCAAAAATATTTTTTTATAATTGCGTTATCAAAATAAATTCTGATTCAAATATATTTCACAAATATAAATCTGTTTCAGAAATTATTTTTGATTTGTTTTTATGTACAATTCGGACAGAAAAAAAGAAAAAGGACAGGCCTAGTACATGTAGAAAGCTTTGGGCGCAAGAAATCAAGATTCTTCGTTTTTTGCATATCCTTTGCTTCTGGAATCTTTCGCTTGAATCGGACTTGGCGGGTCCGAAAAAGAGAGGTGAACGTGAATCCACCCCCAATGTGGAATAACTGGAAAAGATGAAATCTTTACGTGCATTTATGCAAATGGAAGACGAGAAGACGACCCCTTTCGTCTTTCCAACTCTTCAAAGATCGCGTGTGGTTCTCTGAGCTTCCATAGACGATCCCTTCGCCTTCCCGAGGACACGCTTCGCCTTCCGCCGTAAATGCTCGCTTCTGAGTTCAAAATGGGACTGATGATGAATGCACGACCTTGCCCACTTTTCGCGTCCTGCGTGTTTCTTGGAGCCTTAGGGAGATTTATAGTTGGGGTTTTGATCTGCAAGAAAAGGAGTGAAAGGAACAAGAAGATTTTGGTTCGTGGGTTCAGATGGATTTGCGAGCGAGCACAAGCAGAGCTTTGGGCATGGAGACAGCAGAAGGTGGTATGAGCAGGAGGAGGAGAAGAGACAACTCTAAAGACCTGATTGATATTGTCTTTTCTTGGTCTCTTCACGACATTTTCAACGAAAACCTCAACCGTGACCAGGTTTCTTACTATTCTCCTCTCATCTTTGCTTGTCCTTTTCTTTTCCCCCCTCCTTTTACCATGCCCAGTTTTTATTCTCGTATAAGTTCATCGACAATGTGGTGTTTACTTGAGAAATCCGGTGCTCTTTCTTTTTCGTTTGCTTTTAATAGGCCTAGCCTTATGAGAAGCTCTCATTAGACTTAGTGTGATAGAACCCTTTATGCTTTTTCTGTGTTTGGCAATAGGAGTAGATTTTATGTTCTTCGGAAGTTGGTCAGAGTATTTTTTGAATGTCGAGGTAGGATGGTTATACTTGAGTTTGGCTGAGCTGTTTTTTGTAGGTGGAGTCAATACCGGAGACATTTCAGTCGGTCCCACATTATCTCGGATCTTATGTCTACCTTTTACTGGAAGAAACACCGGCGAGTTTGTGCTTGAGTTTGGAAAATATTGCTTTGCTGCCTTTCACCGAGGTTACTGACTTTGTGGAACGCAAGAGAAGTGGGAACTCATATGCTGTTAAGGCTGGTCGGTGGAGCCACTTTGCCTGGAGATATATTGATTCCGACTAATGGTAAGCCCGCAACTGTTTCTGACTTGGAGAGGTTTGGAAGAAGATGGGCATTCGCATTGGTAAGGATGATTGGAGGAGACGATGAGGCAATGTCATCCGCCAGCTTTAAAGTGGAGGCGTTATTGGACCATGAAGTAAATAATTCCTGGGAGCCAATGTATGCAATTTTCCTGATCAATATAGCCACTACCAGAAGGATGTGGAACGCGTTGCATATGTCTGTGAACTTTGATATTGTGAAGGAAGTTCTCTGCACTGAATTGGTGGTATGACTTTCCTTTTTGCATCTTTCGTCCATTTAGGCTTAAAATTGCCGTTCTATTCCTCTAAGCTTCAAAACTTCATTTTACTCCTGTCGATTTGTAAGTTTCACTGGAAGTTAGATAAATGATGCTTTGAGATGAATGATGATATGGGAAAATAGGGAAGCTATGTCTATTGGGAGGTGACTTCCTCGTTAGTATTAGACATTAAAATTTTCTGTACTATAATTTTCACAAGATTTAAGTTTGTGCTGTGCAATGCTCTTTCTATCATATGAACACCAATTAAGTTTCAGGGTCTCTGACCTTGTACCGTATTTATATGGTCTGGATTATCACAAGAAATTTGTTTGGATTGCAGACTGATAAAATTTCCAATCTCTGTATTACAAAAGGTAATGGTTCTGGGAGTGAGAGCCATGACAAGAGATTGTGCCATGCTCAGAATGAATCACAAAAAAAAGCAGTTGAGGCCTGTCTCAATAAACTCCAATGTGAGAACAAGCCATCTGTCGAACTGATATGGGGTCCTCCTGGAACTGGGAAAACTAAAACGGTTGCTACACTGCTATATACTCTCTTGAAAAAGAAACATAGAACGATTGTCTGTGCTCCAACAAATGTTGTCATCAAGGAAGTGGCATCTCGTGTTTTAAAGCTGCTAAAGGAATCACACAGTGGCATAAGCACTGAAACGGAGAGTTTGCTCTGTTACTTTGGAGACATGCTTATTTTTGGGAACAAGGAGCGGCTGAAAGTTGATTCTGACATTGAAGAAATATACTTGGAACAACGTGTAGACTGTGTTGCTGAGTGCTTTTCAAAAGTCACTGGTTTGCATCATTGTTTAACTTCCATGATAGATACGCTTGCCGAATGTGTCAGTCAATACCATATATTCTTGGAAAACCTACACACAAAAAGAAGGAAATCAGGAAGTAATAATGATGGGAGTGAATGCGGAAGCAGTGAAGAAGATGGCAACTGTGAGCTTAAATCATTTCTTGAGTTTTTCGGGGACCGATTCAAGGCAACTGTCCAGCCCCTGCAGAGATGCCTCTATATATTTTGCACTCATATATCCAGAACTTATTTCCAGAATATTACATCCCTCCTTACCATAATTGATTCGTTTGAAACTTTACTATGTGGAGAGAAGTCTGATTCAGAGAAGATGGAGATGACTCTTTCACGTGATGAACTTAACCTGTTTTCATTTGAGACGTCCATGGATCCACTACCTAATATTTATATGAAGAGACAGGAATGCCTTTCCATGTTGCTAACTGGTCGTGATTCTCTAAAGGATTTAAAATTTTCGAACTTTACGAGTAAGGAAATGATAGCCGACTTCTGTTACCAACATGCTTCCCTGATTTTTTGCACTGCTTCTAGTTCATATAAGCTGTACTCTGTGGAAATGGAGCTTCTCAATTTATTGGTAATCGATGAGGCTGCCCAGTTGAAAGAATGCGAGACAGTAATTCCTCTGCAACTTCCTGGTGTCAAGCAGTTGATTTTAGTTGGAGACGAGTGTCAGTTGCCTGCTATGGTGGAAAGCTTGGTCTTGAAAGATGTGTAATATCCTTCTCCTCATTTGAGCTTAGATGGGCTAAATGTTCTATACCTAACAGCCCTTTATTTCTACAGGTTTCTAGCAGGGCTGGTTTTGGAAGGAGTCTGTTGGAACGATTGAGTTCACTGGGTTATTCAAGGCAAATCCTCAATAAACAGTACCGAATGCATCCAGCAATAAGTCTGTTTGCGACTTCAAACTTTTATCAAAACCAAATTTCGGACGGGCCAAATGTGAAAAGAAAAAGTTACAGAAAAAGTCATTTACCATGGCCGATGCTTGGTCCTTACTCGTTCATAAATATTCCTGATGGACAAGAACAGACCGGTGATGATGGCTGTAGCCTTAGAAACCCCGTTGAGGTGGAAGTGATCTCCAGGATATTGAGGAATCTTTATAGAGGTATGTCCATAGAATTGTGTAAGTGTTGCTTCGAGCACATGGATTTTGCATGTATTACTTAATCATATAGGGGTAGATTATGGTGCCCATTAATAGTTCTTTTCCTAGGATATTTCTTTCGATGTTTTGCACCCCTCATAAGATGGTATCGTTGTGGTGACGGTTTTATTTCCTTTTTCTTTGCAGCTTGGGAGGGGTCAGGAGAAGATCTGACAGTAGGTGTCATATCGCCCTACACAGCTCAGGTTGCTGCAGTTCGAGCTATACTTGGAAAAAAGTATGAAAATATTAAGGGCTTTATGGTCAAGGTGAAGTCAGTGGATGGATCCCAAGGGGGTGAAGAAGACATTTTCATAATATCCACTGTATGATCAAACCCGCGTGGGAATATTGGGTTCTTATCCGATTCTAAGAGAACCAATGTTGCTCTTACCAGGGCCAGGTACTCTATCCTCTAAACTGTGTCAAATTACATTTTCAGAGTGATATGGCCCATAAATCCCAGAGTTATTTCGTATCTATAGGTATTGTCTGTGGATTCTGGGAAATGGGAAAACACTGGCAAAAAGCAAATCTGTGTGGGAAGCTTTGGTTGACGATGCTAAAGAGTTGTGGATGTTTCTTCAATGTTGATGATGACAAGGACTTGGCTAAAGCCATCTTAGACGTGATGAAAAAGAATAATCAGCTTGATGTTCTGCTTGACAAAAGCAGTGTACTTTTCAGAAATGCTAAGTGGAAGGTAAAAAACTTTGCTCAACAGTATTCTACGTCCATATTCATCTTTTAAAATTAGGATTTTTTATAAGAATTTGTGGGAACATTCTTATTGTCATGCATTGGCCTTTTCAGGTTATTTTCAGTGACAAATTCCTTAAGTCTTTCATAAAGCTGACATCACTCAGTACAAAGATGTCAATCATCCAACTTTTGTCAAAACTATCCAGTGGCTGGAGACCAAAGAGGGGGAATGTGGATATAATTTGCGAACTTCATCTCATATCGTGAGACAATTTAAGGCTGAAGGTCTCTATGAGACAATTTGATGCTTTTGAGGATTATGAAAAGATGAAAATGAAAAATGGTGAATTTGATTTGGCCGATCTTGTCAATGATCTACATCGCCATCTTTTTCGTGAGCAGTTTGCTGGTAATGTGTTGGATTTTGTATATATTGATGAAGTGCAGGATCTCTCCATGAGGCAAATTTCACTGTTCAAATATATCTGAAGAAATGTTGCTGAGGACTTTGTGTTTTCTGGCGACACTGCACGAACTATTGCAAGGGGAATAGACTTCAGGTTTGAAGACATAAGGTCCCTTTTCTACAAGGAGTTCTTGAAAAATTCAATGGATGGATCTGTTATCAGAATGGAAAAGGGATGTCTTTCCAAAACTTTCCATTTGAGCCTGAACTTCTGCACTCATGCTGGTATACTCAAACTGGCGCAGAGTGTTGTTGATCTTCTTTACCATTTTTTCCCTTTATCCATTGATGCTTTAAGCCCTGAAACTAGCTTTATATCTGGGGAAGCCCCAATTTTACTTGAATCAGAGAATGAGGAAAGTGTCATACTATCAATTTTTGGCAACACTGATGTCAGTGGTAATTTTGTTGGCTTCGGAGCGGAGCAGGTTATTTTGGTTTGAGATGATCATTCTCGAAATGAAGTTTCAAAGCTTGTGAGTGGGCAAGCCCTAGTTCTGACGATAGTGGAGTGCAAGGGGTTGGAATTTCAGGTGTGTGTCTGGTTTTATTGTTTGTCATGGGATTTTAATGGTTGCAGCAATAGAGATTTCGTGAACATTTTTTAAGGACAATTTTTTTTTTTTTTGAGTCGTCACCAATCTTCTGCTAGCTGTTACTCTGTAATAGGCTTGGATTTTAATTTTCGTTCTATCATTCCCTTTTTTGTATGTAGCCTATCTCATCTAGAGACACATGAGGTAGAATTTGTATGGGCTCATGTCAACTACATCATCTGGGGTTAACGGACAATATCAAAGATTTTGCAACTTTACTGATCTTGATTGGCGTGTCAAAATGAGTCCAAATTGTCGCTTCCTAAATGTTTGAGATCTATTCATGTACTCATGAAACTCAAAATCTGTAATTTTGGTCTTAAATCAGATGTTTTTGCCAGAAAATTTTGTGCCTGTAACATTGTGCAGGACGTCGTATTGTACAACTTTTTGGCACATCACCTCTGAAAAGTCAATGGAGGGTCATTTATGGATACATGAAGAAGCAAGCTTTGTTCGATAACAGCTCTCAATTGTCTTCCCCAAGTTTTGATGATGCGAAACACTATATATTATCCTTTGAATTGAAGCAATTGTATGTCGCAATTACTAGGATGAGGCAAAGATTGTGGATTTGTGAGGATGGCCTGGAGTTCTCCAAACCAATGTTCGACTGCTGGAAGAAGAAGTGCCTCATTCAAGTTAGGTTGGTAGATCAGGCCCTTGTAGAGGCAATGCAGGTCAGGAGCACACCTGAGGAGTGGAAGTCATGAGGTTTTAAGGTTCGCTGTTTTTCTGTTTTTTCCTTATTGGTCGTTCCTCTTCATGAATTTGTTAATTTTGCCTCATTTGGAGTCAATAATATCTTTGAATGCCTATGGATTTGAATGACAACGGTGACTGTAAAAAGTATAACTTGATCCTGAGAAAAAGTTTGTAGAATGTGGACGTTCTATGGTAGAAAATATGGTGATCAATTTGCTAACTTTATTGGTTTCTTAATACTTTGGCCGATTACTTCATTCAGACGCAACAGATAAACCATATCATATGGATTTTCTTTGAATCTTTTTCTTCTTCTGAGTTTATCTGGTTAATGGCAGTGTTTGTTTTTTTTTTTTTTTTGCTTCACCACTGATTTTTCCAAAAAAGGTGGACTCTGTTATCTATTCTTCTTCTTTTCACCTTCTTTGAAGAAGTTATTGATATCTCTCTCTCTCTCTCTTCGTTTTTTTTTTGTTTTTGGCAAGCTCTTACGTGAGGCTAACTACCTAATGGCAACAATGTGCTTTGAGCGAGCGAGGTACGATTACGGGGATAAATTGGCTAAGCCCTCTGCTTTGAAAGCAGATGCAGATCTCATGCACGTTTTAAGTCCACAAGAGGCTTCTCACCTTCGAAGGCAGGCTGCTGAGATTTATGAAGCAATTGGAGTGGCTGACTCTGCGGCAGAGTGTTTCTACATGTTGAAGGAATTTGAGAAAGCAGGTATGATGTTTCCTTTTTTTCCATGTCTTTCGTTTCCTTCAAATTGATAAGAAGGACAATTCATATGCTTTATGCTGCTGCTTTTATTTTTCTTCTTGTTGTAGCTGTGTCAAAGCTGCCTGAGAAAGAGGAAGTTAGACTTTGATCTCAATTATTCTCTTGTATATAGTTTTTTACATGTGTTGTACCCACTTGTTTACCCGATTATAATTTCCCTTTCATAATTTGAGAAAAACAAGTTTGATATCACTTGTTAATTTCCAAATGCTTTTGGTAAATTTTGAGCAAGCCGCAATTAATGTCGACTTCATGATTAATGCCTTTGCGTTGAGAAGTTGATTATTGTGAAGTAACGCAAAAGAAAATTGTATATTGATAATTAAGGATTACATCAATATATATAGTGAGTATTAGGGCTCACTAACAATAAAAAAGTCTAAATTGCCCTTATTAATAATAAGCTCAATAACTTAACCTTTAACATTCCTTCTCAAGTTGGAGCATAAATATCAAAGAGCCCCAATTTGTTACACAAAGTAATCACTGTACTACTCCGCAATGATTTAGTGAAGATATCAGCAAGTTGATCTTTGGTCCGTGTGTATTGAAGTGTTATTTCCTTGTTCAGAATCTTTTCTCGCACAAAATGGCAATCTACTTCAATGTGCTTCGTGCACTCATGAAAGACTGGATTTGAAGCAATATGCATAGCAGATTGGTTATCACAACACAGAACTGAGGAAGTTGAGGATGACATACTGAGTTCGGATAACAACATCCTCAACCAAAGCAACTCACTAGTCACATGCGCCATGACTCGATATTCAGCCTCTGCACTTGATCGAGACACAATTTGTTGCTTCTTACTTTTCCATCTCACAAGATTTCCTCCCAAAAATACACAATAACCAGAAGTTGATCTCCTATCAGTAGGGCTCCCAGCCCAATCAGCATCTGAGTAGCCTATGATATTAAGATATCCATGATTCTTGAATAGAAGTCCTTTACCTGGTGCTTCCTTTAAGTACTTAACAACACGTAGTACTGCCTCCCAATATGTAGTGCGAGGAGCACTCATAAATTGATTGACCACGCCAACAACAAAAGAAATATCTGGTTGAGTGATAGTTAAATAGTTGAGCTTACCCATTAGCCTTTGATACTTACTCGGATCATGAAGTAACTCACCATGTTCTGCATCAAGCTTCACATTAAGATCCATTGGAGTATCGACAGGTTTTGCTCTCAGAAAACCAACCTCACTCAGAATATTCAGAATATATTTTCGCTGTGACAATGAGATACCATCCCGTGAGTAGGCCACCTCAATGCCCAAGAAATACCGCGGACAACTCATATATTTTGTGCTGAACTTTGTTTGTAAAAATTGTTTCAACTTTTGTATACTTGTAGAATCACTACCTGTGATGATAATATCGTCCACATATACAACCAGGAGTACACATCCCCTTGGAGAAGTGGAGCAAAACACAGAATGGTCCACTGTACAACGTCGCAAACCAAACCGAATAACTGCATCACTGAAACGGCCAAACCAAGCACGAGGATATTTTTTCAGTGCATATAATGTCTTAACAAAAGCCACAAACACCAGTAGACTCCCCTTGAGCAACAAACCCCGGGGGTTGTTCCATATATACCTCCTCTACCAAGTCGCCATGGATAAAGGCATTCTTCACATCAAGCTGATGGAGATTCCAACCATATCGAGCAGCAAGAGATATAAAAACACGGACAAAAGGTATCTTTGCTATAGGAGATAATGTATCATCATAATCAACTCCATAAGTTTGGGTGTAACCTTTGGCAACCAAACGGGCCTTCAGACGCTCAACAGAGCCATTCGGTTGAAACTTCACTGTGAAGACCCAACGGCATCCCGCAGCTTGTTTTCCATTAGGTAATGGTGTAATCTGACACGTCTCATTATCATGTAGCGCCCACATTTCATCCTCCATAGCCCGTCTCCAATCGGGATGAGCAAGAGACTCTGCAACAGTACTTGGCACGGACACAGTAGATAAAGAAGCAACAAATGAGGAATACGTAGGAGAAAGACAGTGGAAGGATAAATAATGAGAAAGAGGGTGACGAGTATGCATATGACTAGACAAACCAGTATATGGATCAAATCGGGAATTGGGTTGTCCCACGCAAGAACGTGTACCTTTTCGTAATGCAATGGGAATATCAGTACAAGAATCATGCTCAGAAGAAATTGGCGGATCAGAGGCCAAGACATGAATTGGTGGAGAAGCAATGCATGTCCAATGCGGGCGATGATTGTACTACCTCACGTTGAACAGAATGGCGCCGCTGGTAAATCCTGTCGAAGTACTGAAAATCAGTTGATGGTATGGGATACCTTGTCAAGGGGATAGACGGTAGTGGAACTGTGATCGAAGATAAAATATCTTTAGAATGAGTTGCCGGTTGGTCAACAGAAGAGTAATAGGACTGGTTCTCGAAGAAAGTCATATCTGCCGAGACATACAACCACCGACTAACCGGATTATAACATTTGTACCCTTTTTGAGTGCGAGAGTACTCAAGAAACACACACTTTTCAGCCCGTGGATCGAGCTTATCATGATAAGGACCAAGACGATGTACAAAACAAATACACCCAAACACACGGAGTGATAAAGGAAAAATTGCACTGGTAGGATGAAGAGTAGAAAAAATCATGCTCCCACGAAGTACAGAGGATGGACCAAGACGATTTTTGGTAATTTCCCGTCCAATTGGTGAAGATGGGCACAAGGCTGGACGAGGACGAGACGAGAATCACATTCCTCGTCCTTGTCCCCTACAATAAAGAATTATCAGCTCTCGCCTTGTGCCCAGCCGGGGGCAAGGCCGCTCCGTCGCACGATACCCTCCCCCAACCCCCCCCCCCCCCCCCCCCTCCTTTTTTTTTGGCCTCGAAACGATGCCCTACCTCTTGAGGCAAGTTTTTGCCTCGCAGGCCGGCGGGAGGCATCATTCTCCGAAGGGACGACAAGCCATCTAATGCATTTGGGTCTTTGCCTCGCGCCCCTTGTGCAGGGTGGACCCGGTGCACTGGGGTGGAGCACTGGCGCTAAATACAACAAATCCTCTCACGAATCCGTGCAAATTACAGACGAACCTGATCTGCAATTAATTCTTGTTTGGAGCCAACCAATTTGAGGAATTTTTGCCCGATTGATCCAGACATTTTTAATGGCTCCCGCAAGTCCAAAGTTTTTCAACTTGAAAAATACTGATATTGCCACAATGGTGGATCATTTTTTGTAATGCAAATTTATTCTAGGCTCCTTTATGGATCATAAAAATAATAATTTATCATGAATATATAAAAATATACGATTAACACGCCTCAACTTATCGAAATTCTCTATATTTTGAGAAATCACGTGTCGGCGTGTCATGTCGCGTGTAGCATGTCATGTTGGTGCTAAATAGCGGGATATACACTAAAACTACAAGGAATGAGTTCAGTAATTACTCAATTTTTCTCTTGGGATTTTGCCTTGAATATGTTATCAAAGTTTTATGTATGAAAAACGAAATTGAGAGAGTTACGAAGGAAAAGCAGTTATGATCATCGAACAGCTATGATGAACAATGTACGATTTGGTGCTATTTATAAATAACCAATCAACGGATCTCTTTTCGACCAAAAAAAAAAAAAAATCAACATGTTCCATAGAAGCATGTAAGGCTAGTGGGGACGGAGTTTCCTCGGCATTGCGAATGACATGTAAACAGCTTTTGGACTTTTACTAAAGCGATATTCCTATCAATGTCCTTCTGCAGATGATTTGCTAGATGACAACCCACGCATCGTGCTTTATGTAACTTTGATGATGTCTGAGGATATCGCACTTCGACATCACTAAGGAACGTATCGACCAAAGTTGGATCCGTTAAATGAACTTTTTGAAGATTATTGTGAAAGGAGTAGTTGAAAGAAATGTTGGTGCAGACTTTTGATGCTTATTGTCATACTGAATTAAGGAAAACGTAGACAACGAGGGGTGATTTTGTAATAAGTGAAAATCAAAGTTAAAACAAGTGAAAAATAAAATCAAACTCGGTGCGTTTGTTCGAGTGAAAGTGTTCTTTGGACATTAGGTTTCTAGAATTTTTACCCGTTTCGTTCGCTGAAAATGATTTAGTCAATGTAAGATACTCTTCAGTCAATGGAAAATTCATGCTTAAAATTAAGAATGTTGATTCCTAAATTTAGAAATGTGAAAACATTTTTCAGAATTTTTCATCTCAAATTTCGAATATCTATTTTATTTTATTATTTCTTTTTGTATTTTTTCTTTCTTGCTCCGCTTGTTGCCGAGTCTTGGCGATGATCGACAACTGGCCACACCAGGTCAAGCCTCATCACATCTAGCAAGCACGAGCTCACCGGGCTCAACGAAGGTTGAGCCTCGCCATATTCGACAGGCTCGACCTTGCCCAAGGCCAACGAGGCTCGAGCTCGCCTAGAGGCTGGCGAGGTGGATTTGGCGAGTTTCGAGCTCACTAGATCTCGATGAGGCTCAATCTCTTGTGGCCGGTCGCAACTGTTGCCGAGCTTTGGTTCCTGAAAAAGCAAGAAGAAACAAGAAAAAGAAAAAATATCAATAAAAAAGAGTCAAAAGTTTGAAATTTCTTTTGGCCCAAGATAAATTCATTGAACCATTTTGCAAATGAGATCCACACACCAAAAGACATTGGCTTTCAAATATCAACATACAAAGAAAAACTAACCATTTCCAGAAATGATTTTTCAAAAGGCATTTTTCTTTATCATGAAATTTTCTCCCAAACAAACGCACCAATCTCATTTTCTTTTGCAAAAAATGAATAATTTAAAGGTGTTTTAAAAAAAAAGTGATTCCTTATATCTATTGAAAATTGAATGAAAAGTATTTGTCCATCAAGTACTTGGCCGTAAATTATTGGTACAAGCTAACATTTTTAAAAAATTATTTTTCAAATCATTTACTTTTCCAAAACAAACGGAGCCTCATCATTATGGCTAGAAATAATGGAGAGATGGGTAGAAATTGCACAATTGATTGTCTTTTGATTAAAAGAAACTTCATAATTAACATTATCATTGTTCAGACAAAGCCTAGATGGCCGCTCACTTTGCAGAGAATTCGGCAAAACCAAAGAGGAGCAGGTATCTCGAACTATTTATTATTTTAAGGCAAAAGTACCCAAATAACCTTTGACAAACTTTTGTTATTTTGTGTCGACACAGACGTTCAGAATCAAAAGCAAAGCGATTAAATAATTTTTTTCTAGTAAAGATCTTCGTTTTTCGATCTATTTATTATTTCGATATATAAAAAATTTGTTTTAATTTGTTGAAAAGTGACCTTTGCTCACGTCATAATACCTTTCGGAAGGACAGGCCCGCTATGTGTTGAGAGATTAGGTTGCAAAAAAATCGGGATTTTTTTTTTGGTAAATAAGGAAATCAGGATGTTTTTTTTTTTGGTAAGGTAAGTTTGAATATACTTTTCAAGTCACTAGGTATAAAAAAGAACCGAATACAAAAATCATGAACCAATAGTGACAAATAAGTGCTAGAATGGGTTCAACGGTGAACCGGTTGCAAAATACATCATCGCGATACACGCGTGTAGCATAGAAGCTAAGAAAATCGAGATGTTTACCTTTCCTTTTCCTAATAATTATCCTGAATTGGAAAGGTGGTGGAATGACACGTCAAGCTGAAAGCTTTGCATGCATCCGTGCATTAAAAAGCATCATCACGCTGAGTGGTGAAGCTGATGAATTTATCGAGTGAATCTGGATCGCCTACTCTTAAGATCTGGATCGTCCTTTTTTGAGAGATGGCCCAGATCTCATGTTTTTAGGGAGGTAACTTTTTGAGTTTTTTTTTTAGTAATGATCTAAGCTGTTCATTCATAGCACGGACATCGCGGATTTCAAGGGCAGGACCTGCCCTTCTAAGAAAAGGGCAGGTGATCCCTTTCTCTACCGGGTACTCAAAAGATCGTTAGGAGAAAGAAAAAGTCCTTACCTTCATCCGGGAAGATCTTCAGAGAGCCTAAGTCTAAGCCTGTCAATATATCTAATTGTACTTATCTTCACTAAAAAACTTAAGCCAATGGGATAAGAGCCAACTCTATACCGCACCAAATCTCCGATGTAGAACTTCTCTAAAATAATCCACACATGCATTCTAATAAATTGAAACTTTAAAACACGGTATCATCACATCAATGACATATTATAATACGTGAAGAAATTTCCAAACCAATTACATCACTTTAGCTTTCAGTAAGATTAGTTGAATTTCGTGAGACTACTGACTTAGGTTCATTACCAACTTTGGATCCCTTACTTTTCCCCTACCATTAAGGTAGGTGTGACATTGATTGATTTGGGTTGTCCAAATCAATATGAACGGCCCGGATCAACCAATATCACTTCTTTTTTATGTTGATTGATCCGGACTGTCTATTTTTTATTTGAATTGTCCGGATCAATCATGTCACCCTTAATATTAACAAGTAATGTTAGGGATCCGACTCTTCACCCCAAATCTTATCTCACTCATTGCATTTATTTCCTTGAAACGCACTCTCAATGTCTCAATAGAGCTTCGGAAGTCCATAAATATTCGCATATAACCCATTATGAAGAGAAATAATTATGACAGACATGAATTGCCCAATCAATGTTACTTAGATCGACAGTACTCATGAAAATCATCTCTGATGGTTCAGGTGGCGTCTGTCATCTGACAGCAGCTGGCTTTGTCCATAATTTGGCCCAACTAATAAGGAGAACGTGTGCCTAACTATCTATAATTATAAGTTTCGAGTTTTAGGACATTGTTTCGAAGGGTCATAAATAGGAGAGAGTACGTATCTGATAGTGTGATCATGTTGTTATTGTTTTTTTCTCATAATTTTTAATTGATGAATATTTTATATAAAATACGTGATAATGATGTATGAATTTACAATAAAAAATAACAAACAATTCTCTAAGTAGAATGTTCACATTCATAGTTGATTCTTGGACGATATTCGTCCGTTCTTTTCACACGCTTTTTGTAACAATATCAATAAATGATTGTAATAACTTCGCTGACGACATGATAGGTTCGGACCAAAACAAAGTCAATGGTGGACAGAGCCTCGTACGAGTAGATAGCTTAGGTTGCAAGCAACGAGTCAAAATGTGGAATCGCGACGAAAAGCAGGAAGATTTATACGTGCATTCCGGCAGTCAACAGAAACTCATCAATGTACGGAAGACAAAGACCTCGGGTGCTTCTTTTGAGGTTCCATGGACAACCCTTTACCTTCCCCAGGCCACTCTTCTTCGTCGTTAAGAATGCTCTCACTCCGGAGTTCTAAGTGGGAACCGGTGATCACCGTAGAAGCTCGCCCAGTTTTTGCGTCGCTAGTTCCTTGAAATCTTAGAGCGATTTCTCGTCGGCGCATTGATCGGCAAGAACAGGGGAGGAGAAAACAAGCAGAAGATTTTTGTGCGTAGGTTTGGGATGGGTACGAGAGCGAGCACGAACAGAGTGTCGGGTGTGGAAATTCCGGCGGGCAGCCTGACTGATATTGTCTTCTCTTGGTCTCTTCAGGACATTTCGGACGAGAATCTCTACCATGACCAGGTTTTTTTCCTCATCTTTTTCTTTTTTTGTCTTTTATCATGCCGTTTTGGTTTTATTATCGCATAATTTCAACAACGATGTGGGGTTCACTTGAGAATTTCCCAAATGATGTTAGTTAGTTGCTTTGTCGTTTGTTTGATTGTTTGTGCTTTTAGTAAGCCTAGCCTTATGAGAACCTTGCACTCGACTAGGTAAGATAGAACCCTTTACGCTTCTACTTTGTTTGGCAAACTCATTGGGTATATTAGGAGCATATGTTGTGTTTTGTGGAATTTGGTAAGAGTATTTTTTTGTTTTTTTGAATGTGGAGGTTGGTTGGTTATATTCGACATTTGGCCGAGCTGTTTTTGTAGGTGGAGTCTATACCGGAGACATTTCGGTCGGTCCAGCATTATCTCAGATCGTATGTCTACCCTTTATTGGAAGAAACACGGGCAAGTCTGTGCTCGAGTTTGGAAAATATATCTTTGCTACCTTTCGCTGAGGTTACTGACTTTGTGGAAAGTGGGAAGTTATATGCTGTTGAGGCGGGTCGGTGGAGCAATAAATCCAAAACTCCTGGCGAGGAAATTTACAAAACTTCGCCTGGAGATATATTGATTCTAACTAATGGTAAGCCGGCAACTGTTTCTGACTTGGAGAGTTACGGAAGAAGATGGGCGTTTGCGTTGGTAAGGAAGGTTGAAGAAGATGATGAAGAGGACGAGGGAGGAGATGATGAAGAGGATGAGGCGGTGTCATCCGCAAACTCTGATGAAGAGGATGAGGGAACGTCATCCACAAACTTTGAAGTAGAGGCATTGTTGGGTCATGAAGTAAATGATTCCTGGAAGCCAATGTATGCAATTTTCCTGACCAATATAACCACTAATGGAAGGATATGGAACGTGCTGCGTATGTCTTGGAACTTGGATATTGTGAATGAAATTCTCTGCCCAGATTTGGTGGTATGGGTTTCGTTTTTGTACCTTTTATCCATTTAGACTTAAAATTGCTACATCATCACTCTCAGCTTCAAAACTCCATTTTACTCCTGTCAATTTGTATGTTTCACTGGAAAATATGATAAATGATGCTTTGAACCATTCTGTTATATTAATATCAGGATGATTGTTTCTTTTAGTTGGTCCATTTTATGGTATGGAGATGAATGAAGATATGGGAAATTAATGATGTTCTATCTTAAATAAGGCAAAATAATTCCTTGGAGGTGACTTCCTTGATAATACTAGACCTTAAAATTTTCCATACCATAGAACCGGTGGCGGAAAAGATGAGAGAGCATAGATTGAGATGGTTTGGGCATATTCTCCGAAGACCCTTGGATGCACCGGTACGAACAAAAGTTTGCTATCGAGAGCATAACACGAAAAAAGCAAGAGGTCGGCCGAAACTTACTTGGGGGAAAGCAGTAAAACAAGATTTAATGGAGTGGGAAATAGATTGGTGTACGGTTTGTCTTAGGACGAAGTGGAGGAAGGCTATTAGTGTTGTGGAGGGGTAATGTATAGATAGATAGACAGATAGATAGATAGATAGATATATATATATATATATTTACTTATTTATTTTTACATATTTATCTCTTTTCCCTCCTTGATTCTGCTTTTATTGTTATGATACTTTGGGTTTATTGACCACCGACCCCAACTAGTTTGCGATAAATGTGTTGTTGATGTTGATGATGAGTTTTCATGTGATTTAAGTTTGTGATGTGCAATGCTTTAACCTTCTTCCATATTCACATGGTCTGGATTATCACAAGAAATTCGTTTAGTTGCAGGCTGATAAAGTTTCCAATCTCTTTATTACGAAAGGTAATGGCTCTGGGAGTGAGAGCCTTGACGGGAGATTGTGCCATGATCTGAATGAATCCCAAAAAAAAGCAGTTGGGGCCTGTCTCAGTAAGCTCCAATGTGAGAACAAGCCATCTATTCAGCTGATATGGGGTCCTCCTGGAACGGGGAAAACTAAAACCGTCGCTACACTGCTATATACTCTCTTGAAAAGGAAACATAGAACCATTGTTTGTGCTCCTACAAATGTTGCCATCAAGGAAGTGGCATCTCGTGTTTTAAAGCTGGTAAAGGAATCAGAGAGCGGTGTAAGCACTGAAACGGAGAGTTTGCCCCGTTACTGTGGAGACATGCTTATTTTTGGGAACAAGGAGCGGCTGAAAGTTGATTCCGACATAAAAGAAATATACTTGAAACACCGTGTAGCTCGTGTTCGTAAGTGCTTTCGTGAATTCCCTGGTTGGCATCGTCTTTTAACTTCCATGATAGATACTCTTGCCAAGTGCGTCAGTCAATGCCGCATGTTGTTGGAAATTGAACAGACAAAAAGAAGGAATCCAAGAACTGGTGATGATGAGAGCAAAGGCGGAAGCAGTAAAGAAGATGGTGATTGTGAGCTTAAATCATTTCTTGAGTTTTTCAGGGACCAATTCAAGGTGACTGTCCAGCCCCTGCGGAGATGCCTCTATGTTTTCTGTACTCATATATCCAGAACTAGTTTCCAGAATATTACATCCCTGCTGAGCTTACTTGATTCCTTTGAAACTTTGTTATGTGGAGAGAAGTTGGATTCAGAGGAGATGGAGATGACTCTTTCATCACTACACAATATTTGTAGAAAGGGACAGGAATGCCTTTCCATGTTGATAACTGTTCGTGATTCCCTGAAGGGTCTAGATTCCCTGAAGGGTCTAAAACTTACAAACTTTATGAGTAAGGAAATTATAGCTTTCTGTTACCAGCATGCTTCCCTGATTTTTTGCACTGCTTCTAGTTCATATAAGCTGCGCTATGTGAAAATGGAGCCTCCGAATTTATTGGTAATTGATGAGGCAGCCCAGTTGAAAGAATGCGAGTCAGTAATTCCTCTGCAACTCCCTGGTGTCAAGCATTTGATTTTAGCTGGAGACGAGTGTCAGTTGCCTGCTATGGTGGAAAGCAAGGTAATATTATATGCCTGATAAGTAACTTTCTATTTGGTCTTGAAAGATGTGTAATTTCCTTCTCTTCATTTAAGCTTAGATGGGCTAAATGTTCTATACCTCACGTCCTTTGAATTTGGTATCATGTTTTATTTCTACAGGTTTCTAGCAGGGCTGGTTTTGGAAGGAGTCTGTTTGAACGATTAAGTTCACTGGGTTATTCAAGGCTCCTCCTCATTATGCAGTACCGAATGCATCCATCAATAAGTCTGTTTCCGACTTCAAAATTTTATCAAAACCAAATTTTGGACGGGCCAAATGTGAAAAGCAAAAGTTACAGAAAAAGTTATTTACCTTGGCCGATGTTTGGTCCTTACTCGTTCATAAATATTCCTGATGGAATAGAACAAACCGGTGATGACGGCCTTAGCCTGAGAAACCCTGTTGAGGTGGAAGTTATCTCCAGGATATTGAGGAATCTTTACGGAGGTATGTCCATAGAATTGTGTAAATGTTTCTTCGAGCACATGGATTTTGCATGTATTACTCAATCATATAGGCACAGATTATGGTGCCCATTAATAGTTCTTTTCCTAGGATATTTCTTTCGATGTTTTGCAACCCTCATAAGATGCTATCGTTGTGGTGACGGTTTTATTTCCTTTTCTTTGCAGCTTGGGAGGGATCAGAAGAAGATATAACGGTAGGTGTCATATCTCCCTATGCAGCTCAGGTTGCTGCAATTCAAGCTAAACTTGGAAAAAAGTACGAAAATATCAAGGGCTTTATGGTCAAGGTGAAGTCAGTGGATGGATCCCAAGGGGGTGAAGAAGACATTGTTATAATATCCACCGTAAGATCAAACTGGCATGGGAATATTGGGTTCTTATCCGATACTAAGAGAGCCAATGTTGCTCTTACCAGGGCCAGGTACTCTATCCCCTAAACTGTGTCAAATTACATTTTCAGAGTGATATAGCCTGTAAATCCCTGAGTTGTTTTCTATCTATAGGTATTGTCTGTGGATTCTGGGAAATGGGAAAACGCTGACAAAAAGCAAATCTGTGTGGGAAGCTTTGGTTGAAGATGCTAAGAGTCGTGAATGTTTCTTCAATGTTGATGATGACAAGGAATTGGCTAAAGCCATCTTAGATGTGATGAAAGAGAATAATCAGCTTGATGTTCTGCTTGACAAAAGCAGTGTACTTTTCAGAAATGCTAAGTGGAAGGCAAAAAACTTTGCTCAACAGTATTCCACGTCTATATTTATTTTTCAAAATTAGGATTTTGTTTTAAAGAATTTGTTAGAACATTCATATTGTCATGCATTGGCCTTTTCAGGTTATTTTCAGTGACAACTTCCTGAAGTCTTTCAGAAAGCTGAGATCACTCAGGACAAAGATGTCAATCATCCAACTTTTGTCAAGACTATCCAGTGGCTGGAGACCAAAGAGGAGGAATGTGGATATAATTTGCGAACGCTCATCTCATATTGTGAGACAATTTAAGGCTGAAGGTCTCTATGTCTTATGCACGACTGATATAGCAAAGGAACTGACATACATCCAAATCCTAAAGATATGGGACGTATTGCCTGTAGAGGATGTGACAAAATTGGTCAAACGTTTGGACAGCATATTCGAGACATATAGTTATGATTTTATTAGTCGTTGCAATGAGAAATGCGTTGAGGGGTAAGTCTGATAATTTCTTCTTACTTAAGATAGGTAGCACATCGCTTACTAAATTAGAAAGCTTCTCTTTTCCAGATAGATGACTGAAATATGTTGAATTGATCATATGCCCCTGTTTTCTTTCATTTCACCTGCCTCTTCCTGTTATAGGAATCAGGAAGTTCCGAAGACCTGGGTCTGTCCTTTTGATCTTGTCCGCTATCGGAGTCCTAGTGAGTATCAACTTGGGAGTAGTTCTGATGATGATGCTTCAGATCGTAGGTTGTATGCAGAGAATGCGAAAGTGAGCGAGAGTTTGCTTCTGATGAAATTCTACCCTTTATCATCAGATGTTGTCAGACATTTGCTCGATGACAGCGATGATAAACAAGTGAGTCTTCCATTTGAATTAACAGAGCAAGAACAAGAGATAATTCTTTTCCCCAGAAGCACTTTTACACTTGGGCGATCTGGAACTGGAAAAACTACAGTTCTGACAATGAAGTTGTTTAGAAAAGAGAAACTGCATGATGAAGCAACCAAGGGATTTCGGGAAATCCAAAGTGGTATCAGCCAGAGCAAAGATGCCTCCCTGGAAATCAATGCAGAGGAAATTGGTGAAGGAGCAGAGGATCGTGTGTTGCGCCAGCTTTTTGTCACAGTCAGCGTAAAATTATGTTTTGCGGTGAAGCAGCATGTTTCTCAACTTAGGAGGTACACGAAATTTCGTTGGACGATGTTTGAACAATTGAATAAATATGATGATCTATTTTTAGAATGAACGAACATATGCAAGGTTAATGGATTGTCAAATCTTTTTATGAATTAGATTGCACAGGAATATAACCTCTTCGGCATGCTATCATGGAATATAACCCCTTTGGCATACTACCATGTTCCTCCCAGCGGAGAAGCACAACCAATATACTTCATATATAGACTTGAATTTGAAATATAACATATTGCATCGTGAAGGATTTCTCCATAATGACCATGCATGACGGTACGACTAAATATGCGTTAGAAAGGTCAATCCCTGCCTTTTTTTTATTGATCAGGCAACAGCCGGATTTGGAATAAGAATAATTCCTTGTCTTTACTCTTTACCCTATATCCATTGTAAAAAAATAAAATAGAGTGCACGGGTCAAATCAGTGCTTTGCTATGCTCAGGTGGGACTACTTGGTTTAAGCTGCTAGAAAATAAATTTAATCGTTGCATATAAGAGATCGATATTATCTGCTTGCCGATTTCAAACTAAATTTTAATTTGTGTGGCCATAGTCCTTATTTTAGTCTTTGTGCCACTTCTTCAGTTTGCATTTCCATTTTATTGGAAACTTCTGCATTAAGTTTTGTGATTGTAGCAATGTATGCATAAAAAGAAAATTGTATTTTAAATGAAAATATGCAATTATAAGCAGAATCGAGAAAGGACCATCTGTTCCACAAATCTTGCTGCGGGGGAAGATTTTCATTGCTAGCTGATGTAAATGCTATCCATGTCTCATAGTATATCATTTAATCTTGGTGCATCAGCCTGTTCTAATTCCCTTTTCACTGTAAGTTACCTAAAAGTAGAAATAATGAGATTGCATGTTTAGTGTAGGTGTTCCCGTACATTTGTTAAGTATAAATTTTCATTTCTAATTGCTAGCTTAATTCATCCTGCAGCTTCAGCATTGGTGCAAAACATAGATTAGAAAGCTCTTCAGTCAATGAGATTGTTGATGATGCAACATTATTCAAGGATATCCCGGATTCATTTGTAGATATATCTCCCAGCTCTTACCCCCTTATTATCACTTTCCGTAAGCTTCTGATGATGCTAGATGGAACAGTTGGGGTTTCTTTCTTCCAGAGGTTCCCTGATCTGAGGAAGTTTTGTCATGGCCAATCCTACAATTCTAGACCAGTTGGCTTGCAAAGTCTTCTAAGAGCAAAGGAGGTTACTTACGAAAAGTTCTGTGCAGTTTATTGGCCTCGCTTCAATGACAGGATAAGGAGAAGGCTTGATCCTTCCAGAGTCTTCACTGAAATAATGTCCCACATAAAGGGTGGTCTTCAACCAGCAGATTGTTGTGATGGCAAACTTGACAGACAAGCTTATATTTCACTTTCAATGGGTCGTGTCTCCACTCTGAGTGTTCAGAGAAGAGAAGAAATTTATGATGCTTTTGAGGATTATGAAAAGATGAAAATGAAAAATGGTGAATTTGATCTGGCTGATCTTGTCAATGATCTTCATCCCCGTCTTTTGCGTGAGCGGTTTGCTGTTAACGTGGTGGATTTTGTATATATTGATGAAGTGCAGGATCTCTCCATGAGGCAAATTTCACTTTTCAAATATATCTGTAGAAATGTTGATGAGGGTTTTGTGTTTTCCGGGGACACTGCGCAAACTATTGCAAGGGGAATAGACTTCAGGTTTGAAGACATAAGGTCCCTTTTCTACAAGGAGTTCTTGATTGATTCAATGGATGGACCTGATATCAGAATGGAAAAGGGATGTCTTTCCAAAACTTTCCATTTGAGTCAGAACTTCCGCACTCATGCTGGTATACTCAAACTGGCGCAGAGTGTTATTGATCTTCTTTACCATTTTTTTCCGTTATCCGTTGATGTTTTGAGCCCCGAAACTAGCTTTATATGTGGGGAAGCCCCAATTTTACTTGAATCCAAGAATGATGAAAGTGTCATACTGTCAATTTTCGGCAACAGTGATGTTAGTGGTAATTTTGTGGGCTTCGGAGCGGAGCAAGTTATTTTGGTTCGAGATGATCATTCTCGAAATGAAGTTTCAAAGCTTGTGAGAGGGCAAGCCCTAGTTCTGACGATAGTGGAGTGCAAGGGGTTGGAGTTTCAGGTAGGTGTGTGTCAGGTTGGATTGTTTGCCATGTGTTTTTAATGGTAGTAGCAATAGAGATTTCATGACCCGTTTTTTATGGGCCAATTTTTTTTTCCTTTTTTCAATGTGTCATCACCAATTTGCTGCTAGCTGTTACTCTGTAAAATGCTTGGATTTGCATTTTCATTCTACCATGCCCTCGATTGTATGTAGACTAGTCATCTAGATACACGTATTGTAGGATTTGTTTGGGCTCAAATCAATATCATAGGCTAATGGACAATATTAAAGACTTTACAACTTTACTGATCTCAATTGGCAGGTGGTCAAAATGAGTCCAAATATTCTCTTGAGAGCCGTTCACGTACTCATGAAACTTGAAATCTTTCATTCTGGTCTTCAATCAGATGTTTTTACCAGAAATCTTTTTGCCTGTAACATTGTGTAGGACGTCCTATTATACGACTTTTTTGGCGCGTCACCTCTGAAAAGTCAATGGAGGCTCATTTATGGATACATGAAGGAGCAAGCTTTGCTTGATAGCAGTTCTCAATGGTCTTCCCCAAGTTTTGATGACTTGAAGCACAATATATTATGCTCTGAATTGAAGCAATTGTATGTCGCAATTACTCGGACAAGACAAAGATTGTGGATTTGTGAGAATTCCCTGGAGTTCTCCAAACCAATGTTCGACTACTGGAAGAAGAATTGCCTCATTCAAGATAGGTTGGTAGATCAGGCCCTTGCAGAAGCAATGCAGGTTGGGAGCACGCCAGAGGAGTGGAAGTCACAAGGTTTTAAGGTTCGCTGTTTTTCTATGTTGCTTTTATTGGTTGTTTTGTTTCCTCTTCACGGAATTGTTATTTTTGTTGCATTTGATGCCAACATCAACATGATCTGTGATTGCTAGGAATTTTGAAACACCACAGTGACTGTGAAAGTGTGTAGAATGTGGACATTCTATGGTACAAAATATGGTGATTGATTTTCCAACTGTATTGGTTTTTTAATACTTTGGCCGAGTACTTCATTCAGACACAGTGGATAAACCATATGATATGAATTTTCCTTGAATCTTTTTACTCTTTTTGAGGTTATCTGACCAATGGCAGTGACTTTTTTTTTTGGTTTAAAGCTAGACTACTGATTTTTCCAATAAAGGAGGACTATGTTATCTATTCTCTTCTTGTCACCTTCTTTGAAGAAGCTATTGATCTCTCTCTTTGCCTTTTTTTTTTTTCCCCTTGGGAAGCTCTTACGGGAGGGTAACTACCCAATGGCGACAATGTGCTTTGAGCGAGCAGGGTACGAGTATGGGAAGAAATTGGCTAAGGCCTCTGCTTTCAAAGCAGAAGCTGATCTCAAGCACGTTTTAAGTCCACAAGAGGCTTCTAAACTCCGAAGGCAAGCTGCTGAGATTTATGAAGCAATTGGAGTGGCCGACTCCGCGGCAGAGTGTTTCTACATGTTGAAGGAATACGAGAAAGCAGGTATGATGTTATCTTTTTTTTTTTCCTCTTCAATTTCTTTCATTTCGTTCGAAAGATGGATAATTCATATGCTTTATGCTGCTGCTTTATTTTTCTTCTTGTTGTAGCTATGTCAAAGCTGCCTAGGGAAGAGGAATTTTGGCTTTGATCTCAATTATTTACTTGTTTATCCTGTTAATTAAATTTTCTGTTTGAAAGAAAAAGAAAGCTTGATCTCATTTGTTGATTTCCAAATGCTATTGGTGAATTTTGAGCAGTTGCGACTGATGTCCACTTCATGATTAATGCCTTTGTGTTGAGAAATTGATTATTTTTTAGCTGCAACGTTCTTCACAATGAGCTCACCTATAAGTTTAAAAAAAGCTGTGGCTATCCGTTCAATACTCCATGTAGACTACGGTTTATCAATAAATTCTTAGTATTGTAGCCACCTACGGACGCTGATCTTGTTTCATATTTAGACATTGGAGGAAAATTGTTGAGCTGCCAAAGAGCATTTCTGGCAGCTTCAAATGTCCCTTTGCAATTTTATATCTTCCGAACAACGTGAAGTTATGAATTCTTACGCGAACATGAAGACATTGTAAATGAGGCTAACGTTAAACTTGCTTATACTTCAACAGGTAGAATATATATGGAAAAATGTGGAGAATCTGCTTTGGAGAAAGCTGGAGAGTGTTTTTCTCTAGCGGGGCGCTATGGTCTTGCAGCAGAGGCATATGCAAGGGGAAATATTTTCTCGAAGTGCTTGTCCATTTGTGCAAAGGGAAAGCTCTTTGAAATGGGTCTGCAATATATTGAGGATTGGAAAAGGCTGGGAAATGAGAACAGCGCAATAGCAAAGAAAAGTAAAGAAACGGAGAAATCCGAGAAATTTGAACTAGACTTTTTGGAGAGTTGTGCCCGTCATTACTATGACCTGAGAGACTACAGGGCCATGATGAAGTGTGTGAAGGCTTTTCATTCCATCGATTCAATGCGGAACTTACTCATGAGGCTGGGATGCCTCGATGAACTTATCAGCTTGGAGGAAGACCATGGTAACTTTTCGGAGGCGGCGAGGATTTTGAGGATAAAAGGTGATCGACTTGGGAAGAGCATAGAAAACAAAGAAGCGTCAATGAAGGAATATGAGAAAGCGGGTATCATTTTTTTTTCCTTTTTCCAAGTTCTTTCGAAATTATAAGAAGGAGAGCTTGTATGCTTTATGCTGCTTCTTTATATTTCTTCTTGTAATGGAGATGTCAAAGCTACCTAAGAACGAGGAAGTTTGACTTTCATCTGAACTATTATAAATTGTTTTTACATGCGTGGTACCCTCTTGTCTAGCCATTTAATTAATTGTTCTTTATATTCCAAGAAAAGAAATTCAATCTCACTTCTTGATTACCGGATGGTTTTAGTGAACTTCGGGTAGCTGCAAATAATGTCAACTTCATGATTTTGCCTCTGTGTTGAGAACTTGATTATTTTATATATGAAAACACGCCTCTGCACTCTTAGCAGCTTGGAAAATTTTGAGTTGCAAAGTTCTTAGTACTGACACACCCATAAGGTTAAGAAAAGCTGTGGCTATCACTTTGAATACTCCATATTGACTTTGGTTTATCAACAACTTCTTGGTATCGTAGCCACCTACGGATGTTGATCTTGTTTTGTATCTTGACATGGGACAATATAGTTGAGCTGTGCAAGAGCATTTCTGGCACCTTCCAAATGTCCCTTTGCTAATTTTTGTCTTCTGAACATCCGTGAAGTTATTAAATCTTACGCGAACATCGGGACAGTAGGAGTGGGACTGACATTAAATTTGGTTGTGCTTCAACAGGTAGAATATACATGGAAAAATGTGGGGAATCTGCTTTGGAGAAAGCTGGAGAGTGTTTTTCTCTGGCTGGGAGCTACAGACTTGCAGCGGAGGCATATGCAAGGGGAAATATTTTCTCGAAGTGCTTGTCCATTTGTGCCAAAGGAGAACTTTTTGAAATGGGTCTGCAATGCATTGAGGATTGGAAAAGGCTGGGAAATGAGAGCAGCACAATAGCAAAGAAAAGTAAGGAAATAGAGAAATTGGCACAAGATTTTTTAGAGAGTTGTGCCCTTCATTTCTATAACCTCAGAGACCACAGGGCTATGATGAAGTATGTGAAGGCTTTTCATTGCATCGATTCAATGCGAGACTTACTCATGAGGTGGGGATGCCTCGATGAACTTATCAGTTTGGAGGAAGACTATGGTAACTTTTTGGAGGCGGCAAAGATTGTGAGGATGAAAGGTGACATTATTCGTGAGGTTGATCTACTTGTGAAGAGTGGAGAAAACAAAGAAGCCTCGATGAATATCCTGTGGTACGTGTTATTCTATTCCCTTTGGGCTCGTGGAAGTAAAGGGTGGCCCTTGAAGCAGTTTCCACAGAAGGAGGAGCTGCTAGCAAAAGCCAAACATCTCGCCAAGCTTGAGCCTACTGCCTTCTATGAATACGTTTCGGTAGAATCGAGCACTTTGTCAGATAAACAGGACAGTTTGGCCGAAATGAAAGAATTTTTGAGTGCATCCAGGAGAAATGGAAGTGTCCGAGGTGAAATACTATGCGCTCGAAGTATTCTGGACTTCCATCTCCTTTGGAATATCTCAGATTTTTGTTGGGAATATGATTGGGTGGAGTATTCTGAACAGCAGATCTCGACGAATCAGATATCTGTTGGCTCATTGGTCTGCATTTGGAATCTTTGGAAGAAGAGGATTGTTAGAATTATAAAGTGTGTTGGATGTGCAGAGATGCCGCGGAAAAAGGAAAGTAAGGAAAGTAGGTGTATTTGGGAGTTCTGCTTGAATTACTTTGGTGTGCTGGAGCAACGGGACAACCTGCAGGGAACTTATCACCTTCTAAACCCAGATGCTGATTGGGTCAGAAACATAGATAAAAGATTTCTCCAACGAAATGGACAGTTGGTTGCTTTGGAGCTTCAACAATTAGTCTCTGCAGCTCAAAAGTATTGGTATTCTGAGCTTACTTCCGTTGGTATGACGCTCCTGCACAAACTGGAAGCCCTTTACAATTTTTCGGTGAGGAGTTCTCTGTCGAACTTCTGGCAAAGCAGATGTCTTGTCCTTTTCCATGAGGTTGCAAAGTTCCTTCAAGAAATGAATTGTCTGAATGACTCCTCCAAGTCTGGTAGGGCACTGGGCGATTTCATTGAAACATCCAGTAGGAGGTACTTTGGTCACATATTTCCCGTTGACTGGCGAACCTCATCAACACAGAATATGATATCTCTGAGAGGAGGTGAGGCTTCTCGTCATTTAATGAGAGAAATGATGAACATGAGAATTTCGAAGAAGCATTTTTCACACGGGAAGATGGGTGAGCTTGCAACTTTAATTCTTGGGTCTGGAATGCTTGATGATGAATTGTACAGAAGAATTGGGCAGTCTTTTAAGGGAAATATGTCATGGAAGGCATTCATGGAATGCGTTTATCGGGATGTACAATCAGACCTTCCTCAGGCCAGCGATGATAGTGAGCCCGTGGAGTTCTCTTTGGCTTGGAATCTTTATGGAGCTCTGGCGGATACTTACAAGGCCAATTGGAGGGTTGAAATAGACTATATTACTCCGATTTGCTTCTTGTATCTCTTGGAACGACTTTTGATTCTGTTATCTTGCTCCAAAGGGACGTTTTATGCAACCAAATCTGCTCTAGTTGAATGGCTTATCTGCCATGAGGGTTTAGCAAAGCCTAGCTTTACTTCCAATCCGGGAAATTGCTTGGAGCCCATCATTGGGTTTGTTGCTGGTGCTATTCAGCAGCTTCTTTGCAACAAAAGGGAAACCATAGAATGGATCGAAAGATCGAACATAGACGTGACTATGTACTTCCCGCTATTGGTCTTGAAGCTGGTTCTGTTGGTTTGTTTGCTTCACTTGAATTTTGGCATCACTCCGTGTTTTCTCGTTGATTTGCTGGGTAAGAGTTGGATTTCTGAGCCATTACCTCCAGAGTTTCGTCGAGTTCTTTTACGTAACTGGAGGCAGAACTGCCAGAAGAATTCAGTGGGTATTCTTGCTGAAGCATTCGAAAAAGTTGACGATCCCCTCGTAATCATCACTTCAGCTGCAGATTGCTCAACATGTCCACATGCCATCATTTTGGATGTGAAATCGAACAAATGCAAGGAAGAGATCATGAAAGTTTTATTCCCCGAGGATTCCTCTTCATCTTCCAGCAGTGCAGCACCAGTTGTGCATTTGGATGATGCAAACACGTCGTCGTTGCCGGAACAAGAGACGGGCATAGCAAAAGAAGAAGAGAAGCGCGAAGCTGTGGAAGCGCAAAAAACAAGTGGTGTGAAGAAGGATAAGCAGGCTTCATCGCCTTCTGGTGTCGTCGGAAACAGGAACAGGAGCAAGAGCAAGGGCACTTGCCAGTCCAACGGTAAGGAAAAAAAGAAAGGAAGAGGCAAGAAGAAATGAATCCTCGCTTCGTTGTCCCAGATCAGTTTGAGTGAAAATGGTATGTTGTTATCATCTCTTCAAGTAGTCCATTGGCTTGTTAGTACGTGTGGAACTTCTTAGTAAGATAGATAACGAAGGAAAAATAGATCTCTCGACAGGAAGCTCATTACTCGAACATGTCCTGAAGTTGTACCAGAGAATAGTCATGAAAATCTACTTTCTCTTTCTTGGCTGCTGCAGATTATTGTTCCTTCTTTTCTTTTCTTTTTAACCTCTCTGAACCTTTAATTTCCCTCATGCCTCGCGACAGCGTGTGCCGGCGAAGAATGAGAGAGAAAATGCAACTTTCTCAGCACATCTTGTTTAATTACAGATCATCTTGATAGAGAAGTTTGCCTGATTGGAGTGAACATACATTATGATAACCAGATCGCGAGACCATGTCCCTATGGGAATGTACATAACTGATCTGTCTGTACCCTCACCGGACGAAGGATGACTCCGTCGCCGGAAAATTCTCCTGTTTCCGTGTGAGACAAATCTGGCTCTCGAAGGAGCCAAAGGAGGACATTTCCAAGAAGATTCATATAATTGCTTAACTCTTACAATGACACACCTTCTGAACAGCCTTTGGTTGTCCTAAGTACTCAACCCCATGGCTATATGATTTCGGGCCTCGGGTTTGGTCGAGTGATGTCAATGTCCTGATGTAATGCAGAAACTATCGGATCTTGCAATTAAATTAGCGCCTAATCATTGAATAACGAGAAATAATAAAGAAATTGACATGATTTGGTCCAAGTGTAGTGTCGGTACGTAATGCTCGGAGAGATTCGATCGTAAATAATACCCTAATGTATCGGAGAAATGCTGAGTTATAATTGATCACAATCCTATATTGCTCTATTACACTCTCACCCATGTACTTATAAAGTAGATCAACTCAAACTAGATATATGACTCTGTTGGAATACATAAATATTAAATCGCATCTTCTAATAACTTAAGTTTTTAGAATAGTTGGCAAGTGATTCTATAAAATCTTTCATGGTATCAGAGCAAGAAGTCAGCCATGAGACTCCAATCGACAAGTATTAGATCAAGAAGTCCGATTCACATCATAAACAGGTTCAAATTCGAGATATTACTTGAACAGTTAAAACTCGAAATTACTGGCACCAGAGACATGGGTTATCGAAAAACAATTAGCAATGCACCTCCTACTTTGATTTGGAAGAACTAACGGGGCATACTTTTTCTTTTTTTGGAGCTTTTTAAAGGTGATTTTTTAACAAAGCCCAAACCGAGTTTTTTATACGGATTGAAAATTCTAGTTTCTATTTAGAGGCTTGTACGTGTACGGAGCCACATGTCGGATGCAGCAATTTACGGCGAATTTTATCGGAAATTTGATGGAAGGGCTTAAATTATCGTCGAAGAATATGACTATTGTCGGAAGATTCTTCATAAACTATCCATACCCATTGGCCTGTCGGAGAGTGAATTGGAATTGTGACAAGAAGATTGTAAAGCCATGTATTTATTTTTGTAATGAAACCATTGAAAAGCAGGATGCCATTGTTATACATTGTGAACTTAAACGGAATGGGCTGCCAACCTAAACGGGTATACTTGCAATCACGGGAATCACTAATCACTAATTCCGAGCGATCGTGGGTCCACAGTGGCGAGGGCTTATTTTTTTTTTTCTTTCTTATATTAGCTTATTTTTAATGTGGTTTAAATAAGATTTGTAATAAAAATCAGAATTAGATCAAATGTCATTTTAGTCACGACATCACCATAAATAATAGAGAAAAATCATGAAAAAATCGTGCGAGCATTTCTCATCAGTTTGGATGAAGTCAAGAAAAGCATTCGATTGTATAAATTTCACAAGTTCTAGTTTTTAATCACACTTTTTGTAAATATTAAGATTCAAGCTCCGTTTATTCCATGAAAAATATGACGCTTTCGAAAAATATTTTTTGAAAAGTCATTTTTTGAGAAAATAATGATATTTTTGGGTGTTTAGCTAATATTTAAAAATGAACTGGAAAACGATTTATGTTGTTTGTCAAGGAATTGATTTTCTAAAAAATTTATTAATTATTTTTTTATAAAAGCTATTTTATTTTTATTTATTTTATTTATTAATTACTTTCTTTAATTTTTTTACTCTCTTTTTTTCCTTCTTCCTTATGTAATTTCTTCTAGGCCAATTGTTGGCCATTGCGGTGGCCAGCAATTGGCCACTGGCCACACTCCTCGGCCCAACCTCATTGAAGGACGGAGAGCTCAAGCCAAGCCTCTTCGGTCTTGAGCGAGATCAAGCTTCGCCGGATTTGGCGAGGTGAGCCTCATTCGCTCAATGTCGAGCCCCACTGAACCATATCTGGCGAGGCGAGGTTTATCTCGAGGTCGGCAATGCCGAATCTTGCCTCGCTAGCCTAAAGCAAGCTGAGGTTTGCCTCGTTTGCTTTGGCGAGTCCAAGGATCACCTACCTCACTCACTCGAGGCCAAGCCTCACCCACCAGATTCGGCGAGCTTGACCTCCCTCGAGGCTGACGACGCCAAGACTCACATCGTCAAGCCCCGAGCTTGCATTGCCATGCGGCTGTCGCCATCGAGTTATGCCATCAAGAGAGGAAGCAGGCAAAGGAAGGAGAAGTGAAGGCAGAGGAAGTAGGCGAAGGAAGGAGGAAGCGGAAAAGAGAAAAAGAAAATAAGAAAAAAGAAATTTAAAAAGAATAAAAATATTTAAAAAATTGAATTTTTTAAAAAATAATTAAACAAATATAATTTTAAAGAAAAGAATTGTGAAAGAAAGGAGGAAAAAATATGAGGAAAATGTTTTCCTCCATCTCCGATTACTCGATAATTTCCACAAGCACAAATTTCACTTTTTATAGGACCAAAAATTCTTTCACAAAACAATCCATCCTTTTCCGATTTATTGGTTTTGTAATGAAAAGTACAGGGTTTTGTCACCTCTCCAACTATCTCTCCATTAGGGAGGATTTTATTGGCCCAAGCACTTATTTGTTGAGGAGAAACTGATCCAATTCAGAGTTGTTGATGTTTATACCGATCGATCATAGAAGAAAAATTAGGATTCATTCCAATTAAGCTTACTTCCTATTAATCTGGAAGTTCTTCTCAGATACAAGAAAATGATTCAGTTCCAGGGCCAAAGATCGTAGTTGATTCTCAAGAAATTCTTTGATTTCTTTCGGAAGCAGATGATTCTTCATCTCCTTCTCACGTTCCGTGAATAGCCAGGTATATCCAAAAAGGCATTTAGAGAATCGATCTGATTCTAGCTCTGTTCGTTCATCTCAAAAGGAGGAAATCAGTTTTCTTAGTTTTAGAAAGTTTTTTCTGTTGATAAGAAAATATTTTCCGTTGACCACTTTTTTTTCGCCCTCAAACATCGGAAGTTGGGAAAAGTGTTTTTCGAAAATACATTTTTCATGAAATAAATAGAGCCAATTATACTTTTTTCTGGCCGAAATTTAATTGTACTTTCATATGATAGATTTTAGGACCTTTAGGCTTCGTATGGATCGTAGATAGGGAAAGTATTTTTGTTCCACAGAAACGTGTATGGTTCAAAAATATTCCAAAAATATTCCGCGGAATACTTTTGTGCTAAGGAAGACTTTTCAAGAAACAAAAAAAAAAACTTACTTCCGAGTTTTGGAATACTTTTGGAATCATAATCCATTGCCGTCAACGCGGCCATCACTCGTTGGTCGCTGCCGATCACCAGCCGGTCGCCGCCGTCGCGACTGCCGACTGACGGCCAGGGAAAAAGTGTTTTTTTTTTACTTAATAAATGCGTTTTTATTCTCAAAAGTCATAACCGAGAACGGAAACGCTACCCGAAAACCGCATCTCTGTTTGTGCTAGAGGTTCGTGCATGTAGGCTGCCCCATCTCCTATTAGGCTTTCCTCTCTCCCTTCATAAACATGATTGGCGAATTTCCCCACAAAAGTGGGGAGTCTTCTTTGTGAGCACCGAACATCAAAGTCCGCGCACTTTGAAAGAATCTGTTTTCTCACTATTCGCTTGCTTTGGCTCTAGGTGATTACTCTAGATAGTTGAGCGCTCTGCAAATCTCTGAAACTTCCTCGCTACATTCAATATTGAGATTAACTAAAAGTGTTTTTGTGATCAATCAATATTTGTTTTGAAGCCCTTATCTTTCGATTTAGAGTTGGATCTAGATTTGTGTGTTATTCTATTATGATTTACATATAGGTTTGAAATTTATAAGGTGCCATTTGTGCTCTTTCAAATTTTGGGTAGCGTTGTTTTCTCTGGATGATGACCAAAACCGGGCGTGTACCACCTTTTGCCAAAGCTGTAATTACTATAGAGGGAAATTTCAATATGTGCTCGTCACTAATGATTCATGCGAGTTTCAGTGATTGACCTTCGACTATGCTATGATGCCAAGACAAATCCATTTTTGTGGGATGAGCAAGTGCCTGCAGACTATACAAAGTTCTTATTTTTAGATTTAGACTGGAATGTAGCGATTCATTTTGTCTTGAAGTTGTATGAATCACATGGACCAAAATGTAATTAGCCGAAGGAACTTGCGAGTAAAGGAGAGCTATTTGTTGATTCTTTTGACGAAACTCGGGACGACATGAAATTAGCGAGAATCTGAAGCCAGGCGCTGGCCAATGAATTATTGATGCATGATAGGTTTTACGCTGGACCGTGTCTATCAAAAGTTATTTCTTCCATTCTACCAAATGGCCCATTTATATACATATATACAAAAAAAAAAAAGGGATTTCGCCGAAAATTAACTAAAAAATTCTTATTAAATTATGTTTATTGCATAGAAAAATAAGCCAAGACCAATATAAGAAAATCCTCAATTTCAAAGGCTAACCACTTTGGTAGATCCATTGGAGAAGATGAGCAACATCAACGATTTCAGCTGTTAGATATATTGTACATACTATGAATAGGTCTTATATTGTATATTTACTTTCTTGCCCTTCTTTGTATATATATTTATTGGCCTTGCGCCTAATTACAATTATTAATTCCATCGTTCAATTCTCAAATCTAACATGTATTATAGCCTAGGCTTTCCCACTCTTCTTCTATAGGCTAGTTTGTGCACGAGTTGAATTTTAGAGTTTTACCCCTTCTTTTGATGTTTGTGCTCGTTTGCTTTGCAAGTTGGATAGTGGTCAAGGTTTCGTTCGTGAACAATTTCGTTCGTGAGTTGTTCGTCCTCGAGATTTCGTTCGTGAGTTGGATCGTGCTCGAGGTTATCAGGGACCACCTTCTTTTCGACGTTCGTGAGGTTTTGTCTCTCCCTCAATTTTGTCCTATTCTGATACCAATTCAAAGGTATTTTTGTTCTGACCTGAATTCGGGGATCACCAATTCGTTATTGACTGGATATGTTCCGCTGGGATTTTGGCATCTTCTGGCTTTCAAAAGTGGAGGTGTAGCCTAAAAAAAGGGGATGCCAATTTTTGAAAGAATTTTCTGCGCGATATCAGCCTCAAGGCGAAGGGTTTCGGGGATTGTCCTATTCTGATGCGCTCAGAGATTCACACCTCGAATTTTCTTTCAAAAGTGGAGGTGCAGCTTCATGTTCATAAGTGGATAGAAAAGCATTTTCGGTGATTTGCAATTTTGTTCGGTATTTTCGGAAGTACAGATTCTTTGGATTTCTCGGTGCGATTTGGATTGATCATGATGTTAAGTTGGATGGTTCTAATTATGTTATTTGAAAACACTATGTGATGGCTGCTCTTGTTTATCGTGATTTGTATGAACATGTGAATGGTACTCATTCTTGTCCTGCACTTTTGTCGTCCAATACTGTAGATTCTAAACCCAAAGCTAATCAGATTTCATAAGGCCAATCTAAAATTAGGGATTGGCATGTTGCTGATAGAAAAGCATGGACAATATTATTTGGTTCTATAAGTCCTGATTTTTGCCCTCAATTTACTTAGATTATTGGTGCAAAATAGTTATGGGTTCAAATTGCTGAGATGTTTACACAAATAGGTTCTGTTCGTGTTTATCAGCTTATGCAGGGACTTCGTTGTGCCACTCAAGATATACGGACAATTCGTGAATTTTATAATTATATGACGTCTCTTTGGTCCTAGCTTGATGTTTTGGCTCGTCCACCATGTCCCCCGTGTGCTGGTTGTGTTGCTTGTGCTGCATCTAGACTTGAAGATCAGAACAAGAATCGTCTGTATGAATTTTTGATGCAACTTTCACCAGAATTTAAGGGAGTTCGAAGTTAGATTCTATATCGTTATTCTGCACCATCTCTTTCTTATGCAGTCAAGGAACTTCAAGTTGAGGAAACTAGACGAGGAATTATTGATGCTCCTCCATCTTTAGATTCTTCTGCAATAATAGTCACTCCACAGTCTGATTTCCAATCAAGCTCCTCTCAACGTGGTCTCCGCTCTGGCTCTTTTCAACGTGTTTTTTAATCTGGCTATTCACAGCGTAGTTCTCATCGTGGTTCTCAACGTGGTTTTGTGCGTGGTTTCCAGCGTGCTTCTTCTCAGCAAGGTTCACATTTTTATTATAACTTATGTAATCAAAATAGGCATGCTGATGATTGGTGTTTTCAGAAAATACATGATCTTCCTGATGCACCTTTGTGTTCAGTTGCACATGTTTCTTCTCCATCCACATATCGTGTCACTCTATCCTCATCTTCAAATGATCGTCTTGCTAATATTGAGGCTCAACTTTCTCGTTTAGCTCAGCTTCATCTTGGTTCTTCTGGCGTATCCTCAATTGTTGCTACAGTAGCTATTGCACAATCTTCAGTGATAGTTTTTCCTAGATTCTTGATTTCGGAGCTGCTCATCACATGACTGCCTCTGCTCATCATCTCACTCAACAAACTGCACTCAAAAATATGGAATGGTTCTTTACAGCCGATGGATCCTCTCTTACTACTACTATGCAAGTCCAACTTACTATTGCTCATAATTTTAATGTGCCTAATGTGTTGCATATACCGAACTTGGTCCTGAGTCTTTTATTTGTTGGGCAACTTGCCGATATGAGTTATATGGTGACATTTGCTGTTGATTCTTGTGTTGTACATGATCGTACGAGTGGCCAGATGATTGGCAGGGGTAGTAGACATAGAGGATTATATTTAATGCAACATCTCCAGCTTCCTTCACCTCAACTTGTTCTTGCCATTTTCGATTTTAACTGTTGGCACCAACGCCTAGGTCATATATTTGTTTTCCGTTTGTCTTTTCTGCGTCAACATGGTACACTTGGACATGTTTCATCTACTGTTATGCATCCTTGTACTAGTTGCTCTTTAGCTAAACAATTTGGACCACCTTTTCTTATTAGTTATTCTGTCTCCACTTCTTATTTTGACTTAGTATATTCAGATGTTTGGGATCCTGCTCCCCAAATTTCAAAAAATGGATTCAAGTATTATGTATCTTTTATTGATGATTATCTTCGTTATACATAGGTTTATTTCATGCGCTCTCATGATGAATTTCTCTCTATCTATAAGAACTTTACAACCGTGATATCTAGTCAATTCTCTAAAACTATTAAAGTTTTTAGTTTTGATTCTGGTGGGGAATATCTTTCTGCAGCTTCTCGTTCTTTGTTAACCTCTCAGGGAACCTTACCTCAGTTGTCCTATCCCGGTGTTTCTACTCAAATGGTCTTGCTAAATGAAAATATCGTTTGGATATTACTCATGCTATCCTGTTATCCAATTCGGTTCCTACTGAATTTAGGGCTAAAGCACTATCTACTGCGATTTATCTCATAAATCGACTTCCTTCTTTCGTTCTCTCTAAAGCCACTCCTCACCAACGTCTTTTCTCAAACCTACCCGCTTATCGTCAACTTCGTATTTTTGGTTGTTCATGTTATGTGCTTCTTCCACCCCATGAGTGTACTAAACTCTCTACAAAGTCAGTTCGATGTGCTTTCTTAGGTTACAGTACAGAACACAAAGGCTATAGATGCTATGATCCTTCTTCACGACGTATTCGTATCTCTCGTAGTGTTCAGTTCTTTGAGCACCCTCTTTCTTTTCCGCTGTCTCTACTTGTTTACAGTTTTCTCCATTTGTATTTGTGAATTTTCCTCTTGATTCATCTCCTCTTCCTCCTCTTATATCTTCTCCGTCAGATCTAGTGTCACCATCTTCTCGTAATATGTCCCCTCCTTTGTCTACTTCACCTGCTACTTCGATGCCACTTGACGATTCTCGTCCACCATACCCTCGGCGGAATCCTCCACGAGATTGTCATCCTCTAGCTAGGTACGTGGTGGCCACGAGTTATTCTGATGAGTTTGGTTCCTTTATGGCTACTGTCCACACTTTGCAAGAGCCATCAAGTTATCATATGGCCGTAAAACATGTTGAATGGCGTGATGTTATATCTGAGAAATTATCTATTCTGGAGAGCACTGGTACGTAGGATCTTGTGTCTCTTCCACTAGGAAAATCCTTAATATCTTGTCGTTGGATATATAAAATTAAGACCCACTCTGATGGACGCATTGAACGCTATAAAGCGCGTCTTGTTGCAGGTGGTTTTGATCAGGAGCATGTGATATATTATGAGAAGACCTTTGTTTCTATTGCTAAAATGGCTTCTGTTCGCACTCTTATTGTAGTAAACTCTATTCGTAATTGGCCTCTTTTTCAACTTAATGTGAATAATGCTTTTATTCATGGAGTTCTTTAAGAGGAAATCTATATGCATCCACCTCTAGGTCTGCCCCATTTGCCTGGCCAGGTATGCTATCTTCGCTGGGCTCTTTATGGTCTCAAACAAGCTCTTTGTGATTGGTTTGAACGGTTCACAAATGTCGTTTGGTCAGTTAGCTTTATTCAGAGTGAGAATGATCATGCTATATTTACTCATACCTCTTCAGTTAGTTGTACTATTCTGCTACTCTATGTAGATGATATGATTATTAATGGGGATGACTTGGTTCATATTACTTATACTAACAACATCTTCACCGTCGGTTTGCTTTGAAAGACCTAGGTTTCTTACATTATTTTCTCGGTATTGAGGTTGCTAAAAGTCGACGTGGTATTCTTCTCTCCCGGCGAAGTATATTGCTGACATTTTAGCTCGTGTTAAGTTATCTGATACTCGTACTGTAGCTACTCCTGTTGAACTTCATTTACAGTTTCGTCTGAATGATGGTGAGCCTCTGTCTAATGTCACTCGCTATCAGGCTCTTGTTGGTAGTATTGTCTATTTTACGACCACTCGTCCTGATATTACATATGATGTTCATCTTGTCAGTTAGTTTGTCACGGCTTCTTGTACAGTTCATTATGCTGCTGTACTCTGAATACCGCGATATCTTCGTGGTACTCGAACACACTTATTTTTTCTTCCATCGACTTCCTCACTTGCTCTTCGTGCTTACTTTGATGCCGATTGGGCTTCGGATGTTATTGACCACAAGTCCATTACAGGATTTTGTATCTTTCTAGGCGATTCTCTGATTTCTTGGCGTGCCAAGAAGCAACCTGTTGTGTTTCGCTCTTCCACTGAGTTTGAGTATGTGCTATGGCTGATACTACTATTGAGATTATTTGGCTTCGTCATCTTCTTGTTGATTTTGTTGTTGCCTCTTCTTCTCCCATTCCTCTTCATTGTGACAACAAGAGTGCTATTCACATTGCTACAAATTCGATGTTTCATGAGCGTACCAAGCACATTGACATCGATTGTCATATTACGTGACATCAACTCCAAGCACATATCATTTCTCTTCCCTTTGTGGCTTTTGTAGCCCAGCTTGCCGACTTATTCACTAAATCTCTTGCATCACAACGCTTTGCTGCTCTTCTTTCCAAGCTCTCATTGATTGACCCACCTTAAGTTTGAGGGGGGTGTTAGATATATTGTATATACCAGGAGTAGGTCTTATATTATATATTTACTTTATTGCTCTTCTTTGTATGTATATTTATTGGCCTTGCGCCTAATTGTAATTATTAATTTCATTATTCAATTCTCAAATCTAACATCAGCAGCGCCTCAAACCCTAATCCCAATTCTTCTCGAAACAAAGAAGATGAGTGTTATTGTTATCGTGCGTTACCGAGTCCAATAAGAACATATTGAACTCGATTGAATCCGGAGAGATGATTCAATGGATGCACCAGATATATAAGAGACTTGAGGTGCAATTATTTCAGATGGGTTGATGCGAAATTCTTCGAATGAGTGACTGAGGTGATATTGGAGTTTCTTGAAGGATGGCATCAACCTTTACTGACATTAGTGGACAAGTTGGAGGATATCGATGTTCAATCAATGCAAGCTGAAAATAAGGCTTTAGCATCTTTGGCCAATCACTTAAAGAGAGAAGTTTCAAGCATGAAAATTGAAAGAACTTGTTCTCGAGCATCAATTATGTTATGCTTTTGATGTTTAGCCTATTTAATGGGCAAATTTAAAGGAGCCGATAAGAATAGGTTTCTCAGTTTACCATGAATGTTTGTGTAATTTGTAATCGTGTTGTTTATTTGATGTAGTTGTGCATTGTCAACTTCATTTGCTTTGTTTGTGAATGAAATGTTCTTTGTTGATGATTGAGTTTGCTGCAATTTCTTTCTGCAAAGGTTGCGAATAGAAAGAATCATGATTTGCTCAAGGTGATCAATTCAATGTTAATCGAGGATAAAAAATTTGTACTTTAATGCCAAACTTTTACTAAAGTGATCAGTTATAAGTGCCAAGTTATTATTAAAAATGATCATTTTAGTACTAAGTTCAAGTGAAAATGGTCATTTCAGTGCCAGTAGTGATTTGAAGACCATTTTAAGGCCATCAACAGCAACATCGGTTTAAATACAGACTGCTACACCAATCACTGATGGTGCACCAATTTGCTACAGCAGCAGCAGTTGCTTCTCAATGTAGTACAATATTGCACTACATGCATAATCAGCAACTGCTGCTCTGTCGGTGCATGCACCAAGTTACCATCTTGTACCAACAGTTGCTGCTATGTTGATGTAGGTTCAAGTGCTACTATTGGTGCATAAATGGCGTTTACCAGCAGCTGCATAAGCCAACTGGCATAGATAAATATTCTAGCAACATCATTGCAGCAACAAAACACGAGGAAATATCAATTTCATTGACATTCAACTGATAATTATAAAACAAAAACCTCAATCAGTCATGACAAATTATCCTTCACAAAAAATACCTCTATCACTCATGCCAAATGATCCGTCACAAACATCCATCGAAGACCAAGTGCACCATCACTCATTGTTTGTCTCCCACTAAACACACACACACACACACACACACACACACATATATATATAAAAGGCATAACAACATGAAACTCAGTCAAGATTCACCACCACCCTAGATTTTTTCCCTTTCGATGGCTTTTTTACTTATTCACGATCCTTGAACTGTTTCTAACCCATCGTCAATGTTTTTCACTTAGGCTTGTAGGAGATTTGTCATCATCACATGTAAGTTCTTCAACTGGAGCAGTTACTTGGATTGCTATTGTTGTTCCATGCAACTTCTTCGCAGGAGCTCTAGTCGTTGGTGATTGTTTTGGAATTGCAGAAGCTTTTTTTCTTCTTTGGAGCACTCTTCCTTCGTATAGCACTCGATTCTTGAGTTACATGGAGTTGAACGATAAGAAGTTCGGTAATGATCCCATGCTACAACAATAATGACATGGTTAACGATATGAAATACAATTCACGATAATGAAACGTGCGAGTCCTACAAGACTTACATTCAATATAGTCATTCCAGTACGTTTGTCTGCATAGATGCCATAATGGGACAAGTATGTTCTTCTTGTAATGGCCTAATCTGGAATAGCCTCTTACTCAATGTTAAAAGATGACTCGAATTTGAGCTCGTTACGCAAAAGGAAACCGTGTATAAGCCAAAGCAATTGAATATTTGTGGGCCCAGATGAAAGAGGAGATTTGGATTGCTTTGACTCTGATGGAAGATGCGATTATCTTCTCTGGTTTGGTTTCCTTCTTTCGTTTTTCACGTGAGTCATACCAAGAAAGGAAGAGTCCAACTTGTTGACCGAATAAAGCATGGTATAACATGGGGCTCTCTGCAAAGAGGAAAGACTATGTGCGATGGAATCCTCTTGATATGTCATCCAAGAATATATATTATAAAATATGGCTTGAAGTCGGTCAAAGGGCGGCATGCATGGATTCGTTTTTCTTTTTTTTGGTGCCAACTTTTATGTGTCTATATATGTAAGTAACGAAGGCCAAAATGACGATCGTAGAAGCCGTCGTGGAGAAGATCCTTGAAGCGTCACATATGTGAGTGCTTGAGCGTGAGATTGAAGCGCCGTTTTCAAAAGCGAGTGCTTGGCTTTGGGTCTTCGTTTGTTCGCAGAATTACATCAAGAATTCAAGTGTCAAAGCTAGTTACATCTTGAGGTTAGATTTGTGTTTTAATTCCTTTGCCAGGTTGAGAGATTATTTCGTTAGGAATTAGGGGCTAAACACTGTGTGTGTTCTTGAATGTAATTGGGGCTGAAAAATACCAATAGTGTGTTTTGTGTAACTCGAATGATCTGTAACTTCCGTGTATCGCTTGATATATAGTGAAAATTGTTGCTGCTCTCCCTGTGACCGTAGGTCTTTACGACTGAATCACGTACATCTAGTGTCCGATTTACTTTACTCGTTCTGTCTATTTATTCAATTGATTGCTTGTTTCGAGCAACAATTGGTATCAGAGCTAGGCTTTCTTAAGTTGAAGCGAATCGATGGCGATAGAAGAAGCTAAAAGGAAAATCGACAAATTTAAGGGAAAGGATTTTGGTTTCTGGAAGATATAGATAGAAGATTATTTATATCAGATGAAGCTGCATGAGCCCATGTCTAGGAAGAAACCAGAAACGATGAAACAAGCCGATTGGGAATTGTTGAGTAGATGAGCGATGGGTGTTATTCGGCTGACATTGGCTCGTAATGTCGCGTTTGATATTGTCAAAGAGAAGACCATTGTGGGTTTGATGAAAGCCCTGTTGGACATGTACGAGAAGCCCTTTACGATCAGCAAGGTCTAGTTGATGTGATGTTTGTTTAACTTGAAGATGAGCGAAGGTACATCGGTTGCTAATTATATCAATGAATTCAATGTGATCGTTAGTCAATTGAGTTCAGTTGAGATTGACTTTGAAGATGAGGTACGTGCTTTGATTCTATTATCCTCATTGCCTGATAGTTGGAATATTATTGTTACTGCTGTTAGTAATTCCTCTAGATCGACAAATTTAACGTTTGATGGGATTCGAGATTCAATTCTGAGTGAGGATATCTATAGAAGAGAATCTGACGAATCTGTATCTGCTGATTTATTATGTGAAAGAGGAAGAGCTAGTATGCATGTTAGCAGAAGTAGTATGAACATGAATAGACGCAGCCAGTCAAGGACTGGCAATGCTGTCTGTTGGAACTATGGCAAGAGGGGGCATCTTAGAAGAAATTATTTTAAGTTAAAAAATGAAATAGGTAAAGGAATTAGAGTTAAATCTATGGATGATGTTGCTGATATAGCTGAAAATTTTGATGGTGTCGATAGTGTCTTGTCTGTCACTGAGGATTTATCATTTGATGGATGGATTATGAATTCTGGTTGTTCTTTTCATACTACATCAAACAGAAACTGGTTTACTTCTTATCAACGCATGGATAGTAGTAAAGTACAGTTGGGAAATAACGCTAAATGTGATATTCTAGGTGTTGGTGATATTAAAATCAGAATGCATGATGGTATTGTGAGGACATTGACTAGAGTATGACATGTTCCAGAATTGAAAAAGAACTTAATTTCCTTGAATGCCCTAGATTCAGGTGGATGCATGTATTCTTCACGAGGTGGAGTTCTGAAAATTATCTAAGGTGCCCTGGTGATAATGAAATGAATAAAGCATGGCGACTTGTATGAACTTCAAGGTGAGACATTGATAAGTTTCTCTTATGAGATGTTAACATCTGTTTGAGAGTCTAATGGCTACTCAAGGAAGGCCTGAGTGTTTATGCGGAAGCACAAGTTTGATGTTGTTGTCAGGAATACGCGGTCAGGAGCTTTGATTGGAACGGAGACTGGCAAGTTGATCAAGCATTTGTGAACTGATAGTAGCATGGAGTCCTGCTCGAAACTGGTAAATAAATTCTACATGAAAAAGAGTATAGTGAAACACTGCACTAGTGCTATTAAACGACAACACTTTACAGAATTGATGAACATGATATTACTAGAAACAGCCCGTAAAAGGATCTTTAGTGCTGGTACGGCTAGGAGAATTCCAGCGAATGCGTTTAGTATGATGAACTACCTGGTGAATAGATCCTCATCGACTGCGATTGGATATCGGACTCCCGAAGAAGTGTGGTCAGGTAATGTTGCTGATAATTCTTTTTTTTAGAATGATTAGTTGCTCATATTATTATCGAGTTAGTGATGGTAAGCTCGATGTGATGGCAAGATGCATATTCCATGGCTATACACGAGGTGACTGGGGATATCAGTTGTGGTGGCCAGATATAAATTCACATGTTTGCAGCAGAGGAGTTACCTTTGACGAGTCTCCAGTATTTCTGGCTAGGAGTGATTATGGCAATGTTCGTACGGATCTGGACGATGTTCGGCTTGAGGTTGAGTTGTAACCAGAAACTCTTGAGGTAATAGATACTAGCGTGGTAAACGACATAGATGGTGCTTATAGCGAGGTGGAGCATATAGAGCCAACAGTTGTTGTAATTGCTGATATTGACAAGGTATGTATTCGATTTCCGAACAGATATGGATGCAACAATGGTTTTGATTTATCTGTGATTAAGGAGCTTATGTAAAAAAAAAGTCCTTGTGGAGTTGTTAAAGGTGCGTGTGGAGTTGGTGCTCTCATGAGGTCCTCGGTTACGGCGAAATTCAAGCACGGCTTGGACTTGGATGATATCTGTGGCGGTTGAGCCCATCGATACTGTTGGGAGAGTAGCAATGATGTTTAGATTATCAGCGAAGAGATTGCGACTTGGCTCAAACGTCAAGCCAAGGTGAAGATTGTTAAAATATGACTCGAATTTGAGCTCGTGACGCAAAAGGAAACAACGTAAAAGCCAAAGCAATTGAATATTTGTGGGGTCAGATGAAAGAGAAGATTTGCATTGCTTTGACTCTGATGGAAGATGCGATTATCTTCTTTGGTTTCCTTTCCTTCTTTTGTTTTTCACGTGAGTCGGACCAAGAAAGGAAAAGTCCAACTTGTTGATCGAATAAAGCATGATATCACATGGGGCTCTCTGCAAAGAGGAAAGACTATGTGATGGAATCCTCTTGATATGTCATCCAAGAATATACATTATAAAATATGGCTTGAAGCCGGTCAAAGGGCGGCATGCATGGATTCATTTTTTTTTGTGCCAACTTTCATGTGTATATATATGTAAGTAACGAAGGCCAAAATGATGATTGTAGAAGCCGCCATGGAGAAGATCCTTGAAGCGTCGCATATGTGAGTGCTTGAGCGTGAGATTGAAGCGTCGTTTTCAAAAGCGAGTGCTTGACTTTGGATATTCGTTTGTTCGCGGAATTACATCAAGAATTCAAGTGTCGAAGCCAGTTAAATCTTGAGATTAGATTTGTGTTTTAATTTCTTTGCGAGATTGATAGATTATTTCTCTAGGAATTGGGGGTTAAACACTGTGTGCATTCTTTGATGTAATTGGGACTGGGAAACACCAAGAGTGTATTTTGTGTAACTCGAATGATCTGTAATCTCCGTGTATCGTTTGATCTATAGTGAAAATTATTGTTACTCTACCCGTGGACGTATGTCTTTACGATCGAATCACATATATCTAGTGTTCGATTTACTTTACTCGTTTTGTCTATTTATTCGATTGATCGCTTGTTCCGTGCAACACTCAACGTGCAATAAATCTCTCAAGGACAATTCACCTGTGAACACTTAGCTCTGAGAAAGTCCTTAGTGCGTTTATAAAATTGCACACGCCTTTTTTTTTTAAGAAATTGAGTTTTTCACAATACATTCTTTTAACTATTTGGCATTATCAAATCTCATTCCTATAGAGAAAATTGGAGCTGCAATAGCAAGATCATCGCGAGGATACTTACTTTTTCTTCTTCTAAGCAAGGGTAATTGATCTCCTTCAGGTTTACTGCCAAAACTAACATTGTTGTCCTCATCACCACTTTCATCATATCCAATTTCATTAGTAGCTGCACCTCCTACGTCTCTATTTTCTGCTTGATAATGATGTGACGCTCTAAATGTGGTAACTTTATTTCTCACAAAATATCTTTGCTTTTGCCTTGAACGTGCAAGCTGTTCATCATCATCATCACTGGCACCATCGGCAACCACCAAAGCTTTATCTTCTTCTAATTCACTGCCTTTTGCAAATTCCCAGGCTAATCCAATCAATCCTTCATTGTCTATGTCTTCACAAGATACTTTGGAAACATCTACCTTTTTACTAAACTTTGCCAACATTAATTGATGCCCGCTCTTGCCTCTCAAATTGCCCTTGGTCTAAAACAGATTCTTTAACTACTTCTGTTGTTTGTGTGCCCTCATTAACATCTTCATCTTCATCACTATCAACATGCTCAACATATACCATCGCTTCCTTACCATGGTAAATAACATCCATAAAACCATTATCATCCTCCAAAAACCGCAACCCATCAAATGAAGACTTCCCGAGAACACAATAATGCAACTTCTTTACTTTGCATCTAAAATAATACACTATCTCCCTCATAAATTGAATATAGGATGCCTTGCTTACATCAACAAAAATGATTTATTCAAGCCCACATTCATATTTTAACACATAGGTGCCGGTAACAAATTCTCTTCCCTACCATACCGTACAATGGTGGGTACAAGATGCTACTTGTCTCCCATGCCAAAACTGCAACTAATGAAGAAAATAAATTAATTGTGTGTTCGGACTACAATGCAACATCTCTAAGCAATACACAACAAAGTAAACCAAGACAGAAAATTATAACATGGAGATCCCCATCGAACAACTTCTGTGAACCAATTAAATGTCGAGAGGTTCCCGTCGAGCCGTTTTTTTATACACAACAGGCACTCACCGAGCCATTTGTCTTTTATCAACAATCGAGCCTTTTTTTTTTAGACACTGACCAAATACCCAAAAAATCCACTTAGCCTTATCTTTTCTACGCGACAACTTGGGGTGCCACCGAGCCCTATTATTTATGCTCAATGGTAAATAGTTTGGGAGTACCATTGAGCTATTTTTTTTTTCTTGCATCTAGGTCCCACTGAACCCTACTTTTATTGGCAATTCCTAATCGTTCCCTCTCAATCTACCACAGGGATGAAGAAAGCCCTAGAAAGCCCTAATTTTTCATTTCCAATGAAATCCATGAGCAATGGGAGAACCTACATGCTAGCGATGGAGTGATAGGGTGAATGATGCCGAGTGATGGCCAGAGACGACGGTGATGGCTCGCTTGGCTACAGAACTATTAAGGGCAACGTTGCGGGCGAGTGAAGTGTGTGCTCCCCTGTTCCGCGATGGAGAAGAAGACACAGACATGAAACAACACCATTTGGTATAAACTTCCTTTTTTTGTTTTCCCTATTCTGTGCAGGAAAGGACGCTGTTTTAACTGCCTTGCCACATCGGATACAACAACGTCGTTTCTTAATGTCCACATGGATGGGCATCTTTAATATTTGACAGGTCAGCAATTAATTTTAATTCAAAGAGTCACGTATTTTTTTGGTTGGAAATTCTCGCCGGAGGCATCATAGTAATCTTTTTTTTCTCTGACTTAGCACAAAGTGATTCGTATGAAAATTTGACACCAAAGTGATCTCCGTACACAACTTTAAACACTAAAAATTATACTTTTGCCGTAAATATCGTCGCAAGGCTATGCTGGTACTGCAGGCTCGGGCCCTATAAGTTTCCACGTCTCCTTTTTTGTCTTATGGAAGGTTTAATTTATGTTTATGCTAGAGGCTTTGGCTGATATTTTGAGCACGAGGTGATTAAACTGAGCGAAGCGTGCTATTCATCTATTGTCTAGGAAGGCTGGCATTGGAGAATTGGCAGATTCATTGACGTTCTAGGTTAATGCAAAATATAATCCATCTCCCTCGATGAGCATGTAAAGTAAAGAACCGCAACTTGCAAAGGAGAACAGAAATTCGAAGGGTTAAAAACTAGCTAGGAACCAAAGCCTCTTCACAGGAATTTTCGGGTGGTGGAAATAAGGCACCAACTCTTGTACGGGCATAACTAAAGAGCAAGAAAAACACCAGGAAGTGGGCGACAAAAAGGGCAACGGAAAGTACAAACAACAACGGATTTGGAATAGTTAGAACTCGTAATCGCTTTGCCTAAGGTGAATCGAGGCTCCATTTGGATGAATCTTGGTTCACAATCGCAGATTTGGCGAGGAACCCTGAGAGAGAGTTAAACACGAATGAAGAACCCTAAAATTTTGCACCATTTGACTTCACCGGCCAAGAGAGAACGTGTAAAACGGCACATTAATTCGTGGTCCAGGTAAGCTATCGAAAAAGACGACTTTTTTATATTACTTAAGCCACAATGAATGCCACGTGAGCTCTATTTGCATTCTGTTGTCCACCTCAGTGGCCAGGTAGGATCCTTAGCGGTGTTTTCTCATGGAACCCTAACGGAGGATAGATGTGTCACACAAAAAAAATTCGAGATTAATGTGTCACAATGTACATAGTTTGGGATTTTTTTAATTGTTTTTTCTCCTAAATCTTATGACTATTTGCCAATTAAATCCGAAACTTTCTTATTATTAGCCAATTAAATTTGGCCAGGGATGTTGCCACAACGGTCTAGCCAGAACTAAACATTTTATATGGCATGGCTGGTGTTGACTAGACTGTCATGTCAGCGTTTTTTGATATGAATGATTAAATTAGCAAATTGTCAAAAAGATTTATGGCTAAATTTATCAAATTAAAAAAAAATTATGATTAAATTGGCACAAACAAAATAGATTGATGCTTTTTTTTTTTGGGTAATCTCCCTTCCAACTGGCGAAGATGGGCACAAGGCAGGACGAGGCTGAGAATCACATTCCTCGTCCCATACAATAAAGAATTCTCAACTCTCACCTCGTGCCCGGCCGGGTCAAGGCGGCTCCGTCACACGATACCCTACTTTTTTTTTTTCCCCGCGAAAGGATACCCTACCTCTTGCGGCGAGTTTTTGCCTCGTAGGGTGGCGGGAGGCACCATCCTCCAAAGGGACAACAAACCATCTAATGCATTTGAGTCTTTGACTCGCGCCCCTCGTGCGGGGCAGGCCCGGTGTGCTGCAGTGGAGCGGTGGCGAGTCACCCGGCACTGCCATTAAGTACAACAAATCCTCTCGTGAATCCATACAAATTACAGATGAACCTAAGTTTTAAAACGTAATATCTATTCCATCAAAGATCACGTCAAAAACGTAAGATGCATAGAGGGACTTTCACATTTAACGCAGAAATAGTCATGAAATATTTATACTTTTCAAGGGGTCGCTCCAGAAATATGATTAAGAAACCATTCTCGACGAGTAATACATATATGTTGGTACCATTGTTTCAGACGTTTGTCCAACATGAACTTGATAGAACATTTCGTGGATTTTTACTTCAAACATAGATATCTTTGCCTTATCACTTGCCTCGACAAAGGTACTTCGGAGAAATTTGATTGCTGACCAAGAAGATGGAGCAGTAGAAATTTGATTGCTGATTAAGAAGATGGAGCAGTAGTTCTAGGCCGTTGATGCGTGATGTTGATCAATGTTCTTAAGATATTATTTGTTCCTACTATTATTGCTGCTGGGTTAAAAAAAAAAAAAAAAGAAATGTACCTCCAGGATATCTATGTAGCACGGGCACTCTCCTAAGGTAAAGATGCACGTGTCGGACACCGAGATCTCAACACGCGGTCAACAAAGGGGACTCGCAGGGGACTGGGGTCGCGGCTCACCCACAAACGCAAACGCTAGAGGAAGCACAGAGGAGAAGATAAACCCCAGAACCTCCTTCAAAGCTCCGTTCTTGGATTCGAGAATTTGTTTCGAAAAGGAAATGGTAAGGGATAGCTAATTTGTAATTTTGCTAGGATACGGAGGGTACCGATAATTAATTACTGTTTGGAGCCAAAAAGTCCAATTTGAGGAATTTTTGCCCGATTGATCCAAAACATTTTCAATGGCTCCCACTGGTCCAAAGTTTTTGAACTCGAAAAATATTGATATGACCAAATGATGGATCATTATTTTTTAGTGTAAATTCATTTGAGACTTTTTTGTGGATCATAAAATAATAATTTACCATGGATATATAGAAATATACGATTAATATACAACATGCTCCAATATGTTAAAATTCTCTATTTTTGTTAAAAATCACATGTTAGTGTGTCGTATTGCGTGTCGCGTCGTGTCGACGTTACATAACAGGATATACACTGAAATCGCATGAAATGAGTTCAGTAATTACTCAATTTCTCTTTTGGAATTTTACCTTGAATATGTTATCAAAATTTTACCTATGAAACATGAAAACGAGAGAGTTACGAAGGAGATGAACGAACGTAAGATTTGGTGCTACTTATAGACAACCAATCAACACATTTCTTTTCGACAAAAAATAGAATAAAAATGAACAAATGTCTTGAAAATATGTACCTTATTTTCACCATTACCACATTTCATGGCGACAATCACTTATTTTGATAATGAAGAGTAACATTCTTTTTAACCAAGAGCCACATCTTTTCATAATAACAAATTATTTCAATATGTACCATAGCGGAATGTAAGGTTAATGGGGACGCATTTTCCCCGGCTTTGCGAATGACGCGCCGACGTGCCTTTTTAAAAGCTATTTGTCTAAAGAGTTTTTGACTTTTACTAAAGCGATATTCCTGTCTGTTTCTGTAGATGATTTCCTAGATGACAACCCATGCATTGTGCTTTAATATAACTTTAATGATGTCTGAGGATATCGCACTTCGGTTATTAGGGAACGTACCAACCGAAGTTGGATCTGTTAAATGAACCAGTTGAAGACTATTGTGCAAGGAGTACTGGAAAAAAAATGTCGGTGCAAACTTTTGATGCTTATTGTCATATTGAATTAATAAAAACATAGAAAACGAGGGGTGATTTTGTAATGAGTCAAAATTAAAGTTAAGACAAGTTTAAAGCAAAATCAAACTAAGGGTGCCTTTGTTTGAGTGAAAGTATTTTTCGCAAATTAGTTTCCCGGACTTTCACTTGTTGGGTTCGTCAAAAATGACTTAGTCGATGACTCAATAGAAAATTCATGCATAAAATTAAAAAAAAAATTAGATTCCTAAATTTAAAAAGGTTAAAACACTTTTCAGAGTTGGTCATCTCCAATTTATAATATCTATTTTATTTTATTATTTCTTTTCTTTCTTTCTTTCTCTGCCTGTCGCCGAGTCTTAGCGATGGTCGACAACTAGCCACATCAAGTCAAGCCTCATCATATCTGGCAAGCACGAGCTTGCTGGGCTCGGGGAGTTTGAGCCTTGCCATATTCGGCAAGCTCAATCTCACCCAAGGCCACCTAGGCTCAAACTCGCCTAGAGGCTAGCGAGGTGGATTTAGAGAGGCTTGAGCTCACTAGATATCGACGAGGCTCAAACTCATATGGTTGGTAGCAGGTGTCGCTGAGCTTCGGTGCCTGGCGAAGCAAGAATGAAAATAAAAAGAAAATTTTTAAAATTTGAAATTTATTTTAACTTGGGATAAATTCATTAAATCATTTTGTAAATGAGATCCAAACATCAGAAATCATTTCCTATCAAATATCAACATATAAAGAAAAGCTAAACATTTTTCTAAAAATGATTTCTCTAAAAGTATTTTTCTTTATCATGAAATTTTCTCCCAAACAAACTCGCCAGTCTCCTTCTCTTTTTCGAAAAATGAATAATTTGAAAGAAGTTTTTTCTAAAAGTTATCGCTTATATCTATTAAAAAATGAATGAAAATTATATTCATTGTTCACTAAAATACTTGGCTGTGAATTATTGGTAGAAATTAACATTTTAAAGAAATTAATTTTCAAATTATTCATTTTCCCGAAATAAACGAAGTCTCGATAGCAGTTAGATAGTTCATAACTATTATAATCATCATGGGTAGAAATAATAGAGAGATGGGTAGAAATTACATAGTTGATTATCCTTTGATTTAAAAATACTTTATAATAGACATTGTCATTGTTCAGATAACGCCTAGATGGCAGCTCATTTTGCGGAGAATTCGGCAAAACCAAGGGGGAGAAGGTGTCTCTAACTTTTTATTATTTTAAGTCAAAATTCTACCTACAGTACCCAGATATCCTTTGAGAAACTTTTGTTATCGTATGTCGACACAGACGTTCAAAATCAAAGCGAAGCGATTAAATCGTTTTTATCATAAGCAAAAAATTCATATTTTATATGGATTTTCGTCTAAAGATCTCCATTTTTTGATCTATTTATTATTTCAAATTTTTTAAAAAAAGATTTTAATTTTTTGAAAAGTGACCTTTGGTCACGTCATAATTCCTTCGCGAAGGACAGGCCCGCTAAGTGTAGAAAACTTAGGTCGCAGAAAATCGGGATGTTTGCCTTTTCTTTTTCTAATAATTTTTGTTTTTGTACCAGTTAACCTGAACAGAAGGGTGGTGGAATGACGCGTAAAGCTGAAAGCTTTGAATGCATCAATGTACTAAAAATCATCATCACTAGGGGTTATTAATCCCAATCCAATCCGGTTTCCGAGCGGTTTCAAGAACCGAACATAACAAGTTTCTACGAATCTTATACTTCACAATTTTTTTCTTATTTTGAGGTTAGTCTTCTTGCAATTTAAAAAATGGAAATTAGAGTAAATATATCAAATGGGCAAGTTTTCCAGCATTAGTCTGTGCATTTTCGAGATTTATCCGTGAAGCAAGGACAAACTCCAGATTGAACGGTCTAGATCAACAGCTATTAACAATTAAATTAGCATTTTCTGCTTGGCAATCAAAATGGTTATCTTTAAAGAGTACTTATCTCTGCAAGAACAGAACAAGGTTGAGACCGTGACAGTAAACAGCATCCCGCCTACTCTTGACTGAGGTCGAGTATAACCTTCCCTTGTGGGCTAATGCAGCAGACCACGAATCAAACAGTTTCAGCTCCATAAGCTACAACCCTTTTGAGACCTCAGCGGCTTGAGCTGAAGTTGAAACCAAAGACGTCAACTTTTTATATCCAATCAAGATACAAAGACCCATCACGATCAGAAACAAGAAAATCCCTTTGCTCTCCACGTACTTCGGCATCAACTAAGAGAAAGAGGGACTAGAGAGTTTGCAGGCTGCTAAAAGAGTCATTAAGGTGAGTTATTTGGCATACTCATAAGTCATATACGTGGAGACAAGGCCATTGATGATTTTATTACAACCGCAATCAAGTATGGAATGGATGGTGCTGCAGGTAGAGGAGAAAAATTGACCGGTCCGAGCAGTCCGTCCGATCCTATGTCCTTGGGACCGAAAATTTGACCGCTCGATTACTGATTCCAATTTTATGAATTAAGAATTGACCCGAACTCCTTTAAAACTAGAAATCGGACCACCGGTCCCAATCTGGGCTTTCCGATTTGCTCATCCCTAATCATCACACTGGGTGGTGAAACAGTGACAATGGTAGGCGAGTCCTAAGCATTTTAGGTTCAAATGAATCTATTGGGTACTTGGAATATTGTCAAGAGAAAGACCAAGCCCTCATCTTCATTCGGGAAGATCATGAGAAAGTCCAAGTCTAAGCCCGATAATATTTCTAATTGAACCTATCTTCACTAAAAAGTTTAAATTAATGAGTTATGAGGCAACTCTATATAACATCAATTATTCAATGTGGGACTTTTCTAACGCAATTCACACTGCATTCTAACAAATTAAAACTTTAAAGGATGATATCATCACCTCAATCAGTAAGATTAGTTGAATTTCATGAGATTGCCAACTTGGGTTTATAGAGGATTTTACCCCAGAGCATGCATTTACTTCCCTGAAACACTCTTGAGTCTCAATAGAGTTTAGGTGGCATCTGGTAGCAGTCCGCTTTGTCATAATTTAGCCAAACCAACGAGAACACGTCTTTAAACATCTATAATTGTAAGTGTTGAGTTTTAGGCGATCCTTTCCGAGGGTAATAAATAAAAGGGAATAGTTACCTTGATAGTGTTACAATATCGTTATTATTTATGACTCAATAATTTTTCAATTAATGAGTATTTTATGCAAAATACACGGTGATAATTTGTGAATATACCGTCAGAAATAACTGATAAAACTATCACAATCTCAGAGAATCATTTCTTTGAGTAGAATGTTCACATTCATTTTCATTCATGATTGAGATTCATCCTCTTCAACATCGTTTGCTTCACAAAAAATAAGTGACTTGAAAAATATTTTTTCAAAATTGGTTGCTTATATTGTTTTAAAAAATTAATCAACGAAAAATATTTTAATCATCAATAACAAATATGCCTAAAAAATTTATTTTTTAATTTTTCAATCGGCATAAGTAATTATTTTTTTAAAAATATTTTTCGAAGCGATCATTTTTTAACAAGCGGAGCCTTATTGTTGCAATATCAGAAAAAGATTGTAATAACTTCGCTCACGACATGATACATTTCGGACAAAAAAACAGCGGAGGACAGGCCTGGTGCACGAGTGGAAAGCTCAGGCTGCAAGCAAGAAATCTAAATGTGGAATCGCGAGGAAAAGCAGGAAGTCTTGCATGGATTCGGGCAGTCAAAAGAATGTCATCAGAGTGTACGGAAGATGAGAGGGCGACGACCCGCGCCTGTCTTGTCTTTTCACAAGGTTGACGAAGACCTCGAGTGCTTCTTTTGAGGTTCCATGGACGACACTTTACCTTCCCCAGGCCTCTCTTCTTCGCTGTTAAGCATGCTCTCACTTCGGAGTCCGAAATGGGTGACCGATGATGAGGGCACGAGCTTACCCAGCTTTTGCGCCGCGAGTTTCTTGAAACCTTATAGCGATTTGTCCTTGGTGCATTGATCGGCAAGAGTAGGGTCGAGAAAACGAGCAGAAGATTTTCGCACGTGGGTTTGAGATGGATTTAAGAGAGAGCACGAACACAGTGTTGGGAGTGGAGATCGCGGAGGGCGGTTTAAGCAGGAGAGGGAGAGGGAATCGCAATGACCTGACTGATATCGTCTTCTCTTGGTCTCTTCACGACATTTCGAACGAGAATCTCTACCGTAACAAGGTTTCTTTCGATTCTTTCCTCGTCTTTGCTTTTTTTTTTTAATCTTTTGTCGTCCCCTTTTGGTTTTATTCTCGTGTAAGTTCAACGACAATGTAGTGTTTGCTTGAGAATTTTGGAAATGATGTTGGTTCGTTGCTTTGTCGTTTGTTTGTTTGTTTGTTTATGCCTTTACTAAGCCTAGCCTTAGAAGAACCTTGCATTTGACTTGGTAAAATAGAACAACCCTCGATGCTCCTACTTTGTTTTGGCGAACTCCTTGGATATATTAGGAGCATGTGTTATGATTTGTGGAATTTTGGTCAGATTATTTTTTGAATGTCGATGTTGGTTGGTCATATTTGACATTTGGCCGAGCTGTTTTTGTAGGTGGAGACTATACCGGAGACATTTCAGTCGGTCCAGCATTATCTCCGATCGTATGTCTACCCTTTATTGGAAGAAACACGGGCGAGTCTGTGCTTAAGTTTGGAAAATATTTCTTCGCTGCCTTTCGCTGAGGTTACTGCCTTTGTGGGGCGCAAGAGAAGTGGGAACTCATATACTCTTAAGGCCGGCTGGTGGAGCAATGAATCCAACACTCATGGCAAGGAAACTTATAAAACTTTGCCTGGAGATATATTGATTCTAACTAATGGTAAGCCGGCAACAGTTTCTGACTTAGAGAGTTGTGGAAGAAGATGGGTGTTTGCGTCGGTAAGGATGATTGGAGGAGATAATGAAGAGGATGAGGGAGGAGACAATGAAGAGGTTGAGGCAACTTCATCCACAAAATTTAAATCGGAGGCATTGTTGGACCATGAAGTAAATGATTTCTGGAAGCCAATGTATGCAATTTTCCTGATCAATATAGCCACTAACAGAAGGATATGGAAGGCGTTGCGTATGTCTGTGAACTTGGATATTGTGAAAAATATTCTCTGCACAGATTTGGTGGTATGACTTTAAACTGCAAAACTTCATTTTACTCCTATCGATTTGTAAGTTTCACCAGAAAATAAGCTAGATGATGCTTTGAACCTGTTGGAATATATAAATATTAAACCACACTTTCTTCTAACAGCTTAAGCTTTTAGAGCAGTCAGTTGTCGTCTTATCAAATCTTTCATGGTATCAGATACTAGGCAAAAAGACCAGACTAAGCGTGATGGGGAGTGTTGGAATATATAAATATCAAACCACGCTTTTTTCTAACGGCTTAAGCTTTTAGAGCAGTCGATTGTGGTATTATCAAATCTTTCAGAACCATTCTGCGACATTAGTATTAGGATGGTTGTTTCCTTTAGTTGGTCCATTTTATGATACGGAGACTAATGAAGATATGGGAAATTTGTGATGTTTTGTGTTAAATAAGGCAAAATAATTCCTTGGAGGTGACTTCCTCCATAGTACTAGACCTTAAAATTTTCTATACTATACTTTCCACGTGATTTAAGCTTGTGCTGTGCAATGCTCTTACCTTCTACCATATTTACATGGTCTGGATTATCACAAAAAATTTGTTTAGTTGCAGGCTGATAAAGTTTCCAATCTCTGTATTACAAAAGGTAATGGTTCTGGGAGTGAGAGCTTTGATGAGAGATTGTGCCATGATCTGAATGAATCCCAAAAAAAAGCAGTTGGGACCTGTCTCAATAAGCTCCAATGTGAGAACAAGCCATCTGTCGAACTGATATGGGGTCCTCCTGGAACTGGAAAAACTAAAACCGTCGCTACACTACTATATACTCTCTTGAAAATGAAACATAGAACCATTGTTTGTGCTCCTACGATTGTTGCCATCAAGGAAGTGGCATCTCGTGTTTTAAAGCTGCTAAAGGAATCAGATAGTGGTATAAGCTCTGAAACAGAGAGTTTGCTCTGTTACTTTGGAGACATGCTTATTTTTGGGAACAAGGAACTGCTGAAAGTTGATTCTGACATTAAAGAAATATACTTGGAACACCGTGTAGATTGTGTTGATGAGTGCTTTTCTAAAGGCATTGGTTGGCATCAGTGTTTAACTTCCATGATAGATACTCTTGCCAACAGCGTCAGTCAATACCACATATTTTTGGAAATCCAACACACAAAAAGAAGGAAACCAGGAAGTGATGATGATGAGAGCAAATGCGGAAGCAGTGAAGAAGATGGTAACTGTGAGCTTAAATCATTTCTTGAGTTTTTCAGGGACCGATTCAATGCGACTGTCCAGCCCCCGCGGAGATGCCTCTATGTTTTCTGCACTCATATATCCAGAACTAATTTCCATAATATTATATCCCTGCTTACCTTACTTGACTCTTTTGAAATTTTGTTATTTGGAGAGGAGTTGGATTCAGAGAAGATGGAGATGACTCTTTCACGTGGTGAACTTAGTCGGTTATCATTTGAGACATCCATGTGTCCACTACGTAATATTTATAGGAAGAGACAGGAATGCCTTTCCATGTTGCTAACTCTTCTTGATTCTCTGAAGGATCTAAAACTTCCGAAATTTGCGAATAAGAAAATGATAGCTGACTTCTGTTACCAACATGCTTCCCTGATTTTTTGCACTGCTTCTAGTTCATATAAGCTGTACTCTGTGAAAATGGAGCCTCCCAATTTATTGGTAATCGATGAGGCAGCCCAGTTGAAAGAATGCGAGTCAGTAATTCCTCTGAAACTCCCTGGTGTCAAGCATTTAATTTTAGTTGGAGACGAGTGTCAGTTGCCTGCTATGGTGGAAAGCAAGGTAATATTAAATGTCTGAAAAGTAACTTTCTATTTGGTCTTGAAAGATGTGTAATATCCTTCTCTTCATTAAAGCTTAGATGGGCTAAATTTTCTATACCTCACATCCCTTGAATTTGATATCATGTTTTATTTCTGCAGGTTTCCAGAAGCGCTGGTTTTGGAAGGAGTCTGTTTGAACGATTAAGTTCACTGGGTTATTCAAGGCAACTACTCAATATGCAGTACCGAATGCATCCGTCAATAAGTCTGTTTCCGACTACAAAGTTTTATCAAAACCAAATTTTGGACGGGGCAAATGTGAAAAGAAAAAGTTACAGAAAAAATCATTTGTCATGGCCAATGTTTGGTCCATACTCGTTCATAAATATTCCTGATGGACGAGAACAAAAAGATGATGATGACTGTGGCTTTAGAAATTCTGTTGAGGTTGAAGTTATCTCCAGGATATTGGGGAATCTGCATAGAGGTATTTCGAGAGAATTGTATATATGTTGCTTCGAGCACACGGATTTTGCATGTATTACTTCATCATATAGGCGTAGATTATGATGGCCATTAATAGTTCTTCCTAGGATATTTCTTTCGAAGTTTTGCACCCCTCATAAAATGGTATTGTTGTGGCGACGGTTTTATTTCCTTTTCCTTGCAGCTTGGGAGGGGTCAGAAGAAGATCTGACAGTTGGTGTCATATCTCCCTACGCAGCTCAGGTTGCTGCAGTTCAAGATAAACTTGGAAAAAAGTATGAAAATATCAAAGGCTTTATGGTCAAGGTGAAGTTAGTGGATGGATTCCAAGGGGGTGAAGAAGACATTGTCATAATATCCACTGTAAGATCAAACTCGCATGGTACTATTGGGCTCTTATCCGATGCTAAGAGAACCAGTGTTGCTCTTACCAGGGCCAGGTGCTCTATCCTCTAAACTGCGTCAGATTTCATTTTCAGAGTGATATGACCTGTAAATCCCAGAGTACTTTCCTATCTATAGGTATTGTCTGTGGATTCTGGGAAATGGGAAAACGCTGACAAAAAGCAAATCTGTGTGGAAAGCTTTGGTTGACGATGCTAAAAGTCGTGAATGTTTCTTCAATGTGGATGATGACAAGGACTTGGCTAAAGCCATCTTAGATGTGATGAAAGAGAATAATCAGCTTGATGTTCTGCTTGACAAAAGCAGTGTACTTTTCAGGAATGCTAGGTGGAAGGCAAGAAACTTTGCTCAACAGTGTTCTACGTCTATATTCATTTTGCAAAATTAGGATTTCGTTCTAAAGAATTTGTGAGAACATACTTATTGTCATGCATTGGCCTTTTCAGGTTCTTTTCAGTGACAACTTCCTGAAGTCTTTCAGAAAGCTGACATCACTCAGGACAAAGATATCAATCATCGAATTTTTGTCAAAACTATCCAGTGGTTGGAGACCAAAGAAGGGGAATGTGGATATAATTTGCGAACACTCATCTCATATAGTTAGACAATTTAAGGCTGAAGGTCTCTATGTCTTATGCACGATTGATATAGGAAACGAACTGACATACACCCAAATCCTGAAGATATGGGACGTATTGCCTTTAGAGGACGTGGCAAAATTGGTCAAACGTTTGGACAGCATATTTGAGACATATAGTGACGATTTTATTAGATGTTGCAATGAGAAATGCATTGAGGGGTAAGTCTGATGATTTCTTCTTACTTAAGATAGGTAGCACATCACTTACTAAATTAGAAGGCGTCTCTTTTCCAGATAGATGACTGAAATATATTGAATTGCTCATATCCGCCTATTTTCTTTCATTTCACATGCCTCTTCCTGTGATAGGGATCAGGAAGTTCCAAAGACCTGGGTCTGTCCTTTTGATTTTATCCGCTATCGGAGCCCAAGTGAAGATCAATTTGGGATTAGTTCTGATGCTGATATTGCAGACCGTAGGTTGTATGCAGAGAATGCGAAAGTGAGCGAGAGTTTGCTTCTGATGAAATTCTATCCTTTATCATCAGATGTTGTCAGACATTTGCTCGATGACAGCGATGGTAAACAAATGAGTCTTCCATTTGAAGTAACCGAGCAAGAAAAAGACATAATTCTTTTCCCCAAAAGCACTTTTATACTTGGGCGATCTGGAACCGGAAAAACTACGGTTCTGACAATGAAGTTGTTTAGAAACGAGAAACTGCATGATGAAGAAACCAGGGGATTTCAGGATATCCAAAGTGGTATCAACCACAGCAAAGATGCCTCCCTGGAATTCAATGTTGAGGAAATCGGCGAAGGAGCAGAGGATTGTGTATTGCGCCAGCTTTTTGTCACTGTCAGTGCAAAATTGTGTTCTGCAGTGAAACAGCATATATCTCAACTTAGGAGGTACATGAATTTTCATGGGAAGATGTTTGACCAATTGAATAATATTCTGATCAATTTTTAGAATGAACAAACATATGCAAGGTTAATGGATTGTCAAATCATTTTATGAATTCGTTTGGATAGGAATATAACCCCTTTGGCATGCTACCATGTTCCTTCTAGCAAAGAGAAGCACTACCAAGATACTTCATATGTAGACTTGAATGAGAAATATAGCGTGTAGCAAGAGTGCATGGGTCAAATCAGTGCTTGGCCATGCTCGGGCGGTACTACTTGGTTTTAGCAATTTGTTTAGAGATCGATATTATCTGCTTGCTGATTTCACACTAAAGATTAATCTGTGCGGCCATAGTTCCTTGGTCTTAGTGTCACTTCTTCAGTTTGCATTTCCATTTTATTGGAACCTTCCGCATTAAATTTTGTGATTGTAGCAATGTATGTATAAAAAGAAAAATTGTATTTTAGATGAAAATATGCAATTATAAGCAAAATTGACATAGGACCATCTGTTCCACAGCGATGATTTTCATTTCCAGCTGATGTAAATGCTATCCTTGTCTCATAGTATATCATTACAATCTTGGTGGATCAGCCTGTTCTAATTCCCTTTTCGCTGTTAGTTACCTAAATGCAGAAATTGTGAGATTGCATGTTTAGTTGTAGCTATTCTGTAAGTTTGTTAAGTACAAATTTCAGTTCTAATCGCTAGCTTAATTAATAATCCTGCAGCTCCAGCATTGGTGCAAAAGATAAAGCAGAATGCTCTTCAGTCAATGAGTTTTATGATGATGCAGCATTATTCAAGGATACGCCGGATTCATTTGTAGATATATCTCCCAACTCTTTTCCCCTTATTATCACTTTCCGTAAGCTTCTGATGATGCTAGATGGAACAGTTGGAGTTTCATTCTTCCAAAGGTTCCCTGATCTAAGAGAGTTTTGTCATGGCCAATCCTCCCATTCCAGACCAGTTGCCTTGCAAAGTCTTCTAAGAGCAAAGGAGGTTACTTACGAAAAGTTTTGTGCAGTCTATTGGCCTCACTTCAATGACAGGATAAGGAGGAGTCTTGATCCTTCCAGAGTCTTCACTGAAATAATGTCCCACATAAAGGGTGGTCTTCAACCAGCAGATTGTTGTGATGGCAAACTTGACAGACTAGCTTATGTTTCGCTTTCAGAGGGTCGTGTCTCCACTCTGAGTATTCAGAGAAGAGAAGAAATTTATGATGCTTTTGAAGATTATGAAAAGATAAAAGTGAAAAATGTTGAATTTGATTTGGCCGATTTTGTTAATGATCTTCATCGCCGTCTTTTTTGTGAGCAGTTTGCTGGTAACATGGTGGATTTTGTATACATTGATGAAGTGCAGGATTTGACCATGAGGCAAATTTCACTGTTCAAATATATCTGTAGAAACGTTGATGAGGGCTTTGTGTTTTCTGGAGACACTGCGCAAACTATTGCAAGGGGAATAGACTTCAGGTTTGAAGATATAAGGTACCTTTTTTACAAGGAGTTCTTGATGGATTCAGTGGATGGACCTGATATCAGAATGGAAAAGGGATGTCTTTCCGAAACTTTCCAATTGAGCCAGAACTTTGGCACTCATGCTGGTATACTCAAACTGGGGCAGAGTGTTATTGATCTTCTTTACCATTCTTTCCCTTTATCCATTGATGCTTTGAGCCCTGAGACTAGCTTTATAATCGGGGAAGCCCCAATTTTACTTGAATCAGAGAATGACGAAAGTGCCATACTGTCAATTTTTGCCAACAGTGATGTTAGTGGTAATTTCATTGGCTTCGGAGCGGAGCAGGTTATTTTGGTTCGAGATGATCATTCTCGAAATGAAGTTTCAAAAATTGTGAGAGGGCAAGCCCTAATTCTGACGATAGAGGAGTGCAAGGGTTTGGAATTTCAGGTAGATATGCATCAGGTTGGATTGTTTGCCATGTGATTTAGTAGTGTAGCAATAAAGATCTCACGATCAATTTTTTTTTTTTTTTGTATAGGTCATCGCCGATTTTCTGCTAGCTGTTGCTCTGTAATTTGCTTGGATTTGCATTTTCATTCTATCATTACCTGTTTTCGTATGTAGACTTTGTCATCTAGATGCACATAATGTAGAATTTGTTTGGGCTCATGTCAACTGCATCATCTGGGTTAATGGACGATATCAAAGATTTTGCAATTTTACTGATCTTGATTGGCAGGTGTGTCGAAATGGGTCCAAATATTCTCTTCCTAAATGTATGAGATCTATTCAAGTATTCATTAAAGTCAAAATCTGTCATTTTAGTCTCAAATCAGATTTTTTACCATAAATTATTTTTCCCGTAACATTGTGTAGGACGTCTTATTGTACAACTTTTTTGGCACATCACCTCTGAAAAGTCAATGGAGGGTCATTTATGGATACATGAAGGAGCAAGCATTGCTCGATAACAGCTCTCAATGGTCTTCCCCAAGTTTCGACGACGTGAAGCACAATATATTGTGCTCTGAATTGAAGCAATTGTATGTTGCGATTACTCGGACAAGGCAAAGTTTGTGGATTTGTGAGAATGCCCTGGAGTTCTCCAAACCAATGTTCGACTATTGGAAGAAGAAGTGCCTCATTCAAGTTAGGTTGGCAGATCAGGCCCTTGTAGAAGAAATGCAGGTCGAGAGCACGCCAAAGGAGTGGAAGTTACAAGGTTTTAAGGTTAGCTTTTTTTCTATTTTTATTTATTTATTTGTTGGTTGCTTCCTCTTCACGGAATTGTTATTTCGCCTCATTTGGAGTCAACAGGATCTGTGAATGCTAGGGATTTTGAATGACCACAGTGACCATAAAAGTATGACTTATCCTGAAAAAAGCACGTAGAATGTGGATTTTGTACAGAATATGGTGATTCATTTGCCAATTGTATTGGTTTCTCAATACTTGGGCCAAATACTTCATTCAGACACTAATTGATAAACCACATGATATGAATTTTCATTGAATCTCTTTACTCTTTTGAGGTTATCTGGTGAATGGCATTGCCTTTATTTTTTTGGTTTAAGGCTAGACCACCGATTTTTCCAATAAAGGAGGACTATGTTATCTATTCTTCTTCTTTTCACCTTCTTTGAAGAAGCTATTGATCTCTCTCTCCCTTTTTTTTTTTTTGGCAAGCTCTTACGTGAGGGTAACTACCCAATGGCAACAATTTGCTTTGAGCGAGCAGGGTACGAATATGGGGAGAAATTAGCTAAGGCCTCTGCTCTCAAAGCAGATGCTGATCTCAAGCACGTTTCAAGTCCACAAGAGGCTTCAGACCTTCGAAGGCAAGCTGCTGAGGTTTATGAAGCGATTGGAGTGGCCGACTCTGCGGCAGAGTGTTTCTACATGTTGAAGGAATACGAGAAAGCAGGTCTGATGGTGGTTATCTTTTTTTTTTTTTTTTAATTTCTTTCATTTCTTTCGAAATGATAAAACGGACGACTCATTTGCTTTATGGTGCTGCTTTATTTTTCTTCTTGGTATAGCTATGTCAAAGTTGCCTAAGGAAGGAGAACTTTAACTTTGATCTCAATTATTTACTTGTATATAGTTTTTTACATGCGTGGTACCCACTCGTTTATCTTTTCTAGTGATTTTAATCAACATCAACATCAACATCAACATTACCTTTATCCCAAACTAGTTGGGTCGGCGCTCGAACCCAAAAATAAATAAAATAGGAGCAAGAATGATTGAGGAAAAAGAAATAATTATATATATATATATACACACACACACATATACATATACATACGGGAAGGACTAAAAAGGACAGTTAGGAACATAGGAATGTTGCCCCTCCACAATGCTAATAGCTTTTCTCCTTTCCGTCCTAAGATAAACTGTACGCCAATCTATTTCCCATATCATTAAATCTTGTTTTACTACTTTCCCCCAAGTAAGTTTCGGTTGATCTCTTGCTTTCTTCATGTCATATTCTCGGTAACACACTTCTGTTCTTACCGGATCATTTGGGAATCTTCGAAGAATATGCCCAAACCATCTCAATCTATGTTTTCTCATCTTTTCTATCACCAGTGCTACTCCAACTTTTCGTCGAATATCTTAATTTCTTATCTTATTCATTCTCGTATGACCACACATCCACCTTAACATCATCTCCGTTATTCTCATTTTATGCTCATGTTGCTTCTGTGCTGGCCAACATTCAGCTCCGTATAGCATTGCAGGTCTTACTGCAGCTCTATAAAATTTTCCTTTTAGCCTAAGAGGGATTTTGCGATCACATAAAAATCCTGATGTACCGTGCCATTTCATCCAACCTACTAGTATTCTATGGCTTACATCCTCATTAATCTCTCCCTCCTTTTGCATTATTGATCCTAGATATCTAAAAGCATCTTTTTTTGTTATCTCCTGTATAAGCATATTCGCGGATTCTTGATCTCCTCCGCTTGTCATGTTGAACTCACACTTCATGTATTCGATCTTATTTCAACTTAAAATAAATCATTTACACTCCAACGTGCTTCTTCATAATTATAATTTAGCATCAATTTTTGTCCTGGTCTCATCAATAAGCACAATATTACCTGCAAAAAGCATAGACCACAGCACCTCTTCTTGGATATCTTTCGTTAGCTCATCCATAACTAGGGCAAAAAGATAGGGACTCAAAGTAGAACCTTGGTGTACACCTACTGTGATTGGAAAATAACTTGATGTGCCATTGCAAGCCTTCACACATGTAGGAACACCATCATACATATCCTTGATCGTCTTTACATACTTTGAAGGTACTTTTTTCTTCTCAAGAACCCACCGCAGGAAACCCTATCATACGCATTCTCGAGATCAATAAACACCATATGAAGGTCCTTCTTCTTTTCTCAATATCTCTTCATCAATTGTTGTATCAAGAAGATAACCTCCATGGTAGATCTTCTTCGCATAAATCCAAATTGATTTACAGAGACTTTGGTCGCTATTCTCAAACAATGCTTAATAATCTCTCCCACAACTTCACTGTATGGCTCATAAGCTTAATGCCTCTATAGTTGGAACAGTTCTAGATATCCCCTTTGTTCTTGTAGATAGGCAACGGATACTCTTCCTCCATTCATCAAACATCCTATTTGTTTAGAGAATCTTGTTAGAAAGGTTAATCAAACAACTTATTGCTCCATCCCCCAAGCATCTCCACACTTCAATAGGGACACCATCAGTTCCTAAGATTTTACTAGTCTTCATCTTCTTTAATGTCTCCTCAACTTAATGCGTTCTAACTCTACACACAAACCTTCTGTTTAAATCATCACAAGCGTCCTCTAAATTCACCTCACTTCTATCTCTATCTCCATTAAAATGCTTGTTAATATAGCTCATCCACCTCTACATCTCTTACTAATTTTTTTTTTCATCCTTAATGCACATAACCTGTGTCAAGTCTTAACTTTTCATGTTCCTGATCTTTGCAAGCTTGCAGATACCTTTTTCTCTATCAATATATTTTTTTTAAAAAAGCTTGATCTTACTTGTTAATTTCCCAATGCTTTTGGTGAACTTAGAGCAAGCTGCAACTAATGTCCACTTCATAATTGATTCCTTTGTGTAGAGAACTTGATTATTTTTTTGCTGCAAAGTTCTTCACAATGACCTCACCTATAAGTTTAGAAAAAGCTGTGGCTATCAGTTGAATCTCCATGTTGACTATGGTTTATCAACAACTTCATGGTAAACATTGGAGGATATAGTTGAGCTGTGCAAAAGCATTTCTGGCACCTTCCAAATGTCCCATTTGCTAATTTTTGTCTTCTGAACATCATGAAGTTATTAAATCTTGCGCTTACATCGAGACAGTAGAAATGAGACTGGCATTAAATTTGTTTGTGCTTCGACAGGTAGAATCTTTATGGAAAAATGTGGAGAATCTGCTTTGGAGAAAGCTGGAGAGTGTTTTTCTCTAGCTGGGCGCTACAGTCTTGCAGCGGAGGCATATGCAAGGGGAAATATTTTCTCGAAGTGCTTGTCCATTTGTGCCAAAGGAGAACTCTTTGAAATGGGTCTGCAATACATTGAAGATTGGAGAAGGCTGGGAAATGAGAACAGCGCAATTGTAAAGAAAAGAAAGGAAATAGAGAAATTGGAACAAGACTTTTTAGAGAGTTGTGCCCTTCATTACTATGACCTCAGAGACTACGGGGCCATGATGAAGTGTGTGAAGGCATTTCATTCCATCGATTCAATGCGGAACTTACTCATGAGGCTGGGATGCCTTGATGAACTTATCAGCTTGGAGGAACACCATGGTAACTTTTCAGAGGCGGCGAAGATTGTGAGGATGAAAGGTGATCGACTTGGAGAGAGCAGACAAAACAAAGAAGCGTCAATGAAGGAATATGAGAAAGCGGGTATCACTTGTTTCTCTTTTCAAGTTCTTTCAAAATTTTAAGGAGGAGAGCTTATATGCTTTATGCTGCTTCTTTATATTCTTCTTGTAATAGTGATGTCAAATCTACCAAAGAACGAGGAAGTTTGATCTGAACTATTCTCTTATTAATTCTTTTTACATGAGTGGTACCCTCTTGTTTACCCATTTAATTAATTGTTCTCTTCCGATAATCCAAGAAAAGAAATTCAGTCTCGCATGTTTATTTCCAAATGGTTTAGATGAATTTTTTGTAGCTGCAAATAATGTCGACTTCGTGATTTTGCCTTTGTGTTGAGAAGTTGATTATTCTGTATATTGCACTCTGAGCAGCTTGGAAAATTTTGAGCTGCAAAGTTCTTGATACCGAACACACACTAAAGGTCACGAAAAGCTGTGGCTATCGGTTGAATACTCCATATTGACTATGGTTTATCATTAACTTCTTGGTATTGTAGCCACCTATAAACATTGATCTTGTTTCGTATCTTGACATGGGACAACATAGTTGAGCTGTCCAAGAGCATTTCTGGAACCTTGCAAATGTCCCTTTGCTATTTTTGTCTTCTGAACATTGTGAAGTTATTAAATCTTGCGCTTACATATGGACAGTAGAAATGGGACTGACATTAAATTTGTTTGTGCTTCGACAGGTAGAATCTATATGGAAAAATGTGGAGAATCTGCTTTGGAGAAAGCTGGAGAGTGTTTTTCTCTAGCTGGGCGCTACAGTCTTGCAGCGGAGGCATATGCAAGGGGAAATATTTTCTCGAAGTGCTTGTCCATTTGTGCCAAAGGAGAACTCTTTGAAATGGGTCTGCAATACATTGAAGATTGGAGAAGGCTGGGAAATGAGAACAGCGCAATTGTAAAGGCAAGAAAGGGAATAGAGAAATTGGAACAAGACTTTTTAGAGAGTTGTGCCCTTCATTACTATGACTTCAGAGACTATGGGGTCATGATGAAGTGTGTGAAGGCATTTCATTCCATTGATTCCATGCGGAACGTACTCATGAGGCTGGGATGCCTTGATGAACTTATCAGCTTGGAGGAAGACCATGGTAACTTTTCGGAGGCGGCAAATATTGTGAGGATGAAAGGTGATCGACTTGGAGAGAGCAGACAAAACAAAGAAGCGTCAATGAAGGAATATGAGAAAGCAGGTATCATTTGTTTCTCTTTGAAGTTCTTCCAAAATTATAAGGAGGAGAGCTTGTATGCTTTATGCTGCTTCTTTATATTCTTCTTGTAATAGTGATGCCAAAGCTACCTAAGAAAGAGGAAGGTTGACTTTGATCTGAACTATTCTCTTATTAATTCTTTTTTACATGCGTGGTATCCTCTTGTTTACCCATTTAATTGATTGTTCTCTTCCGATATTCCAAGAAAAGAAATTGAATCTCACTTGTTTATTTCCAGGTGGTTTAGGTAAAATTTTAGTAGCTGCAAATAATGTCGTCTTCGTGATTTTGCCTTTGTGTTGAGAAGTTGATTATTTTCTACATGGCAACACGACTCTAGAGTCTGAGCAGCTTGTAAAATTTTGAGCCGAAAAGATTTTGATACCGAACACACCAATAAGGTCAAGAAAAGCTGTGGCTATTGGTTGAATGCTCCATATTGACTATGGTTTATCAACTACTTCTTGGTATTGTAGCCACCTATAAACGTTGATATTGTTTCGTATCTTGACATGGGGCACTATAGTTGAGCTGTGCAAGAGCATTTCTGGCACTTGAATATGTCCCTTGCTAATTTTTGTCTTCTGAACATCGTGGAGTTATTAAATCTTGTGCTTACATCGGGAAAGTAGAAATGGGACTGACATTAAATTTGTTTGTGCTTCAACAGGTAGAATCTATATGGAAAAATGTGGAGAATCTGCTTTGGAGAAAGCTGGAGAGTGTTTCTCTCTAGCTGGGCGCTACAGTCTTGCAGCGGAGGCATATGCAAGGGGAAATATTTTCTCTAAGTGCTTGTCCATTTGTGCCAAAGGAAAATTCTTTGAAATGGGTCTGCAATACATTGACGATTGGAAAAGGCTGGGTAATGAGAATAGCGCAATGGTAAAGAAAACTAAGGAAATAGAGAAATCGGAACAAGACTTTTTAGAGAGTTGCGCCCTTCATTACTATGACCTCAGAGACTACGGGGCCATGATGAAGTATGTGAAGGCTTTTCATTGCATCGATTCAATGCGTAACTTACTCATGAGGCTGGGATGCCTTGATGAACTTATCATTTTGGAGGAAGACTATGGTAACTTTTTGAAGGCAGCAAAGATTGTGAGGATGAAAGGTGACATTATTCGTGAAGTTGATCTACTTATGAAGAGCAGAGAAAACAAAGAAGCGTCGATGAATATCCTGTGGTACGTGTTGTTCTATTCCCTTTGGGCTCCTGGAAGCAAAGGGTGGCCCTTGAAGCAGTTTCCACAGAAGGAGGAGCTGCTAGCAAGAGCCAAAAATCTCGCAAAGCCTGAGCCTATTGCCTTCTACGAATACGTTTGTGTTGAATCAAGCACTTTGTTAGATAAACAGAACAGTTTGGCTGAAATGAAAGAACTTTTGAGTGCATCCAGGAGAAGTGGAAGTGTCAGAGGTGAAATACTATGTGCTCGAAATATTCTGGACTTCCATCTCCTTTGGAATATCTCGTATTTTTGTTGGGAGTATGATTGGTTGGAGTATTCTGAACAACAGATCTCGAGGAATCAGATTTCTGTTGACTCATTGTTCTGCTTTTGGAATCTTTGGAAGGAGAAGATTGTTAGAATTATAGAGTGCGTAGGCTGTGCGGAGATGCGGGGGGAAAAGGAAAGTAGGTGCTGTTGGGAGTTCTGCTTGAATTACTTTGGTGTGCTGGAGCAACGGGACAACCTGCAAGGAGATTATCATCTTCTAAACGCAGATGCTGATTGGGTCAGAAACATAGATAAAAGATTTCTCCAACGAAATGGACAGTTGGTTGCTTTGGAGCTTGAACAATTAGTCTCTGCAGCTCAAAAGTATTGGTATTCTGAGCTTACTTCCGTTGGTATGAAGCTCCTGCACAAACTGGACGCCCTTTACAATTATTCAGTGAAGAGTTCTCTGTCGAACTTTTGGGAAAGCAGATGTCTTGCTCTCTTACATGAGGTTGCAAATTTCCTTCGAGAACTGAATCATCTCAATGCCTCCTCCAGGTTTGCTAGGGAACTGGGGAATTTCATTGAAACATCCAGTAGGAGGTACTTTGGTTACATATATCCTCTTGACTGGCGAACCTCATCAACACAGAATATGATATCTCTGAGAGGAAGTGAGGCTTCTCGCCATTTAATGAGAGAAATGATGAACATGAGAATTTCGAAGACGCGTATTTCACAGGGGAAGATGGCCGAGCTTGCAACTTTAATTCTTGGGTCTGGAATGCTCGACGATGAATTATACAGAAGAATTGTGCAGTCTTTTGAGGGAAATACGTCGTGGAAGGCATTCATGGAATGCGTTTATCAGGATCTACAATCAGACCTTACTCTGGCCAGCGATGATAGTAAGCCCGTGGAGTTCTCTTTGGCTTGGAACCTTTACAGAGCTTTGGCAGATACTTGCAAGGCCAATTGGAGGATCGAAAAAGACTTCAATTCTCCGATTTGCTTCTTGTATCTCTTGGAACGACTTTTGATTCTGTTATCTTGCTCCAAAGGCAAGTTTTATGCTGCGCGGTCTTCTCTAGCTGAATGGCTTATGTGCTATGAGGGTTTAGCAAAGCCTAGGTTTACTGTCAGCCCGGAAAATTGCTTGGAGCCCATCATTGGGTTTGTTACTAGGACTATTCAGCAGCTTCTTTGCAACAAAGGGAAAACCATAGAATGGATCAAAAGATCGAACCTTAATGTGACTATGTACTATCCGCTATTGGTCTTGAAGTTGGTTCTGTTGGTTTGTTTGCTTCACTTAAATTTTGGCATCGATCCATATTTTCTTGTTGATTTGCTGGGGAAGAGTTGGATTTCTAAGCAATTACCTCCAGAGTTCCGTCGAATTCTTTTACGTCGCTGGAGGCTGAACTTTGAGGAAAATTCAGTGGGTATTCTTGCTGAAGCGTTTGAAAAAATTGATGATCCCCTCGTAATCACCAATTCTGCTGCAGATTGTTCAACATGTCTGCATGCCATCATTTTAGAAGTGAAGTCGAACAAATGCAAGGAAGAGATCATGAAAGTTTTATTCCCCAAAGATGGAAGCGCTGTGAGCTCTTGCAAGTCCCGAGATCTGACCAAAGTTTCCAAGGATTCCTCTTCATCTTCCAGCAGTGCAGCACCAGTTGTGCACTTGGGCAGTGCAAACACGTCGTCGTTGCTGGAACAAGAAACGGGCATAGTTAAAGAGGAAGAGAAGAGTGAAGTAGTGGAAGCTCAGAAAACGAGCGATGTGAAGAAGGACGAGCAGGCTTCATCATCTTCTTTATCCCATACTGGTGTCGTTGGAATCGGGAACAAGGGCAAGGGCAATCTCAAATCCAACGGTAAGCAGAACAAGAAAGGAAGAGGCATGAAGAAATGAATCCTCGCTTCGTTATTGTCCCAGATCCAGTTGAGTGAACACGGTATGTTGTTATCATCTCTACAAGTAGTCCACTGTCTTGTAAATACGTGTGGAACTTCCTAGTAAGATAGTTAATGAAGAAAAACAGATCTGTCGACGGGAAGCTCATTGCTCGAACATGTCCTGAAGTTCTACCAGAGAATAGTCATGAAAATCTACTTTCCCTTTCTTGGCTGCTGCAGATTATTGTTCCTTCTTTTTCTTACCTCTCTGAACCTTTAATTCCCTCACGCCTCATGATATGTGCATGCCGGCAAAGAACGAGAAAAAATATGCAAACTTTCTCAGCACTTCTTATTTAACTACAGATCATCTTGTTAGATAAGTTTACCTGATTGGAGTGAACATACATTATGATAACCAGATTGTGAGAGCATATGTCCCTATGGGAATGTACATAATTGATCTGTTTGTACCCTCACCAGACGAACGATGACTCCATCGCCGGAAAATTCTCCTATTTCCGGATGGATTACCCAACGGAGAGACAAATCTGGCTCTCGAAGGAGACACGGGAGGACATTTCTAGAAGATTCACATAGTTGCTTAACTCTGACAATGACTCACCTTCTGAACAGCTTTTGGTTGTGCGAAGTACTTAACCCCATGGCTATATGATTTCAGGCCTCGGGTTTGGTCAGAGTGATGTCAATGTCCTAATATAATGCAGAAACTATCGGATCTTGCAATTACATCATCGCCTAATAATTAAATAAACGAGAAACAATAAAGAAATTTGCATGATTTCGTTCAAGTGCCAGTAGTATTGCATAGAGAGAATCAACCTTAAATCATACACTAATATATCGGAGAAATACCGAGTTACACTTGTTCATAGGCCCAATACCCAAAAAAACTTCAACTTTTGCATTTGTAATAATTATTTTCAAAAAAAATTATTTCATAAAAATCCTTCAATTTTTAATTTTGTCTAAATTCTACCTTAGATTTTTATTTTTCTCCCAATTTTACCGGCTTACCAAAAAAAACCCTCATCTTTTGTGTATGTCTCATATTATATCTATTTTTTTTTTGTATCATAAAAATGTTCAACTTTTGTTTTTGTCTCAATTCTACCACTGTTAGGCTCTCGTCTATAATCATCATTAGTTAATCTTATATGTCATTTTCACGTCATTAATAAATTATTCCTCAACAAAACTGACATGAAAAAATATCGAACTCCTCTTTGGTTGGTGATTCTCCTATATATTGTCGGGAGATATATAGTCACTCGAGACGAAGTGTTTCATATTTTCTTACACATTCGATAGTCCAAAGAATGGACAAATATGAAGATATTTGGACGAATGATCCAGAATCTCATGGTCTCTAAAATCTATTGTCTCTAAATTTCAAAGAATCATTGATAAGTTTGGCGAGAAAATTCGAGTCATGTTGGATTAGCTAATGATAATTATGGACATAAGGCTGAATGGGGTAGAATTGCGATAAAAGTAAAAGTTGGAGTGTTTTTTATAAAACAAAAATGTTTCATATATAATTGGGACAAATGCTAAAGTTGAGGTTTTTTATGAGATAAAATCGAATACAGGACTCATACCACGAAGCCTCCCGTGTGTGTGTTTTGGTCCAACAGCCATTGGACTCCAACAGATGAGTATTAGATCAAGAATTCTGATACACATCATACACAGGTTTAAATTCGAGACATTATTTAAACAGTTAAAACTCGAAATTACTGGCACCGGGGACATGGGTCCTCAAAAAATAATTAGGAAGAACTAAGCTGGCAAAGTTTTTTTTTTTGGTATTTTTACTTTTTTCTGATGTGGCGCTTGTGTGGCGCTGATGTGGCGCCGGTCAGATTTTTAACAGTGATTTTTAGCAAAACCCTAACAGAGTTTTGTACAAAGGTTAAAAATTCTAGCTTCTATTTAGATGCTTGTACGTGAAGGGGCCACATGTCGGATGCAGCAATTTACTATGAATTTTATCGGGAAATTTGATGGAAGGACTTAAATTGTTGTCGAAGAATATGATTATTATCGGAAGATTCTTCATAAACTATCCATACCCATTGGCCTATCGGAGAGTGAATTGGAATTGTGACAAGAAGATTGTAAAGCCATGTATTTATTTTTGTAATGAAACCATTGAAAATCAGGATGCCATTGTTATATATTGTGAACTTAAACGGAATGGGCTGCCAATCTAAACGGGTATACTTGCAATCACGGGAATCACCAACCACTAATTCCGAGCAATCGTGGGTGGACAGTGGCGAGGGCTTATTTTTTTTTCTTTCTTATATTAGCTTATTTTTAATGTGGTTAACTAAGATTTGTAATAAAAATCAGAGTTGGATTAAATGTCATTTTAGTCACGTCATCACCATAAATAATAGAGAAAAATCATGAAAAAGAATCATGTATGTATTTTCCGTAGTCAACAAAAATCATTCGATTGTACAAATCTGACAAGTTCTACGTTTTAATCACACTTTTTGTAAATATTAAGATTTAGGCTCTCTTTTTTTTTTTTGTCGGAATAAATGTCATGTTTTCTCAAAATGTTTTCCGGAAAGTCATTTTTCGAGAAAATAATGATATTTTATGGTGTTTGTCTAATATTTAAAAATGAATTGGAAAATGATTTCCGTCGTTTGTCAAGGAATTGATTTTCCTAAAAAATTTATTAACTAAATTGATTTTTTAATTATTATTTATTTTTGAATAAAACTATTTTAATTTATTTTATTTTTAATTACTTTCTTTAATTTTTTGTCTTTTTTTCCCTTTCTTCCTTATGCAATTTCTTCTTGGTCCATCGCCGGCCATGGCGACAGCCGGTAGCCAGCCACAAGCCAATCTCCTTGACCCAACCTTGCCAGAGGATGGAGAGCTCAAGCTGAGCGTCTTCGACCTCAAGCAAGACTGAGCTTTGCCAAATATGGAGAGGGAAGCCTCGCTCGCTCAAGGCCAAGCCCTGCCGAGCCATATTAGGCGAGGCAAGACCTCTCTCGAGGCCGGCAATGTTGAATCTCGACTCGCCAGCTTAGGCCAACGCCGACGCTTGGCCTCACCCGCCTCGAGCGAGGCCAAGGCTCATCTGCCTCACTTACTAGAGGGCGAGCCTGGCTGAACTAGATCCGGCGAGCTTGACCTCCCTCAAGGCCGACGACGCCGAGGCTTGCGTTGTCAAGCCTCGAGCTTGCCTCGCCAGGCGGCCACCGTCGTCGAGTTTCGCCATCGGTAGAGGAAACATGCGAAGGAAGGAGAAGAGGAAGGAGGAAGAAGGAGAAAAGAGAAAAAGCAAAGTAAAAAAAAAGGAAATAAAAATATAAAAATATAAAAATATATAATTTTAAATTAATAATTGAACAATGAAAAATAATAATTTTAAAGAAAAGAATTGTGAAAGAAAGAAGAAAAAAAATATGAGAATTTTTTTTTCCTCTTTTCGAAATGAGGAAATCATTTTCCTTAGTTTTAGAAGTTTCTTTTCTATTGATCGGAAAATAATTTCCGTTAATATTTCGTGAACCAAACTGAGGTAATTGTATTTTTATTTTGGCCGAAAGAAATATTTTAGTGCACTTTTCCCGATTAGAATTGATTGGTCGCTAAAATATGAAAACCGCATCTCTGTTTGTTCGAAAGGTTCGTGCGTGCAGGAACGTGCATGTAGGGACCGCATGTCGATATAAGCAGTGCTGACTTAGCACTTTCCGGCGAGTTCGAAAGAAAATTTGGCGGTAGAGTTCAATTTTTCCCCTGGGGGTACAGAATCCAATTTGCAACCAAATAGATCACAATAATAAATTTAAAAAATAATAATAATAAAACAACCCTGCCCCATCTCCTATTAGGGCTTCCTCTCTCCCTTCATAGACATGTTTGGCGAATTTCCCCACAGAAGTGGAGAGTCGTCTTTGTGAGCTCTGAAGATCAAAGGTTGTGCACTCTGTGAAAGAATATATTTTCTCACTATTCGCTTGCTTTGGCTCTAGGTGATTGCTCTAGAAAGTCGAGCGCTCCGCAAATCTCTGAAACTTTTCTTGCTATGTTCAATATTGACCTTAACTGAAAGTATTTTTGTGATCAACCGGTATTTGTTTTGAAGCCCTTTTTAATTTTTTTTTTCCGATTTAGAGTTGGATCTAGATCTGTGTGTTATTCTATTCCGATTTAAATATAGGTTTGTAATTTACAATGCGTTATTTGTGCTCTTTCAAATTTTTTTTGTTGTTTTCTCCGTACGATGATAATACTAGGGACGCCAAAACTAGGCATGCACTGCATTTTGCCAAAGCTATAGTTACTAGAGAGGGAAATTTCAGCTTAGATGGCTAAATGTTCTATATCTCACGTCCCTTGAATTTAGTATCATGCTTTATTTCTACAGGCTTCTAGCAGGGCTGGTTTTGGAAGGAGTCTGTTTGAACGATTAAGTTCACTGGGTTATTCAAGGCAACTCCTCAATATGCAGTACCGAATGCATCCATCAATAAGTCTGTTCCCGACTTCAAGCTTTTATCAAAACCAAATTTTGGACGGGCCAAATGTGAAAAGCAAAAGCTACCAAAGAAGTCATTTACCATGGCCGATGTTTGGTCCTTACTCATTCATAAATTTTCCTGATGGACGGGAACAAACCGGTGATGATGGCCGTAGCTTTAGAAATCCTGTTGAGGTGGAAGTTATCTCCAGGATATTGGGGAATCTGTACAGAGGTATGTCGAGAGAATTGTGTACATGTTGCTTAGAGCACACGGATTTTGCATGTCTTACTTAATCATATAGGCGTAGAATATGATGGCCATTAATAGTTCCTTTCCTAGGATATTTCTGTCGAAGCTTTGCACCCCTCATAAAATTGTATTGTTGTGGTGACAGTTTTATTTCCTTTTCTTCACAGGTTGGGAGGGGTCAGAAGAAGATCTGACGGTAGGTGTCATATCTCCCTACGCAGCTCAGGTTGCTGCAGTTCAAGCTAAACTTGGAAAAAAGTACGAAAATATCGAGGGCTTTATGGTCAAGGTAAAGCCAGCGGACGGATTCCAAGGGGGTGAAGAAGACATTGTCATAATATCCACCGTAAGATCAAACCCGCATGGCATTATTGGGTTCTTATCCGATACTGAGAGAACCAATGTTGCTCTTACCAGGGCCAGGTACTCTATCCTCTAAACTGTGTCAAATTACATTTTCAGAGTGATATAGCCCGTAAATCCCAGAGTTATTTCCTATCTATAGGTATTGTCTGTGGATTCTGGGAAATGGGAAAACGCTGACAAAAAGCAAATCTGTGTGGGAAGCTTTGGTTGACGATGCTAAGAGTCGTGAATGTTTCTTCAGTGTTGATGATGACAAGGACTTGGCTAAAGTCATCTCAGATGTCATGAAAGAGAATAATCAGCTTGATGTTCTGCCTGACAAAAGCAGTGTACTTTTCAGAAATGCTAGGTGGAAGGTAAAGAACTTTGCTCAACAGTGTTCTACGTCTATATTTGTTTTTCAAAGTTAGGATTTTGTTTTGAGGAAGTTGTGAGAACATTCTTATTCTCATGCATTGGTCTTTTCAGGTTCTTTTCAGTGATAACTTCCTGAAGTCTTTCAGAAAGCTGACATCGCTCAGGACAAAGATGTCAGTCATCCACCTTTTGTCACAACTATCCAGTGGCTGGAGACCAAAGAGGGGGAATATGGACATAATTTGCAAACGCTCATCTCATATCGTGAGACAATTTAAAGCTGAAGGTCTCTATGTCTTATGCACGATTGATATAGTAAAGGAACTGACATACATCCAAATCCTGAAGACATGGGACGTATTGCCTTTAGAGGATGTGGCAAAATTGGTCACACGTTTGGACAGCATATTTGAGACATATGGTAATGATTTTATTAGTCGTTGCAATGAAAAATGCATTGAGGGGTAAGTCTGATGATTTCTTCTTACTTAAGAGTGGTAGCACATCCCTTACTAAATTAGAAACATCTCTTTTCCAGATAGATGACTGAAATATGTTGCATTGTCCCTCTATTTTGCCTCTTCCTGTTATAGGGATCAGGAAGTTCCGAAGACCTGGGTCTGTCCTTTTGATTTTGTCCGCCATCGGAGTCCTAGTGAAGATCAACTTGGGAGTAGTTCTGATGCTGATGCTTCAGATCGTAGGTTATATGCAGAGAATGCGAAAGTGAGCGAGAGTTTGCTTCTGACGAAATTCTACCGTTTGTCATCAGATGTTGTCAGACATTTGCTCGATGACAGTGATGGTAAACAAGTGAGTCTTCCATTTGAATTAACAGAGCAAGAACAAGAGATAATTCTTTTCCCCGGAAGCACTTTTGTACTTGGGCGATCTGGAACCGGAAAAACTACGGTCCTGACAATGAAGTTGTTTGGAAACAAGAAATTGCATGATGAAACAACCAAGGGATCTCAGGAAATCCAAAGTGGTATCAGCCACAGCGAAGATGCCTCCCTGGAAATCAATGTTGAAGGAATCGGTGAAGGAGCAGAGGATTGTGTGTTGCGCCAGCTTTTTGTGACTGTCGGTGCAAAATTATGTTTTGCGGTGAAACAGCATGTTTCTCAACTTAAGAGGCACATGAAATTTCTTGAGAAGATGTTTGAACAACTGAATGAATATGCTGATCAATTTTTAGAATGAACAAACATATGCAAGGTTAATGGATTGTCAAGTCTTTTTATGAATTAGTTCTGACGGGAATAAAACCCCTTTGGCATGCTACCATGCTCCTCCCGGCGGAGAAGCCCAAGCAAGATACTTCATATGTAGACTTGAATATGAAATATGACATGTAAGTGTGCATGGGTCAAATCAGTGCTTTGCTATGCTCGGGTGGTACTGCTTGGTTTAAGCTGCTAGAAAATAGATGTAATCGTTGCATATTAGAGATCGACATTATCTACTTGCTGATTTCAAACTAAGATTAATTTGTGTGGCCATAGTCCTTATTTTGGTCTTTGTGCCACTTTTTCAGTTTGCATTTCCATTTTATTAGAAACTTCCGCATTAAGTTTAGCGATTGTAGCAATGTATGTGTTGACGATAAAAGAGCAAATTATATTATTTCAAGCTATCAAAGAATACTTATAGCTTTAGGATTAAGCCTAATACATTTACACAAATACCCTCAACTTGCTAATATTCTAAAGTAATAAATCTAACACTCCCCCTCAAGTTGGAGCGTACATATCAAAATGTCCTAACTTATGACAAAGATATGAAATTCGTCTACGTCGAAGAGGTTTTGTGAAAATGTTTGCTAGTTGATCTTCAGAACGTGCATGCACCAATCGTATGTCTTCACAGTTCACCTTTTCTCGAACAAAATGACAATCCACCTTTATATGCTTCGTTTGCTCATGAAACAATGGATTGCTAGCAATATGAATAGCAGACTGATTATCACAGCACAGAATAGAAGATCCGGTCATAAGTAGCCCAATCTCAGCTAACAACATACGAACCCATTGAAGTTCACCTGTAACATTAGCCATAGCACGATACTCGGCCTCTGCACTAGATCAGGAAATAACAGATTGTTTCTTTTCCACGATACAAGATTACCACCAAGAAATACACAATATCCCGAAGTAGATCAACGATCCATAGGGCAACCAGCCAAATCTGCATCAGAATATACTGTCACCTCCAAAGATTCAGGGTTGGAATAATCAGCTATACGAAGATGACCCTGATTATGGAACACAAGTCCTTGACTTGGAGCTCCCTTCAAATACCGAACAATTTGTAGAGCAGCTTGTCAATGAATAGTACGAGGAGAGCTCATAAATTGACTCACCACGCTGACGGCAAATGAAATATCGGGACGGGTAATAGTTAGATAATTTAATTTGTCTACTAACCGGTGATACTTCTCTGGATCATGAAGAAGTTCTCCCTGTTCATTGTCAAGCCTCACTCTAGGATCCATAGGAGTGTCACTAGGTTTAGAATCATGTAAGCCAACCTCCTTAAGAATATCAAGAGTATACTTTCGCTGGGAGAGAGCAATGCTGCCATTAGCATAGGCCACTTCGATGCCAAGAAAATATCGAAGACAACCTAAGTCTTTAGTATTAAACTCCTTTTGAAGAAACTGCTTGAGTCTTTGTATGCTTTCAATATCGCTTCTTGTGATAATGATATCATCAACATAAACGACAAGAGTAACACACCTTTAAAAGTTGACATACTAAATACTGAGTGATCCACACTGTTCGCATCACTAAATCGGTCAAACCAAGCACGAGAAGATTGCTTAAGTCCATAAAGAGCTTTTCGCAATCGGCACACCTTCTCCCCATGAGCAACAAACCCAGGTGATTGCTCCATATATACTTCCTCGTGAAGATCACCATGAAGGAAAGCATTTTTAACATCAAGCTGATGAAGAATCCACCGAGATCGAGCAGCCAAAGAAATAACAATACGAACAGAAGGAATTTTGGCTACTGGAGAAAAAGTTTCATCGTAGTCAACACCATAAGTTTGTGTATAGCCCTTCGTCGCAAGACGCGCCCTTAAGCGCTCAACAGAACCATCTGGATGGTGTTTGACAACAAAAACCCGGTGACAACCTACCAATTATTTATTCGCCAGTAATGAAATGAGCTCCCAAGTCTTATTATCATGTAGTGCAGCCATTTCCTCCTCCATAGTACGAGCCCAACCTGGATGGGCCAATGCCTCCTGGACACTACTAGGCACAGACACAGAAGCAAGAGATGACACAAAAATAGACATCTGAGGGCTTAAGCTATGATAAGACACAAAATTAGAAAGAGGACACCGAGATCGAGTACGGTGGGCAATAGGAGAACTGTCAGAAGACGGTGGAAGAGGATCGGAAGCCTGGACAAAAATGGTGGTGGAACGCTCGCTGGTGAAGATGTATGACTCCAAATAGAACAAGGACCACGTGTTTAAACCTGAAGAGGAGTTGATACTGGTCAGCCTGTATTCGGTGGAGCTGTATCAAAAGTAACAGACGGTGGCTCCGATCGAGATGTAGGTGCGGAGGGTGGCAAAAGATCCATGGTTAATGGTGTCTGAGGATAAACATCGTCAAAGAATACTTGATCTTCAAAGAAAGTCACATCAGCAGAAACATACTCCCGACGACGAGTAGGATTATAACAGACATATCCCTTTTGAGTGCGGAAGTAACCCACAAATATATATTTTTCGGCACGAGGTGATAACTTGTCTAATCCAGGAGACAAAGAATGAACAAAATAGACACATAAAAAAATAAGAGGGCGAACAGACCATAAGGGACGATCAGGATGAAGAAGAGCGTAAGGAATAGCTCTTTGCAACACGGAGGACGGAAGATGATTAATAAGATGACATGCTGTAAGTAGAGCATAGCTCCAGAAGGATTTAGGCATATGATTGTGAAGAAGTAGGCAACGAGCAACATCCAACAAATGACGATTCTTACGTTCAGCAACTCCATTTTGTTGTGGAGTGTGAGCGCAAGAACTCTGATGTAAAATACCATGAGATTTGAGAAATGGAATAAAAGTAGATGAAGAAAAGTATTCACAAGCATTGTCACTACCCAAACACTTAATAGAACAATCATATTGAGTACGAACTTCATGATAAAACTGACAAAAAGAATGAAAATTTTCAGTACGATCTTTTATTAAATATAACCAAGTTGTACGAGTACAATCATCAATAAAAGTGACAAAATAGCGAAAACCAAGAGAAGACTCTCGACTAGGACCCCACACATAGGAGTGAATTAACTCGAATGGATGTAACGCACGACTCGAAACACGAGAAGAGAAAGACTCCCGATGGTGTTTACCTAACTGACACGTTTCACAATTAAACTGAAGACCTAAACTAGACAAAAAAGGAAACTGTCGGAGTACATCTGCTGATGGATGACCAATACAGCAATGTAATCGATAAGGATCATTCACAGCTTTATTCTGAACTGTTGTAGCAGCAGCAATAATCTCAGGGTCCAGAATGTACAATCCACCAGTTTCACGTCCACTACCTATTCGGCGTCCAGTCTTCTGATCTTGAAGAATACATGAAGACAAAGAAAAGATAATATCGCAATCAAGATCACAAGTAATAGAGCTAACTGATAATAGATTGTAAAGAAAGTGTGGGATATGATAAACAAAAGGTAAAGAGGCAGAGGAACTCAATGATACACAACTTGTGCCAGTTAATTTGGACTGAGAACTATCTGCTAAGGTGACCGACATAGAGGGAACAAACGAGGTGGATGTGAGAAGACGAGAATCACCAATCACGTGATGAGTGGCACCCGAATCAATAACCCAAGAACGAGGTGGACCTGTAGTGGACAATAGACATGTAGGGTCTTCACGCTGTGCTAAAGTAGCTATAGGAGCAGAGACACCACCACTCTCACTCTGTTGTGCTCTGACTAGCTCATCATATTCTGCACGAGATAATTGTACTGTACCCTATCCAGAAAAGGATCCAGTAGGAGGAGCCCACGGCTCAGTATCAATAGAAGCATGTTGACCTCGCAACTCGGGATGGAGGTCATAACAATAATCAACAGTATGCCCAGAAAGCTGGCAATGAGTACAAAAACGATTCGCTCGACCACCACCACGTCCTCCTCTAGAAGAATCTCTACCACCACCACGTACAACACCTCGGCCTTAAAAACCACGACCACGGTAAGAACTTTCAAAATTCCATTGTCCACGACCGCTAATACGACCACGAGTCCCTTGACCTCCACGAACCACCATAGCACTATTATCTGAAATGACTGAAGTCTTGGAACTAGAAGTGTAGCGAGCGGCTCGAGAATACACTTCTTCAATAGAAGGAAGAGTGCTCTGAGAGGTAATTTGTTGATGAAGAGTACTATGATCTGGACCAAGGCTACGGAGAAAAAGCACGGTTATCATATCCACTTCTCGTTGCTGCATATGAGTGACTGTGGTAGCAGGTGGAAAATAAGACCTGAGGCGCTGATACAAAGATGCAAAGCGAGCATAATGTTCTGCCAAACTAGCATCACCAATTTTGGCTTTAAATAAAGCCTCTCACATATCACAAACTCGACTCATGCTATTCTGTCCAAAATACAATAAAGCACATTTTGTCCATACCGCACGGGCTGTAGTGCAATCCATGAAAAGATGACGAACAGATTCAGCCATACTTCCTCATAAAAGTGTACATGAAGTTGCATCTACGTACCTCCATTCTTCTAGACTAGCTGAATCTGCAGGTGGTTCGTCTTCAAGCCATCTAGATTGACGATTAGAATAAATAAAAGTTGAAAGGGCCATCGATCAAGAAGGGTAATTGGTACCGTCCAACTTGACCAAGGTATTGTGTAAATTTGTCATACTATAATATGGACCAAAAAATCCAGAGCTCGAAGAAATTCTAGCAGGAACTAATCTCGAAACAATAGATGGAGAATTTGATGAATCGGTAGACATCTCCACAGACCTTTAATCACAAATTACTAGGAACTTGACTCGTATGTAATCAAGTAAAGCACACCACTTATATATCACTTCTTCGAGTATCCACAAATATCACTTCAAATGCAGACACAACATTCACACTTCTGACACCACATAACTCCAAATGCAGTCAAGTCCAGTACCATATTCAACAATCCCATCGGCCACACCAACTTCTACCAACTTCAACTCATTGCCCACCAAAAAATTCACTTTCAAAATATCATTAAATTTAACCGGCCACACCAACTTCTACCAACTTCAACTCATTGCCCACTAAAAAATTCACTTCCAAAATATCATTAAATTTAACCAACTCAGCAAATTCATTCAGTCTACGTAGCAATAGGCCTCAAAAACTCTCCTAGGTGATGCTGGGAAGAGTTGCTGGGACGTCAATGGGAGCTGGCTGGCACTAGGCGAGGTCGCTGAGACTTGAGGACCTCAGGATGAGGTCGTCGGAGGGTCGCCGAGGGCTAATCGGCGCTGGGCGAGGTCGTCGAGACCTGGGCGACTCTGGACGAGGTCGCCTGGAGATCGCCGGGACTTGGTTGACGTCGGATCTGGTTGTTGGAAGGTTGGACAGGACTAATCAGCGGTGGGCGAGGTCGCCAGACCTGAGGACCTCACCACGAGGTCATCGGAAGGTCGCCGAGAGCTAATCGGCGCTAGACGAGGTCGCCGAGACCTGGGCGACTCACCACGAGGTCGTCGGAAGGTCGCCGAGAGCTAATTGGCCTAGACGAGGTCGCCGAGACCTGGGCGACTCTAGACGAGGTTGCCTGGAGGTCGCCGGGACCTGGTCGACGTTGGATCTAGAGTTCTCGGCCCTCAGCGATGCTGGGTAAATCTCGTCGGCCTTGATCTGGAGTTCTCGGCCCTCAGCGATGCTGGGTAAATCTCGTCGGCCCTGATCTGGAGTTCTCGGCCCTCAGAGACGCTGGGTTGAGGTCGTCAGCCTTGGGTCGACGTCGGAATGAGGTCGCCTGGCCTGGCCGGCGAGATCTACGGTGGCTGGCGGCTTGAGTTTGTTGAAGGATACGTTGATTTTAGGGTTTAGGTATTAATTGTGGCTCTGACACCATGTTGACGATAAAAGAGTAAATTATATTATTTCAAGATAACAAAAAATACTTATAGGCTTAGGATTAAGCCTAATACATTTACACAAATACCCCCGACTTGCTAATATTCTAAAGTAATAAACCTAACAGTATGTATAGAATGAAAATTGTATTTCAAATGAAAATATGCAATTATAAGCAGAATCGAGAAAGGACCATCAATTCCACTAATCTTGCTGTGGGGGAAGATTTTCATTGCCAGCTGATGTAAATGCTATCCATGTCTCATAGTATATCATTACAATCTTGGTGCATCAGCCTGTTCTAATTCCCTTTTCGCTGTTAGTCACCTAAAAGTAGAAATAATAAGATTGCATGTGTAGTGAAGGTATTCCTGTACATTTGTTAAGTATAAATTTTCATTTCTAATTGCTAGCTTAATTCATCCTGCAGCTCCAGCATTGGTGCAAAAGCATAGATTAGAAAGCTCTTCAGTCAATGAGATTGTTGATGATGCAGCATTATTCAAGGATATCCCAGATTCATTTGCAGATATATCTCCCAGCTCTTACCCCCTTATTATCACTTTTCGTAAGCTTCTGATGATGCTAGATGGAACAGTTGGGGTTTCATTCTTCCAAAGGTTCCCTGATCTAAGAGAGTTCTGTCATGGCCAATCCTACAATTCTAGACCAGTTGCCTTGCAATGTCTTCTAAGAGCAAAGGAGGTTACGTATGAAAAGTTCTGTGCAGTTTATTGGCCTCACTTCAATGACAGGATAAGGAGGAGGCTTGATCCTTCCAAAGTCTTCACTGAAATAATGTCCCACATAAAGGGTGGTCTTCAACCAGCAGATTGTTGTGATGGCAAACTTGACAGACTAGCTTATTTTCACTTTCAGAGGGCCGTGTCTCCACTCTGAGTATTAGAGAAGAGAAGAAATTTATGATGCTTTTGAGGATTATGAAAAGATGAAAATGAAAAATGGTGAATTTGATTTGGCCGATCTTGTCAATGATCTTCATCCCCGTCTTTTGCGTGAGCAGTACGCTGCTAACGTGGTGGATTTTGTATATATTGATGAAGTGCAGGATCTCTCCATGAGGCAAATTTCACTTTTCAAATATATCTGTAGGAACGTTGATGAGGGCTTTGTGTTTTCTGGAGACACTGCACAAACTATTGCAAGGGGAATAGACTTCAGGTTTGAAGACATAAGGTCCCTTTTCTACAAGGAATTCTTGATAGATTCAATGGATGGACCTGATATCAGAATGGAAAAGGGATGTCTTTCCAAAACTTTCCATTTGAGCCAGAACTTCCGCACTCATGCTGGTATACTCAAACTGGCACAGAGCGTTGTTGATCGTCTTTACCGTTTTTTTCCGTTATCCATTGATGCTTTGAGCCCCGAAACTCGCTTTATATGCGGGGAAGCCCCAATTTTACTTGAATCCGAGAATGACGAAAGTGCCATACTATCAATTTTTGGTAACAGTGACGTTAGTGGTAATTTCGTTGGCTTCGGAGCAGAGCAGGCTATTTTGGTTCGGGACCATCATTCTCGAAATGAAGTACCAAAGCTTGTGAGAGGGCAAGCCCTAGTTCTGACGATAGTGGAGTGCAAGGGGTTGGATTTTCAGGTAGGTTTGTGTCAGGTTAGATTGTTTGCCATGTGTTTTTAATGGTAGCAGCAATACAGATTTCATGACCTTTTTTATGGGCCAATTTTTTTTTTGCCGATGTGTCATCATCAATTTGCGGCTAGCTGTTGCTCCGTGAAATGCTTGGATTTGCATTTTAATTTTACCACCCTTGATTGTATGTGGACTAGTCATCTAGATACACGTAATGTAGGATTTGTTTGGGCTCATATCAACATCATAGGCTAATGGACAATATTAAAGATTTTACAACTTTACTGATCTTGATTGACAGGTGGTCAAAATGAGTCCGAATATTCTCTTCCTTCATGTTTGAGATCTGTTCATGTACTCATGAAACTTGAATATCTTTCATTCTGGTCTTCAATCAGATGTTTTTACCAGAAATCTTTTTGCCTGTAACACTTTGTAGGACGTCTTATTATACAACTTTTTTGGCACGTCACCTCTGAAAAGTCAATGGAGGGTCATTTATGGATACATGAAGGAGCATGCGTTGCTTGATAACAACTCTCAATGGTCTTCCCCAAGTTTCAATGACGTGAAGCACAATATATTATGCTCTGAATTGAAGCAATTGTATGTCGCAATTACTCGGACAAGGCAAAGATTGTGGATTTGTGAGAATTCCCTGGAGTTCTCCAAACCAATGTTTGACTACTGGAAGAAGAAGTGCCTCATTCAAGTTAGGTTGGTAGATCCGGCCCTTGCAGAAGCAATGCAGGTCGGGAGCACGCCAGAGGAGTGGAAGTCAAAAGGTTTTAAGGTTCGCTGTTCCTCTATGTTCTCTTACTGGTTGTTTCCTCTTCACGGCATTGTTGTTTTTGCCTCATTTGGTGTCAACATCAACATGATCTGTGAATGCTAGGAATTTAGAAAGACCACAGTGACTGTAAAAGTGTGTATGATCAAGAATGTGGACATTCTATGGTACAAAATATGATATGAATTTGCCAATTGTATTGGTTTTTTAATACTTTGGCCGAATACTTCGTTCAGACACAATTGATAAACCATGTGATATGAATTTCCTTGATTCTTTTTACTCTTTTGAGGTTATCTGGCCAACGGCAGTGCCTTTTTTTTGGTTTAAGGCTAGACTACTGATTTTTCCAATAAAGGAGGACTATGTTATCGATTCTCTTCTTTTCACCTTCTTTGGAGAAGCTATTGATCTCTTTCTTTGTTTTTTTTCCCCCTTGGGAAGCTCTTATGGGAGGATAACTACCCAATGGCAACAGTGTGCTTTGAGCGAGCAGGGTACGAGTATGGGGAGAAATTGGCTAAGGCCTCTGCTTTCAAAGCAGATGCTGATCTCAAGCACTTTTTAAGTCCACAAGAGGCTTCTAACCTTCGAAGGCAAGCTGCTGAGATTTATGAAGCAATCAGAAAAGGCCGACTCTGCGGCAGAGTGTTTCTTCACGTTGAAGGAATACGAGAAAGCAGGTATGATGTTATCTTTTTCTTTTTTTTTCAATTTCTTTCAATTTTTTTCGAAATGATTTGATGGACTATTCATATGCTTTATCCTGCAATTTTATTTTTCTTCTCGTTGTAGCCATGTCAAAGCTGCCTAAGGAAGAGGAAGTTTGACTTTGATCTCAATTATTTACTTGTATATAGCTTTTTACACATTGTGGTACCCACTTGTTTATCCTTTTAATTAATTTTTCTCTATTAATATTTGAAGAAAACAAGCTTGATCTCACTTGTTAATATCCGAATGCTTTTGGTGAATTTTGAGCAAGCTGCGACTAATGTCCACTTCATAATTAATGCCTTTGTGTTGAGAACTCGATTATTTTTTGGCTGCAAAGTTCTTCACAATGGCCTCACCTATAAGTTATAAAAAGAAAAAAAAAAAGCTGTGGCTATCAGTTGAATACTCCATGTTGTCTATGGTTTATCAACGACTTCTTGGTATTGTTGCCACCTATGGATGCTGATCTTGTTTCGTATCTAGACATTGGAGGATATGGTTGCTATGGTTGAGCTGTGCAAGAGCATTTCTGGCAGCTTCCAAATGTCCCTTTCCAAATTTATTATCTTCTGAACATCGTCAAGTTATGAATTCTACGCGAAGATGAAGACACGGTAAATGAGAGTGACGTTAAATTTGTTTATGTTTCAATAGGTAGAATATATACGGAAAAATGTGGAGAATCTGCTTTGGAAAAAGCTGGAGATTGTTTCTCTCTAGCTGGGCGCTGTGGTCTTGCAGCAGAGGCATATGCAAGGGGAAATATTTTCTTGAAGTGCTTGTCCATTTGTGCCAAAGGAGAACTTTTTGAAATGGGTCTGCAATACATTGAGGATTGGAAGAGGCTGGGAAATGAGAACAGCGCAATAGTAAAGAAAAGTAAGGAAATAGAGAAACTGGAACAAGACTTTTTAGAGTTGTGCCCTTCGTTACTATGACCTCAGAGACAACAAGGCCATGATGAAGTATGCGAAGGCTTTTCATTGCATTGATTCAATGCGAAACTTACTCATGAGGCTGGGATGCCTCGATGAACTTATCAGTTTGGAGGAAGATAATGCTAACTTTTTGGAGGCGGCGAAGATTGCGAGGATGAGAGGTGACATTATTCGTGAAGTTGATCTACTGGTGAAGAGTGGAGAAAACAAAGAAGCATCAATGCGTATCCTGTGGTCCGTGTTATTCTATTCCCTCTGGGCTCCTGGAAGTAAGGGTTGGCCCTTGAAGCAGTTTCCACAAAAGGAGGAGCTGGTAGCAAAAGCCAAACATCTCGCGAAGCCCGAGCCTATTGCTCTCTATGAATATGTTTGTGTAGGATCGAGCACGTTGTCAGATAAACAGAGCAGTTTGGCTGAAATGAAAGAACTTTTGAGTGCATCCAGGAGAAATGGAAGTTTCAGAGGTGAAATACTATGCGCTCGAAATATTCTGGACTTCCATCTCCTTTGGAATATCTCAGATTTTTGGTGGGAATATGATTGGGTGGAGCATTCCGAACTAGAGAGCTTGAGGAATCAGATTTCTGTTGACTCATTGGTCTGCTTTTGGAATCTTTGGAAGGATCAAATTGTTAGAATTTATAAAGTGTGTTGGATGTGCGGAGATGCCGGGGGAAAAGGAAAGTAGGTGCTGTTGGGAGTTCTGCTTGAATTACTTTGGTGTGCTGGAGCAACGGGACGACCTGCAAGGAACTTATCACCTTCTGAGCGCAGATGCTGATTGGGTCAGAAACATAGATAAAAGATTCCTCAAACGAAATGGACAGTTGGTTGCATTGGAGCTTCAACAATTAGTCTCTGCAGCTCAAAAGTATTGGTATTCTGAGCTTGCTTCTGTTAGTATGAAGCTCCTGCGCAAACTGGATGCCCTTTACAAATTTTCGGTGGAGAGTTCTCTGTCGAACTTCCGGCAAAGCAGATGTCTTGCTCTCTTACATGACGTTGCAAAAAAGTTCCGTGGAGAACTGAATTGTCTGACTCTGAATGAGTCCTCCAGGTTTGATAGGCCACTGCGGAATTTCATTGAAACATCCAATAGGAGGTACTTTGGTCACTTATTTCCTCTTGACTGGCGAACCTCGTCAACACAGGATATGATATCTCTGAGAGGAACTGAGGTTTCTCGTCATTTACTGAGAGAAATGATGAACATGAGAATTTCGAAGATGCATTTTTCACATGGGAAGATGGGTGAGCTTGCGACTTTAATTCTTGGGTCTGGAATGCTCGACGATGAATCGTACGGGAGAAATACGCCGTATTTTGAGGGAAATGCGTCATGGAATGCGTCTGTCGGGATTTACAATCAGACCTTACTCAGGCCAGCGATGATAATAAGCCCGTGGAGTGCTCTTTGGCTTGGAAACTTTATGGAGCTTTGGCAGATACTTACAAGGCCAATCGGAGGATTGAAAGAGACTACATGACTCCGATTTGTTTCTTGTATCTCTTGGAACGACTTTTGATTCTGTTATCTTTCTCCAAAGGGAAGTTTTATGCAACCAAGTCTTCTCTGGTTGAATGGCTTATCTGCCATGAGGGGTTTAGCAAAGCCTAGCTTCACTTTCAACCCGGGAAATTGCTTGGAGCCCATCATTGGGTTTGTTACTGGGACTATTCAGCAGCTTCTTTGCAACAAAGGGGAAACCATAAAATGGATCAAAAGATCGAACCTAAACGTGACTATGTACTGCCCGCTATTGGTCTTGAAGTTGGTTCTGCTACTTTGTTTGCTTCACTTGAATTTTGGCATCGAACCATATTTTCTCGTTGATTTGCTGGGGAAGAGCTGGATTTCTGAGCAATTACCTCCAGAGTTTTGTCGAATTCTTTTATGTCGCTGGAGGCTGAACTTTCAGACGAATTCAGTGGGTATTCTCGCTGAAGCATTCGAAAAAGTTGATGATCCCCTCGTAATTACCATTTCTGCTGCAGATTGTTCAACATGTCCACATGCCATCATTTTAGATGTGAAGTCGAACAAATGCAAGGAAGAGATCATGGAAGTTCCGTTCCCCAAGGATGGAAGCGCTGTGAGCTCTTGCGAGTCGCGAGATCTGACCGAAGCTTCCAAGGATTCCTCTTCATTTTTCCAGCGGTGCAGCAACAGTTGTGCATTTGGATGGTGCAAACACGTCGTAGTTGCCGGAACGAGAAACGGGCGCAGCGAAAGAGGAAGAGGAGCGAAGTTGTGGGAAGCTCAAAAAACGAGTGATGTGAAGAAGGATGACCAGGCTTCATCATCTTCTTTATCCTATATTGGTGTCGGCGGAAACAGGAGCAAGAACAAGGGCAATTGCAAGTCCAACGGTAAGCAAAACAAGAAAGGAAGAGGCAAGAAGAAATGAATCCTCGCTTCATCGTCCCAGATCCAGTTGAGTGGCAATGGTATGTTGTCTTGTTGTCATCTCTACAAGTAGTCCATTGTCTTGTAATTACCTGTGGAACTCCTTAGTGAGATAGTTAATGAAGAACAACAGATCTCTTGACGGGAAGCTTCTTCTTCTTCTTGTCCATCACCGGAAAACTGTCCTATTTTCAGATGGTATGTGGCACTGCTGTGAGCAAAATCTGGCTCTTGATGGAGATTAAGGATGACGTTACTATGGTTACTTAACTCTCACAATCTTACCTCCTGAGCAGACAATAAAATAGACAGAAAAAGAAAATAAATCGAGCACTAGATTTACCTGATTCGATCTAGTGATCTACGTCCACTAGGAGATCAGTAGCAAATTCCGTAATAAATCAAGTAACGACGGAGATTGCAACCATAATCGAGCCACTCAAACATTCTCAGTGTTTTTTAGCCCCCAATTACGTGAGTATTTTAGACAAGGAATTATTACAACCACACTTAAAGCACTCAAACACTTAGTTTTTAGTCATACTGCACTCAATAACTCACGCCGTGTTTGACCAAACAATGCCTCACGAAATAATATTTGAATCGTATGAAGGAATTATGTAATTTTATCACAATATATAGTTGGCTTTGACACTAAGGATGTAACTCACAAGCAAAAGCTCCTCTTTGATACTATTCACAAAGAACATATTCAAGCAACAATTGGATCCGAAATAGGAAACCTTCTTCGACTATGAAACCTATTTAAAATAGAAAACCTACTTAAATTAGAAAACTTCCTTTTTCGGACTCAGACGCGAAATATATTTTCAACAACTTTCGTTGTGCTAAGTACTCATCTCCATGGCTGTATGAGTTTGGGACTCGAGATAGGTTAAGTGATGTCAATGTACTAATGTAATGCGGAAATTATCGGAGTCTTGCAATTAAATCATCGCGTGATCACTGGAGAAATAAACAAGAAACAAGGAAGAACGGGATATTTACTTGATTTGGTCTGAGTGGCGGTACCTACTACACCGAGGGAATAATAAACTGATAAATCGGAGAATTGACAGTGTTACAATTGCTCACAACCTTAGATTATGTCTAAACCTGTAGCATTTATTAAGAATGTTGAACCCAAATCGGATGGAGAACTCAGAGCACGAAAGCACCGGCCTCAATTTATGTTGAGCTCCTCTGATCGTGCTGCAATAGTCAAGGCAAGAGAGATGTAGATCGGAATTCTTGACCAAATAGCCATATGTTGAAGTCCTCATAGCTGTTAGTGTTCAACTAAGGCCTTGCCTAGTTTTTTTTTTTCAAAATTAGCTCCGATACCAATTGTTTTGATACAGTACGGAAATTTGTCGGATCTTGTAATTAACTCAATTAATATCGACGCCACTTAAAAAAGCGATAGTTTAAGGCCTTTGTTGAACTGCAGCCGTAAGGACTCCAACGAATAACTGTCGGATCAAGAATTCAGATTCATATCACGCATAGGCTCAACCTCGAGACATTATTTAAACGGTTAGAATTCGAAACTACGGGCAAGTTTAGTTGTTGTTGCACCTGCCGACGTGTAATTATGATGTTACAAACTTGCTCAGGGAAAGCTTTGCTCTTGCCTTGCTGTTATGCCGAGTACAGGGAGTGTTACCGAGCTGAAAGTGATAAGAGGACGGCTCACGGTCACAGATCAATCGAGAAACAAGGCCATTTGCAACGAAATTGGACTTGCTTGTCAAAATGTTGAGGGCCGGGGGTCAAAAACTAAGAAAGTTAAACATCTAATCATCCATTGATTTCATTGGACTAACGGCTGAAAATGACAACCTCATTAAACTGGAGTCTTGAACAAGTGGATATTTAATGGAGAAGTGATATCCACATGATTTGATTCCCCTTCAATGCACCGTCGCTCTCTTATTAAAGTAGCACGAGAAAGCTAAAAGATTGCTGGGAATAATTATCTCGAAAAGTCTTAATTTTCTTTTCAAATGTCAGTTTAATTATAATTTTTTTAATTTAATTTTTAAATTTTTACAATTTATCAACTTAATCTGCCTAACCAATTTTGGACGATTTTCGTGGAATTGGGACACGAGCTTTTATCTCTAAAAAGTTGGGGAAATTATATCGTGTCCCTATAATATGGGGGGGGGGGGGGTTCACTTTGTATCTTGATAATAATAAAGTTTATTCGCGTATGTCAAGTATCACTATCAACTCTCGATTATTAAGTGATTAGTGTAATATAAGTTGCTTGTCATGGAAAGATAAAAAGTTGCATCTCGAATTCCATCAATAGTCTGCTACGACGACTAAAATCGTTACAAAAGCAATGTACGGGACTAAATTTGGCCAGTACAAAATTTGCAACGGATTGAATTTCGTAACTTCTGTTTAGGTGCTTGTACGTGTAGGAGTCACGTGTCGGATGCCGGTGCTTGCCTCAACAATTTCCGACAAAATCTTAACCGGAGATTTAATGGAAAGATTTAAATTGCCTTCGAGAAATACAACTATTATCGGGAGATCCTTTGTAAACTATCCATACCCATTCGCCCAGTTGGATAGTGAGTTGGAATTGTGATTAGGAGATTTTTAAAGTTCATGTGTACGTTTTCTTATCAAATTAGTCCTAAGTATGTCCGTGCGACTTAGAATTGAAAAATCAGGATGCCATTGTTACATAGAGTGAACTTCAATCGCATGGGCTGCCAATCTAATCGGGTATACTTGCAAACATAGGAATCACTAATCGACACTTGGCCTTGATTTGACGTTTTCATAAGGCTTTGGACGGAAACCCGATGAAAGTAATTAAGCTCTCGTTGAGAAATAAACTGGGGATTATTTATCAATAAAATAAAGTATATTGGACAAAGTGAGGTAAGTGCATTGGAATTCCTAAAACGTTTTACAAAGGCGCAATTAAGCCCTAAGAATTACAAAATGTGCAATCAAGTCATAAAAATTTATCTTAATATAACCAAGTTCTTTTCTTAATTCCGTCTAACTTGACTAACATGAAACATAAGGTCAAACCGACATTGTTTTGACCGGCGACGCCAACCGCAAGCAAGGGTATGCCAACCCTTCCAAGCAATGATGGGACCGCGGTAGCAAGGGTTCATTTGTAGCATTAGCTTATCTTTAACTTGATGTAACAAAAAGATGTTCTTAAAATCAGATTTAGACCTAGCGCGAATTAGCCACGTAAATTGCTACGTAAGATTAAAAAAAAAAAATACCCCAGCATTTTCCCTCAATTAAGTTGAATAAAGTCAATGAATAGATTCGATTGCATCAATTTGACAAATTTCATGTTTTAATCTCATTTTTTTGGGAGTTTAAAGAATCAATTGTAATTTCGTAACAAGTTTTAGGATACACAGTCCTAGAATTATTCGAAAACACCGCCTCTCATTTGTTTTAGAGGTTTGTACGTGTAGGGCCGCGCATGACAATAAAAGCGATGATGACTCAGCATTTTCGGGCGAATTCCCGAACGGAAATTTGGCGGCAGCGCTTAATTTTTCTCGGCAGAGCGATATAGATTCCAATTCATAACCAGATAAAGTATTAAGGTCGAAAGTCGAGTTCATAAATGCAGCTAACCTTAAAGTATTTGTCGATTCCTCTTGCAAAATTCGAGAATCCGTTAGCCAGACGTTGGCCATAAAGTTATTGATGCTTCATTGCTTTTACGATGGTCAGTATGTACCAAAAGTCATTATTTCTTTTTAGAGGAATATTTTTTTTTTCAAAAGAGCCTATTTATATTTCACCGAATTTTCTGATAAAATAAATTCACCAAAATAAAATTAGAGGATATTTATTTTTTTAAAAAATAATTACTTTTATTGTATAGAAAAGCGAGTTAAGGATAAAATTTTTCTTTTGCAAAAAGAACACGTGGTATAAATTGTTATCGATAATAAAAATATTTTCTTTATTGAACGGTTATTCTAAGCTGTATAAATAATTAATTTTTTGCCCGAATAAATCAACCCTATCAAAACTCGTGTATATATATATATATATATGCAATTATTTACTCATAAAGAACAGTACTTGATAATTCAAAAAGTGTTTTTTAAATTATATGCAATTGCGTATATATATGCAACTATTTACCCTATTGGAGTTTTTTTTTAATATACATATTTGAATACATTTCTGGGTTTTTTTTTTAAAATATACATATTGAACATATTTCTTGTGAAAAATTTATAAAGGGAAAATCGTGCCGTGATATTCCATTATTCCATCCTCAAGAAGGAATCCCACGCTTCAATTGCTTCTTTTAGGGTTCCCAAAAGTCTTTCAATTTCCATCAATCAGAGAGGCTTCTACCGATCGAAGTAACCCATTCAATCTCCCTCTCCCTCGCGTGCATTGGCGTTTCCGATTCCGGCGACTTGCCCGGCTCTTCTCAGGTACTGTGCTCAGTTTCTTTGTTCTTTGTGGGTAGTGAGAATTGCGAACGAGCAGCGCAACGGCGTGGCCACGGCGAGGACGGGGATGCGGATGGGATTCCGCACCATAAAGGGTCGGGATTGGGCAAAACAGTTTTCGGTCCCCGGGCCGTGCCTAAATTCTTGACGACGATAGTTTGTGATATAAAAAGATGGTCTTGGACGCCGGAGAAAAAGTAATCTTTGAGGCGGATTATGCCTTTGCCAGAGTCGTCGCCTTTCCATAGCTCTGCGATGAATATGAATTAATCGTTTGGTTGAGATGCATTTTGTGTTTCCCAAAAAGGATGCCGATATTTCCAGATTTAAAAAAGGTGGTCTTGGATGCTGGAAAAAGGTAAACTTGAGGCGGAAGTGTCAATCGCTCGGATTATGCCTTATATAAATTAAGCCTTATCTTTGATGTAATGTATTTTGTGTCTATAAAAAAAGATCGTCTTGAACACTGGAGAAAAGTAAATTTCAGCTGGATTAAGGGTCAATCACTCGGATTATGCCTTGCTAGAGTTATCTCCTTTCCGTATCTCCGCGATGGATATTACTTAATCCAAACCTTTGATTGAGATATGTCTTGTGTTGAATTAGATCCTGAAATTGATGGCGAACCCGCAAGGGAACCATCAAGAACCCTCTCATGCTTCGTCGACCTTCAATGGCAATGGGAATATTGCTGCGGCCGCGGCAGTGACGGCGGCGCCTGAGAGTTCAGGCACGACTTCTGCGATGAAGCACAATCCTGGAATCTCCATGGATTGGACTGCAGATGAGCAGGCTGCACTTGAAGAAGGCCTTGCTAAGTAAGAGCCCTATTTCTCTTTTCTTTTGGTAAGGTGATGTGTGTGACTTTATTTCAAGTTATAGACAGATGCATTCATACGAAGGAAATTGACTATATAATGTAGCAAGTTCTTATAGTACCCTCATTGCGTAGTAGTTGTAAGACCCTTGTAACACTCAAAAGGAAGTTGTCACATTGTTTGCTTCTCCTGGGAAGTTTTTGAGCAAACAAAAAAATTGTCCATTTAGAGTAGCATGGGTAATAGAAAGACTGATAGACACTTTGTGTCTTTTTCGTTTTGGATGGGATTAGAAGAAACCAGTGGAAGTTGTTGGAGAAGTAGCATCACGGAATCAATTACAAGTTTGGCCTATGGCTTTTCTTCATATTTTTGTTGGGCGACATCTACCTTATTGATGTTTCTAGAAAGATTTATGGGACTTGATGATCCTTCTAATTTTTTCATGAACCAATTGGTACTTTTTTGAGTACTTTTTGCTGATACTTTACCAGAAATAACGGTTTTACTTATCGTTCAGGAGGGAGGGAGGGAGGGAGGGGAAAAAGAACGGGGGTAGAGAGGAGATAAATCCCCAGGAAAAACTTATGTGCAGGCTTGAATAAACTACCAGTTCAGTTCAGTTCAGTTCATTCCTTGAACTAATGAAAGAGATAGAAACAGCATTTATTTATCAGGCATGGATTTAGAATTAAGAGTGTCATTTCTGCTTTTAGTGAGTCATCGTATCGCCTATTTGCTTTCTGTTCTCCATAGAAAACAAGTGGGTGACAGACAGCTTAGAAAATTCATGTGATCTGAATTATAGTCTCCTATTTTTAGAAGGAAAATAAATGAAGCTTCAGGAGATTTAGAAGCTCTTGATACCAAGTTATTTCACGTTGTTTGGATCTGGCCAAGTTAAGTCATAGTAAAGTCAAATCGTTTAGCCTGTGATTCTAATCTTTCTGTGGGAGCCTTGCTCCTGCCACGAGCATACGAGGAATGCTTACGCTACTTTCGTGATAATGACAATTTCATTTGCTTGACATTTATATTTCTTCATATTAGGTTCGGCAGAATTGAGCTGGATGAGTTGCTTGAGCTTGTGTCTCATGTCCTGTGGCCGTTCCTTTTCATGCATGAATAACATAAGCAATGTGGTGTAATTTCTGCAGATTTGGCTCGGAAAATAAGGTGATTTGCTATGCAAAGATAGCTTTACAGCTGCAAAATAAGACAGTTAGGGATGTGGCATTGCGTTGCCGATGGATGTCGGTAAGCTTTCATGTCTTTTGCTTCTTTGGCTCTTCTTTTCCATGGGGTAAATGTTTGTCCTATTAGTCGTAATCTCGAGACCTACTGCAGGTTTAGTTAGTTAATTTTTCTATCCTTTCTTCCATGCATAGCTACATTATTGGATAAAACTGATCCACTGAAGGCCATAATATGCTTTTGTGATTCAAAGTAAAATGAAAAACCTGTACTTAGGTCAATTTTCCATGCTTTTCTTCGCTTAAATGTTAAGAAAAAGCGACAAAAAGTCTTAACCTTTTCTTAAGAAAAGCCTTGAGAAATCTGACCTGGGTAGACCATTGTTTGTCTAATATCTTGTCATCTCTGTCAGCATATTTACTTGCGGTAGTGATTTTTTTAATTATTATTTTAACAGAATATTAGATTGGATTTAAACTTTGTTTCAGTTAAAGGATTTCTCTTCCAATAATTTGTCTTTGGGTAAAATACAAAGGTGTATTTGCAGATGAGATTTGTAAGTTAATAAGTTGACTGGAACATAAAAATAATTTACAGAATTTCATTACTGGGTTGGAATTTTCAATGGTCTTCTCAATGGAAAGGTAAAGTAGGTTAAATATGATGTGCTTATTTTTGTGCCTCTTTCTGTTGGAAATTTAAGTTTTAAGGTTAGTAAATCCAATTTTGTATTGAGACCTACTTTTGTCATGATAGAATGGTTCGGGCTGTGAGGTGACAGTTTAATTTTAGTCTTTCTGGTGAATGTGTTGCGACTCTTGAGAGAAATTTTAAGTTATATTGTGCTATGTCTCAGACGAAATCCATTGCTGATTTTAGCCTTTTTGTTGAAGAATGAGTTGGACAGTACTGAGATCTTTAAGATGTGATGATAGCTCTGCTTAGACAGCACTCTTGCAGTACTTGTTTTACTTGTCATATGTCCTAAACTCTATTTTTTCCCTTTTTCCTGTCTAGAAAAAGGAGAACAGCAAGAGAAGGAAAGAGGAGCATAATCTAAACAGGAAAAGCAAAGATAAAAAGGTTTGTTTAATTGCATTATCTCCTTTCAAATTTGATGTTTTAATTTTGATATTATGTTAGGTGGTGTAATTTTGTATTTTGTATCCCCTTGCTCTCTGTATTTTCTACTAAAACTATACCGAGTGGCTCTGTGGCTGGCCGGCGGGTTGCCCGTGAATGTTAGGTCCCAAATCAGAAGCCTGAAGCCCGACTGCCATTGATTGGCTTGTGCTTTTGACTTTGAAAACGTTGGGAAAGTGTAAAGCTGTTAACAGGAAGATAAGAATCTATGATGATGATTAGTTGTTGTGAGATTACGTGATAGCTGTAATCTGCACTGTGAAATGTTCTTGGTTGTTGAATTCGAATCAGACATACATGTCCTCTATAGTGATTCATTGTCTTGAAACAGAAATACTTGTGAGCTTTGATGTTTTTATGCCAAGGAACTCGGTTGTGTTAGTAGCCCATCGTTAGCGCGGTTATGTAGTCTCTGTTCCAAGTACATGCATGTGGAGCAATCAAGTTTGCAAGTACTTCATAGGTGCTTGTTATACATAATCAATGAGGAATATTCGAATTTCTAAGCTCTGATTATGCATATCACAAGTAAGTTCGAATATTAGAAAGCGAGACATTTCATTATATGGATAAGTCTTTTACAAAATCTTAAATACGATACCCACTCATGCAGAATGCATACATGAATAGAGAAATCTAAGAATAGTACGGGAACAGGGGAAAAAAAAAAGAGGGCTTCCTGTAAGCTTGCCACCTGAGGTAGAGTGATTGTTTGAATAAGTGAATTAAGCTGCTCTTATCTCTATATTGCATGTCCTTTGTATTTGGTTTGAGATCTTGCATTTAGTGGCGATTTGAGATGCTTTGAGCAGGTTGATTGGACCCATTCTTGATGGCTTGTCTGTTAGTTTGGTGGTTTGATATCATGATGAAAGAGAGAATTATGTGGAGGAAGATTTAATGAGATGCTTTTCAGTAATTAAACATGTTATTTGATTGAAGAACTAGGATGACCCTCATTCTACTGGTGAATTGAACTTCCATGTAGGGGTGCTTGCAGTTGGAAAGGATTTAGGCTAAAGCTAAATTTTTCCTTGCCCTTACGCTCTTATCTATCTATTGAGCAGTGGCCTAACATGTTTCTTGTGCATCGTTACTTTCAATTGATGTTGTTGTCTCTGCTGTAGTTTACACCACCTTATTAACAAAGGCTTCTCTGAATATCATGTTGGTTTTCTCCTCAGGAAAGGGTAGTCGATCCTTCATCTAAGTCTTCTCAGTTTGCTGCCCGCCCTAATGTTGCTCCATATATGCCACCAGCGATTCCTATGGACAATGATGACGGCATTCCATATGAAGGTCAGTGACTTTTGGAACTTCAGTTTTTGGCTTTTCTGTTTGCTATGTTCACCAAACTCGAATGTACATCGACAGTCCAAGCGATTTTATAAGTTTTTATCTGTGATAGAGAGAGGCTTTGGATCTTCCTTTGTTGAAATAACTTGATGTTTTTGCTAGGACTAATCTGACTTGGCTTCTTGATCTGAAAACTTTGACTGTCAGAGTTTCTTGACACACATAAATATCATTTACCTGATACAGTGGTGTTTATTTTCTAAGATAAGTGCTACTTTTTATAGCTTTCAGCTTGTTCCAGAGTTTGTAAGGTACTTGAACTTAGGGAGTTTTTGACTTTGAGTACATGGCATCGCGGATTATGTATACTTTTGGGCTAGGACACAAAACAAAGCAGCATCTGAAGTTCACTCGTTGTCAAATAACTGTCCAGGAAGCACCTTAGCTATTGAAGTTTGAATTCCCATCTATTTCCGTTGGAGGTTGAATTTGAAGTATGAAATAAATCTGTTGCCATCTATCTGCACATAATGTTTTTTCCAAAATAAAAAATGGGCCGCTTTTGGCTTCCGCTTTCTGCTAGCATGACAATGTACCTTACTTGTCTGGAAATTTCCAGCTTGAAATACATTATTTTATCATGCTGTGTATTTAGTTATTTAGTACGTGCTAACCAATTTTCTTTAGTTTCTTTATGATTGTGTTAATTACAAAATTGAAACATCCTCTGTGTAGTCATTGAATTAAAGAAACTTTTATCTGTTGATTTTGTGTTAGTGCTAGTATTATTATGCTGAAAAATTGTACCATGCTGTGCAGCAATTGCTGGTCCTGCTGCAGACCTCCTTGAGCAGAATACACAAGCCTTTAATCAGATATCTGCTAATTTCTTGACAATGAAGGTGAAGCATTTTTGTCACAATTGGTTCAGATAATTCTTGTCTATGAAAGTGCACGACAGTTTGGACCAAACTTCACAGCCACTGTCCCATTTACAGTTTGGTTTCTCTTTAATCGCTCTTAATTTAGATATGGATATTTTGATCTGGTGCCTGCATTGAACTGGCAGTGTTTATTGTGCATTTTATTTTTAAAATATGTGTAATGTGCATTCATGGCTTTTAATATTCCTCTCTTGTCCCTTTCTTCTGTATGCATGTAAAAAGAGAGTTGAGTAACTAGATGGTTCATGTCCAGTTCCAGATTTGTTTGAATTAAAGCGAATTGCTTTTTAATGCTCTTCTTTTGTATTGGAAATACTTTCATGAGCTGGTTAATCATAATTAGATATATCTCCTTTATCTGTGTGTTCCAGGAGAAGAATAAATTTTCACGATCATTCGCGTCACTTGATAGTCATGCACAGTATATTAGGGAGGATCGTTGATGCATGGATCTCGCTTCTGTTATCTGAAAAAGCATTCTTGCATCAGCTCTCTCCTGTCAATTATTATTATTATTATTATTTTACTTTTATTCTACATTATCTTCAGTTGTTTCCAATTGACTACGTTTCATAATGGTTGTTAGACGTAATGCAAAAGTGAAGCTCTAATTATAACATAAAGACCACGTAAGAGCTGGTGAATGTTACTCTGGTCTGCAATTATGGCTTTTTTTCTGCTGTTCTTTTAATCATGGCATCGGTGGAACGTTGAACTTACTTGTGGAATTCTTGTCTTTCAGATTCATGACAACATCAGTCTTTTCTGCCAAGCTCGTGACAACATAGACAGAGTCATGAACGAGTGAGTTGTTTTTATCTGTTCTTTTGTGGCACTCGATGCTTCGTCCATTGACAGATATCAAGTGGCAATATAAATAGCTATGTGCTGTCTCTAGTAGGGGGAAGCAAAAAAACCGGGATCCACCCGAACCAGACCAGACTGTACCCAATCGGCTGGTCTTGGGTGGTTTCCACCGGGTACTGGTTTGGTTCCATTTCCAATTTGCTGGAACCGGCGGTTACAAGTTTGGTTCCTGGTCTCATGTGGAAATCACCCAACCGGACCATTGGGACCAGATCTTTACATGTAGTATAGATATGTAGTTTTTTAATTCAAGCTATCTCCCGTGAGGGCTACTCCATGTATGCATTCCTTCCATATCATATCTTTCTGTTTTTAGGTGCATCTGTTTTTGAATATCTAAAAGAACCCTTCATGTCATTTTTGCAATAAGATTTGCAAGGATAAAGATGAAGATGAAGCATCGTTTATAGTGGCTTGCAAGCATTAATTTCCCGATGCTGTCATTGGAAAGTTAGAATAGAATCAATAAGTGATGGAATTCCATCTGAAGCGACTGGTTCCATGGATTCACCCGGGAATCGGATCGGACCAGTTTGTTTGGTTCTCGGGTGGATTCTATTCCCAGGTGGATCCATGGAACGAGCGGATGGTTCATGGTTCTCATTTTGCGGAACCGGTTCTCGGTTTTAGGATGGAAAATCACTAGCATGTGTCAGTGATGGTGCCTTGCATGATGTGAAATTATTGTTGATTAACCAGTATGATGTTGAGAGATGTCACTTTATTTGACAGCATTAATTCGGAGATGACAAATGGTGCTTTTCTTTTCCATTCTGCTTTAAGATCTCGCTTTGATGTCACTGGATTTGGCTCTGATTTCTAATTCATTCCTGAAGGAAGTGATGTATAGTTATAGGATCGTGTACTACGGCATATTATGTCCTTCTCTAGGCAGATGCTGTGATTGTGCTTAAATGTCTCGTTCATGTGAGGCCACCTGCATTTTATGTTTCAATCACAGAGACTAACAATGCAAAAGAAAGGGTATTACATATCATTTGCATATTTTTACCGCCTGTTCAAATTGACGAATCTTATATTTTGTGGATTGCAGTTTGAGTAACCAGCTAGACATAATGAAGCAGATGCCGCCACTTCCTGTTAAGGTGAATGAAGAGCTAGCTAATACGATTCTACCCCGAACAGCACTTCCACCGCAGTCCTGATCCTTTGTTTGCCTCTTATAGCTTTGGAACGGTGCCAAGAGAATTCCAACTTCAAGGGTGATTCGTTGATCGATATCGACAATCTGGGAGGAGGCAAATTGTCAGCTAAGTGGAGCCGTCTTTCCCAAATTGTTAGATGTCATTAGTAACTATTGCTTCAGTTTTTGCAGTCTTTTTTTTCCCCCTTTTAATTGGATAGTTGATGCTGTACATGTCAAAGTAGAGGTGTTTTAGTGTTTAGGGAATGTCTGGGACAGTAATTAGTAGTTAATTAGTTGCTTCTTTTGATTGGATTTCGGGTATCTGTCTTTGGAATAATCTAGTACTCTCTAGAATCGCGTCGTCAAATATGTCGCTTTGGTTAGGTGTTGAAGTCCGGCTCTTTTCCTCAGATGTAGAACTACAGGAATTTAATAAATCTCAATCGACAGTTCTTTCTTTAATCTCACTTTGCATCTCTCTCTGAAAGCTTACTGAGGCATGATCATGGGGCGGCAGGCATCTTCCATCGCCTATTTCGCTACCTCGGGCTTCACCGTCTGCCGGTGATTTAGCAGCACTGTGCTTAGCCCAAGCAGGTGAGGGCGAGTCGCTTCTTTCCCAAGTACTTTCCCGAGTGCAAAGCTTTTATGTATTTTGCTATGCCGTATCAAAGTTAAGCCTTAATGCATACGGCGAAGGGGCTCGCCAGTACCTAATCCGACATCGTGCACCTTGAGGCCTTCTCACCGAATCTGCTGAAATTGGGATTAATTAAGTGTGGCCACACAAATTATATTTCCCTCCATACATGTCCATAATCCTTACTGTTGCATATGATCATCTAAAAGGGACACAGTATATTTCTCGGTATGCCAGGTCAAACACAAACGGATCCGGATCTCTTAACCTTAGGCACTTGCCCTTAGCATTCGAGTCGTCCATTTTTGGACGGGCGATTCAGATCTCCTATTTTTATGAGGTAATTTTTGAAATTTTTTATACATATTTTCGTTAGTAATAATATGAGCTATTTATTTATAACACGGACGGCCTGAATTTTCAAATTATGACCTAATCTTCCAAAGAAAAAGTTAAACATAATAACAGAGGGCACCAGACGTCATCACCAAACTAGGCAAGCTACAAAAGATTCCCTAATTAGTTATTCTACAACGGTACAGGCGTTGCGAAGCTAAATTGCGGCAATGGTCTCTCTCTCTATTGAATTTGACGAGTTGAGAGCTCTCGCGTTGGCTAACCTTTCGCACAAGCTCACGTTCTACACCGACAATGCGCCTCGATTCATCGTTCATGGTACTCCCAAAGAAATTTTGCTCTTTAAAAGGAAAACAAAATGCACCTTCCACAAATCGAAAGAAGCACGAAGGCGTGTCCTTTATACTTAATATTAATTGCGCCTTTTGATATGGCAGTGTAAAACAACTCGGGATGCAAGCAGACTAGTCTCCAATGATATGGCCTCACCATCTAGTAGTTCCCTTTTGTCAAAGTCAAACCTCAAAGTGAACAAACGAGTAGCTACAATCCAAAAGTAGTTTCCGGGATTATATTGATACTATTCCACAAAAAGTGTCGGGTATGTATGTGAATTTACGACAAGTGAACAAAAGAATACGTGTGCACGTGCGAGGGAGAGAGAGAGAGAGAGAGAGAGAGAGAGAGAGAGAGATTGGAAGCCATTTTCGTCTACGAGAGACTACCTATAGAAATACCGCCCGAACGGAGCATTATGCACATCAAAACAACAATAGAGCTTGTCCTGCTCCCACATTGAAAGGCCTCGCGTATTCCCATACGTTGGTGCACACTGAACATGCTAAAATTCCTTACTTCCCCATCACTATCTATTTCCTCTTCTCTTTGACCGATTGCACTACTCCATCACGATCTACTTGTATATCCATTCATTGGCACGGCCACCAGACTCGTCCATATCTATGAAAATGCTAACCGCCTGCGACAAAAGCATCAGTTGTTGCGATCAATCAATATACATTCAAAAGTCCTACCGTGCCCCCTCTATGCCTCACAACTAATTGAATGAACTTTCCGTCAAGTGTGTGCAAGTTAGCAGATGCAAAGTTTCGTCGACATTTGCCAAGTATTGGATCATGGCTTTACCTTTCCTATTCTTGGACGATCTTTTGACTTTGCTAGGCTGTTTCTAATGTGAGAGACGGCTCCCCAGCATTTTAATGTGTTCGCCACGTCATCGAGCCTCAGTATATACTCCTCTTCAGTTAGCGGAAAGGATCTCTTGGGGGAAAAAGCAGAAAGGCACGTTGAACAGAAGATTCAGAAAAGATTCACTCCAAAACTGATATAACAATAACCTTGAATTTCATCATTTCTAGCTAAAAGCATCACTGGATACTACCAGGAAACCGAAAAATGCGGGTCAACCATCCACTGACCTGCTCAAGGTACTTCCACATGACATTGAGCGCCAGAAGATTTCTTCCCATAAATTCCTGTAATGTATAGCATTTATAATCATAATTGAAGTGCTGGAAGATCAGCAAAGACAACCCAGTTAATCCAGTGCGAAGAGAAATTGCCAGAAGAGAGTACCTTCAGAAATTGTTCCAGCAAATTAGACTTTCAGTGGACACATTCTCAGACATATAAACAATAATTCTGCGGCAGATAATTCTTTTCTAAGCAAAAGCTCAGAATCAGTATCCAGAACTACTAAAGCTCTTGAAAGAAGTGGGTGTTCAGAATCAAGTATGAGTCGTGGGATATGATCTCTAACAAATCGAGGGTTGAATCAACTGTGTAATTGACTTTCAGTTGACTCATTCTCAGACAGATACACAATAATTCTGCGGCATATAATTCTTTCCTAAGCAAAAGCTCAGAATTACAAGTATCCCGAACTACTAAAGCTCTAGAAAGAAGTGGGTGTTCAGAATCAAGTAAGAGTCGTAAGACATGATCTCTAAGAAATCGAGGGTTGAATCAACCATGTAATTGACTGCTTATGCGAGTCAGAACTAAAGACTGGAAACCTTAAGCATGATATATAATAGTCTCATATAGGTTCTAAGGGTGAGAGGTTCCCGGTCTGGTCCAGTTCCCCTCAAGAATCGAGAACTGGACCAGTGTTGCTGGTTCTCAATTTCCGGAAATGGGGACAGCCTTGTTCGGTCCGGTTCCCGGGCAGTCCAATGGAGTCAAGCGAATATTATCAAAGCCATTATTTTCGAAGAAATGAGTCTAAAACAGTAGATTCTTTTCCAAAAAAAATACGTGAGATGATAGAATTTTCGAGCACAATCTAGTAACGCATAGCATTTGACATTATTGGGTGGAATCATGGCAACAAAAGTGCCAAAATAAACATGTGGTCCAAATCTCAACCGTATGAGACCCGGTAAATGCAAAAATAAAAATAAAAATAATATAATATTAATAAAAATAAAAATCAATTGGTCTGGTCAGAGAGGTTCAATCCGGTCCTGAACCCTCTAGAACTGGGAACCGGACCGCCACCCTCCAGAATCAGGAACCAGACAGCCAGGGCCCGACTTGCTCACCCCTAGGTTCTCCCTTATGTTTGAGGTTCTACAATTAAACAAAAGGACCTTCCATTCTGAGGTCTTACAAAGTTATGTTGAGTCAAAGGACACCGAAATTTTGGACCAATAGAGCAACTCAAGCACAAGAATATACCTTCTTTATAAGCTGAATGTCATATGACCTCCCATATTTGTTTCTAATAAGTGCGGCAAGATCCATGCCACTAAAGGTTGAATCATCCATGCCCACAATCCTTTCAAGCTTCTCTCTGAGTGATTCATCACTTACCTGAAAAATCAAAAACAGTACCACAGATGCTAAGTATAATTTCTTGCTGCGCAACCCTGCAATTGTAGTTAAGGCATATTCGTTCTGCGACAATAGGATCCAGCTTCAAAGATTTAAATTATACCATAACTTGGCAATTGAACCTTTCTTCTTATTCAAAAAAGCAATGGAACAAATCCAGGAAAAGTGGACAAAAGAAAAAGAGGAAATGAGATGTGATGGAGAGAGAAGCGAAATCTCAAACATAATTAAGATGTATCTTTATGTTATATATGCTACCCAACAAACAGATAAGGAGCATAAAAGGGACATAATTGAAGATGAATGTATCAATTTCTTTTGTTTGCCAGTTTACTCCACAGATAATGAATACAGAATTAAATTAATGATGATTTTAGCAATTGTCAAAATGCAGACTTGCAGTCCTTGAAGATACAGAAAACAAGAAAGAGAACAGCTGAATAAGCAGAAAGTCTAAAACAAGAGACAAAGAGAAACTAATGCTCTTTCATCTTTCATTCCCGTGTCAGGAAAATAAGATAACCATTACCTCTCCATGGTCATCATTGGTAGAACTTTCACCGTTAGTCTCATCTTCAGAGTTCTCCGAGTCCATCCCATCACCCACTGAACTTGAATAGACTGGCCCATGTCTTCTCAAGTATGTACTGGGTTCTACTGAAGGCTGTTGGGCAAGGAAAAACATGCTTCCATCTGGGGAAAAATATGTGCCAGAATACCCTAAACGCGGAACCTTCTTGCATTTTCCTTTGAAAGAGAACTCTGAGATCCTCTGAGACCAATTACACTGATGGCTTGGCAAGAGACTTGCCATATCCTCTATATCACGGAAACCATGGATAGAATTACCACGTAGCTCACGGAATGATTTTTTCTTTCTTCTTTACTTTTGTATAATGAAAATTTCACAAATCAATCAACCATATCTAATGTTTTTCAAGAGGAAAAGATTTATTAATTGCTTTGGAGATATTGTGAAGAACCTGCACTCAGAGTTTAGAATCAATAAACCAACTTTTCTACATACAAAATGAAGAGGGAAACAAAATCCCGCTAGGTAGATGCATTTGCCTAGTCTACTGAAGTTGATATATTTTCTTCATTGGCCATATCTCGTTGATGCATCTGCAACGGACTAACAGAAGTAGAACTAGAAACACAAGCAGACAGAAATGCAGCAGAAAAAAACTCTGAGAGACTGTACTTTCCGAAAACGAGGCAAGTGCCTAAACAACTTACATGACAAATAAATAGACTAAAGACCCTAGAATCCTGATATCACCCAATGAAGATAAGATGTAAAACTGTCCCATTTGGATACCAACTGTAAAATGTTTATCCAATTGGGATGTAAATCTGCATTCGAGCTCAGTATCACTGTCAAATACTGCAATGGCATGCTCCTTTGGATGTATAAAACAAGTTATAAACAGCTGTAGATTTCCTTTTATTACTAGGAACTTTGGAACCACAATACTAAAGATTTCTAACTTAAGTACGGTTTGCTCCTTTTATCATAGAATCTTCTTTCTTTGAGAAATCCATGTGAACTTAGAAGAAACTCCTCTCTCCCTTCTTTCTAAGCTAATAATTACTGTACCGACCCCGTTACTGGCAATACATGTGTGAGTTTTATACTGCAGAATTGCATCCAAAGACGATAATAACGTGTGTTGTCCTCTATAGTGAAATTCCATCCTATTTACTAGTCATGTCAAAATGAAAGGACCATGACCTACTGTGGTCATTGCCCAGATAGATATCATAGATTATTACAGGAGAATGAAGTGATCTTAGATTGACAGGGCCAAGATTACTTGTGCACTAGTAGAACCGCAATAGGTTACTTCAAATGGCATAAGGCCAACTCAAAGACAGCCCCCTGCAATCACGGCAAACTAAAATCGAGAAGGGGATGGACATACACTACCCAACAGTGGGTACATACTCGACGACCGAACCAAGCGACACAGATGTGTTTTGCTCCAGCAAAGCAGTAGAGCAAGCGCATAAACTATGTCGAAGCAAACAAGCAAAGCACTGGCAGAACGCATTGCCCGGTCTACCTACGACTTATCCCAAATACCGCTAGAAACATAGGAGTCCCGGAGGCGTCAAATAAAGCTTCCGATCCATACGGGTTAAGAGCTGAAACTTGCTTTCTTAGCCAATCAGTGATGCCAGGTATCAAAGTCTACCACTTTCGCTTCCCTTTAACTTTCGCGTACTCAATTTATTTAATATCGCTATCTGGGTTGAAACGGAGGCCCGACACCAAGCACTCTCTGTTCACTTCAGAGCCCCGACAGACGAATCGGAAGAAACAGAGGAGCATGTCATCGTACCCCAAAAAGATATTCCCCCACTCGGGCATTCGTTTCTCAAAAAAACCTTCCCAGTTTCTCCCAACTTGCACGATCGAATTCAAACGAACCCAGTTCCAAGAAGATGCTCTAGAGAGAGGGGCGAGAGAGAGAGAGAGAGTCTTACGAAGTGGGTATCGTCCGTCAAGAGTCAGCTGGGTAGCGATTGGCCACTGATAGCTTTATGAAGCTTCTGCTTGGGAAGAAGCCCGAGAGAGAGAGAGAGAGAGAGAGAGAGAGACGTGGAAGGGAGAGAAGGAGAGATGTGTGGAGCAGTTTCTTCTCCGCAAGTGGACACTCCAGAGCCCGCCAGAGCAACGATTCTCCTCTATTTTGTTAATGTTTCAGGTATTCAGCTCCTCTTTTTCTTTCTTCTTTTCCTGTTATTTATTATTATTATTATTATTTTTGGGTAAGTCCTGTTCTTTATTTTTTAATCTTCGAAATAAATAAATAAATAATAGAAAACCCATTTTACCCTGATTGATCTATAAAAATTTTAATTTGTTAATTAACATGATGGACTGCTATTAATTATCCACTACGACAAATACAGTTATAAATATTCAGCTCGCAAGGGTTACAATATATTTCACGAGCTCGAATATCTAGACTCGCTCACTATTTTTACCAACAAAACTAAAGCCCTACTGAGCATTAAACTTGTTTAAATATATACATATTAAACCATGAATTATTCTAATAATTTAAGATTTTAGAGCAGTTGACAATTGATACCATCAAATCTTTCATGATAAGCCTTGATTTCAAATCTTTTCAGGTCCCTTAAAAGCGGATTTGAGTAGTCAGCTGTGATTTTATCAAATCTTATATGGTATCAGAGTAGGATGTCATGATTTAGTTAATATTAAACTAATGAATTTGTTCACGTCTAATACTAGATAAAAGATCACATTAAGCGGGTGGAGATAAATATTAAATCATGTATTTTTTTAACCGCGTAAGTTTTTAGAGCAGTTGTCGATATTGACACATAGGAATAAGAAAAGAAAAAGATAGCCTGAGGTGTTTGATTGAGTACATACACACATTACTGAACGTTGATAAATCGTGTGCTCTTTAGGTTCTTTCTTTGCTTTCCAACGGTAACCTCTTTTAAGGAGGTGAAAAGCACTCTGGTGCGAAAACAGGGTGGGCGTTCTCCATCGGTGTACTTGCTCGGAGCCGGCAGAGAAGAGTTACACGGGCCCCCCAAAATCTCTCCGGTCGGCCGAAAAGCGGAAGAGAAAGAAGTCGTGCTTTGACCGTCCAAACCGTGGTCGTTTGGCGACGACGCGACGCCTACCTTTGTTATTCGCCCCTTGCCCTGTTTCTGTGTAACGTGTTGACTCAGCCGAACCTTTGTTGGTTGACCTCCATTATTCTCTTGCCAGCCCTGGCGGGGTGCCAGGAGGAAGAAGAAAAAAGAGTCATGAGAATTGAGACCACCCTTTAACTTCAGTCCGTCCGTGGGGGCCTACCAATTTCCTCCCCCACCTCCCTGTTTCTGGAGATTCTTGTTAAAGACACGACACGACGCCTTCCAGAAAGCAGAGCACAAAATGATTGGTTCGCTTCTCGACACGGACGAGACAGGACCATCGTACGATCAAACAGTAGATTTCTGTCACTGTCTTGCTCGCTTCTCCGTAAAGCGATTGAATTGGTCTAATAGAATAATAAAATCTGAGTCGGTGCCACGAGTCGAGTAAATTTAAGAACCTCTCTCTGTCTCTGTCTGTGTCTCTTGAAAATTTTGCTTTTTCAAGAGAATTTCTATTGATTCCCCAAGCGGTGGCATGCATGTAAGGACGGAGGAACATTAATTTGAGGGGCTCGTGATGATAACCGTTCAAACAGAACCGGTCAAATCAAGCAACTTTCTGGCTACGAAATTCAATTGACATCTAAGGAATTGCGTGTCATCGACTGTGATTGCTATAGGCTAAGCTAGGAATAGAGCTAATGACAAGCATGGCAACCTTAGTTGCTACAGGATTGCAACTTTGTGTTCATCTGTCGTCCTCCTCATGCCCGGCCACGCCGTTTTCTTTCTTCCGATCTATTCAGGGCAACGAGAAGGTAGTGTGCAGCACAAGGACATACAAGACCATGTGCAAGTGGAGAGGAAAAATATTATTCCCACCCACGACTCCTGCATGGAAAGACCGCGGTGCAGAATTTTCGTCCTCTGGACCTGCATTCTAATCGCACGCTACCGCTTTGCAAATTTGCCTGTTTTCGACTTCATTGTTCTGCTTCAACAGTTCTTCCCGAGATCCAAGTAGTAAAGTGCTGGTCTGCTGGTGAATCCAAGGAGGTACATGTCAGTCTCGAATCTGCTTTTGGGCGGTTCGGCGTGGTGTAGCCTCATTTACAGCGTTCCCCATGAAACTTGCCATAATGCAGCGCTCCTCACAGCTGCCAAATAGAGGGTGGCGCCACGACTTGAATTTGATCCTACATGAATGCGGTTGGCTAATGCAGAAGTGCAAATGCCACGTGTTTTCTGCTCAGTCGCTTTCGAGATGTTGAATTTGGGACGGTATGTGGTATAAAGGCCTTACTTCTAGTGCTATCAGTTCTCTTCGTTTCACGGGTTTATCTGATTAGATCGGGTGATGCAGAACTGCTTCTCGCTCTAAAATCGGAAATCGATCCCCTGAATTCCTTGAATTGGCAAGGAAGTCGGGTGTGCCAAGTCTTTTCACCGATTTGGTTTCTCTGTACACTATCTTTTTGCAGGACAACGTATTTACCGGGACCATCACTCCATTCGACCAAGCCGGTCTCACGTTGAAGAACATGTCCAACAATGGATTATCCGGTCCGATTCCTATCACTCCTACCCTGATGATATTCAATGCTTCACCATTCCCAGGCAATCCAAATATTTGTGGAACAAGTCTTTGTTGTGTGCAACAGCAGTGTGCTCCTGGGGCCTTCAATTAGTCCTGCGTACCATATTGTGCCGAGCTCTTACACGTCGGGGGGGGGGGGGGGGGGGTTGGGCGAGGGAGCTAATGAAGATCGTTTTAGGGACAGTAGGTGGACTAGTGCTGCTCATAATCGTTTCTGGCTCATGGATAGCCTTGAAAAGTTGTGAAGAGGGCGAAGCTTCAGAGGAGGCAAGAAGAGGCGAAGAGGGCGAGAGTCAAGCAGCAGAAAGTGAAGAAGAGTCGAGTAGAAATAGAGGCACTAATGGTGGGAAACAAGGCGGTTCTGCATCAGGAGGCCGGGGGTCTGGTGTTCTTAGGAGCAGGTGATTCGAGGATGAGCTACAGCATAAAGTACTTGCTGGACGCATCGGCGGACATGCTCGGAAGAGGCACCATGGGGACGATTTTAAAGGTGGGGATCATCTCGGAGTGCACAGTAGCCGTCAAGTGGCTAAAGGAGGCTAACTATCCGAGCATGGACGACTTCAGGAGAAGAATGGACGTGCTTGGCCGACTCAGGCACCTGAACTTGGTGCCTCTCCTGGCCTACTTCCAGGCCAGCGACGATTGCCTTCTCGTCTATGATTATTTTCCTTATGGCAGTCTAGCGCACTGATTCATGGTATGCTCGGTTTCTCTCTTTTTCTTGTCCTCGTTCTGGCGAAAAAAACAGCGACATGGTTCATGTGCAGTGAATCTGCCTGAGCATCCCATACTACCATGTGAATGATTCACTCTGCAGACATTTCGAGTGCACATCCTAGTTTTGGTTGAGTCCAACATTGTTCAGGCCTTCTGCATACTATTCTTGCAGTCATCAGGAACTTCAGGAGGTGACAAGCCTCTTCACTGGACGGCGTGCCTCAAAATAGCAGAAAACGTGGCCGTCGCGCTTCACTACATCCACCAGGACCGCGGTTTAACCGTGGAAATCATCCAATGTGTTGCTCGGTCTCAACTTCGAGGCACGCCTGGCAGATTATGGTTTCTCCTCATTCCAGGATCCAAATTCTCCTGAAGAGCCGACCCCGTTTTGATATTTCCTAGAACTCCCGAATGCCGAGACATACGGGAGCCAACCACACAGGAAGCTGACGTCTACAGCTTTGGCGTCCTGCTACTGGAGCTCCTGAAGGGCACAACCCGTTCCAGGACCACGTCCAGGAAAACAGGTCCGATCTGCCGAGGTGGGTTCAGTCGTTTCGCAAAGAAGAGATGGAGAACATGGGCATTTTCCATCTTGGCAGGGAGGTGCACGAGGATAAGCTCGAGACGCTCTAGAGCATTGCGATGGCTTGCCTCTCGCCTGGTCCTAACTGCCGGCCTTTGACGAGGGAAGTCCTGAAGATGATCGGAGACTCGAGGACGGGATCCCGAGCATCATCCAGCCACAGCGACCGTCCGTGGAGCCGTCCGTTTGATACGCTTCAATCTTTCCCTAGAGACTAGCATTTTCGACAGGCTTCGTTAATCAACCACAATAACCATCACCAAGACGCGTCTCTTGCTTATGTAGCCCACGTATAGTTCCACCACGCCACACGCCGACAAAATTGAAAATAGAAATTGACTTTATTTTTCAAACCGCAACAACTTGAGCCTCAGTTGCATGCATATAGGAAGCACTGACAATTTTCGGGAGATTTCGCAACTTCTCCGATATTCTGTGACACTTTTTACACTTCACGACATCCAATCGACACCTGTGATCAACTCTCCAAATACGTCAACGACATGTGAGTCCAGCATCCCAACTTTTCGAAATGCACTAAGTTAATTTTAAGTATTTTTAATAAATTAAGGATCAAAGTGTAAATCTATATATATATATATATATATATATATATATATATATATATATATAGTTAAGTCATATACCTCTCTACCCCGAAATTAATATACTCAGTCAATCTAAAAAAAAGTTTAATCATGAATCTCTAATAAAAGAAGGAAAAAAAATTACCGTTGATATTTTTATTTGACATAATAATTTAATATATATATATATATATATATATATATTTAGTATACATCTTGCCATAACGTATTAATTTTTTGTTTATTTTTTTTTTTGAGAATGTAGCGTCGTCGTGTTGATACTAACTATGCACGAATCGCGATAATAAGGAAAAGTGCGTCCATTAAAGAAAAAGAATATTAAAAAAAGAAAAGGGGGAGAGAAAAGGAAAGCAAAGGTGGAGAGTCCACGAAAATGGGCATCAAATGCCTCCTTATGGGGATTCGCACTGTTGCCGAATTCCAAGATGAGAGAGGGCCACTCACCCCCTCTTCCAATTAAACCATTTCTTTTTGCTCCAAAAATCGAATAAATTATCAATAAATATGTAAAAAAAAATTCTCTCTCTCTCTCTGTCTCTCTCTCTACTTTTTTTCTCACTCTCTATCTTCTTCTATTTGTGTCGACCTTCGATTTATCTAATTCGTCAAAATTCGATGCATATATCGTTAAAAAAAAAAAAGATGGTGGCATGTAGAGACCTTTTTGACATCGGTGGGTATTGAAATATGAAAGGAGAGAATAATTTTTTTTATAAAAATGAAACCCGGGCAGTGGGGAACAAGTCAGGTTCCTAGTTTCAAGATGTGCGATATGGATTTTTAAGTTTCAAAAGTTGAAAAGCCTGTGCCGGCGGTTAAGTTTTAAGTTCCATGTAAGTGGAATCTGTAACTTGTAATAAGTTTTTACAGTTTTATGATATATTTCTTCGTCGATCCTACAGTATTTTGTGGTATTCGATGGTGAGTGTGTAATTTAGAATCACCAGTTCGAGCTTCTATTTTTGGCGATATTTATGACTGAATTTTTTTTTAATTAATGTTTCATATTTATTTGTTTGTCTAGATATGAGTCGTGGTTAGTGAATTGTGGTAGCTAAATGTGATTATTAAATGTAATGATTTACCGTAATAATTTAATAAAGAATAAGGTGAAAGTTGGAACCTATCTAGGTCTTGGTATCGAATTCAAAACCTATGCAACTCGACAGTTTTCAAATTTCAGGACGTGCAGTGTAGGTTTTATGCTTTAAAAATTGAGGAATATTAGGTAACTTGAAACCGATTACTCACATTGAGCAGTTTAACAAGACGGTATATGGAAAAACAAGCTGTATTTTAAATTGGGTATTTTTTTGGTCGAATAAATTGGATAATTTAATGACATGGAAAAGTTATGAGAAATACTTTGTCCGGGATAATTTTATTTGCTTTTATTTATTAAAAAAGTGAAATAAATAATGGTTTTAGGAAATGTATTTCTTTAAATTTTTTAAGTGAGAAAAAAAGGGTGAGCAACCAATTAGGGCTCTGTCGGAAAGTTGAGCCTAAAAAGTTAACGTTCTCTTATTGCCCCTCTCTCTCTTCTCTCTCTACACTCTGATTCTGTGCTCTCCGATTTTTTCTCTCTCTCGTTTCTGCAATTTGCATACTCGATCGAAGAAGATGGTGTGAAGAGAAGCGAACCCAATTGTGAAAGCTTCGTTCTTTCTTTTTTGCGCGCCGAGAATCGAGTTCGCCGAGCTGCTGCTGCTGCTGCTCCGATCAATCTTGATTCGGTTGCGGAATTCCTTCAGGTGTTTCGAGTTCCCTGTGCCTGGGCATTTGAAGAATCCGCGAGAATTGTGGTTCCTTTGCGTTGAAATCGCGATCGAGCTGGCGGTTCTGGGATTAGGGGTTCTCTTTTGGAGCTTCAGTGAGTAAGTGACGATGGAATCTGAAGTTTTGTCGCGGGCTGAAGTTAAGGAATTTCGCGCTGATTCTTAGTCTGTGTTGTTGCCTGAGTTTGTGGGAGTGGCGGCGGGTTCACGAGGTGTGTGGTTTAATCCGCGGGAACTTTTTTGTGGTTGGGGACGTTCGGTGGTTGTCATGATAAAGTAGATGGCTTTGACGTACAATTAGAGCCAGAAAGGAAAGGGTGAGGAAATGGCGATGGAGTCGAACATGCCAAGTTCTTCGGCTCTGAGCAGGCACGCGATTTCGTTTCAGACCGGCGCTGTAAACACGACCTCGGATATGGCATCGATGATAGGGAGCAATTATTTCGGGGTCAACAGTTCGAGCGGAATGGTTTTTTCTGCTGGGAATTCCGCTACCATGAGCAACAATTTGGGGTTAGCTCAAGCGGGAAATTCTTCGAGTTCTCTCCTCCTGGATTATGTTCCAGGGCTTAAGCATGATGCAGATTTGGCCGTGGAGTGGTCTACTGAAGAGCAGGAGAAACTATACGAAGGCCTTAGGAAGTAAATTTTTGTCCTTTATCTCTTTTTGAAACGTCTAAACGGATGTCTGTTGGCGTGCGTATACGTGATTTTTCTCCATTCCTTTACTGATCTTCAGCTGGGATTTTATTAGTCTGGAAGCTTTTTGGGATTGGTCTATTAAACATTTAGTTCTTTCCATCTTGCCCGCAATTTAAAGATTGGAAAGAGGAGAGACATAGTAACCGGTCATTATTATAGAGCTGCCTTGTAGGTTTGCAGCTAAGAACGCCATGCTTGAGTGTGTAATTCTAGATATTAAGCAGAATTATGAGGAAGAGAACGTGAACTCTTTTCTGTTCCACTGCCACCACTGATCATTTTAAACCTGATAATTGAATTCCCTTGCTGGGTAAAATCCATCTTTTATAGTGAAGTTCTGATTTAGCTGCTGCAGGTCTTCTGGTTGCAAAATATTGTGTCCTCAATAACTCTTTTGGTTGCTGATAATGAGTTTGATAAGCTTCTATAGGATCTCGTGAATGATCTGTTGTCTAGACTTATTGCACCATAGTTGTGCCTGTTTGTACCACCTCGCAGTGCATCCTTATTTTCCTTTGTTTGCTCTGATGTGCCCACTCTGTGGCGTATGTGTTTAAACAGAAGTCTTGATGGAAGTGAGACCTTAAGGATTTTTTACCTCAATCATGAGATTATCTTCTTTTCTGCCTTGGAAATCATGAGTACCTTTTTCCCTTCAATTGTAGATTCGCTGATGAGCCTAATATAATGAAGTATATCAGAATAGCAGCCACGCTGCAGGACAAAACTGTGCGGGATGTTGCTCTGAGATGTAGATGGATGACGGTAAGTTCATCTGGAATGTCCTCTGAGTCTAAAAAACCTTTTCAACTAAAGTAGTTCCGTATGATGCGTTTGGACATTGTCAGTTGTTTGGACTTGGTGTCTTTGCTTGCATTATCTTGTTGACGCATATATATACTTGTCAAAGAATATTTGCATTTCATGTGTGGAGAATCAAGCGTTTGTCGTGCACCTAAAGCCTAATCATTACTGTAGTTTTCCCTAAGAGCAAGGCAGACTTTCATAAACAAGTAATCAGAATTCAGCTGATTTTATGTTCTTCTTGTGCATGCATTTGAAGGCTTGGAGTGTCTCTGCGCATAATGTTCTTTCAAATACTCCTCAAAGTCCACAATTGTTTTTCCTGCTTTTGTTACTGTTACTGGGACATACACGCAACTTCTGTCCGGGGATGATCTCTCCTTGTTTATGTCCAATTCAATTGAGTGTTGTTTTAGTCAATTAAGGAGTAAGACATAAACTTGGTCTGATGTTGAGGTCAGTTGCTTGGGTTGAGGAGTGAATCGAATCATGCTCCTTTATCTAACTTTGATGACTTTCGATACTAGGAAGTCATTGAAATATTTATGCAAGTTCATACGTGGCTTGGCTTCCGACATAATCTCCTCCTGTATGATATGCAGGGGCGGTCTACAATGATAAACTTTGTGCTTTTTTATTAGGATACGTTTGGAAACTAAACCACACTCATTACTGTCATAATCCCTAAGAACAATTCAGACTTTCATAATCAAGTCATCAGAATTCAGCTGATTTTGATGTTCTTGTGCACACACTTGGAGGCTTGGATGTATCGGTCCTATTCTTGAATTTGGAATGAAAAGAAGAGTACTATTTCCTAGGACGCTACAAAGAATAGGACCATTTAGATCAGAATAGCATTCACAAAAATGTTCTAACATAGAGTCGAATCGAACATGTTAGAGCAGATTAATGTTTCCTCAAATGCCTCCTTGGAGTCCACAATCCTTTGTCAATTCCTACTCATGTCATTGTAACTGGGATATACACTTCTGTCACGTGACAATCTCGTGTTCTTTAAGTCCAATTTAATGAGTGTTGTAGTCTATTGAGGACCCAGACAAATAAAACTTGGGCTCATGGAGGTCCGTTGCTTATGTTGAGGGGTGAATCCACTTGTGCTCCTCTATCTAACTTTAATAACTTTACCTAGGAACTCGATTAAATATTTCTGTGTCTCTTCGGAGACATTCGGTAAATAAGATATTTCTGCAAAGTCAAATGTGGCTTTGCTTCTGATGTAATCTCATCCTGCATGGAAGGAGAGTATCATTACAACAATAATAACTTTGTGCATGTTTGTTGGGTTAAGTCTGGGAACTAGTTGCGGTCATCTTACTTGTTATCTTGATGGTCATTCCTTGTTTAAATTGGTTGTGCTGACAAATTTTATATGTTCTGTTCTCATACTGAACGAATGAAAGTAGTATGGTGTTGTTGAAATCCTTTGGATTTGTATATTAAAAGGAAAAAAATAAATCATACAAAACCTATTGCTAAGAGTTGAGATGACTTGATACCGCATCGGATGTTGGAAAATGGTTGCTTTCCATACCAAAAGGTACTTGAGCAGCCTCCTGTTTGATTGGGTTTTTTGCTCCTTAGTTTTATAATATGATCGCTTTCCTCGACCTTCTGGTTAAATGAAAATCAATAAAAGAGCTCACCATAGTATAGGAAAAAATGTTTCTGAAAATTAAGGCCATCTGGAATCTCATAATGATCTGGTGTTACATGAATGAAACTTCATCTTGACAACGTAATAGGTGGAAATTGCTTTGCCTTATTATGCTGGTGCTTTCAGTACATGAACTTCACTTTGTCTTCTTTCTTTTTTTGAGAATTTCTTTTTCTTTGCTGGGAGTTCTTGATATTTTGAAGCCACAGCATCTTGTAGGGAAATTTACAATATTTGGAGCAATAGATGTAAACTCGAATAGTCGCTTCAACATTTTATCATTGTGTTTTTACGAGAAAACCATCAGCTGTACTTTTTTTTGCTACTAAACCAGTCTTGCTCCCTGAATCGTGTCAATGCCAGTTTAACATTCTATCAGAAGGAAAATTACTCTAAGAAAGGGTACCAAACCAACGTGTATGGAATCAATTAACAAGCTACATGATAATATAAGAACCATGGAAATTGTAATCCGTGACATGGCTTACAAGGGTGGATGGTCACTGTCTCAAGGTTATTGCAGGAGCTTCTATTTCTTCTCTCCTGCTTAAGTCGAACCCAGAAAAGGAAATGAGGAATGAAAAGTAACTTTTCTCATTTAAGAGAATGTGAATTTCCCGTACTTCATCATCTTCACAACCACGTTTGTGTCCCACATGTTCACGAACTTGTTGCCACCTATGCTCGCATGCTTTGTGATAACAAAATAATAGAACTTTAGGCATTGTCTAGCTACAACTGACTAGGTTGTGTTAGAAGGATATTCTGCCAAGTACAAGGGCTCTATCACATTGTTGGAGTATCAGTTGGTTGATGCCAAACCTCTTTTGGCCAAGATAGTATGTTCGAAGCTGTCATTGTTCTCTGTACTTCAGCCAAAGCAAAGAATAAAGTCTTATAGACTTCTTTTTGGCATTGCTTCTAATGACTGATTAACCTACAAACTTTCTTGCCATTATGGGTTTTCACTTTGGGATATCTAAAACGCGGCATATTCCTACTTAAAGCTTCTATAGACTTTCCTTAATAGTTCTAAGGATGTATATATATTTACCCGGTAGGACTATTATATTTATTGGGCAACTCTTAGCCTATGGAATTTCTGTTTGGTTGATGTATAATTCTTGTCCTCTCAAGGTTGTGAGAGTAGAGTAACATCATTAGTTGCTTAAATTTACCTTTTTGCTTTGAATGTTTGGTAACACAACAATATCAATTTATTTGAAAACCATCAATACTTCTTTTGATTATTGACAAAAGTTTTATTGTTGAAGGAGGAGTCAGTTGTAAGCTATCCTAGAAAAAAATAAGTAGGAATTTAGTGCTAAACACCTATAAAAGAGGTATTTGCTGCGCAACATAATAAGTGAGAAGGCCCTAAGTAGTTGTTAATCATGCACATAAGAATCGATTGCCAGAGGAATCTACAGAAGACTCTTAAGTCTATGTCTTCCCAAACTTTCGTATTTATCTTGTTTGGAACTGATGTTACTGACGAACCTGAGAATAAAGACGTGCACCCCCTAGGTTCCACTTCAATTTAATTTTGTTTTTATTCACCGACGTGGAAAGAAAGAAAGGCGGGGGTTCGGGGGCCTAAGTCGCAATTTCCCAATGGGCACAAGCTAAGATGTCTCTTATAGCCCCTAACAGGTCAAAAAGCGAATTGATGACACAGTTCGAGAGATTCCAGTTAGTACTAGGGCAGTGGACAGACTGTTATACTGCATCTCATGCAGGTGATATTATAATATTCTGATTGTTTGAATTGACTGAAGCTCCCTCCTGTGTCATCTTATGTTTTGTGGTCTCGTGACCGAAAGTGCACTTGTTAGGAAGTAAGTTGATTGTGTTGGAACAGGTGGGAAGTTGCACATATGGGCTGAGAACTAGGTCAATTTTTTTTCTCCATAGTCGATCAAAATACTGTAGATAAATCAATGAAGGTTGGGGATTTTTCCAATCAAGGCTATATAAATGTTATATAATCATTGAACGTCTTCTGAGCAAAGTTGGCTGATTTTTCCGTAAATGAAATGGTAGCCACAGTGTGGGATTGTTGGAGGAGGTAATGGTTGTTAGGTATAAGGAAAATCGCAACGGGGAATTTTTTTTTAATATTTTAAATACTTCCTTGTGTTAAGCTTGTGCAAGAAGACCTTCTTGGTTCTTTAGGCTTTATGACTTGCTTTGCAGCCTGAACAAACTGATTTGATGGAATATGTGGTTAATATGACTTTTGACATGCAGAAACATCCTTGATTATTTCATACCAATTATGATATTTTATATTCATATCCTTTCATGAGGATTAATCAGATGATTCATTGATTGGACTTATGCTGTGTAATTGCTGCAGAGGAAGCGAAGGAAACCTGAAGAGCACAATCTAGGAAAAAAAGTGAACAGCCGAAAGGTGTGCCCCCCCTCTACATTGTTGACCAAAAAGTGTCTTCTTTTAAATATTTTATTCTTCTAAGTTTTCAGACACATTAGCTAGAACAGATGATCCTACTGCTGATGGCAACCAGTAGCCAGCTATTCTGTTCTCTGTTCTTATATGATACTACATGATACCTGTAGCTTTCCTTGTGTCTATGTATATTTGTATGTTCGAACCTGTTCGTATAAACCTCTTCTTTCTACAAGCATAAAAATTGCGGCAAATAATTTTGTAGTTAAAACCAGTTCCAGGATTCTAGAAGTGAAAGTCATACTTTGTATAAGTTTGTATCATGCGCTTTTTTCTTAGAGATTGTGTGTCATGTTCTACTGGTGTAATTTTGGTTATTCAAAAGGTTTTTTTTTTGCATACAAGTCTATTGCCTTGCTAACTAGCTTTGCAAACCAAGTTATTTTGGATGCAGTAATTTCATGACCATGCCTTTTCAGGATAAGCTGGTGGAATTGTCTGCAACTAATGCTTCATGTCTACCACAAAATATGGCTGCCTATACTCCTATGGTTCAGCATATGGACCCGAATGAGCTTCTATATTGTGAGGGTCAGTAATTCTTGTTTGATTTTAGTGAACAAAATCAGATAATCCTGTTTCCATCACAACTTTGTATGTTCGTTCACTTGTTTTTGTTTCTGTGATGGCAAATCAAAGGTCATATTAAATTTTGATAGACTGCTGATGCACTATTTTTTGTTTAACATATCATACCACTGAAGTCAAATTGCTTCGTTTGTGCTTTCATGTTTCCCCTTTCCTTCTTTTTTTTTTCCCCTGTTTTAGGAAGAATGAATTGACATGAGTTTGTCTCCTACTTATTTTGCAGATGAATGTCTCAAAGTGCATGTCATCAGTTGTAGGTGAAAGTTTAAGTTTGTTGCCCATATTTTTCTGAAGATAAATGAACTTTTTTATTAGTTGGGGAAAACCGTTGCTCATTGCAGTGACACTTCGAACGGTTATTTAGCTTCATCAGTCTATCTTTCATGCCATGCCTGCTGCAAAGGTCATAAAGATGACTGATATTGGATTAATCATTGAATGCTGCTATATTTGTTTCATCTTGTGGATCATATCTTTTTTGTACTAGCGGAAGTTTCTTGCTATTAGTGTAGAAGGAGATAAATGTATCGCTAAATCTGCTTTGCATCGTAACATTTTCCACTCAACTTCCTTTTAACCCTTTCAAAAGGGGAAACTAATTGTGCCATCATACTCTATAGGAGATTAAATTGAGCACTCCTTTTAATGTCCATGACGTTATCCCTCATTGCCTCATGGATTGTGGTTACGGTGATACAAAAACCCACTTCTCGTTCCTTCACCTTGTAGTAGACTGTTTTTCCCCTCTTTGGCAAGATGGGCTGGTTGTATAAGAATTCACAAGAAACCACAAGTCAATTATCCTTTGGATGTGTTTGCCTTGTAATTTATGGGATACCAATTATCTTTTGTTTCTTTCTCAGGGATTGATGGCACTTCTAGGCAGCTCTTAAAGCAAAATGTGCAAGCGCTCAACCAAATCTCTGCGAATATGCATATGCTCAAGGTACAGTGCAAGAGGCCTTTTTTGCACAATATTTTTGCATATTCTACCTAAAGGAAAGTGGCTGCAAAACTATCTGTCTTTTCTAAAAAGTTTTTATGTTGGGTTTAGTCAGCTTTCTTTATCATAGTTGCTGAAATTTCGCTGGTAAGGTTGGAGAATGCATCTTCATTCATGCTTTTACTTTTATTTAAAATGTTTATCTTCAACTCTCAGTTTTTTGGCATATCTCCCTCTCTTTCTCTCTCTCTCAATGTGTGGTGTGAAATCAGATGCATCCACGGATACATGCTCACATGTGCGCGAGTTTGTGTGGACGACGATTTTTAAGAGAAAATTGCATGGGGAATGTGGTCAATGGAAACTGCCGTTTAGCATCTTCTTTATCTGTTTTATGAAAATGTCGGGGTTTGTCTGTTCACATGATGTCTCTATGTTGGTTTTCATTGGACTATAAGTCCACTAAGTGGTGACAATCCAGTGCTTATTGTTCCATGAGTTGTTTAGTGATTCTTGTCTGGTTAATAACTTAAACCCTTTATTATGAACCTACGTACATAAACAAGGGCTGTTAAACAGTAACCATTTTGAGGTACTAATCATGCCCAATGATTCCGTTTATGCGGTGCTAATATTTTCTTTTGATGAGAGGACTATCCGACGTATCTTGAATAAAAATTGAGAACTGCTATGGATGGGCCTACTGGATGTCCTTTTGTATGGTTTCTACTATAAGTTCCTCTGTTCTATCAGTCATAGAGGTATTCATAATCATCTATAATGTATATTCAGGTCCCTTTTCTAGGCATAAGAAATGCACTGCAATTTATTTCAACTTTTCATATAGCACACATAAATTGTTCACCGAGGAATTCTACTGGCTTACTTTCTATCTAATGATTATGAGTAACAGTTACAGGAGAACCTCGATCTCTTCTGTCATGCGAGGAACAATATAACTTCTATCCTGAAAAAGTATGTTGATCTTCATTATTTCTCGTTTTTAAATATTTTATCGATGGTAATGGCCACATTGGGTAAATGGTTTCTTCCAGTGACTTCCATTGCATTGTGCAGCATGAGTGATATGCCTGGTATAATGAGTCAGATGCCACCACTATGTGTATCCATTAATGAGGAGCTCGCAAATACTATATTGCCCAATATCAATCAGGTAATGCAGAATCAATTTCTCTGTGTCAGTTTGTACAAATTTGAAATGTTAACCCTATTAATAGAGCCTCTTTACTTTATTTTTGGGGAAGGGATTACTTATCTATTGGAACGCAGTTTGAATTGAGCCTCATGTTCTTCTCTGTTCAATTTATTCTAAATTTCAGTTTTTCTTGCATCTGCTTCATTTTATGGATATGCACTTAACATATCAGGTCAACTAGGTCAACTATTCATATTTGCAAATATTTTGGATATATTCCTCAGAAGTGTCAAAAACTAGGTTTGGTTTTCAGAACCGACAATTCGGAGATCTTTGATATTTTCTGTTGCGGAGTGGATTCTCAGGACGAACTTAGTTTTTTGACATATACGAGTCTAAGACTTTCATGAAATAAAAGAGTAGCAGTTCTCAGCCGCTATTCTATATATTAGTAATGAGAGTGAACTGATTGTGCTGTCAGTCTGAACTGGATGCTCCCTAAAATTGTGTTATTGCTACCTAATATTGCCCTGCTTGTTTGCTCTTCTTCCAGCCAAACATGTTTGGTTCGCGTGGAAGGATCCAATTGAAGCAGGAGCCAAGGTGCTAAAGGGAAGTGATTGAAATTCAATTGCATATATAAGATTTGTGAAGTACAGAAAAATTCTGCCGTGTAGCAGAAGATGCTGTTGCTGAACATTCTTCCTTCCATGGAGACACTTGTCTGCCGATTGCCAAAATGTTCAGAGATCGCAGTTTTGGAATCTGAACCTCCACCTCTCAAATAGTGAAAGCGAAAACGTGAAGATTCTATCGCAGAACATGCTACCTCCTTGTCTTGAAAAAGGAGGTTTCTTGACAAAACTTCCATTCCTCGGTGAAGCTCTAGTTTTAAGTGCACTGTGTATAAATCATAGACATCTACTTTGTACTACTTTCTCTATGCCTGATGTGTAACTTATGTCCAAGTCAATACTTGGGTTATGCCACCCGGTCTTATACATTGTCAGCATCCACGTTTTGGTTCTTCGATGAACTTTTGGAGCATTTGCGTTTTATCATTCTCGTTTGCGTTGGTCGGAGCTTATTCCACCTTGTAATAATGTACCAATAAGTCATTTTGACAACCTACGAGCTCCGTGAAAATAAAATTCTTTCGGAGGGACAGCGATGCGAGCCCTTGTTCTTATGTCATCTGTCTGTAACTAAATTCTTCTGTACGATTCCCCCGTCGTTTTTCGCGACATTCTGTGATGACGTTAACATTTCATGTTTGGCTTTTTCAGTTGCTGTAATTTCGATCCATTTCTGTGATAAATAGCCGCTGACGAGGACCTTTAAGCATAGTATGGCAGGATATCAGCATCTGTGCTCGGACCTACGTTTTTTCCTTGGTTACTTTCTGATAGTCGGTATCTGGGTCGAGGTCACAGATGCCGGAGGAACCTCAATGCCAAACATTCTGCTTCATCATGTTAGGTTGAGTTTTGCCAGCCATGATACCGGCTTAACCGAGGCTGATCGGTTTCAAATCGCTTTCGAATTCGAGGTATGTCATGTCGAACATGATCTCACCGTCTTCATCCTGCATGGCTTCCTCACCGTAGTTGGCAACTGCGACATGGTGGCGATATAATTACTATCCAATCGATCCATGTGAGCATATCCCTGTTCCTAGTACAGCAGATAAAATGATTTTAGCCCGTATAATACCAAAAACAAATCAAAAGAAAGAAAAAACATGTGGCCAGTAGAGGAAGGGAATTGGCATAAGCTTCCAATTGGAGCTATGACACATTCCTCTATCTCAAATTATACGAGAAAAAAAGGGCTACATAAAATCCAACATTCACTGCCTTCTTCGATTTAAGGAAAAGACAAAAAAGTCCCCAACCAACTAAAAAAAGTAAATTTTGTCTTTTCATTAATCCCGAGTGTGCTAATTTATTTAATTAATCAACTAATTGGCCTCCTCGGTTGGCGACAAAATTACTCTTCAAAAGATGCCAACAAAATGACCCTTTCATCCAAGCCGAAAACGGCCACAGCTACCGACTTATGATTAGAAAGAAGAAGTACGTACTTGTATGTTCTTAATTTAATCGAATTTGGAAGATTATGCACAATATCTTCAATAATCAACCCGTTTCGGAGTTCCGGTCCAACTTCGCAGTTGATTGCGTTGCTTCTTTTTTATAATTAAAAAAGCATCTAATCTCTGTCTAACTCGCCGCTTTTAATCGATTTCCGGTTAGTTTTAATGCTTCGCGTTGGGAAAAAAACAAAGACGATGTCATTAATTACGGAAAAAAAACAAAACATTTGGTTTATTGTCCTCGCGGGTGCATGAACTCTTCTTAGGACGGCATCGCATTTTCAAATTGGCTTTGCGGTTTTTGTCAATGTTGGATTCTTTGACTTCTTGAATTGAGCTTGTCGCTCTTTGTCGTGCCTTTTGTTGTGAGTACCAATATATAATCCATCTAGCATTCTTCCTATATTCCATATGCGGTTTCGTAGATGAGGTACAAATTCATTTTTTTTTTTTTTTTGTGTTTAGTTGCTTCATAGAAGAAAGGCGAACTAAATAAAAATAGAAAATGGGACATCTATAAAAGCCAAGATTTTGGGTATATATTATATCGAAAAATCAATCTTTTGGTACTCTTCGGCCTTCGCCGAATGAGAAAATGGGTCACATTAGAAGGGTTGGAACTTACGGGATTTTAAGGAACGATGGAAGGAAACGAAAAAAAAAAGATAAATAAAGAGTAGCAATACAAAAAAAAGAGGGGGAAAAACAAATAAGTACAAAGAAAATGACGAAGAATTAACTTAGATTTCAAATGAACAAAATTCAAACTTGAATCGAAATTTTGTATTTCTAGAACGGGTGGTTTTTTCTTTTCTTTTTGAAGAAGATGTAGTTGAAATAAAGATTGATTTAAATCGGAGGATGATGAAGTTAAAGCCAAAAAGGGAAGAACGGAGCAGCAAAGTTAGGCCGATCAAACACCCCAAAAGGAGGGATATCCAAAAACAGGATTTGTAAAATGGGAGCCATGCAAATCTTTATCATAATGTTTTGGATGACACGTGTGAACGTGTGAAGAAAAATTTAAGGATGTTGGGGGAAAAAGAAGAAGAACGTGAAAAACAAGAAACAGACCAGAGCCAGAGCCAGAGCCTGCTGGGCGGCATCATGTCGGTGAATCGAGAGGCGCTCGGTGATTTCGGGTCATGTCATGTGCCTCGAAGGAGCAAATAAAAATTCTTGTTCCGACCAAAAAACTCAAAAAGTCACCATGAATCACAACACTTGCCTTTTTTCCTATGTGTGTGTGTATAATCTAGGCCAAAACCAATTCCTTTTTTTTTTTAAGGTTCAGTAAATAGATATAATATTCTTTTGGTCACAATGCTTTTTCTAGAATTTTTTTTTTTTTTGAATAGGGGACACTTTGTCGTTTGCCACTTTCTAATTTAACAAGAAATGTATGGACAGGAAAACATAAGTACATATGTTCAATGTCTCACGCCAGACCGTCGTTTCTTTGATCTCGCGAACCAAGACAATCCGTTGCATTAAAGCAAAAAGTAGAAAGTTTATTGCATTGCCACTTACTTTGATCTTAAATCTTTTTAATTAGTTTAATTCAAGCCCCTCAACCTTTTAAGTATCTGTTCGGCCAATTTTTATCATAAGTCGGTCACGTGGATGTTAATAGCTCTACATGGTGCGGTTAACATTGACGTAAAATTTATATATTTTTTATTTTATATATGTTTTTTTGTTCTTTCTCCTTTCTTATTTTTTTCCCCTTTCCTTTTTTCCAGCAATCGGCCACAGGTCATGGTCAGTGAGCCTGGCCTCGCCTACGCAAGGATCAGCCTCGCTAGACCACAATTAGGCGAGAACAAGAATTGACTATTGGGAGCACGCAACAAAAGTTCAATACTTTTCGTTGGGGAGATCGCCAAAAGAGAGCTCAAGTCTGAGCCCGTCAATAAAGCTTAAGCCAATGGGTTATGAGGTAACTTGTATATATTAAGTGTTCAACACTATATTAATTCTCAAATGTGAAACTTTTTTAATACAACTCACACGTGTATTCTAATAATGTACCCTTCAAGTGTACACCCATCGGTCCTGCGCTGCTACACCACAATGGCCATCGGCTCGGAAACAGCTTTGGCCACCAGATTCCTTTCTTGAGATATTCACCAAACACCGATACATATTGAGAGTGGGCCACCAATCAAACATCGGCTCTGATACCATGAGATGTTCACCAAATATTGATACATATTGAGAGTAGGCCATCAATCAACCATCGGCTCTGATACCATTTGTTTGGAACATGTAGCATAAGTTCGATGCTTTTCATTGAGGAGATCACTTGAGATATTCACTAAACACCGACACATATTGAGAGTGGGCCACCAATCAATCATCGGCTTTGATATTATGAGATGTTCACCAAACATTGATACATATTGATAGTATGCCACCAATCAATCATCGGCTCTAATACCATTTGTTGGGAGCACGCAGTAGAAGTTCAATACTTTTCGCTGGGAAGATTGCTTGAGATATTCACCAAACATAAATACATATTGAGAGTGAGCCACCAATCAACCATCGGTTCTAATACTATGAGATGTTCACCAAACATCGATACATATTGAGAGCGAGCTACCAATCAACCATCGGCTCCGATACCATTTGTTTGGTTGGACCACGTAGCATAAGTTCGATGCTTTTCACTAGGGAGATCGCCAAGAAGTTCGAGCCTGTTAATATATCGAGTTAAACCCATCTTCACTCAAAAGCTTAAACCCATGAATTGTGGGCCAATTTATATATAAACTGATCAGCACCATATTAACTATTCGATGTAGGACTTCTCTAACACAACTCACACGTGCATCCTAATACCGATGAGAGCCCCTTCACCAGATCTGGGGATGCCAATCCTCGCTTAGGCCAAGGTGGCCTTGTTGAGTGTTGCTTGGGTGAGGCATGGGAAGTCCCGCATGGGCGAGGGTGAGCAACGATCCTGGAGAGCAACGGCGCATGACCCCGAAATTCCATATTTGACCGCACTCTACGGCGTGAAGGAGAGATTGTGATCGCGAAAACTAGATGATGGGTACGTATCATTTCATCCTATCGTAGCCGGACCGGACTCGGTCGGTCTTAGACGTCCCCGTGCCTAATCACACTCAGTGTTTTACTTGTTTTAAGTTGATAAATTTCAATGCAAGTGACAATTCTCCGGCAAGGAAATCTACTGTCAATTTCCGTGCGCCTGAAAAAAATAAAAAAATACCGTGCATGTGGGTGGTGCGTAGCTTCTCAGAAAGTACCAAAAGCCAAAGGAGGGGATCCATACACATTCGTGAATCGTGGAGGACAAAGAAGGATGGACAAAGACAGGAAAAGAAAACGAGAAAAATCAGAGACCGGTTGAATTCCAAGTCTAAAGCAATAGTTTTATTGGCGGGCAAAAGCTTTTTTGACACTGAATTGCCATCGTCCATGCACGAAAAGGGTACCTGCCCAATTGAATTCGGACAACTTTTTTCACTCGTCCTTTTGGTAAAACGTCAAAAGATATGAAGGAAAAGAGAACCGCTCCAGGTCGATCGCCAGTCGCGAAAAGCGAAAGCTGATTGGCGGATCGAGTCAGATCGAACACGACAGTACGCCACAAACTTCGCCCGCATGTTCTTGGGTGCGGCGTGATTGATTCCGTTCATCAGGAGTGGCCAGTTTCAGATTAATTGCAAGTTTTACCTAGAACCTGTAATCAATCTCGTCGAAATCTGAACTTATCATGCATTATCCTAGAATCTTGCAACATACCATGTCACATATTTCGGGGTCTATCTAGATTTCATCTATGTTCCTAATTGAATGACTTCAGTGAATCATCACTTTTAATGACTATTACTACAGTCAGCTAACCACAACTCATATTAGATAGATGAATAAATATAAAACATTAATAAAGTGAAAGTCTCTATAATAAATATTACCAAAAATGAAAGTTCAGGTTAGTGGTTGCAGATTACGCACTCATCATTAGATACGACATGAAACATCGCAGGATCACATAAATACGTATACAAAAAACACACACACAAAAAATCTTATTTCAAATTTCGAGTTTCTCAATTTTTGAAATCTAGAACATACTCTGTATACTTTGAATTCTAAAACCTAAGTAGCACCGACATTGACACATCAACATGTTATTTATAAAAAAAAAAGAGAGAATTTCAACACATTGAGACAATTTATACGTTAAATGTGCATGTGTGTGTATGTATATATCGATCAGTTTCTTTTTCGTCTTCTTCTATTATGGATGCACGATTAGATTTTTTTAGGGCTGATTAGATATATAACTTAAGTATATACATTTTATGATAAACTTGCATTTTAACCCTTAGTTTATCAAAAATATTTAAAACTGACCTCGTGTATGTGGAAATGGCGTGTCAGGCATGTTGAAGTTGCGTGTCCGGTGTCGATCGTGTTGAAGAGGAACCAGATCTCTAACATTGATGATGACTGTTAAAATATATAAATATTAAATTACGTATTTTTCTAACAGTTTAAGCTTTTAGAGCAGTAGGTTATGGCTACGTAAAATTTTACATGGTATAAGAGTAAGGGGTCATGAGTTCAAATATTTTTAGGCCCCTATTTACCTCTCCAATGAATTTGTCCACGTTAATACTAGGTGATGAGATTTATCGCAATCGAATTAGATGATCACACAGAGAATTAAAAAAAATTGAATGGCGCACGAGATTACTCGGGTTCACCCTAAAATAGGGCTACCATCTGCAAAAAGATTTCACTAAAATTGTCGATTTATAGTTACTCAACTTGTTACAATAATCAGCAAAAAACGAGCAAAATATATATGCCTCAAACGGGCACAAAACCTAAACTTGTCTGAAACTATTTAATCCCATAACAAATGGGCCGACTTAAACTAAAGCCCAAACCCTTTGAGGTTTCGGGGGTGCTGCCCCCGAACCCCCGCATCCACCCTCGCCCACTGACCTTGCAGCGGGACACCCGTGTCAGGGGCGCTACCCCCGAACCCCCGCATCCACCCTCGCCCACGGACCTTGCAGCGGGACACCCGTGTTAGAGGCGCTGCCCTCGAACCCCCGCAGCCAGTGCGCATGAGTCACATATCGTCGAATAATACTTTGGTTTTTCTAAACTTACGTGGGCGTACTCGATGTGAGAAACAAAGTTTCTCGAAATATTCGCCAACTTCAACAATAGGTAAAAGACTAGACTAGTTCAAATTTTTTAAGGCCCTTATTTATTCTAGGCAAAAGGAGTGATGTGGATTGATCCCCAGACCGTTCAAATATTGGACGGTCCGGATCAATCAACGTCATGATAGTATCTAACACGCGTTCAGCACGATACGTAGGTTCCTAGAGATTGTCCGTGTATCCCAACATAAAATCGGAGTGATTCCTATCGATCTTCTTCTAAATTTCAGATTCTATCATGAAATTATGGTCACCATGACCGTTCCATCGCACCGCCACCGCGATTAGCACACTAAGTCCAAACAGGTATTTGGATGCAAAGAAATACTTAGATTTTCTCAGCACTTACGGATCGTAGGAATGACTTCCCCAGTTTTGGTTAGTGGAGACTGAGTCTCTCCTCTTCTCTCTCTCTGTTGGGGACAAAAGTTAAAGAAGGAAATGCTCTCCTGCTGCCAACTGTCGCTATTTGGAGCTTCTCCCTTATTCCCCCCCTCTGCTTTTGTCCCCTTCTCTTTGTCCTCTCTTCATCACCCACTCTCCTCCTCCTTTTCTCCACCTATAAGTACGCCTCACCGCCGTCCATCCCACACTCCCTTCACACTCTCTTGCTTGCTACGATGGGCTCGATCTCAGATCCGCCCCTCCTGACCAACTTCACCCAACTCCTCCGGAGTTGCTCCATCACCACCTCCTCCTCCTCTCCGGTCCTGAATGCCGACATGGCGGCCCCCGGGGAGTGTGAGCTCCCAGTCATTGACCTGAGTGGGATGACCAGCGAGTGCGAGGCGGAGAGGCGGTCCTGTGCGGAGGCCATATGCGGGGCCTCCGCAGAGTGGGGATTCTTCCAGGTGGTGAACCATGGGATCAGCCGTGAGCTGCTTGGGGAGATGAGGATGGAGCAGGTGAAGCTGTTCCAGACCCCCTTCGAGTCCAAGGCCCGCTCCGGCCTCCTCAACCACTCCTACCGCTGGGGCACTCCCACCGCCACCTCCCCTGCCCAATTCTCCTGGTCCGAGGCCTTCCACGTCCCCCTCACCAAGATCTCCGATCCCTCTTGCTATGGCCAGTTCCTTTCCCTACGGGGAGTCCTGGTGGAGTTCGCCGCCGCCATGTCCAGGCTGGCCAGGACGCTGGCGGGGGTCCTGACGGAGAACCTCAGGCATCACCGGGGCCGCAGCGCCTTCGACGAGATGTGCCACGAGAGCACGTGCTTCCTCCGGCTGAACTGCTACCCGGTGTGCCCGCTCTCGCCGGAGATGTTAGGGCTGGTGCCCCACACGGACAGCGACTTCCTGACCATCCTGTACCAGGACCAGGTGGGAGGCCTCCAGCTCTTCAAGGACTCCCGATGGGTCGCCGTCAAGCCCAACCGAGACGCTCTCATCGTCAACATCGGAGACCTTCTTCAGGTAATAAAGAAAAGAAAGCCCAAAGTCAAAGCAAAGCGCCCCCAAGTCAATAGCGACGCAGTGACTAACACGAGCATGAATCGGTCATCTTCTTTTTGGGCAGGCGTGGAGCAACGATGTGTACAAGAGCGTGGAGCACAAGGTGACGACGAACAAGAAGGTGGAGCGATACTCCGTCGCGTTCTTCCTCTGCCCTTCGTACGACTCTCTGATCGGGAGTTGCAGAGAGCCCTCCGTCTACAGGAAGTTCACGTTCGGTGAGTACCGGAAGCAAATCCAAGAGGACGTCAGAAGAAACGGCCAGAAAGTTGGTCTCCCACGTTTCAGGCTGCAAACGAGTACATAAATCACAGTTCGTTTGTCATGAAATTTACGAAAGCCATCCTATGGGGACCTCCATGGTTTATACTAATACACAGTCCTGAGAAATTATTGGTTTATTGGTTAAATAAAGAAGAAGAATGAAGGAGGAGGAGGAGGAAGAAGAGAAGAAAAAAAAAGACGGAGATTCTTTTTAGATGTCTTATGATGTATTCTGTAAATCTATAGCACGCCATCTCTCTCTCTCTCATTTGACCGCAATTGGTGTTCTCTTTTCGTTCATATCTCATATGTCATGCTGTCAGAAGCTTGTTCCTTGGCATCGCCATGATTTTCTCGCCTTTCCTGAAAATTTTCCCGAGAAAACTGTAGGCATAGTCTTCCACAAGGATGAGTTCGGCTAAGCGACCACCTAGCTTCCCCGAGGAGGTACAGTGGTACATCATGCCCCTCTCCCTTGCTTTCTGCACCATCTGCATCTCCTTTTCCACCTCTAGGATTGCTGTCTCATCCTCGGGGTCGTCATCATCGCTCTTGGCCTCGAGGAAGAAATATTCGTGCCGGATGAATCCCTTCAAGTTGTCCGCCAATTGGCGCTTGAACTCGTGTGGCTCCTCTCTCTTATCCTTGTATCCGTACCGCACGACGCAGCGGAACATCCAAGCCCCTTGGTTCGACCTGTCTAAACAAGAACCGCTCGTCCAGTGCGACCTTGATTGGAAGGTTCTAGTGTAAGGTTTTCCTAACGTTGAATTATATTAATTAAGATTGTAACTATTGTTTTATAATATTAATTTACCGTTTATGGGATTGGTTACGACATAAGCGTTCTTAACTAATCTAATATAGGCTTGGTATTGTGTGGTTCAAGTTGAGCCTGACCCGTGATGAAAAATTTCACTAAAAACTCTATAACTATCACTCAAATCTCTCCTCTAATCCTAACGAACTCATAACAAGCTTACATAAATAATGCATTCGGACGAGCGTAGTTGAGGAGATGTCTCATTGAGCCAGGGATACAGAGGCTGATAGAGGAGAAGACTTGACCTTTGAATCGCCGCTATTCCACATCAAGTGATAGATTCTAAATCAAGCGCACAAATCCCTTTAAATCATTTATGTGTTTATAGATTCTAGCTATGTTGATTCTGAAATTGCCGTCATAAAGGTTTTAGCAGCTTACATGTAGTATCGAAGCTTCCATAGTCTAGATTTGAAACTTTTGATTTTTGCCCGTTTTCAAAATTTTCATCCAATGAAAATTGAATTTGATCGCATATTCGGGTTTGTATCATGGAGACGGTTGTTTTGAGTAGGGGCATGCATTCGGCGAGCATTGCATGCGCCCCCAACACTTCACCAGGGCGTCGGCACATCAAGTCATGCGCAACGCAATGCAGCATTGCCTCAAGCGCTTACGCTACATGCGCGAAGCGAGGCAGTGATTGCCTTGCACGTGCGTCACTCGCGTAATACTGTCACCACCTTGCGCAACATGTGTTAGAGCCTAGTGAGCCGACATGAAACACGTGGCATGCTGACGCCATCTGATATTAGCGGATACTACCTTTGGGCGGGCCGGTGTGACCCGATCAGGATTTGACCTTTTGATCGACCTCGGTCCAACTCGAGTTGGACCATTGACTATCCCTAGTTTGGCCGGTCGGACTGGTCAGCAATTGGGCTTGGTTAGCCGGTCGGATAGGCTAGGCCACATATACATGCGTTGCACGTGCAACATGTGTGATTCACGTCCTCGATCTTCAAATGGTACATGTGGATGCATCCATACTTTGATTGAGGTGTTCTTAGTCTTGGTATGCTCGTATGAAGCTTGTATAAAGATTCTTTACATTGTGGTATAGTTCATTTGCATGTTTGAGTTTTTGTAAGGATATAAAAATGCATAAAAATACCCTATATACTTATATTTTATGGTTATTTTTGCATTTTTACTTGTATTTTCATATGGCCTCAAGCAAGCTTCTAGATAATGACATTTAAAGCTTTATATGTTGTCATTTCATTCGGTTATATCGAGAACAATATGGATCGGTGTATATACTACAAGGTCAGTGATAACATAAATTTATCTTTCTAGTGCTTTATGTGGACAATATCTTGCTTTCTGGTGGTGATATTGAATTACTGCATGAGACGAAGCAAATGTTGTCAAAGTATTTTGACATAAAGAACTTTAGCGAGGCTTGTTTTATCCTTAGCATTGAGATCTATAGGGATCATTATTGCAGGGTTTTGGGATTGTCTCAAATGACATATGTTGGTTGTACTGTGGAAAGATTCAGTTTGCAGTACTGCGAGCTAAAAATTGCTTCCGTCATTAAGGGCGATAAACTGAGTTTGACATAGTGTGCTCATATGGATGTTGAGAAAGCCCAAATGAAGGATGTACCTTATGTTAGTGAACTTGAGAGTATTATCTATGCTTAATTTCACTCAACCAGAATTGCAATAAGAATTATACGAAGATAACTTCAAATCTAGGAAACGATAACTGGGTTGTTGTCAAGAAGGTTTTGACATACTTAAAGAAGACAAAAGATTATATACTGATTAATAAACATGTTCAGGATCTGTAGCTAGTAGGGTATTCAGACTTTGCTGGCTGTCATGATAACAAGTTGACAACATGATACATCTTTATGTAAGCAAGTGATGCAATATAATGAAAAAGTGAGAAACAAAAATCTATATAATACTTTACCATGCATGAGAAGTTTATTGCGTGCTTTTTCGCCGCTACTCAAGCTATTTAGATTTGGAACCTCTTTACTCTTTAGGTTAATCATATTTGATTTTGTAGATAGGCCCATATAGGTGTATTGTGACAATGGCTCTATTGTGTTGTTTGTCAACAGTAATATAGATCTCAAGAGGTTTAACTATCTGATGTTCAAAGTTTTTTTTTTTTTTATCATAAAGGAAACAATTGAAAATGGTGACATTATATTAGAACACATTTCCACAGATGATATGCTTACAAACCAACGTATTAAAAATCTTCGCCCTTGTGTATTACAACATGTCATTAACATGGACTTAGTGGTGTCATTAGAGGTGGTTGTTTAGTGGAAGCTATTTTCAGTTTTGCTCTAGTAAAATTAACATATGTGTTTGTCATATTTTCTAGCATTATGATGTGTATCAAACTCTATTGCATGCAGTAAAGCATATACAAGTGATGTTGAATATGTATATTTGATGAAAATTTCAAAGTATGCGTAAACCTCGAGTAAAGGCTGGGGGCATTTAGCTATTGGCCTTAAAGATATGGTTTATTACACATAAAGTAAAGTTAACTATAAGGTAAGACATATGTGGGTTGATTGAAACCATAAGTATATTCTCTGATGGCACATAAGATTTTGTGATGCATAAAGAGAGAATGTGACTGACAAAGGAGATGACACATAAATTATCATTATTTTGTTAGGTGTAATCCATTTGCCACATTACCATATTGAATCAATATCAGTAGAATTAAGAGAACCTGTGACCATAGACGGCTTTGTGTCTATTGATGCAGTTACTGCTATGATTCGGTGTTTGAGATTTTATAGGATTAATTGTTGAAAATAATCTCTAGACCTGCATAAAGATAAACATATAGTACAGTTTTAACTATATTCACTCAAGTGAGAGAATGTAAGGTTTTCCTAATGTGGGCTTACATTAATTAAGCTTGTTACTATTTTACAGGATGAGATTTCATCTAATAAAATAAGATATAAGGATTCTTAACTAGTCTAATATGGGCTTGACATTGTGTGGGTTGAGTTGACCCCGATCCATAATGAGAGGGCATGACTAGAAATTCTATAAATAACGCCCAAGTCTCGCCTCTAACCCTAACGAACTCACAACAACCTCACATAAAGAATATATATAGACGAGCGTAGTTGAGAGGCTGTCCCATTGAGCCAATAAAATAGATCGTCGCTATTCTCCATCAAGAAGATGATTCCAAATAAGGTGCATAAATGTCTTTAAACCAGTGCTGTGTTTTACATTCTGCTACGTTGATTTTGCGATTGCCATCATAAGGTTTTTAGCGGCTTACACCTTGATCTAGACGGTGTCAAGAGCAGAATAGATTAATGAAATATTAGCCATGGAATCCGATAATATGGGAAGAGTGCCCTGCATGATCTCAGAGTAGAGGAAGGCAACCCCGAGACACAGTGATGCTTGGGTTCACGGCAAGATCTCTGATGAACTCCATTGAGGCCTTGTTCTTGAGCTCATACATGCACCATTACTTGTGGACGTATTGCCAAAAGAAGAGAATGATCCACCGTATGCTCATCTTCCATATGACGAGCATGATGCAAGTGACAACGCAAGTTGTGAATACCATGAAACTCACCACAGCAATTCCTATAACCAAACGTTCAGGAGACAAACCAACATTGAAAAAACCACCAAATTAGGTCGAATTGGAGTGTTTCGGGGGTGCAAATTTTCAAGCCAATCCATCTTAATATATATCGCGACCTAAAATTCATAAAAATTTACAAGCTAATGGATTATTAGGTTAATTATTTAATTAACCTAAATTGGACTCTCCCAAGTCCATACCAAATTGCAATTTAAAGTTCAAATAATTAACATGTGATGTATTTTAAATTTGGAGCCACCATTATTTATTTTTGGTAGGTCAATTGAAAACCTAAGTAAATTAACGAGAGTACTAAATTACTTCTGCGAACTAGAGATTAAGAGTCTGGGGGCTTGATTACGCTAGGTTACTCTAATATCCCTTCGGTTATTTTATTTCATGAAAAATCATTTGAGAATGCAACATTAATTGATTTTAATATGAATCACTAACAAAGGTAATCATGCGGGTGCATAATCAATTAATTAAATATCCAAAAATCAATAAAATCAAGGGAGCATGCGCCACAACATTATTGTTCTCGCTTTTTGATTTTTGATTTTCAATTTTTAAAGACGGAGACTAACGTAAATGAGATGCATGAATTCCATACTAAATGCAATGGCATAAATAATGCAAATTATCCTACCAATGCCCATGAATTTAATTAAACTGCATGGCTAACTCTATTGACATGCAATTAAAAATTAATCAATCCTCGCATGCAATTCTAAATGACGAGAATGATCCATGATGATTTATTTTGGTATTTTGGGATTTAATAATAACCTAAAATAAATTATGCCTAAAAGATATCCATCTTACTTATTTTTAGGGTTTTAATTGACCTAAACCCTAACTTATTAAAGATAGATTATTTCTAGACATAAATATATTTAAACATGCATATTCTATCCTAGAATGCGATCTAATTTAAACTATCCTAGTATCAATTTAAACATGCAATTATCTACATGATTCTAATTCTAAGATGCAATCTTTATCATGACATGTTAATTAACAAATGCAAATCTTTTAGGATATTACATCATGCGACTAATGTATTTCAAAAATAGATATGCAATCAATCAATTCAAGTCGTCCTAATTTGAGGGTAGGTGGTGCGAAGGTCTCTTGGCTGATGTATGCCTCCTAAGAAAGAGGGTGGTCTGGGCATTTCAGACTTATTTATTGCAATAGGGAGGCGATCCTCAAGCATATATGGGTTTTATTCACAGATAAGGAGTCATTATGGTGTAAGTGGATTCATTCCACATTTTTCAAGAACAAGAATTTCTGGGCGGTTACAAGACCCACTATCTGTTCCTAGACTTGGAAGAAGATCCTGGATCTCCGCCCTAAGTTCGATTTGAGCTTTCTTTGGAGGATTGGGAATGGTTGGTGTTGTGGCTAGCGTTATCACATAGAAGGGTTGAATAGGTGATTATAATGCAATTTCAAAGTTTATCGCGGAATTCAAATTGCACAGACGTTATTATGACGTCTCAGATGATCAAAACAGAATATATCACTATGAGCGCTTCATGTGCAGTTCATGTAACACAAGATATATAATATAATCAGAGTAAGGGATAGAGAAGACTACATAAAGGGTTTATAGTGGTTCGGTTTTGGTTAAGTCTATGTCCATTTCTTCGGCCGTCAGCCAATCGGCTGGATTCCACTAGTAAACTGCTTGAGAAGTTATAGTTTAGTGATCTCCTTAAAACGCAAGATCCCACACCTAACGCTTAACACTCTTGTGTACATCTCCTCACAATTATAATGGATGGATTACAAAGAATATAAAATTTGAAGTACTATCGATCTAAGAATTATAAACACTTTTTCCTCTTAACGTAAATATTATTTTCCGTTCATCCTTGAGATGTCTTTTATACTATTTCGCCTCCAATATAACCATCGCAAGGTTTCCAGAAAAGAATTCTCCAAAACTTCTCGTTTGGACAAAACAATTACCAAAATAAAATCTCATAGTCATTGGGGATTGCTAAAGGAAAGTCTTCCCCGTTCGAATCAAATTGCTCATACAATTATGATCTTAGGTTTCCATAGATGAATTCCTTCAATAGACAAGTTTTGCTGGTCTCCTAAGATCCGCGTCTTTAATTGATGTCTATCCTTGAGAATCTTTAAGAACGATCTAGCTCGATTGTATCCGTTGTAGTGTATCAATTAAGTATATCTAGAAGTACTCTTCAAGATCTGATTACTGCACCTAAATACTCCTCTCATAGCTTGAGCATCATTCTAACGTTTAAGCTATACTGCACCTAAATACTCCTCTCATAGCTTGAGCATCATTCTAACGTTTAAGCTATTCTCGCTCAACATCTGAGCTTGACACAGCATCTGAGCCCCTTAGAAATCAACATCTGAGCTAAACTTTTTTGTCAGATTCAATCTCGTGCATCCCCACACCAAAGGACAATATGCAAAACAAGTATTCCGCGGCATTATCTCGAAACTTAAGAGTATTTGGATTGTTTTGTCATCTTCAAAATCATCTAGGAATTTTTCTCAACAATCTTTCCCTTTTTGATGATGACAAAACTATTCAAAAAAGTATCAATTGTTTGAATAATAAAGGTGCGCAACTATAGTCTAGTTACTCTTTGTAGAATTTTGCTAAAAATGATTTTATTAATTCACCCTTTGTTCTTCTAGCAAGAATAAGTTTTGAAGTTGAAAGGTTGGTATCGCAATATCACGAACAGTCTGAGAACTTGTGATTACTCTAATACTATTGAATTTAAGCACAAGTATAGCTTTAGAGCATTTAAGATATATAGCTATGTGATTCTAATTGATTTCATTACATGTTCGATAATCTTGAGTAGCATGACAAGTGAGAGCAAAATTCTTGTGATTTAGAATTACTATACAATAGCTCAGAACTTGTTGTTTTAATACATGCTCAGATTATAGCGATTGTAGCATGCTTAAGTTAACCTGTTTTGACAAGAAAGTTACCAAACATACAGATTAATAATATGCTCAAAGTAAGGAACTTGTTCACTTGTTCGGCTTAAAAAAGAAATAATATTTCTTTCAGATTTCGTTTCTACTGAACATGAGAACTTGTGTTCTTGATTGGATTCTTAAATTTCCAATCTTGTGGACCTGTATAAACTTCTTCTTGTGCATATACTGTTTGTACTCACAATGCACAATATATTTACAGCTTGTATGATTCATTCACTTTTGTTGTTTATAACATATATATTCCACAGCATAATACATTCACATAGTGCAATGCATTCACAGGCTTTCATAGTATTTCATAGCAATATTTTTTGTAATTTCTCTATACTTTTTGTAACTTCTCCCCCTTTTTGTGAGCAGCACAAAAGGGTGAAATCAAGGACCTTCATGAACAAGCACAACTCATAATAAAGCACAAATATCACAAACATACATAAGACAGTCAGATCATCCAAAGTGGAACTATCATTCATGCAATAAGTTTTTCATCTAGAATAGAAAAATATTCAAGAACAAAATCAAATACCAAAAAGATTAAAAATATTTGAAAAGCCATGAAAATCTTTTTAGTTTTTGGGGAGTTTGGGCTGGATGTGAATAACTTTCGACTAGTTCTTGTGGGAATAAGAATTTGTGTAAGCAAATTTTATTTGAGAGTAGGTGATCTGATAAGATATTTAGTTGGAGAGATTTTTGGAGGATTCAGAATAGAGCTGAAGTACACTAGATTTGGACATTTGAGATATCTTCAAATTGAATTCTTCTTCTATCTTGTCTATCTTCTTTTCAGCTTGCTCAAGCTCTAAGCACGTGAGATGACATTTCTTCCCAATGTCATCATATAGGCTCTGTCTTTTCGAACTCATTTCTTGCTTAAACTGGGTCATGTCAATGTTGAAGACTGTTCTGAATTTTTCTCAAGTTATCCTTGCACTCTCCTTGTTTGAATGAGATATCACGCAATTTATATGTGTCTGAATTTCTTTCCTTTTTGTTTGTCTCCCAGCATTCACACACCTCTCCCTATCTCTTGTCACTTTCTTTTTGCTGGATTTCTTCATCTATTTCCTCATTCCTCTGTGCTGACAATTTCTCGAGAGCATACATCCCAGGTAAGATATTACTTGTATCAAGCTGGTTTTCTTGAACAAGGAACCTGATATATTCTACTCTGGCCATATCTTGCTCGTGTTCTTTGCAGAATTTTAGGCTAAAGTACAGTGCAAGTGCCAAAAGTTGTGTACGGCATGCACTTTAGTGCCAAAACTTTTAAATCGTTCATTTTAGTGCCAATTTTTTCTAAAAATGATCACTTAAGTGTCAACTTCTTTTAAAATCGTTCACTTCAGTGCCAAAGCCAACGCGACTCATCGAAAATCTGACACATGACATTTTTAATTATTATTTGTGCTGACGTAACTCATCGAAATTGGCACTAAAGTGAACGATTTTTAAAAAAAAGTTAGCACTTAAGTGATCGTTTATAAAAAAAAAAGTTGGCACTAAAATGCACGATTTAAAAAAAAATTAGCACTAAAGTGAATGATTTGAAAGTTTTGGCACTAAAGTGTACGCCGTACACAATTTTTGGCACTTGCGTTGTACTTTAGCCCAAAATTTTATGAGATCTGGAATATTGAAGTCACTCAACAATGGGTCAATACTGAGCTAAACTTCTTTTTCCTTTAATGAAGCATTCTTCAACTCTTCTTTAGTTGATTTGAATACGAAGTCAACATCCTCTTCAGAGACAAAACCATAATTCATTATCAAGTATTTCATAGATTTTTTCTTGGTCCCTTGTTCTTTGGCCTTTATGATAGCTTCTTTAACAACCCTGGCAAGTTTGATTTTTCTCTCAAGATAAAAGACAGCCTTTTCAGCAGTAAGAGATTTTACCAGGATAGTAAGCCGTTCAGATTCATGCTTCATTTGATGTTTGTCTTCATGAACTAATTTGGACATCATGAAATAATGAGAAAATTTTATCATGATTAATTGGAAAATTCTTCCAGTTTTTGGTTAATAGCATCATTGAATCTGTCAATTCTTTTCTCTATGTGATTTATTTTGAGAAAGATTAAGCTAGCCTTTTTAGATAGGTTATCCATTAACCTTTTGAATTCATCTGCCAGCTTCTCTCTTAATTTTCCTATTTCCTGAAAGAGTATCTTGTATAGTTCATAAGTTTGATGTTTTAACTCATTCTGAAAGTACATGATATCTTTTAGTGATTCAGAATTTGTGTTCAGGCTTGTTTCTTCCTCTTCATCTTCTTTAGATTCAGTTTTCATAAGATCCACTTTAGAACTAACTCCTCTGATTTCATGTAGCTGAATACTATCCTCTTTATTTTCTCATAGAACTCGTCTATCATTTCCTTGTGATAGATGTCTTCTTCTTCCATTTTGACTTTTGATTCTTCCTCTCAATCCTTTCGACCTTTCATTGTGAACTCCTAAGCAGTAAAGTGATTTTCTTCTTATTCTAAATCACTCAGAGTGATTTTTAGGTCGTCAAGGGATTTCGTTGAGGCAGCAGAATTGTTGGAAGCCATGATAGATGGTAGAGAAGGTTTTAGAGGAGAGAGTATTACATTTTGAGAATTAAGGAAGCAAAAGTATGTATACTTTTTTGGAGAAAGTGTTTAAATAGTAGGGCTACTAGCTTGTTTGGAAGTAAAGATATCTAACGATACAATTGAGTTAATTTTGGAAGGTTTAAATTTCATCAATCAATTATATCAATCAAATAAATCAATCAATCACGACAATTGGTACAATCAACACAATCACAATATTTGTAGAATATTTAGAGATATTGTGATGGTGCGTATCTTGTTTGTTGCAAAAAATGTAACTACTTATGCGCCAAAAATTTGAATAATCAAACCTTTAGTCGTTCCCACTCATAAAATTTCATTTTCAGATGATGCTTTAAGTTCTGAGCTCCTTGTAGTCATGGAGTTTCTTCCAATGAAGCTTCGTAATCCTTTTCTTCTTTTATATATTCCTTTATTCTCAGAAGCAAATTCTTCCTATCAAATAACAGCTCAAACATGCATTATAGTAATACCTAATTCTTGTCTGATATATTCAAATGTGTTCTTATCAAGTGGCTTGGTGAATATGTCAGCCAATTGATGCTTTGAATCAACAAATTGAATTACATCACCATTATGTACGTTTTCACGAATAAAATGATGCTTAATTTCAATATGCTTAGCTCGTAAATGCAGAATTGGATTCTTGATGAGATTGATGGCATTTGTGTTGTCACAATTGATTTCCACATTGTGAGCTTGAACACCAAAGTCCTTTAGTCGTTGCTTCATTCATAGGATTTGTGTACAGTAACTTTCAAACGCAATATATTCAGCTTCTGCAGTTGATATAATCACAGTGTTTTGTTTCTTGGAGAACCAAGACACTAGCATTGATCTCAAAAGTTGACACGTGCCTGAAGTATTTTTCCTGTTTAACTTACAACCTGTAAGGTCAGCATTTGAATATCCATGTAATATCAGATATGAAGTCTTGGGATACTATTGTCCTAGATTAGGATAGGTTCCTCTGCATTTGATGATTCTTTTGACTGTAGTGAGATGTGATTCCTTAGGATCTGATTGAAATCTAGCACACATGCACACACAAAAAATGATGTCAAGTCTAGAAGCAGTAAGATATAGTAATGAACCAATCATGCTTCTGTATAGCTTTTGACCAATCTGTTTACGATGTTCATCCTTATCTAGCTTGGATGAAGAAGACATTGGTGATTTTATTTTCTTGTAATTTTCCTGACCAAACTTCTTTATTAGTTCAAGAGCATATTTCTCTTGATGTATGAAAGTGCCTTATTCAGTCTAGTTGACTTGCAGTCCTAGGAAGGATGTAAGTTCTCCCATCATGCTCATTTCATATTCATTCTGCATGATATGAGAGAAATTCTTGTAGAGATTTTCGTTAGACGATCTAAATATAATATCATCTACATATGTATGAATAAGTAAGATTTCGTTACATTTCTTTTTGATAAATAAAATTGTATCAACTTTACCTTTCTCAAAACCTTTGTTGGTAAGAAAATTACTTAACCTTTCCTGCCAGGCTCGTGGTGCTTGTTTGAGTCTACAGAGAGCTTTTTGAAGTATGTATACTTGATCTATTCTCTTTGGATCTTCAAATCATGGGGGTTGTTCAACGTAGACTTCCTCCTTGATATATCCATTCAGGAGTGCACTCTTGACAACCATTTGATATAGTTTGAAGTCATAATAGCAAGCATGGGCGAGTAAGAACCCGATAGCTTCCAGTCTTGCTACTGGGGCATAAGTTTTATCATAGTCGATCCATTCTTCTTGAGAGTAATCCTTTGCAACAAGTCTTGCCTTATTTCTGGTTACCTTGCCTTTGTCCTCCAATTTGTTTCTGAATACCCATTTGCTTTCAATAACAGGATGATTCTTTGGTCTTGGCACTAGTTTCCAAACTTCATTAAGTTTGAATTGATGTAGCTCTTGTTGCATAGCTTCAATCCAACTTTCATCTTCAATAGCTTTTTTAATTCTTTTATGTTCAAATTCATAAACCAAAGCGAATGCGTTCATGCCACTTCTTAATTTGTATCTAGTTCTGATTACTTCATCAATGTTTCCAATTACTTGATCTGTAGGATGACTGGATTTATATTTCTAATTTTTCTTTGATTTTTCAAGCTCATTTTAAATTGATTCTTCATCATTTGAATTTTCAGAAGTTGCAACTGGTTGAGTATTGTCCATGTTCAGAGAAGACTCATTTGCTTCGTCTTCAGATGATAAGTTCTACTTTTCAGATGGTTGATTCTGAATATTTGACATTTCGCTTTCAACAGTCATCTTATGAACAGTGTATTCATCTTCAAATTTCAAGTTCATGGAATCTTCAACCGTTTGAGAATTCTCGTTGAAGACTCGATAAACTTTGCTTGATGTAGAATATCCCAAGAATACTCCTTTGTCTAATCTTTCATCAAATTTACTTGGCTGATCACTTGAATTTTTAAGAATATAGCATTTACCACCAAATGCATCAAAGTATGAAATATTTGGTTTCTTTCCTTTGTGAAGCTCATAGGGAGTTTTCTTAAGTAGTGGTCTAAGAAAGACACGATTTATAATACAACAAGCTGCAGAGACAGCTTCAGCCCAAAAATAAGATGCGGTTTTGCTTTCAATTAAAAGGATTCGTGTCATTTCTTGTAAAGATCTATTCTTTCTTTCAACAACTCCATTTTGTTGTGGAGTGTTTGTAGATGAAAAGTATGTTGAAAACCATTTTGATCACAAAACTCAACAAAACATTGATTTTCGAATTTCTCTCCATGATCTGTTTTAATGCTTGAAATTGAATATCCCTTTTCATTTTGAACTTTCTTAGAGAAGGTTTCAAAATATGAAAATGCATCACTTTTGTGTGCAAAAAAAAAAAAACCTATGTAAATCTATTATAATCATCCACAATGACAAAACAATATTTTTTACCTCCAATGCTTTGAGTTTGGGTAGGTCTGAAGACATCTATTGTAATAGATACAGAGCACGATCAGTAGACACTTCATTTATAGACTAGTAAGAATTTCTTACTTGTTTTTCAAGTATGCAAGTTTCACAGTGCTTAGTTCTCTCAAATTTGGCATCTGAGAGTCCTCTCACTAGCTTTTTTTTAGAAAGCTTCGATATTTGCTTGAGGCTTATGTGTCTTAACTTCCTGTGCCAAAGTTCTGGATCATCTTTGACAGATAGAAGACATTTCTCTTCCTCAGACGATGTATCCAGAATATACATGTTACCGTGTCTTTGTCCAGTGAACAAAGATTCATTGACTTGACTTGTACTTGAGCACTTATTTTCTGTAAATGAAAATTTATATCTAATATCGCACAATTGGCTGATACTAATAAGATTGAAATTCAAACCCTTGACCAATGAAACACCATTGATATGAAGATTGCCAATCTTCATGATTCCTTTTTCAACAATTGTTCCTCTGTTGTTTCCTCAAAATGAGACATTTCCACCATCGAACATCTTAAGATTGATGAGATTCGTCGCATCTCCAGTCATGTGTCTGGAGCACCCACTATCCAGGTACCATTTATTTTTTCCTTTTCATTGGTACCTGCAATGATCAATGCAACTCAAGTTTTCTTTGGTACTCATATCTATTTGGGGCCTCTGGGGTTATCAACATTTGCATATCTAAGAATGTTACAAGTTGGTCTTTTTATTTTGGAACAATAAATTTTAAGATGTCTTGAATCACCATAGTTTGGACATACGTACAAATTCTGATCTTTCAACTTTATAAACTGTATTTTAGATTGACTCTTATAAGAGTTTTTAGAAGGTATTCTCTTAAGTATTTCATTTACATCATGAAAATGATTTTCCACATTCCTTTCTTTTTGAAAACCCAGTCGGGATTTGTTATAATAAGAAACTTGTATGGAAAGTATGTGTTGTAAGGTTTTAGATCCCGACGAGAATTGCTTGTGAATATTTAAAGTTTCCTTTCTCAAAGAGACATTTTTCTTTTTTGAAAAGATCTTTTTTCTTTTTCAGAGAATTCCTCTCTTCCTTAAAAAGATTTCTTTCATCTTTCAAAGATTTATTTTCTTTCTTGAAAATTTCTAATTTCGATTTCAAGTGAATATTCTCATTAAACACAAAACCATATTTTTTCGCTCAATTCAGAAAATTCATTTTCAAGAAAATTGATTTTATCTTTTTGAGCCATGTCTCTTTGTTTGAAAATAGCTACTTTCTTTTTCAATTCAGAAAGTCTTTTGAGAGTAGTTTTATATTCTAAACATCACTCATCTATATAAACAGACACCTCAGAAGGAATATTTGAATGAGTTATCTCGAGGTCATCATCTGAGTCTGCTATAAGACAGATGTTGGCATATTCCTAATCACTTTCACATTCAGTTCGCTCTAAGTTTCTGCTTTCAAGGCTTTCTTGGATTTTTCATCCATTCATTTCTTCTTTAACAAAAGGCAATTTGGTTTAATGCGGCATCTCTTCTTGCATTTGTAGCAGATGACTTCTTAGCTTTTATTTTTTTTTAAATCTCAAATGATCTTTTCTAATCATATCGTTTGATATCGTTCATATCTTTGAAGTTCCTGCCTTTCTTAGCTATTCTTTTAAATCTTTTGACCATGAGTGCTAACTCTTCATCATTTTCATCTTCTGAGTTTGAAACATCAGAATCTGTATTAGATTTTAAAGCAATAGACTTCTTCCCTTTTGACGTGGTTTCATCATTGACTTTTTCTTTCTCATAGGATTGAAGAATTCCAATGAGCTCGTCCATAGACAAAGGTGATATCCTCTGAGTCTCTTGAATGGATATTTTAACATTATCCCATTCATTTGTAAGAGCTCATAGTAGCTTGTTGACTCTCATCGATCCAGAAAATGTTGCCCATGGTATATGAGACCATTAACTATTTTAGTGAATCTGTCAAACATTTGTTTCACAATTTCTCCGGGCTTCATTTTAAATGCTTCATACTGGCCGAGAAGTAAATTGACTTTAGTGTTATTAACATTGTCTATTCCTTCATATGTAATGTAGAGCTTGTCCCAAATTTCTTTTGACAAGGAACAATCTATAATATGTTTATATTCAGTAGGAGATAAAACACTATAAAATGAGTAAATAACCTTTACATCAAGAGCATCTCTCTTGGAAATTTTAGTGCCCGATGGAGTGGCGGTTAGCGTTGAATTATTATCCCCTGTATTTGATCTGCTTGTGACACTTGCAGTCGAATTCACTCATCATTGTACAATATCCCAAATCTAGGGATCTTAGCATCTAATATATGCCTTGAATTTATTTTGCCAGTCGCTGTACTTTTTTCCTTCAAAATATGGTGGTCTGTTGTTGCTTCCACCTTCAATCCATGTGGGAGGGAAATTGCTAACCATAAAGATCGTTAATTCAGAAGTAAAAACACTTCGCAAAAATGAGCACCGAACTCTGATATCAATTGTTGTGGTTAGCGTTATCGCCTAGAGGGGATGAATAGGTGATTATAGTGCAATTTTCAAAGTTTATCGCGAAATTCAAATTGCACATGCGTTATTCTGACGTCTCAGATGATCAAAATAGAATATATCACTATGAGCACTTCATGTGCAGTTCATCTATCACATGATATATAATATAATCAGAGTAAGGGATAGACAAGATTGCACAAAGGGTTTATAGTGGTTTGGCTTTAGTTAAGCCTATGTCCACTTTTTTGGCTATCAGCCAATTGGTTAGATTTTACTAATGAATTGCTTAAGAGATTACGGCTTAGTGATCTCCTTGAAATGTAGTATCCCACACATAACGTTCAACACTCTTGTGTACACCTCCTCACAATTACAATGGAAGGATCATGAAGAATATAAAATTTGAAGTACTCTCGATCTAAGAATTGTGAATACTTTTTTCTCTTAATGCCAATTTTATTTTCCCTTCAGCATTGAGATGTCTTTTATACTTCTCCGTAACTAATCTAATCATTGAAAGGCTTCCAGAAGAGGTCTATCCAAAACTTCCCGTTTGGAGAAGACAATTACCGAACAAATATCTGTAACTGTTGAGGATTGCCAGAGGAAAGTCTTCCCTGTTTGGATCAAATTATGATCCTTATTTCCATAAATGAATTCCTTCAATGGGCAAGTTTTGCTCGTCTCCTAAGATCTTCTTCCTTAATTGATGTCTATCCCCGAAAATCTTTAAGAACGATCCAGCTCGATTGTATCCTTTGTAATGTATCAATTAAGTACATCTAAAAGTCATCTTCAAGTTCTGATTACTGCTTGTGAATACTCCTCTCAGAGCTTGAGCATCATTCTAACGTCTAAGCTATTCCCGCTCAACGTCTAAGCTCTCCTCGGAAATCAACATCTCAGCTAAACCTTTTTGCTAGATTCAATCCTGTGCATTCCCGCACCAAAGGACAATATGCAAAATAAGTATTCTACAGCATTATCTCGAAACTTAAGAGTACTTGATTGTTTTGTCCACTTCAAAATCATCAAGGCATTTTTCTCAACAGTTGGTCTGTATCATTCTGATTTGATACATGGCACTCTAGATGCCCGTTATACAAGAGTTTCTCATATTGGGATATATATTGCTCTCGCATTCTAGAGGATATCTCGATTCGTGCCTTCTTCTCTTCAAAGTGGCAAACTTCAGCGTTCCTGGCTTCTCTCACTTCTTGGCCGGATGTAACACTGGTCTTTATGGATGACAGGGAGGACCGACTAGTTTGGCGAGGTCACTCCTCTGCTACTTTCTCGGTGTCATCGGTTTGGGACTCCCTTAGGCCGAGAGGTCCGAATGTATGTTGGCCCTCCTTCGTTTGGAGCCGAAGTATTGCCCTTAGGAATGGGATCCTTCTTTGGCTTGCTTCACTCAACCATCTCCCGACTCAAGCGATGCTCCTTAACCACGGTAGAATTTTGGATTATACTTGCGCTTTTTGTCAGAGTTGCTCGACTCCATAGATCACTTAGGGGGTGCATGAATGCCATTCTATTTCTCAGTTTTTCTTTTTCTTTTTCTTGTTTCGGGGAATAGGTTTGAAAGAGAAATGCGTTTGGCAACGCAATGTAATTTTTTTTTATTTACGAGCAAGATTTTTGGCTAAAAAATAGATTTGGATGAGATTTGAGAAATAAAAAAGGGTGGCTTTTTTGTTTCTGAAATAGATTTGAGAAATAGAAAATAGTTGCCACCGCTAGCCACCGGTGATCGGCAGCGGCGGCCTGCGACTGGCGGCGATCGACCGGCGGTGGGAGACCGAATGACGGCGGCCAATGACCGGCGGCGAAAAAAGTTGTTCGGAAATAGAAATTTTATGCTATTATCAAACGAATTTCTGTTTCGGAAATAGAAAAATTATATCGTTGTTAAACGCAATTTTTGGTTGAGAAACTCATCTCGAAAATAGAAATAAAAAAATATGTTTCTTCCTAGAAATAGAGTCCTGGAAGAGAATGACATTCATGCAACCCCTTATTCTTTGGCTGTCATACCACTGGTTTTCTAACGCTTTTTTGGGCCACCTAATGCAATTTAGCTTGGCAGAATAGGTCTTGACAGGATATTATTTGCCAGGTCATGCGTAAGTTGGGTGGTCAATCTTCCCCTCACCGGCCAGCTTGATTTTCTTTTGGGTCTCTTTGCCATATGATCTGGAATAAGAGGAATCACATACTCTTCAAGAACAAGCTGCTGTTCGTGCCGGTCCTCCTTCAACATCTTGTCAAGGTTGTTAGGGATAGAAGCATTACTTTTCACTACATTGATGATGATGCCCATAATAGGCGATTGCAAAGTAATTAAGGCATTTCCATTTCGATTTTTGAGGATTGGCCAGTTGGTGCTTAGTTTTCCTTTTCTGTTCCCCTCTTTTAGTGTTGCTTACATGTTGCCGTCTTATTTGGCTTTCTATCTTGTCTGATTTTTCTTGGGGCCGCCTTGGTCTCCTTTCTCTTGGCCAATGTTCTTTGGCTGTTGGTTAGCCCGACCGGATTGTGTTGACACCTAAATTTCGACTTTTAGAAATTCATTCATTTAAGCATGAAATGAGAGTTATTCATAACTCTTGCAAAATGAATCCTCATGCATTACATGTTTATTTTCTGTCAGTCATTTGCAATAAGGTCAAAGGTGAGTCAGTTGAACATAATTTGACAAACGGTTAAACGAAAATCAATTTGGAATATTCGACCAAGAGAGGAGGATTGCCGAAAATTTATGGGTTTGGGTTCAATTCGAATTCAATTCAGTCCATTTTAGGTCTTTTAAATGCAAGACTTTTAGTTAATTACGTATTTAATTAATTAAAGCCCGATTAGGCCCTAAATTCGTGCAAATAAGCGAAAAATTCGACCAAATCCTTTTACCCCCAATTGTGGCCAAAATTTTGGGATATCCAAGTCCATCAAGGGTCAAAATTCCAGTCCGACTGTCACGCCCCCCGCCTCTTCGCGAGCACGCAATCATCCCTGTGAGCAAAACAACAATAATCTCTCGGCGGTCCCAAGGATCCACTTATATATAAAGAAAGATCGAGAGATGAAATAATTACATTAAGCACACGGAAGCGTTTCCCAAAAACTCCCCGGACAATATATATATCCCAAGACTAAGCAGGACTAGATAGCATCATAAAGTCATACATCAACATCAACTAGTCACATCTACTACAGACCGCTATACAGCAAGGCGGCGGGTAAACATGTCGAAAGGTGTCCACAAAATCCACTAGGGAAGGGGGTCAGGTCGTCAGTCAAAAGTCAGGTCACCATCCGGAGTCGTCTAGGAAGAACTGCTGGAATTCCCGGTGTCCTCAGTCTCTTCCGACGGCTCATAATCAGAGAAAGTCTCCGACGGAATCTCCACAAAGTCCTCTATAGTTGCCTCCTACGACGGCTCAGTTGGGTCTCCATCCATGGTCGCCTCCTGGTCCGCTATCGTCTGACACCAGGGAGGTATGACACCCTCCGGAACCTCATGTGGCTTCAGCGGCCCGACTTTCCTATCCCCGTCCCGTCTAAATCATGCCTCGAACCGATGAGGATTCCAGTTCGGCTTCCCCTCGTCTACCCATACTACTGTACATTTCCTTATGTATATATTTCCCTGCCTATCGGGGAACTCATCGTAATACGCCGTCATCTCCTGCGGGTCCCCGAATCTAATAGGCTACATTGTTACTGCCTAGGATTTGTAAGATAAGGTTTCCCCAAAAAGGGTGAGATACACATCTCAGTAAGAAAAATCTAACCCTAGGTCAGGTTGACCGTCCACTCAAGCAGTCAAGTCACTCAACCTATCCAACCCATGAACTCACGCGGACATGACAGTCATAATTCAATAAACAATAATGCATAGAGTACAGGCATACATTTATATTCTCATGTCACACACAAATGCACATATATGCTCAGCCTGTCACTTCACCACATCAATCAACCTTTGCCTGCCTCATTTTCTGGCCTACGATTAGATTGCATCAGGCTCGGCCCGCGTAAACGCATCAGGCCTCGGTTCAATTTCCAGGCAGAGTCTATGAGCTCGTATTCTGTCCCGCGATTATATCGCATCAAGACTGTAGCTATCTCAACCCCGCGACTCCGTCGCATTAGGGAACCACCTTTTCATAATCCTCCCTGCGACCTCGTCGCATCAAGGTTTCAACCTCCGCCCCGCGTCTCATACGCCTCAGGGCCATGCCATGCAATGCCACAATCATGTCTCATGCCACATCATATCAATTAACTTGATTTTTTTAAAAAAAAATCAAATTTCATAACCAATGGCCAATGCGCATGATAATGTGTTTAATAAATTTCGTGGCAAGCAATTCAATTCAAATGGTACTGAGGCACTCGGACAATTCAAGCATAGGCTAGGTTAAACAATCATTCTATAACGTCCAAGGACGCATCAAGCTATTACATGTGAGGGTTTTCTCATAAATCATTCTGTTCGGCCCTCGACTTACCCAATTGAGTCTAATCCCCCTAGCCTTGGTTTATGAAATTCCTTATCTCCGCTTAATAACGCAAATTACTCCTCCTTGCACCTCCAAAGGTTCGGCCAACTCAAGTCCAAGGTCAATCCGTCGCGCAACCTAGGATAATCAATCGATTTTGTCAAATTTCAAGTTCAATCCCTCCATTCATCTATCCAAATCATCCATTAGATACTCCTCATCATCACAACACATCATACACACCAAATTACAACACAAATCCAGCCTATTCAGCCATCCACAGAACTGGTTTGGCCCTGCATTGAATCGGTTCCATTCGGTTCTGTTCATGCTGGGTCCAACCGACCTTAATTTATCTCAAATCCATCAAATATACACCATTCTACCTCTTATAATGTCTACCTAAGAGTTTGGAAGTATCACCGTGAGTTTCAAGTCGCGTGGTTGCCGGGAAAGTCGTCGGAAGTCGCCGGATCACTCAAACACAGAATATCGACAGATTCTGGGCATAATGTACAAGGGTGGTTCATGGTAAAAAAACTTATCAAATAAATCCTCAATTTTTACCATAGAACCATCTATATGTCTACTTAATCTCCACAAAATTTGAGCCAAAGATTCTAAGTTTTCGGCTGTCTAGAGGGTTCAGAACCGAACCTACCTCAAACTGGAGCAGAATCCGTCAACCTGTGGGAGAATGCTTGCCACGAATTTCACAGAGCTCCAAATGACCTGATTCAAGTTGAAGGACGTTGGCAAGACCTGGAGCTATGTCTGGGTGGTCGGTCGGCAGCAAGGGACGACCGGAGGTGGCCGTCGTACGGACCAAACGGCGGCATCCGGCGGGATTGGCGAAAACAGAAATTGGAGAAGAAGAAGAAGAAGCTTGGTCTGTTCTTTGGGGGAGTAAAAATGGCCGAATGAAGAGTGAGAAGGAGCAGAAAGAGAGATGATTTATCCCCAAAATTTTAATTAATTGAAGTGATTGGTAAGTGGGCATTAAATGAATAGTTGATCTTCCACCCTTGGATTTGTGACACTTGGCAATTGTTCTTCTCAAGGGCATCCAATGGCCATCAATTGCTCTTCAATTTTCAGCAGCTTGGGGGGGAGAAATGTCCATTTTGCCCTTCCTTCAATTATAAAGACAAAGTACTAAGCTTGAGGGGCATTATGGTCTTTTTACCTCCGACGTTCGGAACGTCGTTTTTCTCGTTTCTGACTTCTTCGATAGGGCGACGGCCAATCCAATTGACGTTGGAATTCTTGATTTTCCCTTTTCAAACTTTTCAGGACTCAATTCTGATCGTTCCTTCTACCAGACGTGATTCCAGTCTATTCTGAACCGACGGACGACTTTTGTAGACTATACGCGTATTGACCCTGTGATTTTCATTACGTTTAGAGCTTGTCAATTCATGGCGGCCTTGGTTGTCATGTAATTGCAAGGGCTTATCGCTAGTCCCTGTGGTCTCGATCGTCACGGTCCGATTTAGGATAATTTTGCAAATCGTACGTTGGTTAAGCGGCATCACCCGCGCTCCAATCATACGACGCTCGCATGGTAATTCTTAATCGTTCTTAGATCGGCTTTTTTGCGGCCCTAAATATCCTCTCGACAATACTTTTGGTCAAAGAGCCATTTACTATTCGAGTCGCCTAGATCCACGTATCTCATCTCGCGTTAGCCTTTCCCCTTTGGTCAGTCTACTCAAATTGATCAGATTCAAGCGGAATACAACTGAAATACATCGTTTGATATAAATAAACTTCTCATTACAAAATTTGAAGTTGATTGGGAAATCAGAATGTCACACCGACGATCAATACCTAATCTTATCTCAATCAAATTTCTTTTTAATCTAATAGTCAAGAATAAGCCCTGTGTCCAAGGTTACTCTCATTCTTTAAATATATCATGATAGCCTAAGGTTGAGGGTAGATATGGCCAAATTGAACCGCTGGCCCGAAACCGGTCAGTTAATCGACCTGTTGATCGAGCCTACAGTTCAAAAATGGAACTGAAACCTGTTTTGAATGATCAGTTTTGATTCCACATTTTTCGGAAACGGCTCAGAACGGGCTGTTACCGACGGATTCCGAACTAACACTTTGTTAAAAAAAGACTAAATATATCAATAGATGGGAGGCAACTCAGACAACTGATAAGCCGTCAACTCTCTCTTTAATCCACGTATCTTTCCCACCCGACACACTCTCTTTTCCCCTCTCGCCCTCTGCTGCACGAGTGTGAGATAATAAATGATAGACCCCTCACCTTCTCTCTCTTGTGCTTCTTCTTCCTCCTTTATTCTTGATTTTCTTTCTTTTCTTCTTCGTCGTGCCCTCCTCTCTTCCTCAGTTCCTCCGACGAGCTCGACTCCCTCCGCTCTCTCCTCTCTTCCTCGCCGCCGTAACCTCAACATCTTCACCCCCCGGCCCCCCCAAAGATGCCCTCAAGCGCGACCTCGCCGCTAACTTCGGTTTTCGACCCCCCGCGACCTCGTCCTGGAGCGCCAACGCGACCTCGAGCACCCCCCGCTACGAAGCCCTCTTCTCTTGGTCTTGATTTTCAATTTTGAACCGCCAAACCAGGCCCGGAACCGGCGGTTCCAAACTGGAACCAGGACCGCCCCTTCAAGGGCCGGTTCTGGTTCCACCGTTTTTAGGAATCGAAACTGGCAGTTCCGCAGAACCAGCCACGTCTAGTTGAAGAGACTTCATTCGGCTTTCAAAAAGGAATTCGGCACTTTGAAGAGAGGGGAGCTCGAGAGAAGTTCAGGGTTTAATTGTCTCCTCCGTCGTCGAGACAATCCCCTAGCCTAAACATCCCTTCAATACCCGAAGTTTGTGTCCGCGTAGCCCCGCACACATCACCACCAGTCCGGCGCCTTCAACGTGCTTAGCCCCTCAGCAATAATCTCGGCTCTCTTTCTCTCTAGTAGCTCTGGTCGCTCGCTGCCAGCCTTGTTGGTCGCCGTCGCTTGAAGCTTCATTGATCTAGCTACTCCTCTGTCGCCGCTTTGAGCAAGAGACTGAAGCATAGCTTGGAAACGTTGTTCATCCAGCGACTGATCAACCTCGAATTCAAGAGCGACCTTGAAGCTGTGTTTGCTAGAAATTGTTGTGGATAAAGTTAAGTTTCTAATCCTTGGTTGCAATATTTGCGTGTTTACTTAGCCGTATGCATGATCGTTCGTATGCTTTGGTGAATGTATCCGGATTCATGATTCATGTTGAGGATTTTTTTTTTTTTTTACGAATCAACCATGAAAACAGAAGGTGCTGAGATTGAAACCAGAGGATAATCATTTTTTCGGATGAGAAACCAATTTGTGATGTATGAATTTCATCACACGGCCGAATTTTTCATGTGCCACAGACGAATCTTCGATTGTCCTCATGTTGGTTGAATATGCAAGTTGACTGGATTGAGTGTTTAATTGTTATATTATCTTATTTCTCTCGGATCTTCTAAATATTTTTGGGTAGGGATATGATTTGAGTTCATTGAAATATATCCGAAATTTTAGAAAGCTATCTAAAATTAACTTTCTGAACATAACTTTATCAGAATATAAGATGAGATTTTAATCAGATACGATATCTTTTCAAATTTTGAAAATTATCTAAAATTCTTTGAAAATCTTAATAGATAAATTTCCTAAATTAAAAAGATTGTGAATCTTGATGGGCAGGGGATTACCCCTTGAAAATTTCGGTTACCCCTTTAAATTTTCGAAATTTCTAAGGTTGACCGACTAACTTTTTATTTTTATTTTCTGTTATGAGTTGCTTCTTTGAATTTTAAAATGTTTGCACATTTTTAAACAAACATGCCTATAATATATGCTCCCCACGTGTCTAGACCCGTCAGAAAAATTAAATCATACGCCTTACCATGATCTTATGGAGTAAAAGGGAGGTTGTCGTTATATATATATATATATATATATATATATATATATATATATATATATATATATTCGCATACTGGCCCGAATCTTCGAGGACGTAGAGGATACAAAATTCTGCTCTAGCTCGAATCTTTGGGAATGATTGAATTTTTGAAAAAATTCGGATATTAAAATATACTATGGGCATTCTTGTTTAATTTTGTTCAAACTTCTTCTTTTAAAAAAAAAAATTCTAGAAAGCCAAAAGATGAAAAAAAAACAAAAAACAAAAAAATTCAAGTCACATAAAACAATCAAAAAAGCATCTTCATGAAATTGGTACCGAAAGTGCATTAATTTTTAATTAATGTAACCAAATCCTCGAACTCATTTTCTCTGGTTTGTAGAGATAAGCTAGTTTTCCCGCTATTTTATATATGTTTCTAATCAACTTACTGTAAATGATTAGTCGCGGCTCCAATTGAATATTCTTTATGAATTAAATCTAAGTTGCAAATTGGCAGGGCTTGAGAGAGTCCGTATTAGGTTAGTTAATTAAATTAATTAATCTAATAATATATTAATCTAAAGAACTGATTTTTTTAGGTCGCGATAGGTTGTATGCTTGTATATGATGTATCTTGCAGAGCTGCTACACCTTTGTACCCTTAGAACACGGTTAGGTGTCATGATGGGTATAAGATTTTTGTGTTTGGTCCCTTCTTTGTACTTGGATCTTTTTAAAGTTTTACACATATTTATTTTACAAAAAAAAAAAAAAATTCAAGTCAAAGCAAACTCCAATTCAAACTCTTTTATTCTTAAGAGCTCTCCCCATGCCATGGAGATAGTCATCCTCAAACCCTCACCCATGCCCTGTCACAAGTCCCCCATTTTGTCCTCACTGCCCTTCGTTTTGGCAATCCCCTCAAATCAAAATCCTAACATAGTTTTTCACACTCTGCTAAATCCTAATCCCTCTTGCCACCGTGGCTTGTTCACTCCGAAGAGGATAGGACTAATCCTCCCTGGTCCAAGAGTCCCCTTTAATCCATTCTCCTATCAGCCTGTGTAAGATCTCGGGCATGTGGATGTCTTGTGCAGGGTTCACCGATTTCTTAATAGAGGTATCTTTGTCTCCTCCAGTTACACTTTTTGATGGTAATGTTGCTCCTAGCCTGTGGCTGGATCCCTGAGTTAATGTGATTTTCCCTATAATTTGAGAAAGAATACCATTAGAGTGTTTTTCTTCCGATGACTTTTCCATCTCTGTGAAATGGAAGGAGAGTCTGAAAGTGAGATTCGGTTAATGGCGACGTGTAAAAGGCTAGATGACATGTGGTATGAGAATGATGAGGTTGTCATTAAAGGAAATGTCCATGAGGAAACGCCAAAGAGTGTGAATAAATTCTGTTTGGTAGGTTGTATGCGAAATCTAATATCAACTTCCAAGCTTTCTTTACCACTACGAAGAAAGCGTGAAAAGTGGAGGAGGTGGAGTGCATGTCGATGGATAATGGACTCTTCCCTTTTAAATTTTTGAAAGTGGCTGAGAAGATGAAGGTACTGGAAGAAAGACCTTGGTGCTTCGCAAGAGATCTCTCATTCTCAAACATTGTGAATCAGATGCTCCAGAACACTGCTGTGTATTCATTAGGGGTGATCGGTTTTCGATCCCATTCGGTTCCACTTAAGAACCAGGAACCGGACCGGTGGTCCTGATTTCCATTTTTCGGAGTTGGGGACCTGACTGGCCATCTTTGAAATTGGGAATCAGACTGGACCGTTGATCCGGTCTTGTTCGCAGGCGGTTTCAAGGAACCAGTAACGTGAAACTGAAAGATCTCCAGAGCACTTCCCATATGCCAAACCTTGAATCAATTGGTGCCTACATGGTCAATTGCTGCTTCACCGAAGTCTGGCAGTTGCAGAATCATCATCATCAAGAGGAACAATACAAATCTTAAAGATGGCGGGCATCAATCTTTGGTGATGCGGAATTTATTAGTAATGCATTTTCGGACCAATTGGACCGGCGAAAATTCAATTGGAAGGTGAAAAAATTGTGCGACTAGAATCGACGGACTCGGGCGATGACATCAGATTCAGCTTAAATTCTATCGATTGAAGCGAAACAATGTTCTAATCAGTACTTATTGCCGAAACGGGAATGAACTGCGATGGATTTCGGCAATCCGGGGTCGTTTAGATGGATTTTTCAATTGTTTTTATATTTTTCGAATTAAATTCTATTATTAGTGGTAATATTATAATTTTGAGTTTTGTATCTAGAATCTTAGTTGGTTTAGGTCAAACACCTTATATAAAAGGTGTTTTATGATGTTTGAGCAGACAAAATATATTTTTTTGATACTGAATTCGTGATTTTCCTCTGAAAGAAAGATTTGCTTGTTTATTTCGCTGAACGCTGCGTCAAGTGGTATCAGAGCTTATGGCGACTGGCGGTGGTCTTCATGACGATGATCAGGAGACTGGAGCCCCTATCCTTGGAGACGGCGCGTTGCAACAATTGGAGCAGCATTTAATGGAATGCATAGATCAACGAATTGATCTCGGACTTTATTGCATCGAGCAGCGGTTTGAAGAATTGGTAGATCGATTTGAAGGTCTTGGCGTTGATGTGAACCGGAATTGGCGGAATAACAGAAGGCCGGGTGCAGATCTTGCTCGCGGTGACCTTGTCAATAAGACTATTCCTGTTCGCAGGCAGAATAACCTTTTGTTCTCGGAGAGTTCGGAAGAAGAAGAGCACGAGTTTTCTGATGAAGGACATGCTGATTATAAAGACAGAGATCGTTATGGAGGAATTCGAAGGGGGCGTTATGACGATCGCGATAGAAGATATGTCAAACAACGTTACGACGATCGTGATGGTAACGACTTTAAACTAAAAGTCGATATCTCTTATTTTAATGGAAGTCTGGGAATAGACGAATTTATGGATTGGATTGCTAATGTGGATAGATTCTTCAATTATATGAAAACCACTAGCGAGAAAAAGGTGCGACTAGTAGCCTGTAGATTGAAAGGGAGTGCGTTTGCATGGTGGGAGAGACTGCAGAATAGGAGGAAGCGAGAAGGAAATGATGAGGTTGTTGAAACATGAGTTCCTTCCGCCTGATTATGAGCAGATCATGTTCCAGCAATACCAGCGTTGCTAGCTGGGTAATCGAACTGTACATGAGTATACGACATAATTTATGAGATTGGCAGAGTGAAATAATATGTCAAAAACAGAGGGACAACAGGTGGTTAGATACCTCGATGGGTTGAACCATTCATTCGAGATAAAATTGGGGTACCGTTTTTGCGGAATCTAATTGAAGCTAAGAACATTGCTAGAAGGACAGAATTAATGCAGCAAGAATGGAGTAAAAAAAACTTTGAAAATTATAGGGGTAGTAGCTCGGGCATTTCCATGGAGAAGATTGGCTTCAACGATTGCCTTAGCGTAGTGCAAAATTAGGGGGACAAGGCGATAGAAAAGCGTCCTCCGAACGAGGCAAGGGACAAGGGGTTGCAATCATAGAAAAATGCGAACCCTAATTCTTATGCTAAACCAGCGGCGATTAAGTGTTATAGGTGTAATCAGCCTAGGCATTGCTTTAATGAATGCCCTCAGAGAAAGATAAAAACCGTGGCAGCAAGAGAAAAAGAGGAAGAAGACAGATATTGTTTCGAATCAAATGGTGAGGAAGAAGATTTTCAGGATGAGAAAGAGAAGGAGATAAACTGTGTGGTGTGCAGGATGATGCTAGTCCCAAAATAGGAGGATGATTCACAGCGCCATCAGCTATTCGGAACCAGATGCACCATTTTGGGGAAGATCTTTGCTGTGGTCATTGATAGTGGGAGCATGGAAAATATCATTGGGAATGATACAGTGAAGAAGCTTTGGATACTTGTGGAAAAACATCATAACCCATTAAATCTGGAGCAGAAAGCATTAAGGTAATTGCACAATGCAAAATTCCACCCTCCATTGGTAAGTATCACGACGAGCTGTATTGTGATGTGGTAGATATGGATGTATGCCACGTGTTGTTTGGGAGGCCGTGGCAATTTGATGTGGATACTCAAAACTCGAGAAGGAGCAACCAGTATAATCTGGTGAAAGATGGGGTGAAGTATACGTTGATGCCCCTAAAGAATAAAGTAAAACATGCTGTAGATAATAATTTCTTTACTCTTACAAGGAAATTTGAATATGAAATTAAGGAGACCAGATAAATTCATGTGCTAGTAGTGAAACAAGTGATTAAGATAGAGACTGAATTACAAGTGGAGGAGCCGTTTGAAGCAGTTAGTCCTTTATTACAAGAATTTAGTGAGCTGATACTTGAAGAGATCCCATATAGGTTATCTCCTATGCGTGATATTCAACACCATATCGACTTAATTCTTGGTGCTAGTTTGCCTAATTTACTGCACTACAGGATGAGTCTTAAGGAGAGTGAGATTCTAAAGGAGAATGTGGAAGAATTGCTGTAAAAGGGGCATATTTAAGATAGCATGAACCCATGTGTTGTTCCTGGCTTGCTAACTCCTAAGAAAGATGGGAGCTGCAACAGAACCGTTAGTAAAACAACCGTGGGCTACAAGTTTGCAATACCTAGGTTGGATGATATGCTGAATAGACTACACGGATCTAAGTGGTTTACAAAATTCTATTTGAAGAATGACTATTATCAGATTCGTATTCGGCCTAGAGATGAGTGGAAGATAACTTTCAAGACAAAGGAAGGGCTGTACGAGTGGTTGGTGATGCCGTTTGAGCTTTCTAATGATCCAAGCACTTTCATGAGGCTTATGAATCAGGTTCTGAAATATTTTATTGGCAAATTTATTATAGTTTATTTTGATGTTATCTTGATTTATAGTAAGATTGAGGAGGATCATTTGATGTACTTGAGGAAAGTGTTGACAGCTTTGCAGACTAGTAAGATGTATGTGAATCTTAAGAAATACAGTTTTCTGATTAATAAGCTGTTATTCTTGGGATTTGTTATCACTGTTGAGGGAATAAAGGTGGATGAGACGAAGGTGAAAGCCATCAAAGAGTGGCTTACTCTAAAAATAGTTTTTGAAGTTAGAAGTTTTCATAAGTTGACTACCTTTTTTAGGTGATTTATTAGGAATTGTAGCACTATCGCAGCACCGATTACAGAGTGTATGAAAAAAGGTAGATTTATGTGGGGAGAGAAAGTCGAGAATAGTTTTGCTATTCTGAAGGAGAAGTTATGTACTGCACCTGTTTCGGCTCTACCTAACTTTGATAAGCTATTTGAGGTAGATTTTGATGCCAGTGGAGAGGGTATATGAGCTGTTTTGTCTCAAGAACGCAGACCAATTTGCTTTTTCAGTGAGAAGCTCAGTAATACAAGACAGAAATGGAGCACTTATGACAAAGAATTTTACTCTATCGTAAGGGCTATGAAGACATGAGAGCATTATCTAATTAGGAAAGAATTCGTGCTTTATTCTGACCATGAAGCTTTGAAGTACTTAAATAGTCAGAAGAGGATCAGTAAAGATATACATGCGCATTGGTGTCAATTTTTACAAAAATTCCCTTTCAGGTTGCAGTACAAATTTGATGTGCATAATGTCGTAGCAGATGCGTTGAGCAGGAAAGCTGGCTTGCTGATTACATTATGCTAGGACATTCTGGGGTTTCTAGCAGCTGAAATTGTATTATTTAGGCGATGAGGATTTTGGGCAAATTTGGGATATGTGTGCTGCTGATCAACCTATATAGGAGTTCTATATTTTGTATGGTTATCTAATGCATGGCAATCAACTTTGCCTTTCTTGGACATCACTACGAGAGAAGGTAATTCGTGATTTTCATGATGGTGGATTGGCTGCACATTTGGCTCGAGACAAAACTATTGCTGCAGTTAGAGAGCGATTTTACTGGCCCTAATTTCGTAAAGACGTGAACATGTATGTACATAAATGTTATGTTTGTCAAACTGCTAAGGGACAATCTAAGAATACATGTTTATATATGCCTTTACCTGTTCCTAACAATATATAGGAAGATCTGTCTATGGATTTTATGCTGGGTTTGCCACGAACTCAAAGAGGCGTGAATTCCATTTTTGTTGTAGTTGACAGATTTTCCACGTTGTCACACTTCATTCCTTGTAGGAAGACTTCTGATACAGTAAGTGTGGCCAAATTATTTTTCAAAGAAGTAGTTCGTTTGCACCGAGTTCCTAAGTCTATTGCTTCAGATAAGGATAGCAAATTTCTAGGACATTTTTGGCGCACTTTGTCGAAATTGTTTGACTCATCCCTGAATTTCAACAGCACAGCCCACCCTCAAATTTATGGACAAACAGAGGTGGTCAATAGAACTTTGGGCTATTTGATTAGAAGTCATTGTGGAGATAAACCGAAGCAGTGGGATGTTGCTTTATCGCAGACGGAGCTTGCTTATAATAATGCGGTTCATAGTTCTATTGACAGGTCGCCTTTTTCTATCATCTATACAAAGGCGCCTCAACACACTCTAGATTTGATTCACTTGTCCAAGAAAGTAGACAAGAGTGTTGCTGCGGATCATATGGCTAAGCAGATTGGCGAGGTACATCAAGAAGTGAAGTAGAAGTTAGAAGCGGCTAATCAGAAGTACAAGGCTACGACAGATAAACACAGGCGTAAGCAAGTAAGTGTAGTATGCGATCAAGTCATGGTCTTTCTTTGTAAAGAGCGGTTATCAACTGGATCTTACAGCAAATTGCAGTCGAAGAAATACGGGCATTTCACTGTCAGTAGGAAGATCAATGATAATGCATATATTATCGACCTTCCACAGAGCATGGGCATATCTAACACCTTCAATGTTGCTGATTTGTCACTATTTCATTAGTACACTGAGCTGATATATTTAGATTTTGATTGTCACTCAAGGACGAGCTCTTCTCAAGTGGAGGAGAATGATGCAGAAGCTATTGATAATGCGTTTTTGGCCCGATTGGACCGGCGAAAATTCAATCGTAAGGCGAAAAGATAGTGTGACTAGAACCAGCGGACTCGGGCGACGACATCGAATTGAGCTTAAATTTTATCGGTTGAAGCGAAACGGCGTTCTAATCAGTACCCATGGCCATTTCGGCGATGAACTGCGATGGATTTCGGTGATCCGGAATCGTTTAGATAGATTTTTCAATTTTTTTTGTATTTTTCGGATTAAATTTTATTATTAGTGGCAATATTATAATTTTGAGTTTTGTATCCGGAATCCTAGTAGGGTTAGGTCTAACACCTCATATAAAAGGTGTTTTATGATGTTTGAGCAGACATAATATATTTTTTGATATTGAATTCGTAATTTTACTCTCAAAGCAAAATTTGCTTGTTTATTTCGGTGAACGCTGCGTCACTTGGCACTGCTATAACTATCCATGGTTTTCTCCCAGCTTTGATCATGAAATGATAATGTAAGGTGTCGCATTTTAGCTTCAAGTAACAGCTATCCCGGAAGGGACGAAATCACAAATAAAAACTGAAATAGTTGAGGATGCTCAGACGGCTTGTAACAATAATACCAATGGGATTTTGCGAATCTTAGACTTGCAAGAGAACTTAGAGAAGTAAAGAGGCACGTAAAGAGGGCTGCGAGTGCGAAGTGAAGCAAACCCTAAACAGTTGCGAATCGATCTCATGTTACATTAGGGTTACTTAAAAAAAAATTAAAAAAATTGATCGGTCAGGTCTGAGCCATCCAATCTAGTCCTATGTCTTTGGAACCCGGAACTGGACTACCTAGTAATTGATTCTAATTTTAGGAATAGAGAACTGGACCAAGCCCCTCTAGAATCGGGAACCGGACCATCGGTCCCAGTTTAGTCCGGACAGTCTCGATTTGATCGGTTCGATTTGTTCACGCCTAGTGTTCATCCATAATGCTTTTTGCGTGCAACTGATTGGGATACCCAGAGGGAGATTATAGGAAGTGATGTACAATGTGGCCGAAAAAATTGGGAAGTATTAGTAGTCAAGGTGGAATCTAAAAGAAACAACCTAAGGAGGATAGTCAGAGCTAAGATATTGATGGATTTGTCAACTCCATTAAAGCGAGGAACCATACTTACCGTGGGGAATAAAAAGCTCTGGATTGATTTTCGGTATGAAAGACTTCATGCTTGCGGACTTATTGGATAATATGCAACAGATTGCGAAATACACCCCTATGAAGAGTCGGGCAAGGCTAACATTTTCACTGGGAATTTTGGGGGATGGTTACGTGCGGAAGTAAGAGTTCCTAGTCCTTTTTTGGGAGCTGCATTATAGTAAAGAAGTGTTGGAGATCGAGGAGGAAGCTATGATTCTTGAAACCCCCTTTACCCTTCATGTAAAGATAATGCTGCTTCTGGTTCAGGGGAGGCATCTGATTCGGGACAGAAGGATAAAAGCCTTGCCGTGGTGGTGGTCCATAAAGCTGGGAAAAAGAGGCCCTAAATGGTTCCAAAACCAAGAGGAGAATCAGCAGGCGACAAAGGAAGAAGGAAAAAGAGGTTCATTATCTAAGTTCCAGGAAACGAAAAGGCTGTTAGGAGAACCCAACCACAGAAGAAGATGAAAAGATGTACTGTCTCAAAGAAGAAAAGTTATCTTGGAATTTCTATAAATGAAGAAATGTTGCTTGAGACACCCATCCTATTGGTAGAAGGCAACAATGTATGGGGTTTGGTGGCTAGCCCTAATAAACCATCGGGATTGTATGAAAATTGTGAGCTGGAACTGTTAGGGTTTGGATACTCCTCTAACAGTCCAGCATCTTTGAGCCCTAATGGCTCTCGAAAAACCCAACCTCATCTTTCATCTTTCTGATGGAGATGAAGGATAAAGAAGCAGTAGTTAATTGAGTGAAGAGGATCCCTTACATTTCAGAATTCGGTGGTGGTCAATTCTAAAGGCATTGCGGGGATGCTGGCAATCTTTTGGGACGTGACGGTGGAAATAGAGATGGAAGGAAGTACTAAAGAACTTGTTGACCTAAAGTGCAGAGTTAAAGACGAGAGTACCTGGATGAGGGTGACTTTTCTTCATGCCCCAAATAATTTCCAGCAAAGAATGAGACTCTGGTAGGAAATAACTGAGATTCAGGAGAGGAAACAACTCCCTTGGGTGTACATTGAGGACTTCAATGAGATATTGTACCATTGGAAAAAGCAAGGAATTGAGACGACACTCACATGTCTCTATTGATTTCTAGTCGACCCCAAGAGGCTAGTGGCAACTCCTAGAAACTATTTAGGTTGCTAATTACGAAAATGAAATTCAACGTCATGTGAGGTAAGATTTGGGAGAATCCAAGCATGGCTTGATAGCAATAACTCTAAATCTGCTAGAGTTTTGTGAAAGGGAATAACAAGTCGTGGCACTGTGTATTACCCCTCACGGATCTTTAAACATCATACGTCTAATATCATTTGATGTGGATTTGAGTATTACGTGAAACATAGACAACATTTTGCATTATCAAGCTCGTAAAAAAATTCATGAATTCACGGCAAAGAAAAATGTTCATGGATTATTTTATTAATTTCAAATTTCATAGGAGGTCTTGTCAATACTAAGCGGGCTCTGCTTGGGCTAGAAAAAGAAAAAAAAAGCCTTCCTACCCAAAAGGCATTCTTCAAACTTTCTCGTGACTAGCTAAACAATCTTAGAAAATTACTTGTATCGGATCACCAAAAGAAATGACGGGGCCGGAAAATTTACTGTGTACTGTTTAATGTATATCATTAGTTTCCTAATTGCATTTACACAATGCAAAGGAAAAGATAATGTCCAACTCCACCGCAAAGATCATTCATCAATAGATGCACGGGTATTACATATAAAAAACAGCATACGATACCCCAAATGTCAATATTTATGTACGGCGCTTACTTTGGTGCCAACATATTTTTCTTGAATCACTTAAGTGCCAAATTGAAAGAAAAAATGATCGCTTTAGTGCCAATGACAAGAAATTCCAGTTATCTTACCGGAGTTGGCACTTAATAATCATTTAAAAAAAATTATCACTTAAGGAATCCGAAAAACGATCACTTTAATGCTAAAATTGGAGAAAAAAAGATAACTTTAATGCCAATTACTTCGATCTCGCCGATATTGTCACTTAAATAATTGTTGTTTTTTCTTTAAATTGACACTTAAGTGATTTAAAAAATATACTATCACCAAAACGAGCGTCGTACATAAATATTGACACTGAATGTGTCCTTTTGCCTATAAAAAAATATTTGAGAATTAGAGAAAGCCATTAGTTATAAAACATAGACATGATGTTTCTTCAATTCTCTCACTATAAACATGCATTTAGCAACTTTTCCCAGTAGAAGTTGAGTCTTATTTAACCACAATTAGTGTCCTCTTTTCATTCATATCTCGTGTCATGCCAACCCTCAGAAGCCTATTCCTTGGTAGGGCCATGATTTTCTCGCCTTGCCTGAAATTCTTCCTGAGGAAACTGTAGGCGAAGTTGACGACGATCTTCTTGAGCAAGGAAGAGTTCGGCTCGGCGACCACCTCGGCTTCCCCGAGGAGGTACACGACGCCCCTCTCCATCGCTTCTTGCACGAATTGCATCTCGTCTTCTGCTACTTGGATTGCCGTCTCATCCTTTTGGTTGTCATCGTTGTTCTCGGCCTTGAGGAAGAAGTACTCATGCCGGATGAATTCCTTCAAGTTGTCCACCAAACTGCGCTCGAACTCGTGTGGCTCCTCCATCTTGTCCTTGTATGCATACCGCACGACGCAGCGGAACATCCTGAAGCCCCTCGGCTCTACCTGCTTGAACAAGAACCGCTCCTCTAGAGCGACCTTGCTGATCGGGAGATTCTTGATCGAGACCAGGACTAGAACCTAATGGATAGAAGGAATATTTGACCCAAAATGCGATGGTATCGGAGGAATACCCTGCACGAGCTCGGAGTAGAGAAGAGCGACCCCGGGGACCCGGCTTGTCCTTGGGTTCGCCGCGAGATCCCTGATAAACTCGGCTGAGACCTTGTTGTTGAGCTCGTACATATACCGTTGCTTGTGGACATATTGCCAGATGATCATGACGGTCATGAGGATGACCGTAAACACGAGCGGCAGGAAACCGCCGTCTATGAACTTTTAGAAGACTGACGAGAGATAGAACAATTCGATCGAGCCGAAGATGTCGAAGAACAGCACGATCCACCATATGCTTGTCTTCCATATAACGAGCATGATGAGAGTGAGCATGCAAGTCGTGATCACCATGACGCTCACCACAGCAATTCCTGCAACCAAACATCGAGGAGACAAATAAAAGTCACTCAGTTAGGTCCAATTGGCATATTTCGAGGGGCAAATTTTTAGGCCGGTCCAAATTATTGTAAAGTTACTAGAAGCCTAGCAATTTGGATTTACTGTAGGTGTTCCCGATGTTGGTCGGGGTCTGGAAGCCGGCGGTGACCAAGACGCAGGCAACCATGACCATGTAGTTCACCTCCGGGATGTAAACCTGGCCCTCGTACTTGGCGGACGTGTGAACCACCTTGACCCTCGGGAAGCAGCCCAAGGTCAGGGACTGCGAGATGATGGAAAACGTCCCCGAGATCATAGCCTGACTTGCGATGATTGCCGCGGCAACCGCCACCTCGAACATCGGCCAGTACAACGGTCCTGCTCATTGATCAACACGAGTGACCAAACATCATCAAACATAGGCTCTTTTTTGCGGGCTCTTAGGATCTCGCGGACTCATCCTGAGAGAACGATTTACTTTCGAGAACATAGTTCAAGTCAATTTTCCAAGTCTTGATCATGGCGATCATACTAACTATTTTCCTTCCCTAAGATTATATCCATTATCACATTAGAATAAGGTGTTGTGCTTTTATTTTACGTACTTGAGATCGAGTCATAGAAAGTGTCGGCAACATGGCCAGGTTTCTTCATGAGATAAGCTGCTTGTCCACTATATGCGGTCAAAAGTGCCGGAAATGTGAGGCAAGAGAAGCTGATCCGCATCAATCGTACACCGGGAACACATGTTACTAGCTGTGCATTTAGTGCATGGGACATAATTACATCACCTGGCGATGGTCTATCTAAGAGAAGGTCCACTTAAATCTTTGAAGGGATAAATCTATAGGAAGTACTAAAACTTGTGACAAAAACACAATTCATAGCACTTTTTAAAAAAATTTAAGAACTCAATTGCACTTTCATGACAATTTTTAGGACTGAATTGCATATTTTTTTAAAAAAGTTTTAGGACTCAATTATATGTTCGTGAGGAGTATTAGAACCTTTAGTGCACTTATCCTGTCTTTAAATTCATCAAAGAAAGGACTCAATCTGAGTTTAGAAAATTTGCAAGGTTTGTGAGGAGAGATTTATAAAATTTTGTGTGTTAGGATTAAGAACATGAATTCGGCGAGCAAATTTCGGGAAGACGTAGGCTGTGGTCCGTTGCAAAAGCTTCGGTGTTTCACATCTACCTACTTGGATTGCTCGGACATTGAAATGGCCCAGATCAGTAAACATTGCCTCAGTGCCTGATTCAATCAAACCATCCATATCAATAAGCCTAAAACAATGACCGACTTGTTTACCCCACAAAAAAGAAAGTACGGAGGAGCACGCAGATAAGGACCTGTAATGCAGAAGAAGATGCCGCCGAGCGAGATCCAGGCTTGCTTGCCGTTGCGGTTGAAGTAGTCGACAATGTACTTAGGGTTGAAGGCACGCAACACGCTGATGTCGTACTTGAACAGGTTGAAGAGCCCGATCCCGCTAATGAATGTGAACCCGATGAAGATGATGGGCGCGAACGTGAACCCAACCCGATCCGTGCCGTTCCTCTGGATGTAGAAAAGGATTATCAGGATCATCACCGATATCACCACCACCACTTCTAAATGTACGTTTGATTGATCAGAGGCATAGTTGCATTATCAACTTGCTAAAAACTAAGCATTGCATTTACCTTGGCCCAGTGACTTGATCCCGCCCGCTGCAGAAAGAACTGCAGGAACCCACAGGCAAAAAAAAAGGACCGATTAGGTTATCTTTGCTTCCAAAATGCAAAAACATACGTATCTTATTTTTCAATAAGGCTTCTTCTGATGTGGTATCAGATTCTGTCCCATTCATTTCCCCTATGAAGTTTATATGATTTTTTTTTTACGTATGTTGTTTCCCTCCACTAGCGACAAAAATTCCCATGATATACCCTACACGTGCCGACATTCACTTTGGCGCCACAATTTTCCAGTTGATCTCACTTGGGTGGCTAATGGAGTGCCATATGAACTTTATGGCACTTGTGGTATTCATTTTCCCAACGTGGGTCTTTCCCTGCTATAGCGAGAAAGGATGGTGATTTCAACCTGACATGGATGGAGTGAGCACACCGTCCCCGATGACCATTGAAGTTCCCATGATGGTGATGAGAAAGAGCATGATCTGGGCAATCTTGCTGTTCTCGAGCATCTCCTTAATCTTCTGAGCTCGTCGCAATTGACTCGACGGAGCGTCGAGCTTGTAGTTAGAAAGTTCTCGATCCTCTGGCTGCTGATTCGGGATTAGGCTCACCTTCGCGTGCCTGCATATCAGTGAGTACAATGCGAACGTCCCTCCTGCAGGCACGGTGCACCCCGAGTCGGAATTGCGAAAATCAAGCCAACGGTCGCCACCAAAAAGAAGAGAAAGCTAGAAGAAAATTGGCATGTCATTATACGAAAAAATGGTCAGATACGTGCGTACCGTCGCCATTGTCGTTAGCCAAGAGAACGATGAAGACGTACTTGAGCATGGGGATTAGGGCAATCGTGTAGATGATCAGCGATAGAACTCCGAGATTGTCTTGAGTGTCCTTTATTCCCTTTGTAAACGTGCTCGAGTACACGTAGATTGGAGACGTACCAATGTCACCGTACACCACTCCTATGCTCTGAAATGCCAAACTCATCGTCCTTTGCCAATTCGCCTGTGAATCATTTATTTCATCAGTTTAATTCGAAAAGGAAAAAAAATGGTTAGCACTAAATTCATCAACTTTAAAGAGTAGCTTAGGTTGATCATGGGCAAGAACTTATTTACTCCATTTTACTTCTCGAATTGACAAACAACAATGGAGAATTTACTAAGGAAAACGATTCTTGAGTCGACAAGTCACATGGAGAAATAGGACATATACTTGATTATTACACACTAGAGCAAACAAGAGGAGTGGTAAGGTTCTCTTTGCAGGTTTTTTTGACCAACTTCTCTATTTGAGACTAAGAGATAACATTAATGGGTCATTGAGAATTTATCTGGAGTCCGAACCCGTAATGGAAATGTGATCCTAGTAATTTCCTACTTTGAGTGAATTCCCCCAAGAGGTTTCTATTTTCGGATATGAACATTATTTATATCATTTATAAGAGATGGAATTTTTTCTGATTGTAAATAGAACATGCAAAGCAGTGTTAGGATATTCGATCTATGAATTCTCTAAGTGAGTTCTTTGTGAGAGATTGTTACATGATACTTTTGAGTTTTTCTTTGGACATAATCTAGAGGGATGAAACACGTAAAGATTAAATGATTGAAAACTATGTGTTGTCCGAATTCATAATAAATTTCTTTGCGGCTAGTTCATCGTTCCTCGTTGATTTCTATATTAATTTCTTCTTTTCGTGTTAAACTTGAATTTTAAGATCCGTTAACTTCCGAATTGTTTCACAACAATTGGTATCAAAATTAAGGTTAGGATTTCTATAGTTGATTTGGAGTTTTTTCATTTGCACTAAGCGAAAACGTTTTGTTTGATCTTTATGTTTGTCCATTCGTAAAGCTTGCCAAAGTAAAAGCAAAAATAATGGCTAGGGTTTAAAGACCTAAAGTGTACTCGTTTGATGTTAATAAGGCGGACGAGATATTTGATTTACTTTTGGCCATGTAATTCCAAGTAAAGAAGACATAATAAACAAAATTCAAAAGTCCAACATAAGTGTCAATATTTATGTACGGAGACCACTTTACTACCATTTTTTTTATTATTTCAGTGCCTCATCGGAGATAAAATGATCACCAAAGTGCTAATTCCGGCACAAAAAATGATTATTTCAGTGTCAATTCCGACTAAGCAATACATGTGGCATTTTTTATTATTTTTTTAATATTACGTGTCAATGTTTTTTCAAAAAAATCAACACACTTGAATGCCACGTGGATGTTTTAACATTAAAATAGTTAATATTTTCAAAAAATTAAAATTAAATCAAAAAATAACCTAAAAAATCAAAAAATGAAAAAAAGGGGGGAAATTAGCGTGTTCTGGCAACGGCAAGAGCTATGAGTCCTCGCCGTCGCCGCCCCCACCATTATTGACAATGGTCGGAGAGGGGTGGGGGATGGCAACCCCCCCTCCCCCCCGAGGGCTTGCCGTAGGTCTGCGAGCCAGGTTGCGGCCAAGCGTCGCGGGCCCTATCTAGCTCGCGATAAGGGTCCCTTGACCTCGGCAACCCCCTTGGGCCATCCCCCACCCCTCGTTGGCCATTGCCGACAAGGGTGGGGCGGCGGCGGCGGCAGTGAGGGCTGTGAGCCCTCGCCTTTGCAACAGAGGGATCATCCCTCTTTTTTTTTGGATTTTTTTGTTGTTGCTGATTAAGATCTCCGACAAGTTACGTGTGCGTCACACATGATTTCCAATAAGACACATCAGACATGACATTCAAATAACCATTTTTTAAAAAAATTAACACTGAAGTGATAAAAAAAAAAAGTATTTGCACTAAATTGATCTCCGTACATAAATATTGTCACTTATGCTGTACTTTTTGCCTTAATCAAAATATTGCAAATGCCAACATTCATGAAACCATAACACAGTTTTTTTTTTTTTGGTCAAAAAAGCCATAATACAATTAATTGTGTGATTTTTTGCTTTTAAGAAAACAGCATAAGAGGCAATTCGGCAATACCGATGATAAGGGAGCATTTGACGACTTGCATTTTAGATAAAATGATCAATGAATCATTCAATTCTTTTAGACAGAGGTGTATGTTGACACAAAAAAAAAAAAATGACCAACTATTTGTTATAATCGACGAGTGACAAACTGACTCAATATTAGCAGAGTTTGGTGAAAAACAAATGGTCATCAATGAAAAAGAACAGTTGACAACTTGAAAAGCATCGGTAACTTGCTAAGAAGGTCATCAATAATAATGTGAAATTTATCGTCGAGAGCCTTCATCAAAACTTAGGAAGTTGATCGACAAAGTCATCGAGCAGGGAATCCACATGAAAAACGTAACTGCTTAGCTGGTAGAAAGTTATTATATCTCAAATGTGTTCATTATAGAAGTCCCACATTCAATCGCTAAACTCAAATCAACGAAAAGGTACTACTTAGCTGATGAAAGGCACAGCTAACATGCCAAATTTGCAATAAGCACCTTGGAGAAGTTGGTGTGGGACATGGAGAATTGACCGGCCTCCAGGTTGAGAGAGTCGATGCGACGTAGTCTCGCCCACGAGACCTTCCGCTCCTCCCTGTTCTTCTTCATCGTGTTCTCCAGTTCTTCTTCTTCCTCCATCTCCACCACCTCCTCCTTCTCCGCCATTGTTTTCCTTGCTGAATCTCTCTCTGCGTTTTTGTTCAATGTGAAGTGACTCGCCTCTCTTTATGGGGCCTGGTGAGTCCAAGACATCTTAACAGAATCTTCTGCCGAACCAATCGTGCCAAATGTTTGATGAAGAAATAAGGGTGATCACTGAGGTTTGTTTATTTGGATAATTGGGCACTTCATGTGTGAGACGCGTTTGTTTCGCGCATAATGGTTAGGACAACATTAAGTTTCTGCTCAAGGTGAAACGAATGTTTATTCATGGGTGCTCTCTACAGAATTTGAACTCACTACGTATTAAAAACACCATTATTGAGTCTTGTCAATGCAGCAAAACCATCCGGGTTCCTACAGGAAATCTTGTGGGGTATTCCTATTGTTGTGGAAAATGCCAAGAGACCACAAATTCAAGCGTGAAATAGCAAGGATAAAAATAAAATAAATTCGAGACACGATATACGTGAAAAACCTAAAATGAAACAAACCACAGGGAGAGAAAGGGGTTTCACTATCTTTAATAACGAGCACAAGCGTAGAATCAAAGATTGAAAGATCTGACAAGAAGAAGTGAAAAATAAAAGGTTTCAGGACAGAAGTTAAAGTAAGTCGTACAAGCAGATGTGCAAGATATCTATTTTATACCCCCTCTAAAATAGCCTAAAACAAAGTGAATAGTCAAAAACAACCTTATCACTAATTTAAAGTCAAATTATAATGAATCTCCACCTTGACTTCAAATGTCAAGAAGAACGTTTAACCAAGCGCCACAAGACTTATCTTACTCACCATCAAGAGTGACCACTGTTGACACATGATTTTTTATCAGTCTTTTTCAGTTCATTTTTTATCAGTCTTTTTCAGTTCAAGAAAAATTCATAAAAAGTTAAAAAATTGCAAAATCAACTTTAGTAGCCTTGACCAAACCCAAGAAAACATTTTTGATCAATTTTTTTCGCATATTTTGGTGTTTTCAAAAAATAAGAAATACATAAAAAATCAAGAAAAATAGCATTTGAGATCGCAAAAATATGAAAAAATAGTCAATATTTTTCTTTTAATTCCCTTGTATTCTTGACCTCATAAAAAGTTCAAATTCAAGTTTAATTTTATGTGTTCCTTTATTAAACATGTGTTAAATTTGGTAAAAAAAAATGTCAATTGAGTCTTATAATTTGCAATTTTGACATTTTGAGGGTCTTGACGTTTAATCTGATTGTCCTTCATTGTAATTTAGTCCAATTATTTGCACAAATTGCTGAATTGCATGAATTGGGCCAACTTGCATACTTATTTGCAATTTAGTCATTGAATTTGGGTATATTTGAAATTACTTTTAATTCAAAGACTTCCATCACAAATTGGAACCACTATCCAATATTTTTCACCATTCTGAATCGATCGGCATATGTGGTTTGGTCCTATTTGAACGTTTGAGCCTTCAATTTGATAATTACCCGAATTGCAATTAAGAACAAATTTGGGGCTTTCATAAAAATTGACATGAACTTTTGGGCAAAATTACATTTTAGATAATATTCATATCCTAAGTTTGATTCTGAGGTTTAAATTGCGAAAATTCCCTACCGATTTCAATTAATTTTGAAAATTGCAAGTTGGAACCGGTTCAGACCGGTCAGACCGGTTGAACCGGTCGAGAACAATGTCATCTTCAACCTTCAGTTCCAGTGCGTATTTGGTTGTTGCAGGTGGACTTTGATAGAAAAATTGGACGATCAATTGGCTTCAAATTAGTAAAATTGATGGGGACGTTTTGTTGGCCATGAAATTTAGCATCGATCATGACCAATATGATGGCATGGATTCGCCGAAATCGCTCTAACGAAGCTATAATGTGCCGGGGCCAACTATGCTCAAATGTAGAGCCAAACCAAGATCAAATTCGCCTGAAATTCAATCACCGGAGGGCCTAACTAAGTTTGTCGTTATTTTCCCCCTCCCGAATGGCCAAATTTTTGAAGGGGGAATATAACCAAAAAGGAGGAATTTCCTGAAAAGGAGGCATGCATTCTGTTTCTGGGAAAAAACAAAATCGAAAGAGAGAGAGGACGAGAGAGAGAGAGCTTGCTCTCCGACTCCCATTGTTGAGAGCTTGAGCTCGGTTTGTGAGAAACTCGTGGCAAAGATTCAGGCCAAATCGAACTGCCGTTCCACTTGAAGAAGCTTGCCAGAGTGCTAAAGAAGCGATTGTACTCCTCCAATCAGCTCGACATCGCCATAAAAAGTATATCCCAAACTCGAGCTTTCGACTGAGCTTTAATGGTGAATTTTGCTTCCGATCACACCCTTCGCAATTAACGTGTGCATTTCATATCTAGAACGATACTAAGCATCGCTCTATGTTTTAACTGCATTGAAATCGAGTCAAACCTCGCATTCAAATCTCGTCGCCATCGCCGATTTAGTTGAAACTTCCCTAGCTCAAGCTAGCCTAAATCAAGTCAATCGGACCTATAGGTAAGTGTTCTGAACTCACATAGATGCGATTATGTGAAGGAATTGGCTTGATATGCTCTCTGTTGCTTGATTAAAGTAGCCATGGCCGAACTAGATAAAACTTGATTAGCTTATTTTTTGAAAATGATAATGTCTGATTCTGAGATATGTTATGTGAAATGTTGACATGAGTCGAATCGTGCCAGTTTTGCGCGATTACGCTGAGATTTCACCGTCAGATCGTTGCCGGAGCGTCTTGGTCATCCGTTGCAAATGAAGAATGCTCGAGGAAGAAGACGATGACGTGGCGGTCAATTAGTCAAAGGTGCTATCGTGACGCTGACGTGGCATGCCACGTCAGCTAAACCTTTAGAATTTGGTATAAGTATGTTAGTCGATCCAACGGTTTAAATTTGGCAACGTGTTGGCCTGGTGACCGTCGGATCAGTTTTAAATTTTTGATAAATAAAAAAATCAATTTTTCAAAATAAAAAATAATTCGGTACATCGGACTGTCGAGGATTAGCCAGGTAGTTTGATCGTAGTCATAGATCTAAGAAATCAGATCTAATGGCCGAAGGATAGTCAGCTTTTGATCTGAGCCATAGGTTTCAACCAACCAATCCAGTGGCCGTGAAATAGCCACGTGGTCCATTGGTTACCGTTGGATTAAAATGGAATAAATATAATAATAATAATAAACCCGAAATGGAGTCGTTTTAAGGTCGATTTTCGTGCGAGTCGGGTCTAGGTCAGGTTATCCAATCCAAGTGGGTCGAGTTGATCCGGTCCAAATAAATTTTTTTAATAAAAAATATAAAAATGATTTTAAAATTAAAAAAAGGGAAAATTTCTAGAAAATTCTAAAAAAAATGTTAGAAAATCCTAGAAAACTCCCCAAAAAAGAAAAAATTATAGAAAATTCCTAAACATTTCAGAAATTCTCAAAAATCGAAGAATGACCACGGACAACTGGTTAGTCCTATTTTTGAGATTTCTTCTCCGTTCTTTTGGAAAATGAGAATGCTATCCTTTAGAGGTAATTTGATCTTGCCTTATACATGAGATAGGTCGAAAATGCCAAGATGAGAATTAGGGTCAGTTAGGTGGCCAATTCTCCTGCTTGAGTTTTGAATCTCATACTTTTTCTTGAAGTGATGTTTTTACCCCTCAAAGGGTAAATCGTCTTTCCTAATCCAATGAGTTGTGAAAATCACTCAGAATTAGTATTTGTGTCTTGTGGTTGACCAATCCTTTTGTTTGAGATTTTCACTTCTTGTCATCTTCTGAAATGACGATTTTACCCCTCATAAGGTAAATCATTTCTAAAATTCTCAAAAAATAAGAAATGGATTGATTTGATGATCGATTTTATTTCCAACCTCTATCGACTTCAGATTTCTTCTGAAATGACAAATTTGTCTTTTTGGGTAAATTGTCTCAAATTTCTTCAAAATTACGATTTTGCCCCTCATGGGCAAATCATGTCTAAATCACTCGTGTGCCGTGATTGACACTTCTCTAGGCCAATAGGGTCTCATTAGGGATGCCATGCTGTATTCATGTAATTTATCTGCATATCTTAAATCCTTGATTTGCGCACTTTCTTTATTGATTGTGAATGTTAAGGTAGTCATTCCTATCCACATGAACTCTTAAAATTAGAGTTCGTACCCAATCGTCTGCATGAAATCTTAGGGTTAGATAATTCATTTAACCTAGGTACTGAAAGGGCGTCAACTTTGATAGTTGACGTAACTAACTCCCCGATCCCATTTATCTAGTTATTACAGAATTGAATAGAAGCTCCCAACTATTCGATAGGGTTTCGGATCGTACCCTCCGTAAAATGATTGGTAGCGACTCCTTGGCATGTACACATTATATGTTACTAGACCATACTGAAGGTCGACTACGCATACCTCCGTTGCGACTTGAGTAAAGAGCCTTGGGGGAGGCCCGGGTCCGACCAGACGGGACGGCCCATTAACCCATTTCCCTTGAGAGTGGATCGTGACAACCACACGAGATCACTTGCCAAATGGCGAAATTAACAACGCACACCTGTAAGCCTATGTGAACATTCTCGATGTAGGAAACAAGGGATTAACTGCGATCAATACCGCCTAAGCAGCTCAAACGGTGGCAACACCAACCAAATCCAAATAATTCTTGAACTTGGTCAAAGAAATTGGTTTAGTTAACATATCTGCTGGATTATCCGCTGTAGGTACTTTCTTCACTGTTATTGATAACAAATATCGACATGTTTTGTTCTCTCGTGATACAGCGCATTCTTGGTCAATTGAATTGTACTTTGGTTATCACAAAAGATAATGAAGGCTCCCTTCAACTTCACCTCAAGTTTTGTAACCAAATGCTTCAACCAAAGATCTTCCACTATTGCTTCTGTTGCTGCCATATACTTTGCTTCGGTGGTAGATAAAGCAATTGTGTCTTGCAAAGTTACTTTCCAACTAACCGCGAAACCACCAAGCACAAAAACATAACCTGTCAATGATATCCTTTTATCAAGATCACGCTCATAGTCAGATTCAACAAAACCAACAACTGAATTCCCCATATCATAGCCTTTATCAAATACCAAAACAATAACTAAGGTACCCCGGATATACCAAAGAATCAACTTAACTGCATACCAGTAAGCTTTACTTGGAGTTGCCCTATACCTACCCACAACACTGAATGCCTGGGAAATGTTTGGATGAATGCTCACCATAACATACATAAGACTATCCACGGCACTAAAATATGGAACTTGAGATATCTCATCTTCCTTTTCGTTGGTTTTAGCTGACAAAGAAGCAGAAAGTCTAAAGTGGAACGCCAAAGGAGTACTTACCGATTTAGCATTCTTCACACGAAACGTTCAAGCACTTTCTTAATATACCCCTTTTGGGAAAGATATAACTTCCCAACCTGTCCATCTCTACGAATCTCCATACCTAGAATTTCCTTGGCAGCTCCAAGATTCTTTATTTCAAATTCTCTGCTAAGTTGCTTCTTTAACAACTATATCTCTGACATGACCTTTGCTGTAATAAGCATGTCATCCATACACAATAGCAGATAAATAAAAGAACCATCATGTAATTATTTATAGTACATACAACTGTCATGCGCACTTTGCAAGTAGCCATGACTTAACATAAAGCTATCAAACCTCTTATACCATTGTCATGGAGATTGTTTGAGACCACACAAAGAGCGTTTCAACTTTCAAACTTGATCTTCTTTATCCTCAACAGTGAATCCCTCGGGTTGAGACACATAGATTGTCTCCTCAAGTTCGCCATGCAGAAAAGCGGTCTTCACATCAAGTTGCTCAAGTTCTAGATCATAAAGGGCCACTAATGCGAGCAACACACGATTGAACTGTGTTTCACAACTAGAGAGAACACTTCTTTGAAGTCGTCCCTTCCTTCTGACTAACGCCCTTCGTTATCAAACATGCCTTGAATCTTTCAGTTCAACCCTTGAAATTTCCTCTTTTCTTTTGAAAATCCACTTGCATCCAATAGCTCTTATGCCCTTACGCAATTTCACAAGATCCCAAGTTTGATTCTTATGAAGAGACTACATCTCTTTATTCATCGCTACAAGTTACTTCTCAGATTTAGAACAAATAGTAACCTCACGAAATGTAGAAGGTTCTTCAATACCAAGCTCTTCAGCAACTGTAAGAGCGTATGCTACCAAGTCGGGAAAACCATACATTTGAGGAGGTTTAATTTGTCTTTGGTTCTCCATGCAGCCAAAGTTTGAGGTTGTTCAACTTCTTCTACTTTTTCTTTAATCGAATATGAGTCTTGTTGCTCATTGTCACTTTTTGGCCAAATAAAAATGTATTTAGAGGTTCTTTGTGGATGTTTTACACTAAACTCCACCTCTTTCGCTATATTCGCTTCCTGAATATATGTAGACTCAGCAACTTTTCTTTGATCAAGCATAGAATTTTCATTAAAAATAATATCACCACTGATTATAAACTTTGGTAACACACCACAATCTATTTCCCTTAACTCCATTTGCACAACCAACAAAAATACCTTTCTTGGCTCTAGGTTCAAGCTTATCATCTTTTACATGATAATAAGCGAGACATCCAAATACTTTCAATATAGAATAATCAGAAGATTTTCCAGACCATACCTCGTTTGGAGTGTTACATTCAATTGCGATAGAAGAGAACAATTCACCAAATAACATGTCATGTTCACGACTTCAGCCCAAAAAATCTTTATCAAGTCCATCATTAGAAAACATACATCGAGCTCTCTCTAAAACTGTTCGGTTCATGGACTCTACCACTCCATTATGCTGAGATGTATACCTGACTGTTCAAGGTCAAACAATTCGTGAATTTTCACAGTACTTGTTAAAATCACCTTCGCAAAACCTAAGACCATTGTTTATTCTGAGATGGTTTATCTTCTTACCAGTTTGATTTTCAATCAATATCTTCCACTTCTTGAACGTATCAAAAACGTCACTTTTACGCTTCAAGAAAAGTCATCAACAAATGTCAGAAGATAAACTACATTACCTTTACATGTAACTTGTGCAGGTCCCCACAAATCGGGGTGAATATAGTCAACAATGCCCTTTGTCGAATTTACCCCAGTACTGAAACCAACTCTACGTTATTTCTTGTAAACACATTGCTCACAAAAATCAAGTAGAACTGTATGCTCCCCAAGAGTAAACCACGCTTACTCGGGATAATCATTCCTCTTTCTCTCATGTGGCCCAACCGCATATGCCACAATTTTGATTTATCAGAATCTGAAGAGGATGATATATTTTTAAAAAAACCCAAAACGATACTTACCTCCAGAACATAGAGACCATTCGTCTTATTACCTCTCATCGTAATTAAGGAGCCATTTGAAATTTTCAAAACCCCACCTCCACCAGTATACATACATTCAGTGGAATCCAAACTGCTCGAAGAAATAAGGTTTTTCTTCAAATCTGGGATGTGCCTAACATCTGTCAAAATTCTTACCACTTTGTTATGACATTTGATTTGCACCATACCAATACCCATAATCCTATAAACAGTATTGTTACCCATCAAAACTGAACCATCAGTGACTTTCTCATATGTGTGGAATGAATCTTTATTTGGGCACCTATGGTATGAACAAGCCGAATCTAAAATCCAATCATCGTCTACACGACAATCCAAAGACAAAACAGGAAGAACATTATCTGTATTAGCAAGCTCATTATCCTTTACCAGACTAGTCAAATTAGAACCGTCCATCGACTTTTTCCCCTTCTCTTTAAGCAAAGGACACTTGATTTTATAATGTATGAACTTGTGACAATAGTAACAATCAACTTTTTTCTTGTCTTGGCCGGACCTAGATTTCGAACGCCATTTACTATTAATGTGTCTATCCCGATGGTTCGACATTCCCCTAACCACTAAGCCATTGGCTTTATTTGCACTACTACTCCCATTCAACTTTGTACGCATCTCTGCTAAATTCAGTGAGACCTTCAAATCCTCAAAAGTTATGGATTATCTTCCATACAACATAGAATTCACAAAATTCGAATACGAGCTCGGTAGCGAGCGTAACACAATTAGGGGCTTGATCTTCATCATCTAATTTCAAATCTAGATTTTTCATATTCATAACGATTTTTTAAATTCATCTAGATGTTCTTGAATAGGAATACCTTCTAGCATTTTTAATGTATAAAGATGTTGCTTAAAAAATAATCTCATCGTAAGAGATTTCTTCATATAGAGACTTTCCAACTTTTTCCATAATCTTGAAACCGTTCCTTCATTAGCAACTTTGCAAAACACCTTGTCAAACATCAACAATTGGATGGTGCAATGCGCCCTCTCTTCCATCTCCTCGATCTCTGTCGTCGTCGTGTCATCGAGATAATTGCCATCCAAGGCTCTAACCGAATCTCCCTGACGCAGCAAAGCTTTCATCTTTATCCTCCATCTCGATCAAAAGATCGAAATTCCTTTGCTCTGATACCAATTTGTTGCGGAAAACGCCAAGAGACGCGTAAATTCAATCGTGAAATAGTAAAGATAAAAGTAAAATAAAATACAAGACACGATATATATGGAATGTCACGCCCCGCGCCCTCAAGTACGAACGCGCAACTCCCTTGTATTTTCTCTCGAGGCCCAGGACACATTTATCGAGAGATGCATAACATAAATAAGCATGCGTAAGCGAAATGAACAACTCCTCCGTACATAAAATAATGGGGACATGGATAACGAGAACGTCAATAAATACATCATCAAGATTTCATACAAAAGTGCAGGTAAGCTAACCCTGCTGACGGGTCGGGTCAATCGAAACTTAACCAAAAGGAAACAAGGTTTGAAGTCCCCAAAGGATTACAAATCAACGAGGGTCATCATCAAAAGACTACTTAGTAAAGTCAGGAAACCTCTAGGTCGAACCGCTAGAACCAACAATCTCGTCAGCATCCTCATTTGGCTCGTACTCCGAGAAGGTCTTAGAAAACACATCTACTGTGTCATCCATCGTCTCATCCTTGAGCTCGTCCTCCGAGGCATCGATTTCAATCACCTCAACAGTGTTCTAGGGGGTTGAGGTCTTCTCAAGTTTATTTCTCAAGCCAGCTACAGACACTTCTACCTCCACAGAATCCCGAGTGGGATGACACCAGCTAGGTATAACTCCTCGAGGTACCTCCGTGGACTTCAACGGTCCAGTAGTGACCTCGCCTACCCTACGAAATCAGGCCTCAAACTTATGCGGTTTCTAGTCCTTACCACCCTCATCAACCCACACAACTGTACATTTCCTCACATGCACGGTACCCTGACCGTCCATAAACTCAACAAAATAAGTGGTCATTTCCTTCGGATCGCATAAACGAGTCGATAGCATCTTTAGGGTTTTGGGTTTAAAAAAGTAAAGTCCCATGACGGGGTGAGGTTGACATCTCAGTAAAATATGTCCTAACCCTAGGTCAGGCTGACAGTACACCCAGATGCACGCGAACAATGAATAAGATCACTCTCAGCAATATAATGCAAACAACAGACACCACATGCAATATGAAAACAAACGGCTGCTAATCGTGCAAGCATATCAACATAACTTATCACTCAAGTCAAGCATGGGAACACAGTGATAAGTCATGCTTTCCATCCTCCAAAATTATCTTATAATTCATGCCCGCGTCAAAACGCCTCAGGTTCGGTCCATGTCATTACGCCTCAGACCATCATAAACATAAACTTGCGTTAAACGCATCAGGTTTTTATTGTCATTCCAGGCCTGTGTCGACACATATAAAATCTCGTCCCATGTCACAACGCATCAGGCCATTAACCATTACAACCCCGCTTCTCAACACATCAGGGCATTAAAGTTCTCAAGCATGCCTAAAATTTCTTTTCAAATCAAGACTTCATAATCTAATACAAACCCATGCATTGAGCTAACAATCTACAACATGCGAGACAATCAAATTCATCACTCACAATTGGCATTCAATACAAAGCATATGCATTCACGAGCATACTCACATTCACCAATCCACAATGATAGACATTCAACAACCACATAGTAAATTCATGAAAATTCATCCAATTCACAACCAAATCATCCAGTCAAGGCCTATCTTCCTAGCCAAGGTTTAGAGACTCCTTACCTTAGGCTTAATTTTAGCAAAATCTCCTCCCTAACACACCAAGGGTTTGGCCTTGAGGGTCCAAAATAGGGCAGTCATGTATCCTAATAGAATTCAACCAATTACATCAATTTTTCTTGTCTAATCGTCGAACCACGAGGCTTAAACCTTAATAACATGTCAATTGGCATCCTGGTATGCCTCAACGATGAAATTAGAACTTGTCGACACCACGAATAGCCCCTAAAGGTTCGAATCTAACAAGCCAAAACGGGGGACTTAGTTCTGTTTCGTACTCGACTCATCCATCTATAAATCATCGTTAAACTTCAATTTATTAACTAATTCCCTTGATAACATATAGTTTTATTTGTCTAAGGGTCTTAACAAAAAATTGGAAGTGAGTCGACGGTCGAATGTCCAAGAACATCCCCGGTTCCCTTCGGTCCTACCGCCGGTCAGTTTTTATCCACGGAACTAGCACCAATTCATCATCAAATATCCATCAAAATCTAATCAATTTGCTACCTCAGCTTAGCAATTCCTAGTACTACATGTCTACAAATTATCACCAAAAGGTTGAAACGATTCGAGGTCCTACGGAGGCAGAATGAAAACTTACCTCCTGTTGCGACGAAATCTAGCCACCTACGGGAGAATGGTTGGCCGGAACTCCACTGGCATCTAAATGGCGAGCTACCACTTGGAGGTGGTCGACAAGAGGCAGGGCTAGGGGTTAGTGGTTGACTCGAGGACAGGCGATCGTCGGCGATGGCAGTCGAGAGCTGTGAAGTCGACGAACAAAATCGATCAGGTGGAGCAGCTCTTGGTTTGGCGATGAAGATGAATAAAAGAAGAAGAAGATGGCAGGTTAGAGGGGTGTTTGGCTGGGCAAGGAGAAGAAGAGAGGCTATACCCAAATTAGCTTGGTCAACTTGAGAAGAATGGTAGGTAAAAAGTGTTTAATTAATGCCAATTGACCATCCATTGACCCTTGTCCTCTTGTCAATCAATTTGCTCATCCAATGGCCCTTATACCACCTCATTTTCGGCAGCCTTAGATGCAGTTAATGACCAAAATGCTCTTATCCATTTAGTAAGACAAAGCCAAAGATTGAGGGGAAAAATGGTAATTTTATCCTTGTCTTCCGGAACATCGTTTTTCCAATTCAAATTTCCTTCGATGAGGCGACTCCAGTTTGATTATATTATTGAAATTCTTGGTTTTTCATTTTTCAATTTCGAGACTCATCTCTATGTCATTTCTCTATCAAATATAATTTCAGACTATCCCGAACTAACGGACGACTTTTGCAGACATTATGGGTATCGACTCTTTGATTCTCATCACACTTAAGGCTCATCAGTTCATGGCAACTTTGGTTGTCATGTAATTGCGAGGGTCTATCACTAGTTCCGACAGTCTATCACTTACTTTAACGGTCTCGATTGTTATCGTTCGATTTAGGAAAATTTTACAAATTTTACATTGGTTAAGTGGCATCAACAGCGCTCCAATTGTATAAGGCTAGCAATGCCTTTCCTAATCGTTCTTAGATCGGCATTTAATGGCTCTAAATATTCCATCGGTAATCCTTATGGTCAAAGTGTCATTTTCTATTTGAGTTCCATAGGTCCACGTACCTTGTCTTCCGTTAGCCTTTCCCTTTTGGTCAGTTAACTCGAAATTGATCAGATTCAAGCGAGATACGACTAAAACACATCTTTAGATACATTCTCATTGATAAATCTCGAAATGACAAGAAAACCATAATGTCACAACTCATCCTCCTTACAAAAGTTTCGTCCTTGAAATTTACAATAAGTCCAGTTACTCAAATAAATTGGGGTATTGACGCCTCATCGTTTCTTCGCTTTTCTACGTATCGTCTTCGGTTCCATGGTGCTCCCAAATTACTTTAACCAACGGGATTGTCTTATTCCTCAAAACTTACTCCTTTCAATCTTCAATCCTGACTAGCTTTTCCACATAGGACACACTGTTGTCCACTTCGATAGTTTCATAATCCAGCACGTGTGTCGGGTCTGGCTTGTACTTCCTCAGCATTGATACATGAAAAATGTTATGTACTTGAGATAGATTAGGCGGTAAGGCAAGCATGTGTGCCAAGGTTCCAATCCGTTCTAAAATCTCAAAAGAACCTACGTACCTTGGACTCAGTTTTCCTTTCTTTCCAAACAGAGATAGTCTTTACATCGGTGAAACTTTAAGAAAAACATGGTCACCAACTTGAAACTCCAAAGGTTTGCGTCGTTTGTCAGCATAACTTTTTTGATGACTCTATGGCGTCTTTAGTCTATCTCATATTATTTTCACAGCCTCTACTGATTGCTCTACCAACTCTAGGTCTGTAATACTCCTCTCTCCAACTTTGTTCCAGCAAATTAGAGTTCTGCAAGCTCTCTCATACAACGCTTCAAAAGGTGCCATTTGGATGCTTTGCTGATAACTATTATTATACGCGAACTCCACCAAATGCAATTGATCCTCCCGTCCACCCTTGAAGTCTATAACGCACGCTCGTAACATATCCTCAAGGGTCTGAATCGTTCTTTCCGATTGTCCGTCCGTCAGCGGATGATATGCTGTACTAAACTATAATCGAGTTTCCATAGCGTCCTGAAGACTCTTCCAGAAGTTCGCCGTGAATTTGGGATCTCTGTCCGACGTAATCGTTACGGGTACCCCATGCAGTCTCACTATCTGACACATATACTGTTCGACATACTTGTCCATTGTGAAGTCCTTTCGCATCGGAATTAAATGTGCAGACTTGGTCAGTCTGTCCACGACTACCCAAATCAAATCGTGACCGCTTTGACTCCTTAGCAATCCCATTACAAAGTCCATAGTCACGTGCTCCCATTTCCATTTGGGAATCTCTAAGGGTTGTAACAACCCATCGGGTTTACAGTGTTGTGCTTTTACCTGCCGACACGTCAAGCACTTTGCCACGTATTTCGCCACGTCCACTTTCATACCGTTCCAACAGTAGTGTTGACGCAGATTCTGGTACATTTTCGTGCTACTTGGATGGATATTGTAATTGCTTCCGTGAGCCTCAAATAAAATCATTTCCCTAAGCTCTTCGTCCTTGGGTACTCATAAGCGCCCTCAAAATTTCAAAACTCCGTCCTCTAACACTTGGAACTCTGGTTTCCTTTTTGTTGCGTCCATTTCGAGGATCTTCTAAATTTCTGGGTTCGTAGGCTGTAGGGCTTTTATTCTTTCCTAGATCTCAAGCTCTATTCTCATGGTAGCTACCAAGCTGGACAATTGGCAAACTTTCAATTTGAATTCAGAATCCCTTAATCCTTCGAGCAATGACCATCCTCTAACCAACAAGCATGCAATGCTTGATTTTCGACTACGTGTATCCATGACTCTGTTCGCCTTTCCCGGATGATATAAAATGTCGCAATTATAATCTTGAAGAAGCTCCATCCATCTGCGTTGTCTCATGTTTAATTCCTTTTGGGAGAAGAGGTACTTCAGGCTTTGGTGTTTTGTAAAAATCTGAAACTTTTCGCCACACAAATAATGCCTCCAAATCTTCAGGGCGAAGATAATTGCAGCCAATTCCAAGTCATAAGTTGGATAATTCATCTCGTGCGGCCTCAGTTGTCATGATGCACATCAACACACAACCCAGTCTTTTTAGCGAAGCATCACTATATATCTCATAGCCTCTAGGTCCTAATAGAATCGTTAATACTGGTGCAGTCGTTAACCGATGCTTAAGCTCTTGGAAGCTTATCTCACACTTGTCAGCCCACTAGAACTTCATTTCCTTCTTAGTCAATCTCATCAATGGAATGACTATGGATGAAAACTTCTTTACAAAGCGTCGGTAATTCCCTGCCAATCCTAGAAAACTTCAGACCTTTGTGACCGTAGTAGGCCTAGGCCAATTCATAACAGCCTCAATCTTCGTAGGGTCTACTACAATTCCTTATCCAGACACCACATAACCAAGAAATGCTACCTTATTCAGCCAGAATTCGCATTTGCTAAACTTAGCGTAAAGCGAGTGCTCCCTCAGAGTCTGTAAGACAATCCTCAGATGTATTTCATGCGCTTCGTTACTCTTCGAGTAAATTAAAATGTCATCACTGAAGACTATAAGAAACCCATCCAAGAATTCCTTGAGCACCTGATGCATTAAATCCATAAATACGGCTAGAACATTGGTAGTCCAAATGGCATAACGATGAACTCGTAGTGACCATACCTTGTCCTAAAAGCTATCTTCGGTATGTCCTCTTTCTTAATCCTCAACTGATGATAATCAGTCATCAGGTCAATCTTAGAAAATACTGAAGCTTCTTGTAATTGATCGAATAAATCATCAATCCTTGGCAGTGGATACTTATTATTTAAAGTTACCTGATTCAACTATCTATAATCAATGCATAAACGCAAGAACCCATCCTTTTTCGTCACAAACAACACTGGCACTCCCCATGGTGAAGCACTCGATCAAATGAATCCTTTATCTAAAAATTCTTGCATTTACACTTTTAACTCATTCAATTCCGATTAGGACATCCCGTAAGGTGCCTTCGAGATTGGCTCTGTTCCGAGAGCTAACTCGATCACAAATTTAATTTCTCGCTCCGGTGGCAATCCTGGCAATTCTTGGGAAAAGTCATCAGGAAATTCATACACTACCGAAATATTTTCTAATTTACGCTCCATTACAGTCGTGTCCATAACTGCGACTAAGTAAGCTTGACATCCTTCAGTCATCAGTTTTGTCGCTTTCAGCGATGAAATTAAAGGAATCGAGGTTCCTCCTCGACTTCCTACAAATTCAAAATTAGGGCAGCCATCCGAATAAAAACGTATTACTCTACTACCACAATCGACTATTGCCCTTTACTTACACAATCAATCCATTCTTATGATCACATCAAAATCTATACTCTCTTTGCTACCACTGATTACTAACTTACAATCCATATAGCCTAATGAAACCAACACATTATCCTTCAACGGGGTAGCAACATGCAGTATCACACTCAACGATTTCAACTTCATATTAACCAAATAAGCAAATTAAGCAGACACAAAAGAATGTGAAGCGCAAGGTTCAAACAAGGCATAAGCAGCTTGGTCACACAAATAAACTGTACCTGTGACCACGACAGATGCTTCTTCCGCTTCCCTATGAGCCACAGCATAGACCCTTCTCTAAGTTGGGGGTCGGTGCTGATCATTTTGGGAAACAGCAGTTAATGGTCCTATCTGCGGTCGTTACCCTTGAGGTCTAGTCATTGGAGCTTGATTGGGGCAAGTCCTCATCTGATGGCCTATCTGTCCACACTTGAAGCACGCTCCGATCCTAGCTAGATAGGGTCCATTACCATGTCTCCTGCCACAGAGGCGGTAGTTCCAATTCACTTGATATGGCGGCTTTCCTATATTCCTCCTCACTGGAAGGACGAAGCGTCTGTTGCCAACCATAGGTCTTTTACCAGTCTGGCGATTATCTCGGAATGAGCTGAGCCGCGATCCAGATGCAGCCGTCCTCTCTTTTAGGTCCCTCTCGATCATTTGTCCCCCTTCATATATTTCCTTGTAAGTTCTCAAGTTCAGAGCCACCATCTGACTACGAAGCTCAGGTCTCAGTCCATCCCGAAACCTCCTCGCCTTTTCCAGCGAATCCTCTACTGATCTGGGCGCATACCTCGACAATCTGGAGAACTCAGCTTCGTATTGGTCTATTGTCAAATGATTCTGACATAGCTGTAGAAATTCTACTTGCTTCCTTTCACAAGCCATCTCCGAAAAATACTTATCATTAAATGATGTAGTAAAAACATTCCAAGTCAAGGCCGTTCCCTCCGAAAATACTTCGTTCTTGGTTGCGCTCCACTAGTCATTTGTGGTACCCTCCAACTAGTACATCGCCAGTAACACTTTTTCCTCCTCCGTACACCTCAGAACTCCAAAACCTTTATCAAGCTTTTTTATCCATCTCGATGCCAATTCAAGGTCTCCAGTTCCGTCGAACTGGGTCGACTTCAGTTTAATGAACTGTTCGACCAATTGGCCCATTTTCCTAGCCACAACAAATTCTTCCTGGGCATTACCTACTTCATTACCCTAGTCATTATCAATGTTGTTTCCATTACCTTCATTGTTGCCATTATTGGCGTTGACAACAGCTATAGCAACTCCTACAGCTTGAGTTAGAGCAGCATCCCTATCCTGGGTCTGCTTGTTAATGAGATCGCCAATCGTTTCGAGTGCCCTCAGCACTCCGTCCATCTTTGGGTCTTCCGCCACAGACGGTCTCGAGCTAGAAGCTCCACTCTTGGGTGTTCTAGGTCTTTTGGGCGGATTACTCATTCTTGTGTATCCTTACTACATCTGGACCACTATAATTCTACCACGAAATTAAAGACTTACTCATCTAGTCAAGTCCAGCGACACTAAATTATATCTCAAAAGTAGCAATCGCAACAAGACAACCTTCCACACAATTATTTCCAGAGGCACTTCAATAAACAATACATGGCTATTACTCAATTCCATCTACTTTAGCGGTTCATCCCAACCAGCGATAACCATTCGCTCAACAAACCAAAATCCAAGAATGACTTTCAGCACTAAATATGGGGCTTAATCTTCATAAACCACCACAATTGTGTTAATACCACATGTCAATCACATGCGCCAAGACATATGCCTTGTATTTCACGCTTAACTCTAACGAGTCTCCTAAGGTCTCGCTACCCAATCAGTCCCAACTCAACCATCCTTATTACTCCAATCCTCAATCAACTTGGATCGAGCTGACCTTGCTCTAATATCAAACAAGCGAGGATGTCACACCTAGCGCCCTCAAGCACGAACGCGCAACTCTCTTATCTTTTCTCTCGAGGCCCAGGACACATTTATCGAGAGATGCATAACATAAATAAGCATGCACAAGCGAACTGAACGACTCCTCCGTACATAAAACGATGGGGACCTGGATAACGAAAACGTCAATATATACATAATCAAGAGTTCATACAAAAGTGCAGGTAAGTTAACCCTGCTGATAGGTCGGGGCAATCGGGACTTAACCAAAAGGCAACAAGGTTCGAAATCCCCAAAAGATTACAAACAATGAGGGTCATCATCAAAAGACTACTCAGTAAGGTCAGGAAACCCCTAGGTCGAACCGCTAGAACCGTCAGTCTCTTCAGCATCCTCATCTAGCTCGTGGTCCGAGAAGGTCTCTGAATGCGCATCCACTGTGTCATTCATTGTCTCATCCTCCAGCTCGTCCTCCGAGGCATCGATCTCAATCACCTCAACAGTGTCCACCAGGGTTGGGGTTCTCAAGTATATTTCTCGAACCAGCTACAGACACTTCTACCTCCACAGAATCCCGAGTGAGATGACACTAGCTAAGTATAACTCCTCGAGGTACCTTCGTGGACTTCAATGGTCCGGTAGTGACCTCGCCTACCTTACGGAACCAGGCCTCAAATCTATGTGGTTTCCAGCCCTTACCACCCTCATCGACCCACACAACTGTACATTTCCTCACATACATGGTACCTCGACCGTCCGAAAACTCATCAAAATAAGCGATCGTTTCCTTCGGATCGCCTAAACGAGTTGGTAGCATCTTCAAGGTTTGGGGTTTGAAAAAGTAAAGTCCCACGACGGGGTAAGATTGACATCTTAGTAAGATAAGTCCTAACCCTAGGTCAGGTAGACAGTACACCCAGATGCACGCGAACAATGAATAAGATCACTCTCAGTAATATAATGCAAACAACAGACACCACATGCCATATGACAACAAATGGCTGCTAATCATGCAAGCATATCAGCATAACTTATCACTCAAGTCAAGCATGGGAACACAAGGATAAGTCGTGCTTTCCATCCTCCAGAATTATCTCATAATTCACGCCCGCGTCAAAACTCCTCGGGCTCGATCGGCGTCATTACGCCTCAGGTCGTCATAAACATAAAGTCGCGGTAAACGCATTGGGTTTTTATTGCCATTCTAGACCTGTGTCGACACATATAAAATCTTATCCCGCAACTCAACTCAACTCATCAGGACATTAACCATCACAACCCCGTATCTCAACGCATTAGGGTATTAGCCAACACAACCCCGGGTCTCAATGCATTAGGACATTAAAGTTCTCAAGCATGCCCAAAATTCCTTTCCAATTCAAGATTTCATGATCTAGTTCAAGCCCATGCATTAAGCTAACTATCTACGGCATGTAAGACAATCAAATTCATCACTCACAATTGGCATTCAATACAGAGCATATGCATTCACGAGCATACTCACATTCACCAATCCACAATGATAGACATTAACAACCACACAGTAAATCATGAAAATTCACAACCAAATCATCCAATCGAGACCTATTCTCCTAGCCAAGGTTTAGAGACTCCTTACCTTAGGCTTAATTTTAGGAAAAACTCCTCCCTAGCATACTAACGATTGGGCCTTGAGGGTCCAAACCATGGCCGCCGTGTAACCTAATAGAATTGAACTAATTTCATCAAATTTTCTCGTCCAGTTGTCGAACCACGGGGCATAAACCTTAATAACATATCAATTGGCATCCTAGTATGCCTCAATGATGAAATTAGAACTTGGTGACACCACGGACAACCCTTAAAGGTTTGGGTCTAACATGCAAAAATAGGGGACTTAGTCGGTTCTGTTTCGTACCCGATTAATTCGTCCATAAATCATCTTTAAACTTTAATTTATCAACTAATTCCCTTTCTAACATATATTTTTATGTGTCTAAGGGTCTCACCGAAAAATTGGAGGCGAGTCGACGGTCGAATGTCCAAGAATAACCCCGGTTCCCTTCGATCCTACCGCAGGTTAGTTTCTGTCCACGGAACCAGTACCAATTCATCATCAAATCTTCATCAAAATCTAACCAATTTGCTACCTTAGCTCATTCATTCCTAGAACTACATGTCTACAAACTACCATCGAAAATTTGAAGCGATTAGAGGTCATGTGGAGGCCGAACGAAGACTTACCTCCTGCTGCGACGAAATCTGACCACCTACAGAAGAATGGTTGGCCGGAGCTTCAACGGCGACCAAATGGCAAGATACCACTTAGAGTTGGTCGGCAAGAGGTAGGGCTAGGGGCTAGTGGTCAGCGCGAGGTCAGGCGATCGTCGACGGTGGTGGTTGAGAGCGGCGAAGTTGACGAGCAAAATCAGTCGAGTGGAGCAACTCTCGATTTGGCGATGAAGATGAAGAAAAGAAGAAGAAAATGGCAGATTGGAGGGGTGTTCGGCTGGGCAAGGGGAAGAAAAAAGGCTATACACAAATTAGCTTGGTCAACTTAAGAAGAATGGTAGGTAAAAAGTGTTTAATTAATGCCAATTGGCCATCCATTGACACTTGTCCTCTTGCCAATCAATTTGCTCATCCAATAGCCCTTATACCACCTCATTTTCAGTAGCCTTGGGGAGTGGTCAATGATCAAACTGCCATCATCTATTTATTAAGACAAAGCCAAAGGTTGAGGGGCAAAATGGTAATTTTGTCATTGTCTTCCGGAACGTCATTTTTCCAATTCAAATTTCCTTCAATGATGCGACGTCCAGTTTGATTATATTATTGGAATTCTTGGTTTTTCATTTTCCAATTTCGAGACTCATCTCTAGGTTATTTCTCTATCAAATGTAATTTCAAACCATCTCAAACTAACGGGCGGCTTTTGCAGACGTTATGGATATCGGCTCTGTGATTCTCATCACACTTAGAGCTCGTCAATTCATAGCGACTTTGGTTATCATGTAATTGCGAGGGTCTATCACTAGCTCCGACGGTCTCGATCGTCATCGTTCGATTTAGAGAAATTTTACAAATTATACATTGGTTAAGCGGCATCACCCGCGCTCTAATCGTATAACGCTAGCAATGCCTTCCCTAATCGTTTTTAGATCGGCCTTTAATGGCTCTAAATATTCCCTCGGCAATCCTTATGATCAAAGTGTCATTTCCTATTTGAGTTTCCTAGATTCATGTACCTTGTCTTGTGTTAGCCTTTTACTTTTGGTCAGTTAATTCGAGATTGATCAGATCCGAGCGAGATACGACTGAAACACATCGTTAGATACATTCTTATTGATAAGTCTTAAAATGACAGGAAAATCAGAATGTCACATGGAAAACCCCAAAATGGAAAAAACCACAAAGAGAGAGAGAGGTTTCACTATCTTCAATAACACGTATAAGCGTACAATCAAATATCGAAAGATCTGATAAGAAGAAGATAAAAAGTAAAGGATTTCGAGGCAAAAGTTAAAGTAAGCCGTACAATAAGATATGCAAGATATCTTTTTTATACCCCATCTAAAATACCCTAAAATATAGTGAATGGTCAAAAATAACATTATCACTAATTCAAATTCAAATTATAACACCTATGTTGCATCTACTAATTATTTGATTCTCCCTAGGAGAGAAGGGACATCTAACAATGACATCTATAACGTTATTATTATTTTCTTGAAATCATGTCACCGACTTTGTTTTTCATGCTGACTATGACCTTTTGGAGGTTGATTTATTATGCAAATATTTGATTTGAATCTTACGAATCTTATGAATCACAACCAAAGTAATTTTCGAGATCACTCATCATTGTGATTATGGAGTCTCGCTTAACGTAAGTTAAACAGGGCATTTGGATGCAAAGTGAGGAATGAGGGACTAATATAGCCGCAATGATATATACATGGTTGTCTTTGCCGATGTTGGCCATGCTCTGGAAGAGGCCAGTGAACAAGACGCAGGCAGCCGTGAGCACGTAGTTCACCTCCGGTCTGTAAACCTGTCCCTCGTACTTGGCTGACGTATGAACGACCTTGACCCTCGGGAAGTAGCCCAAGCTCAGTGACTGTGAGATATGGCAAACGTCCCCGAGATCATCGCCTGGCTCGCGATGGGGGCGGCTGTGAGGGCTCACAACCCTCGCCGCTCAACTGCAAGTTTATAATTTTTTTAAAAATAATTGGTACATTTTTAGTTTTTTTGGTTTACTTTTAATTTTTTTAATATTAAGTGGTTTTTTCATCGATTTTCAATTTATTTTTTTCCTGACGTGGAAGTTCTAGCGAGCCACATATGTGTCATGCATAATTTCCGGTAAGCCACGTCTGACTTGGCACTAAAATAACCATTTTTCATAAAAATTGACACTTAAGTTATAAAAAAAAATATCGATACTAAAGTGAGCGTCGTACACAAATATTAGCACTTTTGTTGTCCTTCAGCCATTTTTTTCTTTTTGTTGTTGGCCAAAGAGGGTTGTGGCACCCTCCTCTAGCCCAGATCGAACGAAGGTATCACAGCACTCACTAGGCCGGGGCGAGGGACCACACGAGTCCTCACCTGCCAATAACAAGGAGAAAAAAAGTAAAGCCTAGACAAGAATAATAAAATGAAAAAAATTATTAAACTTTTCAAAATATTATTGAAATTTATCCATGTCAGCGCCGGCTGTGCCACTAGGACCATTAGGGTCCACATTAGTGATTTCCAATCAACTTTGACCGGATGGGCTCAATTGATATAAATGCAAAAAAAATTAGAATTGAATTGGTTCAATTAAAAGGTTTAAGATTGAATTGATAATTATGCAATAGGTTTATGAATTTTTGGTTATTTTAATATGTCGTTACATATCAACATACAATCCATGACGTATTTTGGTAGCATAAACTGTCATAACAGGATTTGAAAAGGTATTTAGATGTTTTAAATTGTCGGAAGATAATTAGATGTGAACCCTAAGTATTTGATGAAAATACTATTCAACTTTTTTTTTAATCAGTTTACTAGTACATGTTTTTGCCATTTAGGCCAACACCTTGATAGTTTTTAAACCACTAATGATTACACGCAGGTGCGTCATTTGTCGGTAATCACGAGGTTCTACGTCATTTTGTCTTGGGTGGATTTTCCGAGCAAAAAGAAGACAAACGACCCTGAAACTGCTGGCCGGATCCTGATGAGGTAAAAGAAGTTTTGTCAATGTTAGAAACCCATTCACATTTCCATTGGAGACCTACGAGGATGTTCCAATTTTTCCACCCAATAATTATGTGATTCTCCCTAGGAGACCACGTTGGCCGTGACCTTTCCATAAAAGAAAAACGTCAGGTTAAAATAGCACTATTTTGTGCAATTATTTGGGCAACTTTCATTGCATAATCGATTTTGACCCCCCCCTTGGAGGTGAATTCATTATTCAAGCATTTCTTTTAAATGCTGAATAATTTCCGATTTTAGTCTCACTGTATCTTCTTAGCATAATTTTCGAAAGCACTTTTGTCAATTTTTATCTTGGAGTTTTATTTAAGGTAAGTTGATAATGTTATTTACCTGCATCGGCAAGGAATGAGAATTAGTGTAGTCGAATATATATGTGGTGGTGTCGCGACCTGAAATAAAATCAAGTTAAAGGATTACTAAGTTCATTAAATTAACCATCCTAATTTGGATTCTCTCAAATCCAACCGAATCGCAATTTGGGTTCAATTCGTGCAAATATATATATGTGTATATATACATATATATATTAAATTGGATCTGTCGCTAGTCGTTTCTTGATAGATCGATTAGATACCTAAATAAAATAATTGTGGGAGAACTATTTTATTTCTGCTAATCGGAGAAAATAGGGTTGGTAACTTGGTTACATTAATTAAAATTTAATGCTCATTCAGTATCAATTTCATGAAATATCCTTTTCAATTGATCGATGTGATTTTTTTTTAGTATTTACGGATGAAATAAAAAGCAATCGAAAATTTGAACAAGATTAAAAACAATATCCATAACATACCTTGATATTCCGAATTTATTTTTTGAAAATCCATTCATCCCCAAATATCTAGGCCAGAAAAGGAATTTTCATCCGCTATATTTTCGAAGATTCGAACCAGACATAATATAATACAACCATGTCCCTTTTGCCAAAGTAAAAGAATACGAAGTTTTATACTAAATTGTCAGCGTATTCCATGAGATCATGGATAAGGTATGCGATTTAATTTCCGAAGGATCTAGGCACAATAGGAGTATATATTATGGGCATGTTTGTTCAAAATTGTGCAAATTTCATAACAAACAAGCAAGATAAAATATGACAAAAATAAAATAAAAATGAGTCAATTAAAAGCTTCAATTTTGAAAATTTGAGAGGGATGACCAAAAATATAACGTTAGGGTCCATCTTTCCTCATCCGAAATCTTGTTCAATTAAACATGATTTTTGATTGATCAATATATATTTCAGTGAGCATGCTATCAATCAAACAAAAATGAATCAATGGTAAAAAAAAAGTCAAGAAAATTCACCTTTTTAGGGCAAATTCCAATGCATAAGCCGCTTCAAGATCGCCCCCAAAATAGCCTCCTTTGAGCAAGTTTGAGCTCTAAATATTCGAGGGATCTTAACACCAAATAATCATAGGATTAGTAATTCAATTTCAATAAAAAATAAGGTTGCATTAACCTCAAATAGGGGTTGATCAGTGGCCGAACATCAGCTCAAGTCTGGCGGAATACTAGGCTAGAATCGAGCTGCAGAGTAGTGACTTCAAAGGCTTGGACGAAAAGTCCGACATCGGATCTATAGCTGGTGATAGATCGACGAGTGTTGAACGTTTTGGTATCTATCACGAGTCCATCGGAGCACGAATGATGACGCACGATCAATTTACGCGAAACTATTCCAGGATGCTAAAGGGTTGGGATTCGGCCGTGTTTCCTCTTCTCTCTCGAATTTTCTATATTCTTTGGCCGTGTATTATCAAATTTATTGGCCTCCCCCCAACCCTATGTTTAAGCCTTGTATTTATAGATGCATCGTCTAACTTGATGGACAAGAACACAATGTTCAATATTCATTTTTTGAAAGTGTACCTTAAAAATCTGAGTATTTGATAAATATACCCCGCCTTAAGATGCAATTTTCGGCCATTAGACATATGCAAGGGAGATTGTCCGAATATCACATGTACATCTTTGAATATTTGCCAAATCTTTCTTTTTTAACAATGCAATTTTCGGCCACAATGGATGTGCACATGGGATAGTCGAATTCCACATGTCTTTCATATTTTATGATAAAATTTTCGGCCATGAGGAATTGCGACCGGACCATTCGAAAATTATGTTCTTGCAGGGCTCATTCATGCGAGTTCATGGCCTAATCGGGCTTTAATTTACTAAATAGATAATTAATTAAAAGCCTCACATAAATTCAAATTGATTCTGAAGCCATATAAAATTCGGCACCCCCTCTTGGCCTTAGTTGAAAATTCATGATCCATCCTGGTCCAATTGCTTGTGAAATTAAGCTCAATTGACTCATCTAAATGCAATGACACAGCTGACAGAAAATAAATATGTAATGCATGAGGAATTTATTTTTTGGTTAGCATTATAATTAAATCTCATTTTGTGCTTAAATAATATTTTTAAAAATTAAAATTTAGGTGTTAACAAGTGGGTCGTAACGTGGTCTTTTTATCGAATTTCCTAAACAAGTCATTATATCTTTGACAACACTCAAGATTACCAAAAAAAAAAAACTACTTTCAAGAATTGCACAAATCCCTCTCAAAATTTAGGGTGGTGCATATTTGCCTCTGGACTTTCTGGTCGAACCGGTATCCAATGTGCCTGCTCTCGCCGGAGATGATCGGGCTAGCGCCCCGCACGGCAGTGAGCCTTAGACAGGTGATTTCCTGACCATTCTCTACCAGAACCAAGTCGGAGGCCTCCAGCTCCTCCAGGACTCTTGGGGGATGTCGTCAATCCCAATCGAGACGCTCTCACGGCCAACACCAGAGACCTTCCTCATGCAAAAATAAAAAATAAAAATAAAGTAAAAGTGCAGTCACTCTCCCTCCCCATTTCACATCGGTTTAGGTCTACCCAACGATATTACTGTGCATCGACATAATTAAGTACAAAATTAGTCCTAACACATTTTAGAGTATTACAGCGAATCTTCCTAAGCACGTGTAGAATAATCGTAAAGAAAAGATGAAATACGGTGCACTAATGTACTTTAGAATTAGAAATGAGTCTGGATGGTGTCAGATTGAGCCCGTGCCAGGCCGACCCGAACCCGTAAACGAGCTACCCGCTTTGACTCACTCCACACGTGAAATTTTCAAATTCATCTGGGTCATCTCGAGAGCATTGTCCATAGGCCCCAATCCAAACATATGCGCCCAAATCGATCGCGACACGAATTCATCCGATCAATAATTACCCGACTCTTCAATGCTCCGGACTTCTCACGTGTTCTAAGTGAGCACAACGATTTAAACATGGAGCAATGAACGCGTACAAGAGCGTGAAGCAGTAAGTGATCGACGAACAATGTTGGAGAATTACTCCAATATTTTTCGTGCAAAAACAATGTCCTCCTCGGGGAGGCCTGACGGGTCGGGCTGAGACGTAAAGTGAATCCGAAGTCGGCGGTCAATTTGTACTTTTAGGAAAATAAGGCGAAAGGTAATGGATCTTGTAACTAGTAGTTGCTTGGTAAAATAAGTCGCCGAGATTTACCTCGTGGCTTCTAAACACTCACGCCTTCAATACGACAAAACGAATCTCATTTAGTAGAGAAAATTATGAAAAAAATCCTAATCCTATTACAATTATGCCAATTCAATCATAATTTTTTTTTCAACAATTCGATCTTAAACCTGTTATAAATGTGTCAATTCAGTCCTTTTCGATTAATTTTAGTCGTAAATCGCTAACATGATCCAGCCAACGCTGATGTGGATAAATTTTAATAGTATTTTAATATTTTTTTCAATTTTTTTACCTTTTATTTATATTTTATTCTTTTTTCTCTTAATTTTGCTTTCTTTTTTTCTTTTCTCTTTCTTCTTCCTAGAGAGGACTGTCGAAGTTGATCTCACCAGCCCTTGTCTCTGGGACCTCGGCGACCGGTTGGAGGAAGAAGAAATAGAAAACAAAAAGAAAAAAATAAAAATAAAAATTATCCATGTCAGCACTGGTCACGTTATGTCCGCACCGACTACGTCATATCAGCGATTTCCAATCAAAATTGGCTGAATGGATGGAATTGGCACAACACAAAATATTTAAGACTGAACTGACACAAACGCCAAATCAGAGTGCTTGTCAACCATGCCAACTCTCCTAATGCCTTGACAAGCCGGTAGATGGTAATTGACCCCCCAAAAAGTTCGAGCATTGCTAAAGGAGCACGCTTTATCATCATGTTTGTTCATTCTCTGCTCTCGTGTTTATATTCAAAACAACCTTTCCTTCACCACAATATCTTGGCTGAAATGGCAATTGTCGTATCTACCAATATTACCGAGAGGAGAGTGAATAAGTGATTTTAAACAAATTTAACTAGAAATTACGAAATTTAAAAAATCAAGTCAAATATCACACGGAATCAGAATTTGAAGGGATATAGTTTATGAATCTCTGCACCAATATTCAATATTCTATCAAACGCAATAAGAAAACTTCAGGGATAGAGAATATTGTATATGAAGATTATAGTGGTTTAACACTCTCCCAAGCTGACAGGCGATAGCCTGGATTACAGTAGATAAATCAATGAGGTTGCGTTTGGTGGTCAGAATAAAAAAACATGATATGATAAAAGTTATCAAATCCTGCATTTGGCTATCGCCCATGACTAGATAAAGTGGGATATATTTTGGAAAAAATCATTTCATGGGAGAGGTAGGATAAAGATAGATATGATTTCTTATGTTCATAATGTAAAAGTTATTTTTTTTTTCGAATAACAAACTTCTTAAAAAATAAAATAAAATAATAATTAAATATGAATTATACTTGAATTCTAATATTAAAAATAAAATTATAAATTATAAATAATTTTTTATTTATTCCTATATATATTTATAAAATTAGTTTTTTATACTTTATAATATATATTCCGTGGACATACTTACACGCACTTTATATACGTGCAATTATGAATTGAAGGATTTTTTATTGGGTGAGCTCAAAGAAGGATTTTTTGTAGTATAGTTTGTTATATAATAAAAAATTTAATAAGAAATGACGGAATGGAATAAAAATAATGAAAAAAGGGATATAAAATAAAAAAATAAATAAAAATGAAGTGGAAGAACCCAAATTTTAAATGAACAAATCCAAACTTGAAATGATCTTTCGAATTCTTGAAGAACGTGGGGCAATGAAATTTCTAAAAAAAATATAAATCTCTTTCTCCTATGTATCTTTAGTTCATATTAAAGTTGCACCACTTATTTATAGTTTTTTTTGTAAATTAAAATTCAAAAAAATTGGTCAAGAATTAGAGTTTTTTAGTTCACGTCAAAATTCTACAAAAAAAGGGCGAGAGTTAAAACTTCTTTTACTTCGTAGGTTTCTAGTTCACATTAAAATATATGAAAATGAAAAAAGAGATTCAAAACGCATTCTTCTATGTAATTTTGTGGTTCGTGTTGAAATTTAACGAAAATAGTAAGAGAGACAAAACTTTTCGTAGCTGCAAATGCGACTGATCATATTTTCTCTCTTACTAGATTTGATAGTTAATTATGAGAGATTCTTATAGTCTTTGTTTATGCATTTTCATATTCATTTACATCTATATATGTAAACATCAAACAATAAACATAATAGAATATGAATATATTTGATTTTAATACTGTGATTTACCAAACACTGTATAGGATATAGCAAAATCCATGGATTTCATATCATTTTCTATCTAATCATATCTTGGCTAGAAATCCTCACGGCCAAATGCAGCCTTAAGGTTTATAACAAATGATGGTACTCTACAAATGATGATACTCTCTTTAACAGATCATACTATCCTCTCTCAATCGCTCTTACAAGCCTCTCAATGGTTATAGTGTAAAACTGTTGAGGATAAGTATGTGGCTCTTACAAAGTCTCCCAATGATCATATTGTAAAGCTCTTGAGGACAAGTATGTGGAATTTGAAGCTCTATTGCACTTTGAAATTTATTATTCTGAACTTCCTCATTTGTAATGGTACTAATGATTTCCTTTTATAGCCATCCACCTCTAAACTAGCCATTAGAAAGATCTCCAGAAGATCACTCTTCACTCAATGATTAGATGCTTTTAATCTTTAATGAACAAAACTGTATCATGAAGATTTAGTAGCCGTTGAGTGATAAGAATCTGAACTCCGCTAATTCGGTCGCACTTACAACTAAATATTTGATTTTCATAAGTAGAGTTCTTCATTTATGGATGTCAACTTGTCTCTTGAGAGGTAATTTCCAACTTGAGATATTCTATGAAACGTTGTATAATCATCTTCCAAATCAAAGATTACAAACTTCCTTAAAGAAGATTTCTCAGCCATGTATGGCATAAGTCAAATGTGGGTTTTCATCAGTGAAAAATTTTTGAATATTTAATTGATTGTTGTTTCTAAACAGTAATTAGAAAAAGAACCAGTCTTTCAAATCTGAATAGAGAAATAACTGAGTTGGAAGTTAATAGAATCCTAGTTGATGCTTGAATATAAATCTTCATTCAAAGATGTGGTTGAAGCTACACAAGTGACACTTCATTTATAAATAACATGATTTAACCCCTTTAAAAATAGACATGTGATGCTTTTGTCTTTAGTGTGAACATCCAACTAAGGTCAATATAAACTTCTCTCCTCATGTGTATCACTTAAGCTTCCATCTTCTGGTTCATCCAAGCGTATTGGCAATCGTGATTCCATCTCGCTAATCACTTATCTAAGGTCCTTCCAAGTTTTACCAAACTTCCTATTCTAGCCTTATTCACCTTCTATTCAAGTACCTATAGCTTGTAAACATCTCTATGCCCAATGCGTTGTTCACTATTGACAGAGAACTCATAACCTTCAAACGTTATGTTAATACATCATTTGCATAATGACTTGTGCATCTTTCACCTAGTTCTACTCAACCAATAAACATATTGGTAGTTTTTTATTTTTTTTGTCATCTTCAAAATATCATAAAGGATCTTTCCTAACAATCTTTCCATTTTTTATGATGACAAAACAAAATCTGAATATCTAGGTGCTCAAGCACGTTTCAAAGATATTGAATTGCATATACATAAAAAGTAAGCGAAAATATGCTTATTTGCTAAAAATAAGAATTCATATGAAGGCATAATAAGTTGTAGTACAATTTCCACTTCAAGATAATCAAATAATGTGATTAGAATATAGTAGATAAATTTAGCATGATGATATATAGAAATATAGTCGCAACTCAATATTATGCACCAAATAAAGACATATGTGTGTATAATCAATCGACACATATGCATATATATTGTTGCCCCATTTTTGTCATAATGAAAAAGCGATAATAATGGAAAGGGTATCACTTAGAGAATATATTTGCAAATGCAAAACAGATTATGTTCACATAGTATCTTCAAATGCAACACCTTTTACATGCTGAAACGAACATAAAAGATATGCAATATAGCTTATGTTCTTAATCAATTATCATGTATGTCAGTGAATATGTATCAAGGAGCAAGATAAATTTCACTTCCTTTTTTACATAACTAAACGAATACATTGTAAGAGATTTGTTAATGAAAAAAGTAACGAAAGATGTTCCAACGGATTATGAAGAGCTTAGCAAGTTCTAACACACATTTAACTTTATTTACATCGTCTAAATAGTAATCAAGATTGGATTGAAATTAGTTCAAATTCAACAAGATTTTCCCATGCTTGATTAACGCTCCCCATCAATTTATTACTTCTTTGAGATGATTCTACCTTTTTTTTTTTTTTTTTGCATTTCTATCTCGCTTTACTTCTTTCCTTTCTCCCCCTATCATGAAGACAGCTTTTGCGAGTAGCTTTTCTCGTGAGTTGAGCTAGTTTTTATTTATTTATTTATTTTTATCGCGAGTTGACCTAGTTTTTTTTTTTTTTTGGGGGTCGGAGAGTAGCGCTAGTTGAACAAGATGTTTTTCTTTGTAGAAGCGTTATTTTCCTTGCGCAGCTCGGAAATGATGGATTGCCATATGCTGACTAGAATTATCGTTTTCTATGTCAGGTGTAGGTTCAAGTATGCCAGGACTGATCTAAATATCCTCAAGGATGTCATCTTTGTGCACTTTTTCTAACTCCAATCTAAACGTGTTCTGGAATAATGTTCTCTTGCAGTTCAAGTGCATCAGATGTTGACTCCTGTTCAGTATAAAACACTCGGGTTCTAGTCATGCTCAACATTCGTTACCTTATGAAACTAGAGAAAGAAGATTTTCTTCAATTAAGCTCGTCTCGAAATCTACATAAACTCAACTTTTTGTGTAAATTTGCCGTTAAAGATATAATATCTCACAATATATATATTTGGTAAAGATATCTCACAAAATATTTAAAACGTTTACTTCCGAATAAATTGAATAGCAGCTATAAGAATATCAAATATATACGACAGAATAAGGACTTGCTCAATATATTTAGAGATGCATCAATAATTTGCAAGAATGGTAAGTGAATAGGAGAATCTCTAATCCTTCGGAAGTATTATAGGGTCTTTCTGTTGTATTCAAATAAAGATTTCCAAACATATTTCTTCAAATTCTGAACAAGCTTTCCAAACTTCATATAGGGATTTCTTTTACGACCTATAATTTTTTGTAGAAGAGAGACAATTCATTTGAAAAACTAAGGAGAATGTCGCATACATACCTTCGTTCAATTCGCAGATTAAACTTGCCAATTGTAATACACACTTCTAAGATAATAGCAAGAATCTGGGGATCCATATAACGAAGAGAAATAAGAAGAGAAGAAGAAGAAGAAAGATGTTTGGAAACAAAGAGTGGTCCCAAGATCCAAATAGCCATATGAATTAGGAGAAGCAACAAGCTTAGCTCGATTCATGCAATTTCAGGGAGGAATTCATGGACGACCAACAAATCCCAGTTGCAGATTTATTTATTTTTTCCCCTGCTCCTAAACAAGTGTGAAGAAAAAATGGAGAGAGGGATTGGGGGGGAATTGAGCGTGCACGACGGCGATAGAGAGCTTCGATGAGTCCCACATCGGCTGGCAGAAGAGGATAACAAGCAGGAAGCTAGTTTAAGAGAGCTTCGATGAATCCCTCGTCAGCAGGTAGAAGAGGCTAAAGAGCAGAAGCTAGTTCAATAAGCAAGTGATGAGAGGGGCTGAATTATGTATTTCTCAGCCTTTTAGCTAAGATAACGTGTAGTATTGACAGTCGTGTCGATAGAGAGTCAGTCTCATGTTCGAGCATGTTGATGTCCGACATTGGCGCAGTATCGGTGCTTTGACACTATCTTTAATAGATCACACTATCATCTCAATTCAATTGTTATAACTTTACAATAAAGCAAGCTTTAAATAACAAGATAAATTATTGGATTGCTTTAGTTAAGACCACGTACTTTTTGTCCAAATCTCCGTATAGACACAAAACTGAACAAATCCACCCCTAATTGAGAACTTCGTCAAAACCCAAAATGGGAAGAGGGGGTTGCGCAATGCGTGCGGATGATAATTGACCAAGCAAAGTGAATTGATTATTATAAACGTTTGATAGCGAACTTCATTATTAAAGTTGCATTATCGCCATGTAGTCATAGCAATTATTTTCGGTGTTAAAACTATAGTTGTACAAGTACACTATAAGAATCATCAATCATGCCTCGATAGTCAACCTTCCCTACGCTCTAGGGTCGCTCATATGCTAAGCCTGGTTGACTTTTAGGCAAATGAAAGGTCACCTTATTTGGTGCGCCGTCGACCTTTACTTAAATGAAAAGTATCTACCTGTATCAAATTTTCATGTTCCCAATTATACCCTCCCCATAAATTATCACTTTAATTGGGATAAAGAGACTAAAATTGCCAAAAAGTTTCGACGGTCATTTAGTATCAAAAACTTTCGACAGCCCACTTAGGCACCAAAATCGGAAGAAAAGACCACTTAAGTACCTCCTCCGAGAAATTCCGGGCAAAAAATTTATGTGCCTTTTATAATAAAAAATTTATTCTAACTTGGCATTTTATATTAAAAAACGAATCCAAGTGGCCTTTTCTAACGATGCCGCACGAGCAATTCTTGTAAACTGATAGGTTGCCTTACGCCAAGGTCACCAGACTCAATACTCCTTGGCCCAACCATAGCGGCAACGTCTTTCTTCAACAGCACAACATATGCTTTGCATGCGTCGACAGAGTGGCGGATGAATCATCTGCTCCATTAGCACCGGTACCGTCGGCATCACCACTGACGATCCCGAGTGCATCAACCACGGCTGTAGGTTGCGGTGGAGGCGGAAGCGGTGGAACAACCTTCAGAACCGCGACCTGCAGGGTAGCACCGCAACAGCGCTCTCCTAAGCTCTGATCCCCACGGATCATTCAAAAGCCCCTCGACCTTCAGAATCTCCTGCACGAACGCATCCTTTTGGCCGTTGAGCCCACAATAACAGTAATATTAAGCTTCTTCTTCGCTTCACTGAAATGAATTGGAATCGCTCGTCGTGCTATTGCTCTCCATTTGCAAGATTGAGCTGTTAATTTTGGCAAAAAAGTCGAATTTGGATTCCATTTAGGGTTTATATTTGGGAAATTGGTTGGAAGGTTGATTTTAGAATTTCAAATTTGGGACCGATTTAGGCTATATGTTTAGGGCAAAGCATGGAGACAATGCTGTTTAGGGGTATATATGCTTAGTAGCACTTCAGCGAGCCGCGCCATTAAAAAAAAAATACGGCCACGTCGGGTTTATAGCAATCCAAATTGGAATTAGCATTTAAATGAACATTTTTGTAAGTGGCACTTAAATTACTCAATGGTACCAAAAGTTACCATCATGCGAAATTTTTGGCGTTAATTGAGCGATAGTTAATGTTACATCGGCATCACAAATAAACTTAGTGTGTATCGAAACATTACTTCATAACAATGAAGGATAAGAAGAAGAAATGCCCATCTTATTTTTCATATGGGACAAGTGCACTAAAAGTCCTAAAACTTATACTGTAAGTACAAATGAGTCCTAAAATTTTCAAAAAGTTCAATCAAGTCCTAAAAATTGTCATGAAAAATCATTCGAGTCCTAAAACTTTCAAAAAAAGTAATGAACTCCTAAAACTAGTCATGAAAGTGCAATTGAGTCTTAAAATTTTTAAAAATTGCAACCAATGAAGGACTTCACTGAATCAATATGTTAAGTTTTAGGACTTGATTGCAATTCTTGAAAGTTGTAGGACTTGAATACACTTTCGTGACAAGTTTTAGGACTTAATTACGCTTTTTGAAACTTTTAGGACTCGAACGCGCTTTCGTGATAAGTTTTCGAACTTCTAATGATTTTTCCCTTTTCGTATGGAACAATTTAAATTGCAAAATCAAAAGTGGACTGCACCATGGCACATCATGGACGGGCGTCAAAAACCAATAACCTACCCCGGCTTGCGCGAGCACCAAAATTCCTATGAAGATGATATAAATGTGTTTACTCTGATTAGCATATAGTTATATTTAGCGTACAGACTTGCTATATTTCAGTTTTACGCTAGGGTGTAATTTATATCTCTTGCGAAATAAGTGATCCAACACAAATAGAACAAGAAAATAAATTGGACATCGAATTTACATGATTTGTTTGGTATGACAGCTTGACGTAGGGTAGCGATAACTGGAATGTTCTTTTAATAGATAAATTATAATTGGATTGATAATAGTCTGAAGATTACAAAGTGATGGACGTACTTTATATAGATAGGAATCCTAAATAGAAATAAAATTACGCAAGATAACACTAAAATGAATCAAATCTAATCTAATCAAATAATAGAAATCTAGTAATCTAATCTAATCATAAACAAATCAACTAATATTCAAATAAAATATTGCGAGTAAAGATAATTCTAAATTTCCTAAAATAAAAAAAAAAAACTGTCCGAAAAGATATCTAAACGACTCAATCACGTTTCTCCGGGCAACTATACGCTAATTGTCCTACATTATTTCTCATCTTCTTCAGAAGAACTCGTCCTCGAGTTCGTCGTATCTGGATTTGCTTCCTCCTATACTTTCAATGCCTTGCTATTGGAATGTTGAACACGTTACAAAAGGCAATCAATTTATCTTTGACGCACTCGTCGAGTTTTTTTTTCTTCTCTTTAACTCTCTGTTCATCTTTCTGATTCCCAATCCACACATAGCTAGAAAAGTAGCCTATGTTTCTCTTCAAGTCATGCACCTTACCTTTTTCCCGAAAAGTATTGTGTGAAGTATCTGCAAGTTGTTATCATGTTTTCTCTTCAATAACTTGAATGCAAATTTCGGAATGTCTTTTAAGTTGTGTACCATTATCCTGCTCGATGGATAAACCCTTGCTGGAGGGCATCTTGATGAATGTAGGATCGAAATATCGTTCCACCGATCTCCTTTCTCTGGCGGACTACTTGATTCCGGGCGTCATTGAATCTTTCTTCAACTTATTAGATTCGCTCTGTTTGTCCACGATGCTTCCTTTTGGACTCTCTTCGCTTTTCTTCGCTTCTGGACATCATCCTCATCTTGTTCGCTTGGTTTCTCGACGGAAGCCTCGGCTTTGAAAACGATATCTTGGTCTTTCTGTTCCATCTCTTCTTCTACCCTTTTCCTCCTCTAATTTCTCGAAAAAGCTATTTCTTGCCCTCGACAGAAACTTTCGAGGCGATGGCGGGAAATTGGGGAAAAGAAGAGCGCAAAAAATCTAGCGAGTGGTTTGAATTTAATGAGTCTTGTTCATAGTTAGGTGGAAGGAACTGAACCTTTAACATTCGTTTCATCTGTCTCTATGTCTGAATGGGGGCTTTTCCTTGTCGGCGTCGATTTAATTACATCTGCTCACACCAGGCTAAAGCGTCACGCCTTAACTTTTTTGCCACGAATTTTACTTAGTTGTCATCATCGATCTCCATTGCTTCAAAAAACTCATCAACCTCTCAGAGCCAATCTAGAAAGTATTCTAAATCCAAATTGCCATTGAAGGTAGAGAGATTAACTTCCAACTGATATGGCTTAGGATATCGTCGGTATCCCCTATGTCGACAACCTCCATGAACATGCTCTCCTTAGAACACTCCATAACGTTGACCTCTAAGAATAGGCATGTCCTGAAAATATTCTTCTTCAAAATTCTCAACGTAGGATTGTCGCCTTTGTCGATGTTATCGATGATTTGCCCCATGTCACATAGCTACTTCGGGATCATGAGCGACAGGAATTCACTCGGCTGGAAGCACACCAGTTGTGTGGTTTGGGTTTGCAAACATCCGTTGGGCAGCGGCAAGCAATTTTTACATCGTATGTTGGCAATCTCGCAGAATACGTCGAGTTTCCTTGACAAACTGGGTAAACGACTTTCTTGTAATAGGCTCATCAAAATGACCCTCAGCTACGAAAGTATATCGATTCACGTTATGAGACATCATCGCAAGGAGAACCTCGCTCTAATACCAAATGACGCAGGGTAGCGATAATTGGAATACTCTTTCAACAGATAAACTATAATTAGATTTTGTCTGAAGATTATAAAAAGATGGACATCCTTTATATAGATAAGACTCCTAAAAAGAAATAAAATTATCCAAGATAACACTAAAACGAATCAAATATAATCTAATAAATAATAGAAATCTAGTAATCTAATCTAATTAGAAACAAATCAAATAATATTCAAATAAAATATTGCACGTAACAATAATTCTAAATTTTCTAAAATAGAAAACTGTTTGAAAATATATCTAAATGACTCGATCACATTTCTCCAAGCAACTACACCTAGTTGTCCTACATCATTTCTCTTCTTCTTCAGAAGAACTCGTCCTCAGGCTCGTCTTGTCCGGATTCATTTCCACCTATACTTCCAATGCCATATTATTCGAATGTTGAACACATCACAAAAGGCAATCAATTTATCTTTATACCAAATGACGCAGGGTAGCGATAACTGGAATACTCTTCTAACAGACAAACTGTAATTGGATTGATAATAGTCTGAAGAAACAAAGAGATGTACGTCCTTCACATAGCTAGGAATCCTGAAAAGAAATAAAATTATGCAAGATAACACTAAAATGAATCAAATCTAATATAATCAAATAATAGAAATCTAGTAATCTAATCTAATCAGAAACAAATCAAATAATATTCAGATAAATGTTGCGCGTAAAGATAATTCTCAATTTCCTAAAATAGAAAAATTGTCCGAAAAGATATCTAAATGACTCGATCATGTTTCTCCAAACAACTACACACTAGTTGTCCTACATCACTGCTCCACGGAATACCTATCAATATGGGTCCAAAATCCATTTAACAACCCAAAAGCATTTAAATGGGTCATAAAGAGGCCATAACAAACTTAGTAGACCAACATATAAGACAACCCAATTAAGAAGTCAAAATAAGTGTTTTATAAATTAGTTCATTATAAACTTATTGATAAACCATTTAAGACAACCCACTTAAAGGACTCTACCATTTCTTTTACTTTTCTTTTTGGATCACACTTTTTCCACTCTCTTTTTGGCTAAGGCACTCCTTAAGATAGTGTTTTGACCATAACACCCCTCATGGGTCTCACCTTTAGCAATCATATCCTTAGACAATTATTAAGTTCGAACATGGGTCCCATTTGCATTTATTTTATTTCTTTTTTCTTTCTCTTCGCTATCTCTCTCTTCTCTCTTTTTGCGTGTTCATCGTTTTCCTCCTCACTGCCTTTACACACATGTCCTCCACTGCGCCTCCGACCCCAAATGGTGCAATGACCTGACAATTCGCTTGCTCCTCTGCGTCGCTACCCCCTCGGCATCTCCACCACACTACTCATTTGGTGGCATCTTTCAAAAGAGTGGCCATCTTAGGAGTTGATGGAGTCAACGGAGAACGAGCTACTTCGGGCACCTTCGAAAGACCTGGCACTTTCGCCACATCCTTTTTGCTCTCGCATCGACTTTGTACTTTGAAGTAGGAGATGGTGGCTCCTCGTTCTCAACCTAAAGTTTGGGAGTGGGTTCGTGATTTGTAGCATAAGGTGTTGGGCGAGCTCTATTGCCTTGCTTTTGTGGCTGTGACTTATGATGTCAGATAGCTATTGTCGAAAAATATGAAATATTTTGATGGGTGGGTGAATGAGAAATTATTTCTCAAAGAATACTCTTGAGTTGAAAGTGGGAGGCGACAAAACAATAGTTCTACATTGGAAAGGAAGAAGGTCTTTGAGTGTTTTATATGTAATTACACATCTTTTGAGTAGTAACTTTCATAACACAAGTACTATGCCTCATGCACACGCACAGATGGATGCAAATCCCACACCCTCAACGGAGGCTCGAAGAGTTGAAACTTGGGCGGGAGCACACAAACCGCGTACACAAATACAGGACTGAAAAGTAGGCCTCGCGACAAACCCATTTTGCCTTCTGTTTTAATTTTTTCCAACTCAAACTGTTACAAATTTATTGTGACGGCTGCTAAATTAAATAAGTAACCGCAAGTTAATGACATTAAATTCTGTCGTTATTAAAAGTATAGCAGCTCTGTTGTTATGGCTCTACTGCTATAGTTCTACCGTTACAGAATTAAAGTATAATGGCACCGCTATTATGGCACCGTTGTTATGGTTCTGCTGTTACAGAATTAAAGTTATAACGACAAATTTATTCATTAGCTATTTCTTTATTTTTGAAGTGCCTCGCTTACTTTATAAATAAGTGACTTCCCATTTTGTTTCAAAAAAGATCAAAGATACTAAAATGAAAAGAAAACCACTTCTCCCTCTCTTTCAATTCTCAACATTTGCATTGTTTTTAATAGTGTTCAAGTTTAGTTTGAGTTCGCCAAAAGCTATGAAGTGCAGTGCTTGCCTCTATCGCTGCCAATTGTTGTATCCTGGGAAACATACGTTCACAAAACTTCAAAACACGTACAGGAGGAGACGAATCTATTTTAAGGAAACTGTGTCAAATACAGGCCTCAATATTTTTATCAATTTCATTTCTTTTCAATAATGTTATGGTTCTGTTCACAGTGTTTGTGTCTCTGCCAATTTAGTGCTTGTGCATTTGCCAATTTAGCATTTGTGTCTCTGTCAATTTAATATATATTTCTTTTTCAACAATTTGTGCCTCTGCCATTTGTATATATCTAATATTGTTTTCAACAATCTTAAAATAGATTTTGATTCGGATTCGATATTTACAATTCAAATGGCTATTAGAAAAGAAGTTGTTGATGTGTTTGCTACGACATCACCAAAGGCTCTGCCTCTGCTGTCCAACTGCCTCTGCCTGGATCATCCTCTGCCTCTGCCTCTGCCTCTGCGGCTTTTTTTGTCAATCATGGTAAGAAACCTAAAAATTTCAATGGATAGAACTTTAAAAGGCAGCAGCAAAAGATGATGTTTTATTTAACAACTTTAAATCTTGCGAAATTCTTGATTGAGGAACCTCCTAAGGTATCTGATAGAGAAACGTATAAGGAAACCTTTAATGCTGTTGAGGCTTGGAAACAATCTAACTTCCTATGTATGAACTATGTCATGAATGAATTACATGACTCATTGTATAATGTTTATTGTGCAATAAAGACCAGGAGTTACGGGAATACTTGGATCGAAAATATAAAATAGAGTATGTTGGAGCAAAGAAATTTGTTGTCATTCGATTCCTTAATTATAAGATGGTGGATTCTATGACTGTGATCAGTCAAGTGCAAGAAATTCAAGCGATCTTGCATGAGATCCAAGCTAAATGAATGAATTTGAATGAAACCTTTCAAGTGGCTGCAATTATTGAGAATCTACCTCTTGGGTGAAAGGATTTCAAGAACTACCTCAAGCACAAGCGAAATGAAATGAACATGGAGGAGCTGATTGTTAGACTTCGAATCGAAGAAGACAACAGAGGCTCTAAACGCAAAGGGTTCAATCCTACTATAGCTAAGGCAAATGTTGTGGAGCATAGGCATGGCCACAAGAACAAGAAGATTGTCAAGCTAAAGCTAGGACCAAAAGAAGAAGTTTTCAAGAACAAGTTTCAAGAAAAATGCTTCAACTGTGGCAGGATGGGTTATAGATCTGTGGATTGCAAAATTCCAAAGAGGAAGAATTATGAGATAAATATGGTGAATGATATTGCTCAAGCCATGTTGACATAAACCTCTCTGCAATGATTTCTAAAGTGAACTTAGTTTGATCTAATCCGTAGGAATGGTGGATTGACACTTGTGTAACTAGGCACGTATGCTATAACAAGGATCTAAAAACATATCTTTCCGTGGCACTTCGAATTGTTTGTTGACACGGACAAAGTCAGAAAGAACTTATTGTCAACCTCTTTCAGATATGAATCTAGTTCTTCTCAGATACAAGGAAATGATTCAGTTCCAGGGCCAAAGATCGTAAGATATCCAGCATCTGATGTTCGTACAGCTTTCAAACCGATTAATGGGGAGAAAGTTTTCATGGGAAACTTTGCCTCTTTTGTTGTTGAAGGCCAAGGGAATGTATTGCTGAAGATGACTTCTGGAAAGTGCTGACTCTGAACAATGTTCTATATGTGCCATAAATCCTAAAGAACCTGGTCTCCAGATCTTTATTGAACAAGTATGGCTTTCGCATGGTATTTGAGTCAAACAAAGTTATTTTATCTAAATCTAAAATGTATGTTGGGAAAGGACATGTATCTTATGGGATTTTTAAGCTCAATGTCATGACAATTATCAATAAAGATAATAATTCTTCCTTTTTAAACTCAATGTGATGACATTGTTTCTCACTCGACACAATGCTCATGCGAGTCTCACTTCCATGTATTTATACATTTCACCCTCTCACTCTGCATCGTCATGCCTCACATCTACCAAGGTAAACGCTATCCATCGTACATCCGATCCGAATCGTTTCAATCCCCACAACGTAACTTCCAGGGAATCTCTGCCACTACTTGGAGTCTGGAAAGTGCCAAATTATAAATTTCCATGAGGCATCATATGCCAAGAACAACTCTCATTTAATGGCTCCGTAAAATAAATCGCAGATAATAACCTTGCGGTTTCCAAACACTTACGCCTCCAGTTAAACTAGTGATCTCAACTGGATGTGTCACACAAATCACCGAGTGAACTCCATCGAAAAGATTAGCAAAGAAAAATTAGAATCCATCAAAAAGAAACTTTAAATTTTGAATTGGCCTGTGGACTTCTTTTTTGTGCATCTACTGAACCACTTCATGAAGGAGATCATATTCCTTCTCCAACTTCAACCCCCCCAAAATTGAAAAGCAAATCAGGAACTCGATGCCATACATTCGGACGTTGACAAAATCAATTTCCAGACTTTCTTTTAATAGATGGGATTCCCTATAATTCAACTCGGACCAGGCTTCGCCGACGAGTTCAAAATCGAGACATATTCTTACAGTACTGAAGCTCGGCCTGCCTACTGAGCATTTTGGATCGATGGGCCCGAAACATTAATGGACATCATCGGTTCATTCATTGAATTTTCTTTTTGCATGTGAACGAAAAGGCAATATACAATTAGATCGCATGATTGTTTAAAGAGAGCCGGTAGTGATGAAATATGAAGATTATGTTTCTTCAACTCGTGCTCTCACTCAAAACATGCATTCAGCAACCTTCCCATAAAATGTTGCTACATTATAATTAATCACGAGCAGTGTTCTCTTTCCGTTCATATCTCATATGTCATGCCAACCCTCAGAAGCCTATTCCTTGGGATCGCCATAATCTTCTCGCCTTGCCTGAAATTTTTCCTGAGAAAGCTGTAGGCGTAGTTGACGATGATCTTCTTGAACAAGGATGATTTTGGCCCGGCGACCACCTCGGCTTCCCCGAGGAGGTATACCACGCCCCTCTCCATTGCTTTCTGCACGAATTGCATCTCCTCTTCAGCCACTTGGGTCGGACTGAAAGTAGCTCGATTGGAAGAATTTGTCGACATGACCCCTTGAAACGATTGGATAGAATTGGAAGAGAGGTTGGATGGGTTTGGCTGCTGCAGCGACTCCTCCATTTGGACGGCTGATCCCTTGGCCTGTCCAACCTCCGCTAGCAATGCCGAATGGGGCACACTGTTGTTGGCCATCTCATCCTTTCGGTTGGGATCATTGCTCATGGCCTCGAGGAAAAAGAGCTCATGCCGGATGAATTCCTTCAAGTTGTCCACCAGTTGGCGCTCAAATTGGTGCAACTCCTCGATCTTGTCCTTGTATCCATACCGCACGATGCAACGGAACATCCTGAGGCCCCTTGGCTCTACCTGCCTGAACAAGAACCGCTCCTCCAGTGCGACCTTGCTGATCGGGAGATTCTTGATCGAGACGAGGACTAGAACCGAATGGATAGATGGAATGCTCCCCACAAAATGAGATAATATCGGAGGAATGCCCTGCACAAGTTCGGAGTAGAGGAAGGCGACCCCAGGGACCCGGTTGACGCTTTGGTTCGCAGCAAGTTCTCTGATGAACTCAGATGAGACCTTGTTCTTGAGCTCGTACATGTACCGTTGCTTGTGGACGTAGTGCCAGATGATCATGACGGTCATGAGGACGGCAGCAAACATGAGCGGCAGGAAACCGCCCTGTTTGAACTTGTAGTAGACCGACGAGAGATAGAGCAATTCGATGGAGCCGAAGACGGTGAAGAAGAGCACGATCCACCATATGCTTGTCTTCCATATCACAAGCATGATGAGAGTGAGCAAGCAAGTAGTGATCACCATGACACTCACCACAGCAATTCCTGTAATAAAAGGCAACCAAATTAGGTCCAAATTAATGTAATTTTATTAGAAGTCTCGAACGGCAACGATGGCTCCGTTTATTTTGTGAAAAATGAATAATTTGTAAAAAAAATTATTTCTAAAAGGATCGCTTGTATCAATAAAAGAGCTAGATATATTTTCGGTAATCGGTAATGAAATATTTTTCATTGATTAATTATTTCAAGTGACCAAATCATTTATTTGTTACGAAACAAACAGCAGACAAATCAGATTAATTCTTCAAATGGAGCCATGCGTTTTGGACTTACCATAGGCGTTGCCAATGTTGGTTGTGGTCTTGAAGCTGGCAGTGACCAAGACGCAGGCGACCATAAGCATGTAGTTCACCTCCGGTATGTAAACCTGGCCCTCGTACTTGGCCGATGTGTGGACCACCTTGACCCTCGGGAAGCAGCCCAAGCTCAGTGACTGCGAGATGATGGCAAACGCCCCCGAGATCATCGCCTGGCTTGCGATGATCGCCGCAGCGACCGCCACCACGAACGTCGGCCAGTACACTGGTCCTACTCATCGATCAACAGTAGTCAGAAAACATTGCCAAACGAAGGCTCCTTTATCCCGCGGGCGGGAGGTCTTACAATCTTTTGCGGGCTCATCCTAGGACATCTCGTCTAATTTACCTTAGGGAGCTTAATTTCGGGTCAACTTTCTAAGTCTTGATCCTGGCAAATCGTGCTAACTATTTTTCTTGGCTAGACTACACGTATTTAAGAAATTTTCATGAACCGTGGCATTTTAATCTTACATACCAGGTATTGAATCATAGAAAGTGTTGGCAACATGGCCAGGGTGCTTCATGAGATAAGCGGCTTGTCCAACATATGCGGTCAAAAGTGCAGGAAATACGAGACAAGAGAAGCTGATCTGCATCAATTGCACACCCAAATAATCAAAACTCTGTCACAGGAACACGTTACTAGCCATACAAGGAAATCGAACCTACTTACTTGGATTGCTCGAACATTGAAATGACCCAGATCAGCAAACATTGCCTCAGTGCCTGATTTCGATTGAACCATCCATATCAATGAGCTTAAGACTGTGACCTACTTTGTTTACCGCAAAAAAAAAAAAACGCACACACACGCAAGCATCCAGATAATGACCTGTAATGCAGAGGACGACACCGCCGAGCGAAACCCAGGCTCGCTTGCCATTGCGGTTGAAGTAGTCGACAATGTACTTTGGGTTGAAGGCACGCAACACCCCGGCATCATACTTGAACAGATTGAAGAGCCCGATCGCGCTAATGAACACGAACCAGACTAAGACGATGGGGGCGAAAGAGATCCCGACGCGATCCGTCCCGAACCTCTGGACGCTGAAAAGGACTATCAGGATCGCCACGGATATCCACACCACAGCATCTGCATGTCCGTACATGAATATACCTTTCGGATTGTGTATGGAATTTTAAGAGCACCTGCGGTGTTTTTCTACTTGCTGATAACTAAGCACTGCGTTTACCTTTGCCCAGTGACTTGATACCGCTCACTGCTGAAAGAACTGCAGGAACCCAAGAGAAAAAAATACAAGGACCAGAGAGGTTATCTTATCCTTCAAGATGCGCAGTGTGTGCTGTTCCAAAAGAAAATAAACACTAGCGTGCGCTTATTTAAAATGAAAGTACCTTTTGGAAATTGGTATTCCGATCTTTCACGGATTTGGTAATTCAAAATTGACTTGTTCAACAGAAAATACTCTCCGATCAACCGAAAATTCATGCGCGAAATTAGAAAAGTGAATTCCTAAATTTAAGATGGTGAGAACACTTTTCGAAATTGATCCCGTGGAGCTTTTTTTTAATTATTTTTTTAATATTTTGTATTTTGTATTCCAATTTTAATTTATATTTTATTTATGTTATTTTTATTTTATCATTCCTTTCGTCGGTCGCTGGGCCTTGTTGGGTTGCCATGGAGGGCATAGCTCGAAAGAAGAAAGAAAAGAGAAAAAGAAAAAATAATATAATATATAAGACCATTTAAATATTTGAATTCCTTTTTTTTTTGGGATTAAGGTAAAATCATGAGATTGTGGTCATTTTTCAAACGAGATCCAAAAACGAGAAAACGTTTTTTGGTCACATATCACCAAATTTATATATATCATTTTTTCTGGAAAAAACTTTTTCGAAAATCATTTTCTTTTTTAAGAGTTTTTTTCCCGTCAAAACAACCGCACCTGGACACTTTCTCCTTCACAGCAACGTGGAAGCAGACTCCGTGGACTTTTGTTCTAAACATGACATTCATGGAATTATTGGTTTTCACTATGTTGAAATCCCCATCATAATATTAGAATTCCTTGACGCCATCCTTCGAAATAATTTTCAAATGTAACAACCATAAATTTCATTTTAACTGTGTGGGTGCTCTCTGCATAAATCGTGCATGGGGGCAGCGATAGAGAATTCTCCGAGAAGGTTCTGAAAGAAAAAATAGCGAGAAAGGGACGTGGGTTTAAACCTGAGATAGATGGAGTGAGAACACCGTCGCCGATGACCATGGAAGTGCCCATGATGGTGACGAGAAAGAGCATCATCTGCGCAGTCCTGCTTTTCTCGAGAATCTCCTTGATCTTCTGAGCCCGCCGCAGCTGGTTCGACGGAGGATCGAGCTTGTAGGTCGACACTTCCCGGTCCTCCGGCTGCTGATTCGGGATCAGGCTCACCTTCGCGTACCTGCATAGCAACGAGTACAACGCGAACGTCCCTCCTGCATGCCAGGACGGGGCACCGGTTAGTTAGAATTTGCCAAAAACAACTCTTCGTCGGCGGTAGCAGCCGCAAGCGGATAGATATATGCGCGTACCGTCGCCGTTGTCATTGGCCAGGAGGACGATGAAGACGTATTTGAGCATAGGGAGGAGGGCAATCGTGTAGATGATCAGCGACAGAACCCCAAGAATGTCCTGCGTGTCCTTAATCTCATCAGTGAAAGTACTCGCGAAAACGTAGAGCGGAGACGTCCCTATGTCGCCGTACACCACTCCTATGCTCTGGAATGCCAAACTCATCGTCCTTTGCCAATTCGTCTGCAAATCAAACTATTAATAAGGAAGATAATTGTATAACAAAAACATGTAATTGACGACAACAACAAAAAAAAAATATAGCACCTGGGAGGAGTGGGCGTGGGACATGGAGACTCGACCGGCCTCCAGGTGGAGAGAGTCGAGGCGGCGTAGCCTCGCCCATGAGACCTTTCGCTCCTTCATGTTCTGCTTCTCCGCCTCTCTCGCTTCCGTCGTGATCTCCAGTTCTCCTTCTTCCTCCTCTTCCTCCTCCATCGCCATCACCTTCTTATCCACCATGGATGCTTTCTCCTCGGGCTTCTTCCCTTCAACGTGAAGTGATGAACTCCGCCCTTTATAGCGCCCACGGGACGGCAGTCAAGACGTATCAGCTGAATATTCTGGTGGACAGATCGTGCCAAGTGCTTGATTAGAAAATGAGGGTGATCATTGAGGTTTGTTTATTCCGATAATTTGACATTGCGTCGGCGAGCCGTGTTTGTTTCGCGTGCTGGGTTTAGTATGGAGAAATTGACAAGCAATAGAGTCATAAATCCTTTTTGCTATTTTTTTATATCAAAATCGCTGATATGGATGGGTAACTACGGTTGGCACTGACGTGAAATTTTTTAATAATGTTTTAACAGTTTTTTTTTCATTTTCTTGAATTGATATTATTAAAAAAAAAAAAAGAGTATCCCAAGTCAGTGTTGGCATTCCGTCGTAGATTTCTGGCCAAAATTGATCGGAACTTAATTGAAACAAGTGTAAAAGAATTAAAATTAAATTAGCATAATCATAATAAGTTTAGAATTTATTTTTTAATCCTCTAGGGTTTAGTATTAGTAAGATTTTTTTTTCCCCCGAGATGACTAGGTTTCATGGGTCGATTCGGCAAGTGGGACGCTTTTGTCGCTTTCGTCAGAAGCTAGTTGAGATAAATTTCTACAGTAGTTTACCTTTAATTTGTGGGGTTTTTTTTTTTTTTCCAGAGGTGCATTGCATTTGTTCATATTTCAAGACTCTATTCAGAAGAAAAGAATGCCCGGTTGAGGAAAACTGCAATTGGATCACAAGCAGAGACTAGAATTAATTAACTATCGTTGCTTAAGCTACAAGCTAGGATCCTATGAGCTGGCCCTTCTAACAGTGACGAGTCCCCGTATAAAATATGGGTTTTTTTATAATTAAAAAAAAACTCATTTTCGTGGTCATTGTTTAGATTCTTAAATAACATTGATCAATCCTAAATTTATCGTAAGAATGCAAAATCAATCCAAAATTTTTTGCACGAAATATCAATATAGACTTTCCGGCCAAATTTTGTTAGAATTCATACGTGTGAGATCACAACATTAGCAATTTTTTCTGGCGAAAGTTGGCTAGAATAACTACATTGAGATTTTGCATAAATTTTCTCTCTCAAGACACGCGTTGTACTTGTCTTCCTATTCATTAGTTGTTTGATGAGGGAAAACATTCTGCTAAATGTGAGACAACAGCGTTGCAATCCAACATCCAATCTAGGTTGTATTTTAAAAGCATAGATTATAATAACCGAATTTAACATGATATCAAATTCAGATCTATTTATAAGTTTCAAACTTCCACTACTTAAAATTGATTACATGTGGAGCTGCTTACTCCAAAAAAATTAAATTATCAAAGTATAACAAAGTTTTTTTAAAAAAATATAAATGGTACCCTCTTTCACCCTGATATTGGGTACGCAAACTATTCGACTTTTCATCACTAAACTTGGTATCAATTCGAATTGAGGTAACTTTAATATTGTAACATATAATCTGTTTTTTTTAATAATATAAGCCTTTGCACTTTGATTATTCCGGCCCCCTGGTCGATCTTAGGGTCTCAGTCCCAAATTAGCTTGGCACATTCGGGATCTTACTCATGGAGACAATGTATTTGTAATCGGGAATTTACACAAGGGCTCTCAACAGGACTTGAACATATTGACCATAAAAATGCATCATTATGATAATCGAAAATGTTCAATATCGAACACTCTCATATTTTTCATGGGCTAAATTGAACATGCATCAATAGTCCAAGGAACACATTGAATAAATTAAAATTTCAAGAATCACATTGAGCTAAAATTGAGGATTTATATTGAATAAATTAAAAGTTCATGAATGTTAAGAATCATTTAAGGGCCTTAAACGGCTTTTCGGGTGTCGACGGGGTAACATGGTTTTTTGTCAACGCTACAAAAGCCCGCTCCTTCTGGTTTTTCAGTTGGATACCTAGGAGAATATTCCTAATTTTCTCACCCGACAAATTATTTAATCCTCCCTAGGGGAATACGTTGGGCCAATCTTGTCCGGCTTCACGAAAGGGACATATAAGAATAGCGTCGCCAAAAATTCTTCCCCAATGCCCGACCCGTGCTTCCTACGTCAAAACCCACAGCTTTCCTCTTTGTAAGAAGATACTACGTGAATTCATACTATGTGATTGCATGTTCTGACTGTGACCCCTTAGGGGCAAGATTCATTATTCGAGCACCCCGATTTGAATGCGACAAATCTTGAATCCGAATCACGCCGTCTATATTCAGACAAGTCTTCGAGGTTGCTCTCGTCATATTATTATGGAGTCTCGGCCTAATCTAAGTTGACCCGAACAATCTACATGCACAGGTAAAGAAAAAAAGGGATATCCGTTACCCTCTCTCTCTCTCTCTCTCTCTCTCTCTCTCTCTCTCTATATATATATATATATATATATATATATATATATATATATATATATTGTAATAATTTCCTAAACAAAACACTTCTCTTTGACAACCGCGCGAGATTATTCAAAGAGCAAAATTACTTTTGTCAAGCAGTTCCGGTTTCGGGGAAATCGCACAAATTAACCTCATGAACTTTCAAGGCGGTACGCATTTAACCCCGAACTTTCAACCATTATAAAAAACGGCCCTCAACTTTGATTTTATTGCAACCATCAATCCTATGTTTATTTTTATTTTTATTTTATTCTTGTTTGCACATGCCAAATATGTGATTTTTTTTTTTTCAATGGTAAAGCTCTTGACTTTTTTTTGTTTTGTTTTCATTTTGCTTCCCATTTATAAATGAATGTTACTCCCAAATTATTAACCTTGTTTCGATGTTCCAATTATTACGAAACGATAGCCGGCCCTTGCAAAAGTGATTCCATTCATCTACCAAGTGTAAATTATATCTCTCTAATTGAAAGATAGTTCGATTTAATTATTTTGTATTTTTTCAAGTATTTTAAGCATATCTTTTTAGTTAGCCTTGTGTCATAGTTTTTTCAATTGCATATATATTATGTTGTACTGGCGTAGGAAATTACAAGAGCGTCTAATTGTGCTATGCGAATTAGCGTTGAGAAATAAATGAAAACACTAATGTAACTTGCAAATAAGTCAACGTGAAATCATCAGAGAAATAAACGAGGAACAATAAAGGACAAATAAATATTTACGTGATTTGATTCGAATATCGATACCTACGTCCGCAGAGAATTTAGACTTTACCGTGGGGATACACACCAATAAAAAAAACTACCTTTTATATCTTTTTTTTCCGTGCACGGCTCCAGCAGGTTTGAGGAACAATTCACAAAGACTATTTTACCCTAGAAGAAAAAGCTATTATAAAATATAATATGCCCCTTTCTTTTGTCCTGTAGCTGCTAGTCATTAGGCAACCATCCGTCCCAAGTCCTTTGAACATTCCTGTGTGATCGTGAGCTCCTTCGTCCGAAAACAAATCATGTCGGGTTTCGTAAATGGTTGATGCTCGAGACATTAGTTTAACAATTAGATGGCTAAATAACGATGGAAATAAGGAAAACGAGTAACTTTCACATTTGAAAAATAAAATTCAGCGTTCAAGATAAAAATGAAAAACTTTTAGTTATGAGTTAACTATTGTTGGTTGTCGTCGTCGTCTCAACGTCGCTACATTTATTTTGTAGTGTTCAAGATTGTTATATTTATGTACATGATGGGTTGTTTCAATGAAAAAGTGCGTTTGAGTGGCACCGTTTGAGAGATGTCCCATGAAGAGGTGCATTTGAAAGGCGCTATCCAATCGATTTGGATCACCCGACATTGGAGTTTTCGTGACATGCGTAACATTACTCAAATCAGGCTGTCCAAATGAAAATGAATGGCCTAATTTGAAAGAGAGCTGAAATTTAAAATTTTTTAAACCCCAAAAAAATTCTCGCCCATTTTTTCCTCTCCCCCTCAGTAAATGACGTGGTTCATTCTTGGCCATCCATTTTCATTTGAACGGCCTAATTTGAGTAATGTTAGGCATATCATGAAAACCTCAATGTCACGTGATCCGGATCTCTATCTTCTTATCTCTAAGGAAGCTAAAAATAACTTTTGAAAGGTCACGTTAGGTTAGACGACCCTAACGAATAGAAACAAAAGAGCGTTGCTCGTTCTTTATTCCCCTATCTCCCTCTCTCGATAACACATAAACAAATGAAAGGAAACCCATCATTATTGTGAGAATCGATCAGTACTTACGCTGTGAAACATGAATATTTCCTATTTTTTTGGATATTTTTCTTGTATGTTTGAAGCTCCTAAATGTATAAAAATGCATATGAAATCTAAATACTTGTATATTTTGGGGTATTCTTGCATTTTTATATGTATTTTTCTATGATTTTGGAAATACAAGACACAGCTTACATGTGCATGACCACATTACAAATAATGTATTGCATGGTTCATAGATAGCATGTATAAGTTTTAACGTTTCAGCGCAAAGCATACTCGAGCAATAATAGGAGACCCATTTCAGCGCATTCAGTTTTGAAGATCGTACCAAACGTATTTTTGCTCTTTATTTTATTTTATTTTGAGAATAGAAATTGTGTACATTTGTCAAACGCACTCCCCCGCTAAGAAAGTCGTCCAATAAATAGAAACAGAAAAAATTATTTCCGAAAAGAAATTGTTCACAAAAATAGAAATCTTACCATATGTACCCATAATTAATGACAATTAAATGATCCAATCGTAGCAGTGTCTAGAATTGATTTATTTTGTGTAATACTAATCGACAAAACTGAATATATTACTAGAACTTATTGACAATTACCCCTGTGCTATGATTGGTATGAAATTAATGGCATCTAGTTATCAATTTTTATTCGTCTAACACATTTTTTGGTTATCTTTTCAGAACTTAAGTTTATCAACATCTAAATTTTAATAATATTCAGCACTTTTTTGTTCAAATTTATCAAACAGGCCCGTCCTGATAAACTTGGTCATGAAACCTTTATGAGGAGAATCAACTAAGTAAATAAGTTTTAATAGTAACGCCGTGTTTGGCAGATTGGGCAAAATGGGGGTGATGAAAATATAGTGAAAATTGTTGATAAAAAAATTAAATTTGTATGGGATGAAAAGAGAGACAAATTTTTAAATGTGATTATTTCCCTCTAATTTTCTTCACTTTGGGGCCCATATGAGCTTGTCCCTCCTAAAATTCACCCCATATGACTCATCAACCAATCCCATATTTCCCACTTTTTAATGATGACGTGGCGATTCATCTGATGAAAAAAAGAGAGAAGGCATTTGGAGATTCTAAGAATCTGTCAAGGAATTGCAGAAAATGACTGAACAACCATTTCACTCTCATTTAGAAATTATAAAATAGACTAGAAAAATAAATGTATGACTTTTTCAGAATCTCCGCATACACACTAAAAAAATTTGAATAAATTGTCGGATTCAGAACTTCGTCAATTGTCAAAAGGTGGGAAAATTACCCAATATGTTCTAAATATTTTGTGTGGATGTCAATTCAGTCATGAAATTTTTAATTTTGCCAATTTAGTCATAAACATTCGTGCGAAATTGCAATGCAATTCTTCCAATTAATTTTCGTTGCGCTAAATCACTAACGCGGTGGTTCATTCATCACTAGCCGTCCAATATAGAACACAATCACCTTTGCGATTTCTTCAGAAAATTAGCTAGGAGAGCTACATAGAAAAGTTAGGTAAAGATTTAAAAAGAAACTGACAAAATTAAAAAGTTTAGTATTAAACCGACATCTTTATAATAGATTTAGGGCTGATTGAGCGAATTCCCGGCAAAAAGTGCTATACAATGCGTGTGGATGAAATGTTGTTTGATAGCAAACTTGATTATTAAATTGCATTATTGCTATGATAGTCATAGCAATTATTTTCGGTTTATTTATTATAATCACGCAAATGGACAACTAGAATCATCAACCATGCCTCCAAAGTCAAGCTCCGTAGCATTTGGACAGGAGAGTTGAACATGGATGGATCGTCATATGCTACGTCTCGTTGACTTTTAGGGCAATTAAAGGTCATATGATGTGGGGCCCCGTCCACCGTGCAAGAGATAAATTAAAGTATAATAGATCGCGAATTATCACTTTAATTAATTAAGTCAAAGTACTAAGGTGATTTTCAGTTTCGGTTTTTATCTCGAATTTTCTCATTGTCACTCTCGTTTCCCTGACCTCACTTCTCGAGCGCGTGGACGGGCATCTCAACTAACGTTGGTGTTTCAACATTAAAAAAAAAAAAAAAACAACATTGGTGTGAATTAAAACAAAGCTAATGTCACAAAAAATTTCAAATTTACACATCCCGACACAACTATTTCGAATTAATTTTTGCACTGCAGAAACAATTGATATTTGTTTTACTAAAAATACAAACTGATATCTTTAAACTCGTTGAGTATGACTTAACTTTCATCTCACAAAAAATTTCAAACTAATACCCCTTACTCAGATTTACCCTTGTCAAAATATATATGTGTCAATATATGTGGATTTTCCACGTCAGATCCGTGTTGCGATCGCCTACTATGTGTGTCGCCACTTTTTCATTTCAATCGTACATTGGACCGAATGCTAAAGGAGATTAGATTTGGATCAAGGGTACAGTGTACTGACTTGCGTTTTTCAATGAATCGAAAATTAGTCTGGTGTAAATATACTATGGGGGCACCATTTTGTGATTACTAAAAGTGATTTGGGAGAGCTGTATCACGAGATACCAGTTTAAGATTTATTTATTTTTTTATAAATGAAATTCAACTCTGAATAAATTTGTCGTGTGGTATCGATTTTGAATTTTAGTGATCAACCTTTTAGCTTGGAAAGTCCAAAGTGGAATGCGCGACGGCACATCCTTGACAATCGTGAAAAACTGGTAAGGCTACCCGTGCTTGCACGAGCTCAAATTTACGGACTTTTTTCCAAGTGAGATAATACAAAAATTGCTCTACGTATCATGTAGTTATACTTCATTAAATTTAGCACACAGACTTGCTATATTTGAGGTTCATAGCAAAAGCCCAATCATGTCGATGACGAGTCTAACAGACTGTGTGGTGTGGTTGAGTTCAAAAGATAAAATTATGTGGAAATATTATGAAAAAAGTTCTAAATCTATCGTACAACGGCCAATTGAGTCATAAATTTTTCAATTTCTCCATTTTAATCTTAAAATTTTTTGACGATTTTTCAATACTAGTTCAGGTCGATTTTGGCTGAAAATTTATTGTGCTAGTCTAGTCAATATCGACAATCCTAAGTGGCACAGTGAACGCTAACATGAACATTTATTGTGATTTTCCAATTTTCTGAATTTTTTATTTTTTGTCTTTTTTTTTCTCTCTTTTCTTTCCCTTTTCTTTTTCCCCATTTCCCTCCGCCATTGGCCAGGCTTCAGCAATGGAAATTAAATTGCAACAATGGTCTATGTCAGCACCGATCATGCGACATAGGACAACCGATATCCATATCAATGATTTTCTGCTAAAGTTGACTGGAATTACTACATAACATATTGTCAAAAGGTTTTTGGCTAAATTGGCCAATTTAAAAAGTTTAGAATTGCATTGGCCGTCATATAATATGTTTAGGACTTTTTGGACAATGAACCATGTCCATATCAAGTAACTTATTTAATCTTCATTGTTTGGCAAGTTTTTTGAGCGCCAAAGTCAAAATTTTATGTCCCAATTTTTATTTACGAGTCAAAATTTAACCCAGTGTAGAGTTCTATAGATCAAATGCATGGACAATTTATCAGCTTATTACAAAAGCTCAGTGACGTATTCATGTAAATCTAGATTGATACAGTGTATAATGAATTACATAGATGAATTTAAGTTGGACAATGTATTTCCACTGCCGCATTACCACATAATTGTGTGGTTGATTTAGTTACGACAGATATTCGGTTATATGATGTAAAGTAATACTCAGATATATGGCGAAAGTTCATGTACTTGGGGGATAATCTCAAGTGACCAACTATATCAGCAGCTATGATACATAATTATGAGCTTATTAAATGACATGATGTTTAATGTTATGCATCAGATATATGCGCACAAGAGAGACAATTTCAATAGACAAAAAAACTTTTATTACGTAAGGAAATTCATTAAACTACGACCCAATGTGCAACGTGGTCCATGAACTTTTAATTATGTCCCTAAACTTTGGACTAATGTGCAACGTCATCCTTAACCTTTTAATTTGATCAAATGTGGTCCTGAATATTTGGTACATGTACAAACAAATCCCTTAAAGATGAAAACATTCAATATTATCCCTGAACTTAAATTAATCGAAGGATAACATTGGTTATTTTTATATAGTCTAGGGAATAGTATGAATAATTAATAAAAGTTCAGGGACAATATTAAACAAATTAAAAGTTTAAGGATGACATTGCACGTTGAGCTAAAATTTAAGGATCACATTAAACAAATTGAAAGTTGAGATTACAATGCACACTGGTCTAAAGTTCAAGTACCATTTGTGTCATTATTATTAAAAAAAGCCATAACCACTATTTGTAAAAAGTATTATTTGTTGTCGGACTCTAGGTCGATTGGGAGCATCATCAATGAGGAAAATCGCCGTTAAGTGTCTCGGCAAGAGTGAGCACCGAAGTCGAGCACGTCTTTTTCGAGCAGCCAAAGTTGAGTGTCGTGGGGTGACGCAATTTATTTTGCCACAATTCAAGTTGGTTTTCAAGGCAATTTTATAAAGATTGTGTGAGAAAGATTTGTGAACTTTTGGATCATATGTTTTTGTCGAGGGCTTATCAAAACCGGGGATGGCGTGGATTACAATTAATTTGTAATGTAAGGTTCGGCATACATATATATCCACATTCCTTGTCTAGTGTAAGGTTTAGCTTACATGGCACTTTGGTCACACACTTTCAAAGAAAGTTGCATGTGTCACACACAAGTTTTGTGCTTGAACTCGAAGGGGAGCATTGAAATATATGTACGGAGCTCAGAGAATTTGCTGTTGCAAAATATTGTTAGAGACATTATTAATGTTACCGATATCATTTAATATTTAGTTACGCTAATTTTGTTGTTAAATTAGATTACTTCCTTTTTCAGCACATAATACTTGAGTATAAATACCCCTTGGCACGTTGTAAAGTCAAGCTATTGAGTAAGAATATGAACTTTTGACTATTATCTCTCTTCCTCTCTTTTGAACACAGGAGCATACCTATGTTATTTATTAACCTTCATACTAGAGTTTTGGCCGTACAAATTGATTATTTTTTTTTTGTCAAAGTACCAAATTGATTTTATTTAATAGAGAAAAAAATCAAATTCAGTATCATATTGTCCGACGTGGGACTTTTGCTAGTAGTGTTTGAACATAAGCTCGTGACAGCCGACTGAGATTTGATCCTATATCCTCACTCTATTAATATTAGCACTTTGCTAACGTAATAGTTTTTAAGTGACTGTGAGAAAAACAGTATATTACGAGTCATAATTTTTTTAAAAAAATGGATCCTACATCAATTTTAAATTAATTGTCACTTGTTTTTTGTGTTCCAAAATTTTTGTTAAGTCTCCAAAAAAACTGTTATATAATGAATTTCCTTAATATTATGCATGTTTTTGGTGATAGTCGGGCACATAAAAGCATCATAATCCATAAACATTTTTAATTAGGTGAATGGATAGATGAAATTGGCAATACTTATAGATGAACGTCTTAATGTTAACATTGTCTTTTTGCAAAATGTCAGGGAGAATTACCAAAAAAAGTTTTAAACTTATTGCAATTGTGTCAATTCAATATTAAACCTTTTTATTTCCAATTGAGTCCTAAACATTTTGTGTTTATATCAATTGAGTCCATCCGGTCAATTTTGACAGAAAATTACTGATATGGACGCCGACTGTCCTACATGGTGCGGCATAACGTGATAATTTTTTTAACAAGGTCAGTAAAAATGAGAAAAAAATAAAAAAAGAAAAAAGAAAAGAATTAATGAGTAAATAAATAAGATTTATAGTTTTTAAATTGTTAATAATAATTATTCATGTGAGCACCAGCCATGCTATGTAGTCTTGCTGTCCTCCGTGTTAGCTATTTCTGATTAAAAAAATTAGCTAAATATACTCAATTGCACGAATGCAAAATATTTATGACTTAATCGGTGGGAAAAAAGGTTTAACATTGCCTTAACACAATTGCAATAAGTTTAAGACTTATTTGATAATTTTTCCCAAATTGTTAGTTTCGTCTCGCATTTCCATCTTCCAAGGCATATAAGACCGCATGATGGACTCCCCCCTCCCCCCAAACAAATAAAAGATTCAATGAAGGTTCGTTCAAATTTTTAATCAAGATATGACCGTTATCCAAGGATTTTTTCATATTGTATATGCTATTTGGTGAATTGCTAATTTAAAGTCAGATAAGAAGAGGCGAGGTGCGATTGAGATCGACTATATTTTGCTGAAATATCAAGATGCTTTAAAAATTATTCAGTGATGAGTTTTGAAGATATTATTGAGCAGAGGTTTGTGCCATGTGAATTCGAGCACCTTGTCAACGGAGTAGACCTCGTAGAATCGGAGGTCTTGATTTGGAGTTGAAATATTTGAGAATGACCCGTTGACCTTGCTTGTGGTCTAGTAAGTGAGTAAAGAAGTGCAAAACAATCTAATTATTCGGCCTATTAGGCCGGCTAGTAGACTACCCATGGTAGAAAATATCTTTTTAGTATGACAGCTTTTTTTGTGACTACTTCATTTTTATAAAAATAATAAAAATAATAGTTTATTATGTATATATAGGATTTTATATTTAATATACAAAGTGCCTTAACGTGTCGAAAATTTCAATTATTTAGAAATGACGTATTAATGTGTCATATCACATGTCGATATATTTAAATCATCAGAAGATCTCAAGTTTGGTTGGGCAAAGCCTCAACATTATTCTTGTCCTATCCATCAATATGGATTTTCCTTTTGCAGTGGTACCGACTAGTGTCGCTTTGGATCGGGGCATGATTCTTTATGTACTTTTGTTTGTAGTATATATGGCTAAATGTGTTTTTCAAAACCCATTTAAATTAGTCTCGGACCCATCGCACAAAACTGGGTCTTGAATGCCACATGATCACGGCATTTATGTGATATAATCAGTACTGACATTGACTATTTTTATTTTTTAGAGCTTTGGTAACATTTTTACACAATTTTCTAAACTTTTAGGTTTTTTATTTTTGTTTTTTTTTTCACCATTGACCGACAAGGTTTGGCAGGTCTTGGTTGCTAGTGAAAAACACAAGAAATTGTAAAAGAACGTAGAAAAAATTCAAAAAAAAAAATCAAAATGCAAAAATTATTCATATCAATGCCGTCCATGCTAAGTAAGATAGCCAACATCTAAGTCAATGATTTCCAGCTAAAATTAACTAGAAAGACTACATTGGCATATCGCCAAAAGATTTAAGACTAAATTAGTCAAATTAAAAAGTTTAAGACTGAATTGGTATATGTACAATACGTTTAGAATTTCTTATATATATATATATATATATATATATATATATATATATAATAATCACTATGCTCAATGGGTGTGTGTGTGTATATATGCATTGTCACCACATGCTTGTTTTTGGACAAATACAACGTAGTTTATTCAAATACACAGTAGATCTACTCTATATAGTTAAAGAGATTATTACATATTAGCCTATTAGGGATACGATAATTCCTTATTTCCTACGACAACTTCTTTCCTTATTAGATTAGATTACTTTCTAATTTATACCCGTTGTTTGGTTATACCCATTGTTTGCAACACATTAAAAAATCAATTCATTGAGTAAAGTAGTTTTTTTTTTTTTGGCCCCTGTCTCTCTTTTTCTCTCTGTCGAAAACCCTAAAATGTTTGCACGAATATAGCCCGATACTTATTAACAACCTTCAAATAAGAGTTTTTGGCTGGACAAAAATTGATTTTATTTATTAGAGAAAAAAACCACAAATTATCATATTGGAGGACGTGGCCGTTTTGCTGGAGTGTGTTTGAGCTTTTTAAGCTCGTCTTTGCCGACTAGGGGTGAGCGGTTTCTAGTATGGTCCGGTTCCACTCAAGAACCGGAAATCAGACCAATAGTTCTGGTTCCCATTTTTCGGAATTGCGGATCGGACCGGCCACCCGAGAACCGGGAGCCGAACCGGACCGTCAGTCTGATCTGGTTCCAAAGAACCAATAAAATGACAGTTCAATAAAATGAGCGATTCCCGTCTGATTTCTAAGGTCCGGTTTAGGAACCGGCTTCATCCTGTGCGGGTTTGATCTGCCATTACTCAATAGAAATTAGGCTGTAACCAGCTTCATCTTGTGCGGATTTGATCTGTCATTACTCAATAGTCTCCCAGCCTTGAAAGTCCTCTGATATGCTCAAGTTTGGAGCAAAATCCACGACTAAAGACCTTTGCGCTTTCATGTACAGCTTTTGTGGTTTCCTCAAACCATTCTTTTTTAAGACCAGGCGGTCCGGTTCCGGAACTGGATCCTAGAACCGGGAACCGAACCGCCTGGTCACTGGTTCCAATTTTTGAAACCAGCGACCGGACTGGATCCCCCTAGAATCGGGAACCAGACCACTGGTCCCGATCTGGTCCGAGCGATCTTTTTTGCTCACCTCCACTACCGACTAAGATCTTCTACTATTAATTATCTTACTCTATAAGCATTATTTTTTTTTTCCTTTTTGGTAGTATATGCTGACTCACAATGCGTAGACATGTTTAAATTCGATGGAAGGACCGACAACATTGGAAAAAAAAAATTATAAGTGAACATGTCGTGCCACTAATGTCCTTTGCGCAAAAAGTCAATTTTGTCTCCCCACTGCTAAGTTCCAAAGCACGTGGATTTGGATTGCATGATGAACACACACTCTCTAGAAGTTAAAGATTAGATAAAAATGGTCACTGGCAAATTGTCATTTTTCACAAGGAAATTTCGCGTAAGATTTGTTCTTGAGGGACATTAAATTAGGGTTTCTTATTTGAGACTGGGAATTTAGAAGCAGAAAGCATTGGGAACTCTTGTTTGACACTAGGTTTCTATCTACCCAAAAAAGAAAAGAAAAGGAAATCGGACAGAATTATTTTCCTTGTCGTTTTTTTGGACAACCCGATCGTTGAGGAGTCTAATAATTGATATCATTTTATAAATCTGGTAAATCATTCCCAACGAGGATAAGCATGAGCAAGGACTTCCATTCTGCGGAATCGAATGAAGGAGCTATTGTTGATAGCAAGCTTAGAAAGTAGCCCCCGAAAAAAAAAAAAAAACCATAATCTGTAGCGCTTCGTCTCTTATTAATAGCAAGTCTTTTCGATGTTCGAATGACAGTAAAAACTAATCGGTTCACGAAAATACGTTACGAGTTTAGATGTGAGGGGAAAAAGACTTCCACGTGTGTCAAAAAGAAAAGAAAAAGAAATCACTTTCTCTAAACCGTTAAATAAATGATAACTAACTATTTTTTTTTTTCACAAAAAAAGACGCTACAAGTTTCGGAAAGGATTCCTTCCTGTAGATATGTGGCTCGTCGATAAACTAGGGCACATACCGATGTTTGGGGGGACAGGCCCAGCATTGAGTGAACAGAATGGATCGTGGTGTGCATCATTGCTTGCATAGGACCAGATCCATTGACCGTTTACAACTGATGTTGGGTTTTGGGCCAAGGGTCGGTTCACGTTTTTTTTTTTTTTTTTTTGTAGGGTCATGATTAAGGGTTCTAAAAGCCTCCCTAATAACTCGGCTTATCAGTTTTTACACAAGGCCCAATTGTTTTCCTATTTGATAAAGTTGTCGTTTTCCGCTTGACATGAGGCGGCGTGTTACTCAATAGTTATGTCGGTGCTAATTCAGTTGTCACGTCAGCGGTTCTCGGAGGAAAATTGGACGGAAGAAGGACTTGATTAAAATTTAGCACAAAATTTTAGTGCTGAAATGGCGTAAGTGAAAAAAAAAAAGTTCGAATTGAAATAACATTCTTACTGATTAGCTAATTTTAGGTCAGAAAAAAAGGGAAAAAAAGCGTAGACGATCGAAGAGTTGTGTTTGCTAGAATGACGCCTCTCGACAATTGGCTATGTTCGGCCGGAGAACAGAAGCAAATACGAAGGCGGGGAAGGAGAGGAGAGGAGAGGCAAGCTTTATCCTGTGTCGTATGGCCCTTGTGGTTGTCGTATCGCCGTTTTGGTTATGGTCTAAATTCTTGTCCGATCCATCGGAGTTGAATCAATTTTTGGAGCTGTACCCACCCGTGCTCTTCGGATCGAGCCCATTGGACCTAAACGAGTCCGGAGAAGCCAGGCGGCCCATCCGCCACTGCAATGTCGCAGACTCGACGCAATCCCGACCGTCCATCTCTGTCGTCCAACTCAAAGACGAGGCAAAGCAAAATCGAAGAACACACTGATTGTGAAGTCTTCGTTGAATCCTCTTCGCTCGACTTCCTCTTTCCTACGACGCCTGCTCTTCTTCCTCCCTTCCTGCAGTTACCCAAGCGATCTCTCTCTATCTCTCTTCCCCCTGGCCACACCTATACAACCATGAAGCGCTCGATCGATGACGTCGCTTCCGGCACGGTCGCCGCCCCCAACGTCGCCGTGAAGCCGGTCTTCCTCACCAAGGCCGAGCGCGAGAAGCTCGCCCTCCAGCGCCGCCAAGACGAGGTGGCTGCCCAGAGGCGCCGCCAGGAGCAGGTTCTTTTCTCCCAGGACGACGGCCTCCCCTCCGAGCAGAAGCCCTCCGATCCCGACCGCCGCGACCGCGACAGGGACCGGGACCGACCGCGCGAGCGGGAACGAGAGCGCGATAGGGAGCGCGACCGCGAGCGAGAGCGAGAGCGAGAACGGGAGCGGGAGCGAGAACGGGATCGACGGGAGCGAGATCGTGAATCCGAGAGGAGGAACCGGGAGAGGGAGCGCGAGGAGGAGGCGAAGGCCCGCGAACGCGCCCGGCTCGAGAAGCTGGCAGAGAGGGAGCGGGAGAAGGAGCTCGACGCCATAAAGGAGCAGTACCTGGGGTCGAAGAAGCCTAAGAAGCGGGTCATCAAGCCAAGCGAGAAGTTCAGGTTCTCGTTCGATTGGGAGAACACTGAGGACACCTCTCGGGACATGAACTCGCTCTACCAGAACCCTCACGAGGCGCAGCTGCTGTTTGGGAGGGGCTTCCGTGCCGGCATGGATCGAAGGGAGCAGAAGAAGCTCGCGGCGAAGAACGAGAAGGAGCTCCGTGAGGAGATTCGCCGAAAGGAAGGAGTTGATGAGAAGCCTGAGGAGGCCCTGGCGCAGAAGCAGAGAGAGGAGGCTGCGGAGGTGTATGATACGTTTGATATGAGGGTTGATAGGCATTGGACCGAGAAGAAGCTCGAGGAGATGACGGAGAGAGATTGGAGGATCTTCAGGGAAGATTTCAATATCTCCTACAAAGGATCTAAGATACCTAGGCCTATGCGGAGCTGGGTAGAGAGTAAGTTGAGCCCTGAGCTTCTAAAGGCTGTGGAGAGAGCAGGGTACAAGACGCCTTCTCCTATTCAGATGGCTGCAATTCCTCTTGGGTTGCAGCAACGCGATGTCATTGGCATTGCGGAGACTGGGTCTGGTAAGACTTGTGCTTTTGTGCTCCCGATGTTGACTTACATTTCAAGGTTACCTCCTCTGACTGAGGAGAATGAGGCCGAAGGGCCTTATGCAGTCGTGATGGCACCAACCCGTGAGCTCGCTCAACAAATTGAGGAGGAGACAATGAAGTTCGCCCATTATATGGGGATAAAGGTGGTTTCTATTGTTGGTGGTCAGTCAATTGAGGAGCAGGGATTTAAAATTAGGAATGGATGTGAGGTTGTGATAGCGACACCAGGGCGTTTGATTGACTGTCTGGAGAGGCGTTATGTTGTTCTTAACCAGTGTAACTATGTTGTTCTTGATGAGGCTGATAGGATGATTGACATGGGTTTCGAGCCACAAGTTGTGGGTGTGTTGGACGCAATGCCGTCCAGTAATTTTAAGCCTGAGAATGAGGATGAGGAGCTCGATGAGAGGAAGATTTATCGCACTACTTATATGTTTAGTGCTACGATGCCGCCTGCTGTGGAGCGGCTCGCGAGGAAGTATTTGAGAAATCCTGTAGTGGTTACAATAGGTACTGCTGGAAAAGCTACTGACTTGATATCTCAACATGTGATGATGGTGAAGGAATCAGAGAAGTTTTTCAGGTTACAGAAGTTGCTTGATGAACTTGGCGATAAGACAGCAATTGTCTTTGTTAACACTAAGAAGAATGCAGATACAGTTGCTAAGAATCTGGATAGGGCAGGCTACAAAGTGACTACTTTGCATGGTGGAAAGTCTCAGGAACAAAGAGAAATAAGCCTGGAAGGTTTTAGATCCAAGAGATATACAGTGCTAGTGGCAACCGATGTTGCTGGGCGTGGTATTGATATACCTGATGTGGCCCATGTAATTAATTATGATATGCCTGGTAATATAGAAATGTATACTCATCGTATAGGGCGAACAGGTCGTGCTGGGAAGACGGGTGTGGCTACAACATTCCTGACTCTAGGCGATACAGATGTCTTTTATGATCTGAAGCAGATGCTTATTCAAAGTAACAGTCCAGTGCCTCCTGAGCTGGCGAGGCATGAGGCTTCAAAATTCAAACCTGGATCAGTTCCTGACAGGCCTCCTAGACGAAATGACACCGTTTTCGCTCACTAATCAAGCTGATTTATTGGAAGATAGTTCCTAGCATAGGGTCTAGTTATTGTTCAATGCTCTGTGCAAATGCTATATCTCTGAATGAAGGATTCAGTATACTACTTGATGAGTGGGATCAGCCCAAATTTGTCCAGGTATCAGTGCACTGAGAGTGGTCACTGATATTACTTCTGTTATAAACATTGTATTTGGAGCATTGTTTTTACAGCAGCAGTCAGTTACTGCATCATTTCCCTAGTTATAGAGTGTGGAGGTTTTACTTACAGTGGCTTGTTGTATCTAAATCCTTCAATCCTCCTCTCTGATTTGGTCAATTGTCTGATGTTTCATTGACCTTGTGGATTTTTCTTTCCCCTTTCGACTATTAAGATGTTGCGGCTTAAAGACTATTATATACAACTTCCGCACAGCCTTGACTTATTTTCGTTTATTATGTGGATATATTTGGTTTGCGTTTTAAATGTTTGGAAGGAACATGTTTACCATGATCTATCTGGATTAATAACAAGGAGCTAATTGAATGTTTAGTGCAGATGTTATGTTTAGTTTAGAGCTTTGAACATGGTACTTATAGACACATGTTGAGTTTAGAAACTTAATTTATGGTTAACGTAATCGAGTGCAAGTAGAAGACACATGGGAGCTGTGCTTAAGTGCTGAAATGGGTGAATCATGTCCTCGGAATTTCAAACCCGTTGTCTGCAGAAAATGGGTGACCTTCTCTGGAATTTTTTTTTTTTATATGTAGATTATAGATGAAAATGACTCCAAAATATTATCTGCTAAAGTGGAGTTGGTATCAGTGAGAACTGTGGCGCATGACCTTTTCCACAAGTGTATATACTTCTTTAATTACAGCTTAGGAAAGTACTTATTGCTATTCAAATTTTGAAAACGAAAAAAAAAAAATGCATACACAGTTTGGTAAACATTCTAATGGGTCTACATGTCATATTCATGTGTTTTGCAATGTTACAAGCGTAAAGTGAAGTATCAGACACTACTACAAAAGGAAAAGCAAAATATGGTACCAAACACCTTGCAATTCGGACTTGGAAGATCCAGTTACTAGTAATTTTGAATGTTGAATGGAAGGAAGTTTTGAGTTTTGCATCTTATGTCTTGGTCTTTGAGGTGGCTAAACATTGGCAAAATCAGGACATTGAGGATCCCTTCACTAGAGCAAAGTGATTCTGACAAGCCAAACCTTGATTTTAAAGAGAGAGACATGGGAAAGTTGTGAGGAAAGACTGAACTAGAGAAGGGAAGTTACTGTGAAGGATAATGAACCTCATGCTGTCATTGAGTCCTAACCTCAGTGCACATGCACATCCATGGGCATTGGGTTCTTTACTTTCCTCCTTCGGTTTATATTCTTGTGATGCCCCCCAGTTGGTGGGTTTGTGTGTGGTTTTGGGGAGGGGGGGGGGGGGGAATTGTGTCAGTTATTTAGCTTTCAACAAAATGTTATATTGCATGTAGGCTTGTGGACATCGATATTTTATAAATAGATGTCATGTATCTCGTGCTCGTGGTTTATTTCGGGGTTGGGAACATAAGCTGTTTGCATTCTGTATTCAGCTGCTCTGCCCTTGCAGCTTACTGTTCTCTCTATGAACAAAATTATTGAGGCGACTTTAATGTAATATCAATCATACTTTTGGATAGTCTTCTGATAAAGTTGTGGGATCCAGGTAGTGTGCTTCTGCTCAAGATCTACTTTAGATAATTTACCTTAAGCTGTTAGTGTTCCCTTGTTCTCTCTATGGAGAATCATTAATGTAGCCTCAATGGAAGAACGGTTATTTTCTTTTGGAAAGTCTACTGAAATTTTCTCCAAAAGGTGGCCAAAGATGCAAATACTGTGGGTCATGTGTAATATTCAGATTGCAGCTTCGTAGGTGGGCACTGTAATATGATCTCGTGGCTTTGGATTAATTCACTCAAGTTGTTGAATGAGACTTGGTGGCACCACTTCTTTTTTATTATTTTCCATAACTAATTCATTCTTCTTATGGCTAGAATTTGTTTTCTTTGATAAGTGATAAGCTAGGAATAAATCTTAGAGAATTAGTTAGACTAGCTAGAGGAATAAGGGAATATGGTGAGGCTCACATTGAGGCTCAAGGCACACCAAAAGGAGAGGTATAGACAGCCTCAACTTCAGCGGAATCAGGCATATATGTCGCATCACTTGTGCACACTAGCGATGTTGGACATTGTCCTTGCCAGAGGCCTCTTTTTTTTTTGGACAAGTGATAATTTGGGAAAGAAATCCTAGAGAATCAAGTGAGACTAGCTCACAGGCTTGAGGGACAGAAGGGAAATGCATATAGGTTGACCTATCCCTTCATAGCTTTTCTAGTATGGTTGCAGATTGTTTGTCACGGACTAATGATGATCTTTGAACTGATTGTTCATTTTCTTGTTTGGGTTTATTGATCTTCTAATTTGTTAAATCGCATTGCTAACTGCTGAGAGTGATTTTTGGTAGATGGCGGAAGACGGAAACCGGGCACTGCAAGTTCAAGAGATCAAATTATTTTAACTTGTGCTGATGTATCATCTCTTCCTTTCTCTTTGATACTTGGATAAAACATTCCGCTGTAAAATATTTTTTTCTATTTGACCAACTATCGAGTTATAGTTACTTGTGCTTTATATAGCTGATGCATACAATTTGTCTGTCTCAATTCTCATCCATCTGTTTGTAACTAATAATTGGTTCTACCATGAGATCTGATCACTTTATACTAGGAACCCTAGAGTTAGATGGATAGCAGTTATCTGGACTGTAAAGCCATTCTTCTATGAATCCCGAGCACATATACAAGACGTATTATGACTGCACCAAACATGGATCACAAATAGAGGCAAACTTGTGGTGGGCATAACTTCTATATGGTTTCACGTAGGTGAAATGGGTTGTTTTAGTGATTCTATTCAGGTGTAGTGATTGGTCATCGCACACTATGAAAGCTTTTCTGGCATTTCATTTTCAAAATGGCAAGTAGGGAAGCAAGTGGTGTTTTCATACAAGAATATTTCAACTTGTCAGAACTGAATAAATTATGCACAGATGTATGGTCAATGTAAGTAAATGAGAAAATGACTTCTAAATCTTTATGGTATTCTCAGATGTTTTCAAGATACTCAATGCTTTTGTATTTTTCTTGGGGCTTTGTGGCAATAAGGTGGAAGGCAATGTTTTCAAAGCTTACCCAGCTTTATCTTTCGCATGTTGTTCCTCAGCTATTTCAGAATTTGGACTCGCCATTAGCATCCTTTCCTGGTGGTGTTCTACACTCGCAAGCATGTTAGGTCCCTAAGTCTGATCTGAACCTGAAGCTACCAAATCAAAAGTAAGAAGATTGCTCCGGAATGACCTTCATCTGCTTAAGCACCAAAGCTGCTTTCTTCCTATGTATGTCCTCATGGAGAAGTTGGATAAGAACTCCCTCGATCCTTGGCAATGATGGATCGGTAAGATTTGTGTGACTCAAGATCTTCTCAAAAAGGTCCAGAGCTTTTAGTTTCGCTGATTGGGACCCTTTCTCCAAGACATGTAAAAGGGAGTCTATGCCATGGTTGTCGACAATGGCAGCAGTTGCTTGAGATAGTGTTCTGTCATCTGTAAGCAATGTTTCAAGTGCCATCAAGGCAGCCTCTTGCACGCCAGGATCTGTCCCTTTCAATGATTTCATGAGTGGCATCATTGCATCTGTCTTGACAAGGCAGAAAGTGTCCTTCGACGAGCAAGCAGTACCATGAACAGAACACGAGCTTCCAATTTCTGAGGTTGAACAAGACCAGGAGAAGTTGGGGCAGAGATTCAGTAATCGGCTGAGTGGTGTTGCCTTTCTGTCTGCTGTAGGGATTACTGTTGCATGAGAAAATGACAAGCTGGTAGACTGGGATAAATGGGCTAGTGCAATTGCCGCACGTTGCCTGGCTAAAGAGCTCTGATTGGACAACACATGGATTAGTGATGGGTACAGTTCGAGTTTTGCCACTCTCTTCTGCAGATCAATTTTGGATGGCTCTGTGTAGCGTAGTAGTGCTGCTAGCGCATTCTCCAATAAAAGTTCTACTGAATTGGGGACAGTTTGAGCTTGATTGCTTTCCATGTCTACCATACAAATGATCTCATGTATGGCTTTTAACACATCTGATTTGAGTAATAGATCATCAACGGTGGTATCATCTTTCGGGAGTTGGCCGATGATTCCAGCAGCGACAGACCTTTCTTCCGGATCTGGTGAATGGGTAAGAATGGATGCTATTGTGTGAATGACAGCTTCTTTTCTGGGTGTTGGAGGAAGGGGAACTCCACCAAGGTGACCATCAGATATACTGTATACAAGCTCCATTGCCCATCTTCTTACTGCAGGCTGGCCGTTTTCAAGGCAAGAGTAGAGATGGGCAATTGCATCATCATCCAATCGTATTAATTCTCTAGCTTGCTCAGATTTTTGGGCGAGCTCCACCAGCAACTGTAAAATCTTTGTTGTAGCTTGAGTCTCAGAAGTAGACATGAGGTGTAAGAGTAAACCGATGCTGTGCTCAGACTGGAGCTCTGTCAATCCCTGAAATATCTGGAAGTCACAAGGCTCAGCGGCCTTGACCAGGAAGGCGAGAACTTCTACAGCTTCTTCCTTCAAGTATGGATCAGACATTACATATGATATGGGGCCGAGCAAGAGTGGGATAGTCATGGGGTCTGCCAGGAGCTGCTTAGAAATAGCACTGTGTGCCGTGAGTTTCTTGATGGCCTGGAGACAAGCTGATTTGTATGCTGGGGAGCTTGAAGAGAGCATTTCGACCAGACTGTGTATCAGTGAATCATTTTCCAAATCGATGACGTTAGTCTCCTTGAGTTGCATTTGCACTAAAGCTGCGGCCATCAGTGCTCTGGTCTCCTGTGATCCTGAATGAAGAGTTCAACAAAGTGATTACATGTTTCTTATGATAACGAAAGATTTTGTTAGCTGGTCATATGTACCTTCATTGAAGCGACAAACAAATTGTTTGAAGTATCCACATTCTGCCATTTTAACAACAAAGTGGGTGTTAAAGGACAGATTTTGCAGCACCTCGTGAGCTTTCTTCGACACATCTCCCTCCCAGTAGTGAAGCATGGAAACTAATAGAGGAATGCTGTTCTTGGCATTTCCGATTTCCTCTGCAATTGCCTCTCTGGAGGACAGCTCCAACAAGACTGCAATAGCATCGTGTCCCACTTCACCTTTATAGAGATGTTTCACAACGAGATGAATTGCCCCGGCTTCAGCAATGGATGCCTGCAACTCTTTGGCAACACTATCTCTCACACACTCGGAAAACAATAAAGATGAAATATTTATTGCTTAATGGTCTCACCTTGCAGTCTTCTGAATGTCTGGCTAAGCTGCCGAGGCATTTAAGTGCAGCCGCAGTGTCTAACCTTTTGTTTTTCAGAAAGCTGACCAACTTCGGAATGAGGTTTTCCTCTGAGAATTTGGCAGCATAGAGAGGCGTTCCCAGGAGAGACGTCAGCCCCTGTAAAGCGCCATTTTGTGTAGATTCCTCGTCAGAATTGATCCCCTGTATTGCTGCTTGGAATTTTAAGTCCGTGTCCCTTTGCTTCCATTCTTGTATGGATCCTCGAAGAGAGAGGTTGGGTGTTATGTCCAGAGAGGGAAGCTCCTCTTTGCAGATGGGGCAAACTCTCTCTCCTCTTTCAAAGTGCTCTTGAATAGCCTTCTTCTCAAAGCTATGGCCACATAAGATCGCAACGGGCTCTGTCATAAGTTCATGGGAGAGTGGACATAGAAATGAGTCGATCGGGTAATAATGGCGATGTACGTTGGTGTTATCATCTACGGGCCTTGTCACGATTTCTGTGCTGTAGAGAAGCTGTATTAGCTGTGACAGCTGAAGTGCCTCAGCCTGTTTCTTTTGAGCCTCCATTTCTTCCTTCTCTTGCTTCAGAATTGCCAACTCCTGCTGCACTAAGGATGTATTCTCGCTAGCTCCAACTGCTTCTGCGATCTTCTCCAAGAGTTTCACAGCATTGTTGTGGTTCTTTCTGTCCTGGTTTATCGAGTTCTCTATCTCCACAGAAATTCTCTCTATTACAGTCGAAGACTGGAACTTCACGGACCTCAGGTTGTCGATGATGTGGGCAATCATTCTCTTTACACTCAAGCCGATGCCGAGATTGACCAACTGAAATGAAGAGATGGTTTCAGCAATCTCTTTGGCCAATTCCTGCATCTGGGCAAGGACTCTGCTCGAACGGAGTATGAGGCGGAGGCGGCTGCCGGATCTGCAATCTTCGATGACATCACACGCAAGATGCAGCTGGGAATTCAATTTCTGCAGTGTGGTTTTTGTGAGCTCTGAGCCGAGCTCGGCTGCGACCTTCCCGGCATCCATGGCCTGGAGGACGCCTATCAGTTGCGATATGCTTCCGGAGAACTCCTGAAAGCTGTCCCTTGCAAGCACCACGTCCCGTGTTTCGCCCACGAGCTCCATGGCTTGTAGGGTCACCCTGTTCCATAGTTCCTGTAGAACCGCCACTCCGACGTCCTCGATTCCGATGTTGAAGTCCATCAGGGGCCCTCGTTGTCGTGGCAAAATGCGCAGAGACCGTGTGAGCTTATCCAAGCTGACCGAGATGACAGCGGATTTCCTGGAAAACCTAAGCTCCGACGTGGCCTGCAAGAACTGCAATGGACGACACAATCATGGTTCAGTCAATCGTCAGAAGTATGAGGTACTGAGGAAGGAGACGGACCGTTAACGAGATGCTTGGTCCTGAGTAGTCGAGCATAGCGATGGTCTTCTCCCTTTTCTTTCCTTTTTTTACCTTCCACCCCCTTCCGAGTACTTCAAGAAGGCTTCGTTAAAAATGGTGAGGTCGCAGTCAGGAAAGTTAAAATTTGAGAGCAACAGTGTGTTGGGTCTGTCGTGAAGTTAGGGGCTTGACTTCAAAAGTCAACTCGCGCCATGCATCCGTCCGCTCGCGTTCGTATCATCTTTGTTTGACCAGGACCATTTCTCGCCCTTTGCTTCTTTGTTCACATGGACCACTACGTGCAATCGACGCCACTGTAGTTATCGGTCCCAAAATGAGAGGCAGCTTCATTTGAGGATCGTGGAATTCGACTTTATGTTTGAAACTTCCCTTGCAAGCAAAGACCCTCTTGAAATTGTCAAATACGCAACGGTGAGACCGCTATCCCGTTGAAAGTCGATACCAGGGCAATTTCCGGTTTCCCAGGGCATGGCATGATTTTTTGACTCCACGCATCTCGACACGGCTTACGTTGATTCGTTCCTCCAAAATGGGAACATTGTTAGATTTGCGCTAAACAAAGGACTCGACGGGGAGGTGTGCGGGTGACATGCCTGTGGGCGTGCACGGGACGATTTGATCATGCGATGAAATTGGATGTGCACATCGATCGTCCGAATCGCTCTCGAGAGGTGTGCTTCCGTGTTTGTTTCGAAAACTCAGCTTGCTCTGTTTCATTCAATTTGAAGTTGAGGAGCACCTTGACAACTGTTTTTAAGTGACTTGGACTTGGTCTTGGTCTTTTGTTTGGTTGACGCTATCGTCTTCAATCTGGACTTGGACTATTGTATCGTAACTAGCTTCTGTCTGATGACGTTTAGCTCTAGGAAGTAGCAAGATGACCTTCCCGACCCATCTCTAGTTGCTGCGCGAATCGAACGGGAGTGTACCATTGAGAATGTATGCTGCGAAGAGAACTCTCTCATTATATGCTGCTCTGACGAATGGAGTCTCTTGTTGAAAAATCTCTGGAGTTGTGATTCCACAATCGGCTCTGGTCAAGCGGTCACAAAATACGATGGACACTTTGATCGTGATGATCATCACGATCAAGATAACTTGTGGAGATAATAATTCTTCCCTGAGTTGATGAGGAAATTAACATTCCGAAGAGGCAATTGACTTTTATAACTGTCATCTGATACAGATGACATTTGCTACTGGGCTCACGTTAGGGCCCAAAGCATGGGCCCCTTTCTGTGCAAGTTTTTGAGTCTTGTACAATGTACTTCACATAGTGTCCAAGTCATTAAGCCCATTGAATTGAAGTGTGTTCGAAAGGGGATTTACAAGCAATCGAAAAATGAACGTAATTTTTTTTTTCCTATTGTGTCTTGTTTTTCTTGCATGTATCAAGAAGAGATATTAGTGTAAAGAAGCTGCTAGTCTCACGGTCTAATAGTACTATTAGTTATTTCTGATCAGACGATATCCTAACTAATTAATATTTTATGCAAAACACGCAATGTTGGTATGTGACTCTACGGTTGAGACTACAACTTCATTGACAATGATGTTATGGTATCATTTTCTTAATTGAATATCTTAGTCAAGTGCATACAAAAGTCCCCCCCTTCTCTCCCCTCCATTGAAATTCCGGCTCCGTCATCAAGCATTTCATAAATAAATTTGCACGAAAACTATCTTTACTTCTAGTGTTAACTCGGAATTATGTAGTCGCGCGTGTGTTATGATTCTCGCATCCATATTTTGGCGAGTTTATGTAAGCCTAATTCTAAAATTAGAAGTGTAGAACCCTTGCACCCTGGAAAGCCAAATTCAAAGTAGACACAAATTCGCCCATCCGGTGGTTCGTTCTTTCGCTCTATCACTAAGCCCAGATGGCCCGACGGCCATCCCCGCTTGTGCCCGCAAAAGGGTTGTCACCGTCGACGCGCACGAGTGCCTTTTGGCTCTTCCCCACAGCCAAACCAGCAAAGACAAAAGAGACGGGGGGGAGCGCCACGACCTTGAGCTTGAGGGAGGGTATGATGCCGTGTATAGTCCCATGGTTTTGTTCGGTGTGGGGTTGATCGAGCTCGAGGGTTGGGGAACACGACCCGCCGATCCCGTTCCATGGCCAGAGAGATAGAGATAGAGAGAGAAACATCAACATCATGAAAGCAACGAGTCCTAGAACCGAATGGGGAACATGTTGGCAGCTACTATTCATTGCACACGGTCACGGTGGTTGCCATTGTGGCCCATTCGCTTTGGCCCCCCCTTCCGCTTGTGTCTTTTTGGCGTGTGATTCTGTTTTCTCGTTCACGGGGATTTATTGTCCTTTCTTGAAGGGGGGGTTTGGGGCAACAAAAACAGTACTCTCGCCTTTGTTGGCTCCATGAGGACCATGCATTCTTGCGTCGACATCTTCTCGGACGTTTGAGCAGGGGTTTTAAGAAACGCCCACTCTTGCATGCACAGTGGATGAAGAACGACACGTGAGGAGAAGTTTGAAGAAGATCAGCAAGATTGACAGGCCATTTGCAGTTCTCGTATTGGCCAATAATTATACCAAATTCGTTTCGGAGGTAGTTGACGATTTATGCGAAGAGATTATTCGCTTGGGCGGACAAGTTGTCGGCTCATGGTTGTCGATCAGCTACCTGGTCGTCGACGTCTGCTCGGCTTCCCAGACTAGTGTAGGAGAATCGAGAGTCTCTATCATAGTCTGCTTTGAAGAGTCAATAATTATGTGAATTTCTCAAGATTCTGTTCGCGTTTCCATGTTTGATGTTTTGTAAATTCCCTGGAATCTATCGAATGTCAGATATATTTATGATTCATTTAAGAGTAACAGCAAGAGTAATGTGACAAGCATATATAAAGGCAAGTTTGTGATCATTTCACTAATGCCAAATAAGAAGGCCTCATGCTTGTGATTACACTTCTTGAGTTCTATTAATTACGAGTGTTTCATCTTCAAAATTATCACATCAGTATAATGGGTATTCGAACACCAAAAACTTATTGGTTCTAGATGAAGAGGTTCATGGATATGTGAACAGTTCCCAATCCAGGTTGAATTTTTTCGTCGAACTATTATCTCGACCGCCGATGGAGTAGATTTTTTGCGCTTGCTTCATTGAAAACCATAAAAACGAGTGCAATTACCCACTCCATCGATGTATTCGCCTTTGAATTACTCCCCGAAGAGATTATTTCGTCCTTGACATGATGTTTTTAGGCTTAAATCGTAACTACTCCATTCACCGGTACTTTCAAGGGTTTGAGATCGTCATGAGATTATGAGTCGCAGAGGTGATGGAGATGAAGCCAAGCACACACGTGCAGTTCTTGGGGATGGATGTGACGGGACTCGATCTGGAAAGGCAAGCAATGACCCATGCTTCGCAGTCCTTTCACTTTCATCAGTACATGGTTCATCGACAAGCTCTCACCACTTCCATTCTTCATGCTCGTGGAAAATTTGCGTGTGGGGGGACACAGAAACCCTAGCAAAAGGACACGTCGCCCTTTTGCTCTCGCTCTGTTCGCAGTGGGTAAATTTGGTCTGATGGATCAAATTATGCAGACAGCTTGCAGTTCTACTTGAGGCGACTCTTATTTTCTTTTGATAATTTTTTTACATATAGTTTAGGAGATTCAGTGTCGTTTGAATTTGTATGAGCATCTTTATAATCTATTGAAAAGACAACTGCAAACTTCTTTGCTAGGATTTGCACTGTAATCTTACTTAGAGCAAATATAGGTTCTTGTTAATTGAGGCATACATGCAAGGGTTGTTAAACAAAGTCTAATATCAAAGAACCGATGTGATGTTGAGCGATTGATATGCATAGTATGCCTCTAACTTATTCGCTTAAATACTTTTGATGAGCTTGCACTTACTCTTGGTCAAGCTCCAGCGACACGTCTTAACATGTGATATCATAGTAGACTGTCGATCGGTAGGCCTTTGAAATGGGGCAGCGATGTCTGATGATCGTGACAAGAAAGAATCCCATTACCAATGTTGTACTGACGTCGTGGTTCAATCTGATGGGATAGAGATCTTTACAATGGTGTTGCAACGCGGTCTTGGACCGATGACGACGGTTGTTGCATAAACATATCTGTTAGTTTAGGATACGTCTAAATAACCTTAACAGTATCCTCCGTTTAGATATTATTGCCCAGCTAAGAGTAGATTGCACCTTTGATTCGTTACTCGGAGGCTTCAATTATTCAGTGAAGATAGAATCAACAGAAAATTAGCTCGAACTTACATTTACTCTTCGCGATCTCCCTATGTCCCAACAAAATGTATTTCTTATAGCTTTACTTATAAGATAATTATGAACTTAAATTATCTTGAATTTATGCTGTTATTCGGGGAAAATTACCAAAAAAGTTCTGAACATATTGCATTTGTGTCAATTCAGTCATATTTTTTATTTATTTATTGAGTCATCAACTTTTTGCAATTATGCCAATTTAGTTTATTTGAATGGCAGGTGCTGACGTGATAACATTTTAATAATTTGTTAATGCATTTTAATTATTATTTGTATTTTTTAATAAATTTATTATGCCTTTTATTTTCTTTGTTTTTGGTGTACGGTTTAAGGCCGGCAAGGCTTGCAACTCCAACAGCCGACGGAGGCTACCAGCCCTCGCCTGGTGGTTCGTGGTCTGTTGTCGTCCCTAAATCCTAAAAAAATGATATAAAAAAGAGAGAAAAATTATTGAAAAATAATTCAAAAAAATATTAATAAGATTTTACAGCATCAGTGTCGACTAAATTGGCATAACTATAAAAGGTTTCATTGGAAAAAAAAATTAAGACTGAATTGACATAATTACAATAGATATATGAATTTTTGATACATTTCCCTACTATTTTAAAATAAATTTAGGGTGCAGGAATAGAAGCCCAGGAGAGACCATCATAATAGAGGTCAAATTCGAGTGTATTGACCTATTTAAGCACATCTCTACTAAAAAAACTCATGTAAAAAATGAATTATAAGCTTATTAGATATTATTAACTATTGAAAACCATGACAATTCTTCAATATTAGGATCTTCACAACACCTTGACATGTGACAGGATCGGATATTTCATGTCCCCAACTATACTCGTCTAACATTTGTGAGTGGAGGTTTGGTCATCATGAAGAGTGTGGGATGCATAGGGGAAAGTGACGCGAAGTCTATTAGTAGCGCGTTTCTAGATCGATTGGATTGGCAGAAATCCAATCGAAGGTCGAATCGATGATGCACCTAGAATTGGTGGACTGGATCAACGACATCGGAACAAGCTCAAATTCGATCAGTTGAAGCAAAACGGCGTGCTGATCAATACTCACTGCCTTTGGCTATGAACTGCGATGGATTTTAGTGATTGGGGATCGTTTAGATGAATTTTTCAATTTTTTAGTATTTTTCGCATTAAATTTTATTATTAGTGGCAATTTTGTAATTTTTGGTTTTTTGATATATTCTTTTAATCTTCGTAAGGTTAGGTTTAGGATAAACACCACATATAAGGTGTTTTATAGCGTTTTGAGGGAGGACTGTTTGACATTATCAATACAGAATTTTCAAGATTTGTCTCTTAAGCAAGGATTTGCTTGTTCCTCCTCGCTAGACGCTGCGTCAGAAAGATAGAACTAGTTCGCGGGAGTGGCGTCAGGGCGGTTTGTGCTAAAAGTTCTGGGATGGGAAGATCACATCTCTATGGAGCTCTGTGACAAGGATAGGGATCGGATATTCCATGTTCCCAAACGTACTCGTCTAACCTCTGCGAGTGGAGCTTGTGGTCATCATGAAGAGTGTGGGATACACAGCAGGAAGATACAACTGGTTTGCGAGAGTGGCGTTAGAGCGGTTTGCGCTAGAAGTTCTAGGACAGAAAGATCACATCTCTAGGAGTTCTTAAGGTAGGATTTGGCCTCCCACTTACAAAATGGTTGGGAACTGATGTCCTCTTCTGATGATGCCATGGAAGGCAAAAACTAGTTGTTGTGTCGAAGTGGATTATGTTTTCTCGCTTTATGTTCTGTTTGTCCAAGTTAAGCTGGACGTGGTACGATCCAATGTGAAGATGCTATTCGCCATACTGTTTTTGAGAACAACATGAGAAGGAAGGTTGGCCTCTCGTTTCTTAGCTCGATAGGTGCTGCAAGGGCTCGTTCCGCGGCTGAAATCAGCCGGTCCAGTGACACATGCATCTAATCAAGAAATTATCTTACATTCATCCGGGATGTGTTAATTTCTAACAAAAGTTCATCCCATATGTACTATAATTATGTCACCATTACCCTACTATTGGATAACAACTAGCATTTTTTTCTCTTTCTCTCTCTTATGGAAAATTGCAATGGAGACAGACAGGTACAAGGGAGTGACTTTGTCATTTTCTCTCTGGAACGTACCCAGCATGACTCCAACACACGTGTGGGCTGGTCCTTGATGTCCTCCTTTCTCATCAAGCGGGAAGAACTCCAAGGTGCAGCCAAATGCCAAACACAATGTGGGCTTTTCTGGCCGGACACATCCCCATTCTTTCTCTCACTTTGAACATTCATTTGAGTCCCCCCACCACCTCCTTCCTTTTGTGTGGCCAGCTTTTGATGTGATGTGTTTGACGTTGAGGATTGTCGAATAGTGGGCTTTGTCTATGGCTCCCATCTCTGCCAAGTCTCATGGGATCTCCAAGTACAAAAAACAAAATTTTGTTATCGGTGAGCACGCGCACGACAACACTTGGGGTTCAGAAATTTATTTTTATTCCTCGAATAAAAAATTATAAATAAAATTAATATAATATTAACAATATTTGAATTCTAATATACAAAATTCAAAACAACCAAGAGACAACAAAAATTCAATTTTATTTATTCCTATTTTTGTTTGTATATTCTAATTTCTTTCATATCTTAACTGTCAATTCAATATACTTAGTATTCATATTTACTACATATTTTAGGTACATTAGTATAATTTTGCTACTTCGTAAAATTTCGTTACAGAATGATTGAAAGGGAAAAATGAAATTAAAAAAATAACAGAATTAAAAAAATAACAGAAAATAAACAAATAAATATGAAGTAGTAAGAGTGTCCTGAGATATTCTTACCATCCCCATTTTGTGCAATTTTTTGAGTTATTTGCACTGATCCGTTTATACCAAGCAATGGATATGATGAGATGTGAAATTATCCAAGTATATTACCGCCTTTCACTAAACAACGTATAGGATATATTAAAATTCATTGATTTCATATTTCATCATATTCAATCCTATCTTGATTAGAAATATGCAACATTGAGGTCCAAATAAGTTGGAATCCAACATGCATGTGATAAAACAATTATAACTACTCTTTAGGAGTTATGAGCCCATAATACTATCTTGGAAAGTTCTTTCCAATTGATTTGTTCGGGCCTCAAAATCATCACTTTGACTTGTTTCGAAGAACTTTCTTATTTTTAGGGAAAATTTCAAAAAAGGGCTTCAAGTGCTCTTATTTCTTAAATAAGGGTCTCAAGTGATTTTTGTTTTAAATAAGGGTCTAAAGTGTCTTAATTGTCTAAACAAGGACCTAAAGTTACCATAATTGTTTCAAACAAAGGCCTTACCTCTCTAGTCGGCCGGCTGGCTAAATACTCCGGCCGGTCAAGGTATTTTCGTCAAAATGCAATTTTGACCTGATTTTTAATTGAATTATATTAAAAATTAAAGTACAAAAAAAAACCCAAGCGAGGTCGCTGCCCCAACGAAGGTGGGGCAGCGGCTCGGTCCGACGTGGTCGTCGACTCCTCATCCAGGCGTCGACGACGCCACTGCCTAGAGGAGAGGGCCAATAGAGCCGGGTGGGGGCCCCAACCCCCTTGGACGAGGGCCGGCAACCCTCGCCCAGATCTGGGAGGGAGTCAAGGTCTCCACCCGGCTCTGGGGCCCTCGCCTCTTAGTGGCGGTGGCGCATCGGCGAGGCGTCGGTGACCCCGCCGGACTGAGTCACCATCCCACTGGCGTTGGGACGGCGGCCGCAGGTGGGAGGGCAGCCCCCTCTAGCATATGTTTTTCCTTTTTAAAATTTTGGAAAAACTAAAAAAAAAAAAAGATAATAAAAAATACTAAATAACTAGTATAACCCTAGTAACAAGTGAGTGAGGCCCTTTTTTTGAAATTAATAAGCCATTTCAAGCTCATATTTGAGATAATATTCTATTCAAATCCTTGTTTGAGACAATAAAGTCACTTCAGGCCCTTATTTGAAATAATGTGAACTTCATACCCTTATTTGAAGAAAAAAAAATGAAGGCAATTTGGGCCCTTTTTTGAAGATTTCCCCTATTTTTATATCTATTTCCTGGTTATTTTAGACTTTTGGTTATTTTTACGAACTTCTATTCTGCTTTGGGTTATTTTCGGTTTTTCTCATGTTGCCTAGGGTTTGTAAAGTGTTTATTTTTCACTTTTGATATTTTAAACAACGTTTAATAATTATATAAAAAATATAGAAAATGGAGCTTTAGTTCTCACCTGAAAGCAAATACCTTGCATTTGTGCATTTTTTGCGGATTGGATTATCCATGTTTTATATATCGTTTATGCAATAACCACTGATTCGTGCTGTGTGCAGAGAAGGGTAGAACACGAATTGGCATAATCTAAACACGACACTTTTAGCAAATGTTGTCAGAAATAATGCCTTGACAAGCCAAGTAAAGCACATCACATGATATGTCAAGGATTGTCAAGTGTTGTCCCAGCCCCCCGGAGGTGAACCCTAGAGAGTCTTTAACGGTTCGTTAGGCGGATGCGAAGAACCCTCTTGCGAGGTGGTGCTTACCCTTCGCACGGGCTCTCCCAAACCTTAATTTTTGCATCTTAGTTTCTCATTCATTATTTAATCACTGGTGTCGCCACTAATTTATACTAGACCGATTAGAGCAAAATAGGACGCGGGGCTCACATTCCTTATGCAAACTAGAGATTTCGAGTCGGGGAAGTAGATTACGCTAGTTTTGCCCCACCCGTGTAACCGTGTACCTTTTCTCTATTAAGAAAAATGAGGAAAAATGTTGCTAAAGTCTTAAACTTATTACATTAGTGCCAACTTAATCACTAATATTTTTTTGTGCCAATTCAGTCATAAACTTTTTGCATTTGTGTCAATTCAGTCCTAAACCTTTTGTATTATTGTCAACTTTGGCTGAAAATCGTTGACATGGATGTCACATGATTTTTTTTAATATTTTAAAAAAACCAAAAAATGCTTAAAATTTGTTTAAAATATTAAAATAATATGAAAAAAAAATCCAAGTCAGCACTAGTAGCGTGACATAAGATAATTGACGTCTACGTCAGCGATTTTTAGTCAAAATTAATTGGATAACTCAATTGGCATAAAAATACAAAAGATTTAGGACCACCAACACAATAGGTTTAAGATTTTTTTGACACTTCTCTCAGAAAATAACCCAAGCCGGAGGCAAAATTAATAGAAAGCCTCGTCATAAAGCCCCGGGACACGACCCCAAACGGGCGCTTGGTCCGACTATTTATACGATAAGAAGTAAATTTTCAATGAAATACGATGAAACTAGTAATTAGACATAATCGGAGAAGTAAAGGAGGAGGAGGAGGAGGAGGAGCGTAACCTTCACTTGGTCCAAATATTTTCAGGATTTTCAACAGAAATCAATGTTGTCTCTTCAAGCAAGGTTGTTGCTGATTCCAACAAAGTATATTTGTTTGTTCCTCCAAGTACAGATGCACAAAATATATTCTCACCGATTTCATACTTCCCGAATGAAATTTTATGAAAACTGTTCATATCCAGCTCATCTTTCGAAACCATATCACATCCCGAATCTGATGAAATATGATGAATTGGGACGGTTTTTTGTAAATACGTAATTATCTTGAATATATGAACTCTCTCTTTTTTTTTTTTTCCAATCGCCTATCCACCATAGGAACCCATTGCATGCATGAAATGATAATTGTAGTCATCCAACTGCGTATCCTGCTTCGTCAGTTTTCGAGTTTTGGCGAACAACAGCTAGAAAACAGACAAACTTCTTTTCTTTTCTTTCTTTCTTTCTCAAGAAAACTCCACGCATGAATTTTTTTGGACAAATACCCCACGTATAAGTTGAACCATGCATTTTTCCTCGACGTATAATGTATAAGAGAGAAGAGAGAGATAGAGATTAGGGCAGAGACAAAAAAGAGAGAGGGTCCAAATTTACAGTGTCCAGGCGGAGAGCTGGAGAAGGTGGTTATGGCCACATGCTCTGCCATAAATGCAAGTGTTAGAGAGAGAAAGGATGAAGCCAAGGATGAAGGAATGATTGATTTATGTTAAGTGATTTCATGATATGCGATCGCAAGAACAGTGGAGGTTGTCCCCCTTGGGTTGCTCTCCTTGTCTCCTCCTTGCATTCACATCCCATGCTTCATGGATCTCCTTTTCTTTTATGTCCCTTGTCCTCGTGGCCACACCATGGCCTTTTACATCACACACAACCCCCGCTTTTCTTATTCTCCCTTGTCTCATTTTCCTTTTCGGGAAATGATTTTAGGACACTATGCAATTTCAATCGCAGATTCACATATCGTTATCGCTTGTTTTACGTAAAGCGCTTATTAATAAAAAAAAAAAATCGTGTGTTAAGAAATAACTAAATTGTTAGGAGACCAGCTCTCCTCTTTCCCTTTCCCACCCTCACCCTCTTTCCTTTTGATATCGAACTGTCCGTGAAGTTAAATTGTTTCTTTAGGCATTGCCGGACACGCATAAAAATGGCCATTTGTGAAAGAGTCTCGGACCAGTCTTTCTCACCAAGTGGCACTGAGAATTCAAATGTTGTAGGCCAAAAAAAAGTTCAAGTAAGCACATGGAACACTGTAGATTCAATTGGCACAGGCTAAGCAGAGGAGAAGCACATGTTAATACATAGTCAAATTAACTTTGTCACAGTACAAAAATCATCCCATCAACATGACAAAGGGGTGCTCTTGGCTACATGCCACACCCAACAACAGGCCAAATATTAGAAGAAAAGGAAGATTAGAGAAAGGTGGGGAAAATTCTTGATAAACCTACCAAACCAGCAGGAAGGACCTGAAAGGGAACTCGTTACTTGGCGACATTATTACTACCCTCCCATCTTGTAAGGCTCCCAGAAAGGGACCTTCTTGCTGAAGAACCTGCCCGCCACCCTCGAGTTCAGGATCTTTAGGGCATCCTCCGACTTTATGCACCTGGGTGTCTTGTACTGGTTCACCGAGGACCCCTGAGACACGCAATAGTCCATCAGCACGTCGAACGTCCCGTGCCTCACCACCCTGATCTCTAGCGACCCAATCGACTTGTCCTTGGCCCGGCACCTCCGGTACACGTAGTCCAGCGACTCCTCGACCCCTGAGCAACACTCCTCCATGATCTCGCCATCCAGCCCCATGAGCTCATCCGTGGTAATGTTGTTGCCCTTGGCCTTGAGCTCCCAGAAGAGAACGTAGTGGCCGGGCAGCGACGATGCGTCCGGGTAGCTGGTGTACTCGGTCAGCAGGAACCCGAGTGGCTCCAGCAGCTTCTTCGCCTCCGTGACCGCCTTGAGCAGGTCCTCCTCGCTGGTCTTGTCGGTGTCGATGCTCAGGACGACGTTCTGCCGTTGCACGAACCGGAACTGGGGGGCATTGTTATAGAATCCTGTCACCATCAGGATGTCACCGACTCTATATCTGTACAGGCCTGTGGAAGAGATTTCACAAGCGCCTTTGAGAAAAATGGCGAAATTAACGGCTTCTTTAGTTACGATAATCAGCGACTAATTCCTAAAGAACTGGGAAAATTCTAGTTCGATCTTACGGGAAGATTTCATGTGTTGTTGCATGTGACGTTAGGACATGAACGTGGGATTTCCAATGTTAAGCTGGTGTTTTTAATGCTATATATCCTGCTCAAAGGTTAAGTTCCCAAAACATTTGCATGTGCATGCTGGTTTAAAATTTGCACTCTTTGGGTAGGCAAAAGAAATATCGACCAGCTGGGATCTTTCCTATTAAAGAAACTTCGTGCATTGCGTTTGCCACATGGAAGGTTGGGCTTAGAAGCCAGAAAGTGTTGCAGCACATTAATTCATGCCTTATGCTTTGTCCTGCCATTAGATCAGTGAGGCTTTCAATGGCGACAGTTGTGGTGTTTAATTAAATCTGCCCTACAAATGTCGACCTACTGAATTAACGAAAAAACAGACATAGAAGTTGGCTAACTGAATTGGGACTTTCAACTTTCCGACAAAGAAACAGATCTGAAGAAGTGGGGAAGAACACACCTGTAAAGGTTGTGACGATGAGCTCGTAATACTGACCGACCTTCACATCCACGAGATCAACGGTGTTTTCGACGGGATGTGAGCCGGAATTGCCGTTGCATTGAACCTCTCGAGTCGTTTCGCCGCCGCGGCTGTTCTCCACTGGCAAGAACTCAAAGTAGGCCATGTTCGGTAGGAGGGTGTACGAGACGTCCGAAGGCTTGCTCAGCGGCTTGAAGTTGATCCCAAAGTAGCACTCCGAAGAGGCATACATTGTGGAGATCAGAGGGAGCCCACCGCTGTAAAACTCCAGAGTTGGGATGTATTGGGCCATGGAGCCTGTCACTATGACCTCAATGTACTTTGTTCTCGGCCAGATCTTCTTAATTATGCCTTCCCAGGATTCTCCTCTGCACTCATTGCTGATCGAATTGGCCAAATCCGGATCGGGCTCTCTGAGGATCAAGGAGACAGAATTCCTGCAACCGGGGTCTGCGATCCAATTGCTGATTTGGCCTGTTCTGATGTTCGAACACAATTCTCTCCAATGGTCTTCCAAGAACTTGATGGCCCTCAAGAAAGCGGATGCGAATACCGCTCCCACTCGGAGAACCTCGTCCCGTTGCACCAATCCACAAAGCAATTGGCAGTACATGCTTTGTTTGCTGTCGGAACACAAGATAGTCTCGTCAGGGCTAGTGTATACATTGTACCTGTTATAAGGCCTCTTCCTGAAGTTGTCGCTCTTGTAGTAACTCGTCAATACGGGTCTAGCCCTTAAACCGGAGAGAGTACTGATCTCTGGCTTGATAAATAGAAGATACATCCCCTTCCCTTGGTCCAACCCATCGATATACCTGGAAAATTAGAGGGAATATAGCATACAGTTTTGAATTAGGATTTCACTGTTACATTTCATTCCTCCCAAGAATTTGAGTCTGAAATGAACACATGAAGATGGAAATACAATACTTGTTCATCACCGGCACCAGGAGGTTGTAAAAGAATGTCTTTCGATCCAGGTCTTCTGCGGTTGAAGGCATCAATTTAGGCTGCCCGCCTGAGGTTCCCGAGCTGTGAGAAAGACGGACATGAACAACACATAGTTCAAGAATATATGCTTCAGTCGAAGCAAAGAACAGGCGACAGGAGAAAGCTTGGTAGACCTTGTCAATAGCTCAGTGATCGGTTGCGATGAAATAATCTCGGATCGCTCCCCATTAGCGATCCTCTCGATGTACGGCTTGATGTCCTCGTAATTCACCACGGGCACTTTCTTCTTGAACAGCTCCTTATCGACGCGGCCGTCCAGGAAGCCACTGAGGTACTCCGTCCGAGCGTTCTGCGTCAGGATCTCCTTCAACACTTGTCCTTGAATCTGATTTGCATCCGTGGTGAGACCCTCCAGAAGCTTCAGGCCTGCTTCGCTGTCGTTCGGATCATAGCCAAGCAACATCCTCTCCGGCGGGAAATCGCTTTTTTCGGGGGCAGAAACTCTAAAGCGGTGAGAACTTTGCGGTTACAACAGTTTGGCAGGCTCCTAGGATTCTGTCATTCCTGGGGGGTGTTCACATGGAGAATCCTGAAGAGCCACCCAAGGACTGAACTCAAGAAGGCGACCTCACCATCTGAAGCACCACTTTTTATAAGCTAAACTTATGAATTCTCTCATATTTAACAGTCACTTCTCTTCCTCTTCCTCTCTCTCTCTCTCTCTCTCTCTCTCTCTCTCTCTCTCTCTCTCTCTCTCTCTCTCTCGTTCCCTCTCTGTGAATTCTGGTCAGCTGCTGGTTGAGGGTTTTGAGAGAGAGAGGGAGGGAATGATTAAATATAAGCCGCTCTCTTGATGGGATTTCTCGGAAGTTTTTTACTTTATAATCTCAGAAATGGAGGAGGAGGAGGAGGAGGAGAGAAGAAGAAAGAAATATAGAATCTTAAGGGCAAGCAGATGCTACAATATTGGCTAAGGCTAGGGAGAGGTGAAGAAGTAGAGGGAGGCTAGGAAGGTCCTACACACGTGGCCTTGTCTGGTAAGCTGTGATTTAGATGCAACCCCCATCAATTGGTCAAAACTCCCATAACATGACTTCCCTTTGCTTGGCTTGGTCTTCCCACTGACAGGAAGGCTAAGAAAAGGTAGCGGAGAATTAGGAAAATGATTTATATTAATCATAGATGAAACGCTGTGCGTTTTTTGCTGCGCAAGAAATCCAACTGACCTCAAGAAGAACAGAAACCCAGTTTAACCATACTATCAATTATGGACTAACTTGCCCTCATTTGCCAATCATTTCGGAGGGCAAAGTGTCCAAAAATTCTAAACATTTTCTATTTGTGCTAATTGACCCTAAACTTGTCAATTGTACCAATTTAGTCATGAACCTTTTCTATTTGTATCAATTGAGTCAATCCAATCAATTTTGACCGAAAATTTACTAACGTTGAGGTTAGTTGCCCTACATGGCCCTCAGCAGCATTGGTGTAGAGATTTTTAAATGTTTTTCAATAACTTTTTTATTTTCTCTTTCTTTACTTTTTTTTTTTGTTTTTGGGCGGAGGGCCAATGATCGCTAGCATTGGTGAGAGCGTTGTGCCCTCGCTGACCAACGTGAGGGCATAGAGTGCTCCCCCAAATCTAGGTCCGAGAAGGGCATCGAGTTTGGGCAAGGATCACGAAGCCCTCGCTTGGAGTTGGCAAGTGCTCGCGGCCCTCTGTTGGGGCCGATGAAGGCATCAAGGACCTCGCGTTGGCCAGTAAAGGTGCCGCGGCCCTCGCTGCGGTGAGGGTCGATTGGTGACCCTTGTTAGCCCTCTGCCCAAAATCAATACAAAGTAAAAAAAAAAACATAAAAAATTATCAAAAAAATTTTAAAAAGTTCATGTCACCACCGGGAGGACCACGTGGAACGACCGGTGTCTACGTCAATTGTTTCTAATCAAAATTAGCCAGATGGACTCTATTGGCACAAGTGCAAAATATTTAGGATTAAATTAGCATAATTGAAAGGTTTAAGACTGAATTTGCACCAATATAGAAGTTTTATGATTTTTTGGACACTTTTCCCTCGTTTCAGAAGATGGCCTAATCTAGATTCCCTTCTCCCCAAATAAATTGATATGTCTCCTTCTAATTTTCAATCCCTTTTTTTTTTTTTTGTCCGCACGCCAAGTCAATGAAAATGCCCTTATAAAAGGATTGTCTCAATAAATTCTACGTTAAAATTTCTAAGAATTTCGATCTTGATCTATTCGTAATTACTACACAAATATGTCCTCTCGCTTTCTAGCGCGCGCGATTCACAAGCATGATGTTATGGTACTTCTCCTCTTCCACGACCTGATTTAAGATTTTCCAGCTATAGACAAAAGTGTGCCGTGAAACAAAAATAGGGGCCTGTTTGGCTGGTTCTCCAGCAGACAAGCGACTGTGTGCAGCAGCATGGAAGATTCCAGCTTCAGGCATGAACTGATGCCCACCACCAAAGACTTTGTGTCCCCTAAGGAAAACGAAAGCAGGTCAACCTCACGGACTAAAACATTTTCCCTATTAGTTAGTACTAATAAAACTCTCAGATCACCACTTGGTTAACCATGGAAAAACTCCCAGGATAGCTTTCCTTAGCCCCCTACTAATAGCACGAAGTGACTTCCAAAGCACACAGCTGTCCTTTGATAAGCAGAAGATTATTCCTACTTATAATATAATCTCGTCAGTCATGCAGAGCCCAACAAAAACTATTATTATTATCATCATCATTTTTTCTTTTCTTTTTCTAATTCCCTTCTTGGGGTTTCTGAGTTTCGTGAAGTCACCCTCACATGTTCACGGACGCACCGTAGAATTACCTACCTTAAAGGGCATGCTTTGCAAGATCAGTGGCATTAGGGATGTGCAATGAAACAGCAAAAATATGACGCATTATGACAGCAGCAAAGGATTTCATTTGTCAGACGTAGTTTGATTCTTCGACCTTGCGAGGACAAGGATGTGTTTTTGGGACCTTGAAGCAACCAAACTTTAGAATACTCAAAGTTTGGTACTTCCTTCCAATTCTTTGTCTTACTAAGATTTTTCGTTACACACGTCACTAGTTGCGTATATACTCCGGCGCTACCCGGGCATGAATTTTTAAGTCGTGCAAAGGTGGGATGTGCATTTTACTGAACTGTTTGTAGTATTGTATCTTATTTCATACGAAACTTCCTATTGTGAATACAATAAAAGTGAAATTCTTAAATCATCCTATTTATTGATGTGAAATATAGGGATCCAGAAAAATCGATAACACCAGTCTCCAACGAGCAGTCATCTCTCCATCACCCGTCATTATCGTCCGCCACCCGACTGACTCTGAGCATCATTCGTAGCACCACCGCCGTAATCGCAGTGGCCTTGTCGTGATGATCTCAGATCTAGGTCCCCATCGTCTAAAGTCATGGGTTCACGACATGGAGGTCGAATAGAGAGAGAGGGGTAGTGTGTTTATTTAGGTAATTTAAGTGATTAGACATATGAAAATGGAAGAGATCTTTTGAGAAAGAAACTGGCGACTTGGTAATTATTATTTTTCCACGGATGTAAGGTAATGTCTAATTAGAAAAGTGAGGATACACAATTGTGATTTTAAAAATTTGATAAAAAAATGGAAGGTTGTAAATGTAAGGATGGTTGTAGAAATTCTCTCGCAAAAAACTATTGCAAACTCAAAACAACTTTCAACTTCAAAACTTTTTCCAAACAAATTCAGATATACTCATTTCTATCATAAGGTGAACAAAAACCATGTGCTTTTGTATTAACTAATAGGCAAAATGATCATTCTAGAAAGCTCGCAAAACTATCTTGCTTTTCTTCAAGTTCATAAAGCTTCTATCCTTTTTCCTTTTTTTGTAGCAATCAGGTAGTGGTATAACCAGTTTTTGCACACCTCAACTGATCCACCTTTTCAAATGATCTTAAGTGAGTACTCCATAAAACGACTAGGTGCGTTCAGAATCTTATTTTTGGAATGCTCTCAACCTAAGATTGCAAAGAAGAGCATGCCCCTTTTCCATCTCAACCAACATTTTGTTGGTAGATTCTTATTTTGTACAAAGTTTTCTAAGTTAATCCAAAACACCCTCTCTTAGGTTCTTTATTTATTTATTTTTCAAATGCAAGCATGTATGTGGGTGAAATTACCCAATGAGACCTAAACCTCTTGTGAGGTGTCAATTTAGTTGTACATTTTTTTAAAACTTTGCTTTCACTCGAAATTTCAATATAATCTTGTCGGTCAATTTTTACAGGAAATCACTAACGTGGTAGTGTGCTACCTAGGACACCGATGATGACTGAATTATCACATTAGCAATTTTTTATGAAAATTGGTTGAAAAGACTATTGGAATTCTACGCAAAAATTTTGGAACTAAATTGATAAAATTGAAAAGTTTATTACTGAACATACAAAATTGATGCAAGACTTATTGGGTAATTATTTACATGTATGTGGATGCTTTTTTTACTTGAACAAAATTCATTTTGAGTTTGTTTTAGCATATCTTGATGTAAGACTTTTTGCCGTGGTTAATAATGTTGATAATTATTAGGATGTTTTCACCCTACGATGAGGTACAGTGTCACTTGTTCGTGCAGGACAGCCGCCTTAGATTACTTAACCACCTTACAATCTTATCTTGTTTTACATTTGGTTACTTGTAATGTTAAATTTAGATTTTCCTCACCACATTAATAGTACTTTATTTTCATTTAAAAATGATCGATTAGGGTCAATTTTCTACATGAACTGACCAACTCAAATTCACACCAAAATAATTTACGGTCCACGTTGTCCCGGGAAACCTTTGATATCCTTAACATGGTTTTCTCATATGCTGTTAAAGAGAGGGACAAAGTATCTTTTACATTTCGCATGGTTTCTTTCTATAATTATTCTCATTGCTACATTGGGTGTATTGGGAAGAGTGGCGAGCGAAAGCCCTAGAAAGAGGACAAAGAACAAGAAGTGTCATGCCAGCGAATCATGTGTTTTGGGATCGTGAACATTATGATTGGAAACAGACCAGTCGAGCCCTAGTTTTGAAGGGGTTTTTGCCAAGAAAACCCAACTAAAACACATGCTGTTTTGTAAATCCGAGGCTACCGGTCAAATGATGAAAAAAGGCAAGATAATAATGATAATAACAATGAAGAAGAAGAAGAAAGTTGAGGGCCTTTAGACTTTCTCCGTATGACCCGCCAGGTAACACTAAGGAGTGCGAGGACAAAAGATGGGCACCGAGTGGTATGGTAGCCGATAACAGAGGGATTGACTTTAGATACTTGGTAGTACTTGGTGAATATCTTAGTAAAAGAATGTGTAGATCGTCACCATTTCTCCTCACAATAATCGTCGTCTCTGTTCGGTTTGACATATATAAGTGAAGATAGGCTGAACAGATCCTTGTAATTAAGTGAGGTAAGATTGTCATGATTAGGGTCTCGTATGGGTTGGAGATGATTGATCTAGAGAGATTGAAATCTAACCCTGGTCAGATATATGTTAGTGCATGGAGAAGGATTAATGGAAGCTTGGCAGCCATGGAAAACTCATGGATGAGAGGGGCATTCGTGAGGGTACATGTGGTAAATATGTTTCGAGTTTAACCCTATCAAATAAGCACCGATCAAAACGAAGTTGTTAAATTACTTAGTGAAGTCAGGATCAAGAACGGGTTTGTTCGGGGTTGCAGATTGCACCCATGAAGTCCAATGACGTATGGACTTTGACACAAAAGAGGACAAATCAAAAGAAGGAGGCTTTGTTGATGGTTGGGTGTGGATATCGGGAAAGGAAATAACGCCAGCTGGACTTAGTAATTTGGCTTGATGAACAAAAGCAAGGAAGTGGATCCCCCGTAATATTCAACCGTTGGATTCAGCCAAAGGAAAGGATGCACTTTCCCGATGATGATATGGCCAAATAAGTCAAAAAGGGCTAGCCAGGATTTGGATGTTACAGACCTCATCATGGATTTCCTTTTGCTGAGTCGGTCACTGATTTTTTCGTCTTTTGCATGGAGATGTAAATATTCTCAGACAGGGCCGTGTGAAGTATCTCTCGAAGCCCCGTTTACATGAGTGCCCGGTAAATCCATGAAAATAGAGAAGCGCCGGTGACGAGTGCTTGCCAGCGGGTTAACTTCCTCGATGATTTTGTTCACGGAATTACATCAAGAATTTAAGTGTCGAAACCGATTAAATCTTGAGGGAGGTTAGATTTGTGTTGTAAACCAAATTTTGCTGTTAATTCAAACAATATTGACGTGGCCTAATCTCTCAAATTGGCTGAGTAGTCAAACTCAAGGCACGTGAGTGTGAATTAGGCGCATGATACGGATTTGATTTTCTCACACAGTAAAAGGCAAACGACTTCATTACTGAGTATGCTCGTATTATACTTCATCCGTGAGATCAGTGAAGTATTTCAAAACATAAACCCTACCCCGCTTCCGATAAGCAGTTAAGGTCAATTATGCAAATTGAACGAGATTCATATGCTTTACGTCCGCACTAAAGCACACAAAACATAGAAACAGAAAATTTCATATGAGCTGTAACTGGATAAACTATGCCAACGACAAATAAACTTTATATTATCAAAAGAGAAATCTCTCTTCTTGGATATGAAGTAAAGTGTTCTGTCCTATCCAAAGTATAATCTATACATATATCTGTCAACAAATCTAGCCTTCAAGAATCAGAAAAGTTGACCCACAGAAAAGACAAGCCAGTCCTTGGTAATTGCGAACTATAAGTTCAAGAGTTTCTTTCATGTGTAAGTGCCATGTCTTCATGTTTGAGTTGAACCTAAACATTGAAGGCTGTCTTAAATCACAGAAGGAAAAAAAAAAAAAACTGGAGTTATTTACACCAAAACAAATCTCTCTTGAACGCTTGCAGAAAAACGACAGGGCTTATGAAGGGAAAATTGTAAAAAAAATTCCTAAATCTTTCATATTTTTGCCAATTTATTCCTAAATCTTTTAAGTATGTCGATTCAGTTCTAAATCTTTTCACTTTGTGATGATTCAGTCTTATTAGCCGGAAATCATTGACGTGGACAATGGTTATCCTATGTGGCATCATTGGTGCCGACGTAGATAATTTTTAAATATTTTATTTAAAAAATCCCTTTTTTTGTTTTTTTCCTTTGCTGGCTTCAAAGCCGACAACCCCTCTTGGATTAGGGCCAGTAACGGGTCGTTGGCCCCTATGCAAGAGCCGACAACCTCCGCGAGTCCTTAGGCGAGGACCACAAATCCCTCGCGGTCGAAGGCGAGGGTTTGCGACCCTCGCGCTCGAGGACCACAGTGATAGTGGGCGAGGGCCGCGCCACCCTCACCGTGGCCCGCGAGGGCGAGGGCCACGACCCCTCGCCTTCAGCCGTGAGGGTCGCAACCCCTTGCCTTTGGCCCTGAGGGATTCTTAGCCCTCACCCAAGGACCCGTAGGGTTGCCAGACCTTGTCGGCTCTGCCCAGAGGCCGGCGACTCATGTCGGCCCTAACTTGGCAGAGGTCGCTGACTTAAAGCTAGAAAAAAAAATCGAGTTTTTTAAATAATTTTTTTAAAGAAATTATCGATGGGGATGTCACATAGGATGACCGGGGTCCACGTAAACGATTTTTGGTAAATAGGAATGAATCGGCAAATTTAAAAAATTTAAAACTGAATTGACAAAAATATGAAAGGTGTAGGACTATTTTGACTATTTTTTCAATTTATGAAATTGCATGATAAGAGAAATTAAAATCTTCACGACAGCCATTCTGCTCATAATGTAATGGATTAATCGTTAGTTCGTTAGTGTTCTTTTTTTTTTTTCCACTTTGAAACGATGCAAGTGATGATGATGTTCAGTTAGACATTAATAAAGAAGATATGATTCCCAACCGAAACGTAGCTGATTTCTTGTTCACATCGCTAGAAAGATCTCGTCAGCCTCGATGAACATAGTATGGGATCGCAATCCATGAAACGAACCCACGAAAAAGAAAATCTATTTGGATCAAACGCAATTGTGACCGGGACAAAGTAAAGCTTGTCTAGACATTGTGGGTTAGCTCGAAAATATTACAGACACTTTACACCTTTTACGCAATTAATACACATCCCATCATTATCTTTAGTAATCAATAAACACGCGGGGGTTACAAAGGGAGACTAGCAAAAGACTAATGAAAAGATCATTGGGCATATATATGCACCAGATTAACCAAAAGAAAAAAGAAAAAGGGAAGGAGGGGTGTTTGGTAGGCCGCACATTGAAGAGTTAACAAATGATGAGACCTGATTAATTAATGACAGTAAGACACATATGTTGGGATTTGCTAGATTTGGTTGAGTTAAAAACAAAGGGAGGGATGGTGTGTGGTGCGAGGGAACAGGAGCCCTTGAGAAGGGGAGGGGGGAAAGGAACGAAACAAGGGAGGAAGGGTCGAGGAGCCTTGGATCGATCCTTCGTTTGTTTGTGGATATGCGTGAGCCTTTTGGCTTCCCTCATGCCTTTTGGCTTCCCCCATTCCAAAAGGTCCACAACTCCCACCCCACAAACACCACACCCCCCCCCCCCCCCCAAAAAAAAGGGTCTCTCCCCTCTTTAAATGCTCCCTAATTCTTGCCCTTGTATTGTGCGTATTGTGTATTATCCATTGTAATTGTATCAACTCAATCCATCAACATTGACATAGATGTCGACTTGCCGACGACATAGCATTTTTATATTTTTTTGAATTTTTTATTTTTTTAATTTATTTTTCCTTTTCTTTTTCCTTCCCCTTTCTTCTTCTTCCTCTAATCAATCGCCGAACCTCAACAACTTTCAAGGTGAGGCCAGCCTTGCCAACCCAAATCTGGTGAGGCCGGCCTCACCCAGCCATCGCGAGTCTCGATCTCACTGTCGATTGGCGAGGCTTGGCCGTCCTTGCTAGATCTAGGCTGGCGAGACGAGCCTTACTCTGCCATGGCGAGGCCAGTCATCCCTTTGATCGGTCGTGAGATCCGGTGGCTGGTTTGAGGAAGGAGAGGAACATAAAAGAAAAGACAAAAGGTAAAAAGTAAAATTATCAAAAAAAAAGATGATAAAATTATGTCGCCGCATAGCCAGTGTTCGCGCTAACATTGGCTGGTCAAAATTTTCTAGATAAATTGAATTGATATAATTATAAAAAGTTCAAGATTAAATCAGCAAAAAAAAAAGCAGTTTAGAATTGAATTGGCATAATTGCAACATATTTATAATTTTTTTGATAATTTTTCCACCTCATTAAGTGAAGGGTTTTTCCAGCAAAATCAAATTCCGAGTTGGAGGAAAACATGAAATGATTGGAGATTGAGACATTTGGTATTGTCACCAATTCAAAGTCGAATGCCCAACCATTTACTCCAAATCGCTTAAAGCTATTAGGACGCGACGTGCCTTCACATACAAGGAGAAAATCGAACTGTACATGCCCACCTTAACTCCGCAAAAACGATTCTCGTTTCGTAAATAGTGTTCATGTAGACGCGGACGGATCAATTCCACAACACATTCCGCTCTCGCGAAAACTGAAGTTGAGTCCAAATAGATATGATGAACGGGACAAAAAGCTCTGCATGACCCAAAAGAGGCTATATATATATATATATATATATATATATATATATATATATATATATATATATAGAAAAGGAAAAAGGGCATGTATTAATTAATCCTTGTTGGGTGGGGATTAAGTTGTGAAGATACATAGACAATGCTCACACATTGGTGGGTGTGTGTTGACATCTTGCCTGCCTATTGTGGCATTAGAAGCCCTATATGTCTTGGCATCTAAGACAACCTCATGAGCGACTTGAGCTCTTTGTCTCAAGTGAGTTTAGTCTCAAATATCAGCATCAATTCTTACGCCAAAATTCGCATTGATTTAGTTGAGGACAACACTTATCAGTTATCACACATCTGTTAATAAAAACTAGAGAAGAAATAGGTATATAAGTATTTCGGTAAAGACGTCTTTTAATTAAAAGGATAGCTTTAGATTAATTATTCTCGTGATTTAATATTTTTTTGGATAATTATTTAAAAAAAGTCATAAATATATTGTATGGATGTCGATTCAGTCATAAATATTTCAATTTGGCCAACATAGTCCTCAACATTTTGAAAATTTTTCAATGAATTTATTTTGGCCAATTGTGGCTCACAATAGCCGATGTAAATGTCGGCTGTCTTACGTAGCACAGCCAACACTGACATAGATAATTTTTTCTGCATTATTTATAATATTTTTTGAATGTTTTTCTTCCTTTTTCTCTCTTATTTTCTTTCTTCTTTTTCTGCTTCCATCGTCAGTTGCCAGACATCAGCGATGGTTTGACGACAAGACGTAAGCGAGACCCAACCTAGCTAGATTTGGTGAGGACGAGCCTCGTTTGAGGTCGGCAAGGTTGGCCCTCACCTATGGCTGCCATTGTTGAGGCCAGGTAACCGACAGAGGAAGAAGAGAAAAGGAAAAAAAAAATCAAAAAATTATGAAGAATTGAAAAGGAGCAAAAAAAGATTGTCCATGTTAAAGTTGGTCGTGCCACGCAAGAAAACTGGCATCTACGTCGAAGCAATTATCAGACAAAATTTGTCAAAATGACTATATTAACAAATTCTCACAAGATTTAGCATTGAATTGGCCAAATTAATATGTTTAAGATTGAATTGATTTTCGTATAATAGGTTTAGGATTTTGTGATAATTTTCTCAATATTTTGCGCAACGTAGATGGGGTTTCCACTCATGAACAAAGAGGTTAGAGAACTTCGGTACGCTAAGAGATGAAGGCAAAATAAGAACAGAAACTCAGTTAGGAAAGGGGTGACTCTAGAGCTTGCGGGAGGACGTTTTGTAGCCCATAAATTGTCCGTCAATCCAAGATTTACTGTATGCCAATTCAATTTCAAATATTTTAATTTTTCCAATATCGTCTCAACGCTTTACACAAAATTCCAATGGAGTTATATTCGATCAATTCTAGCCTAAAATCACTAAAATTGTGATATGCCACATAGGACAGCCGGCAATGGCTGGATAGCCACGTTAGAGATTTTTCCAGCAAAAATAGATCAAAAGAAATGTATTGGCATTTTGCGCAACGGTTCAGGAATAAATTAGCAAAACTGTAATGTTTAGGATTGACTTGACACCTGTATAATGGGTATAGGATTGATCAAGTAACTTTCCCTTTAACAAATTCACGCAGATCAACGTAAACTTCTTATGGGAAGACTTTGCTCCCTTGGTTACGCGCAAGAACAAAATTGAGTGTGGACTCTTGTAATTCTCCCATAGCTGGCAGTGCGATTTCTAATATGCGAGAATGTACTGAAAATAGAGACGAGTCTTGGAGATTCATATGGAGGTATCGCAAACTTCTGGGTCGAGAGTTAGATGTCTTGTAGATAGTTGTAAACAAATGCTCAAGCATGCATAATGGATTACAACCTTGTTAGGTTGCTAGTACCGGAACACCGGACAATGTCCAAAAGAGCACCAAACCACTGTAAATCTTCTTCGCCAACCACACACATCTCGAAACTTTCAGTTTATTTTTGTGTTTGATCTAGGAGTTGTACATTCGAGCTAAACTGCTACACGTTAACAAGCTATCATTGCACTACGCTTTTTGTTCGGTATGTTGAGCTTTGCTCATAAATTCTAGGGAAATGGAGAACAAGATCCGTTCGCAAGCCCCAGCTACTTGCGCCCGTTCTTGTCGATGTTGTTCTCTATTCTTCTACTCTGCAAGTAAAAATTTACAATGACTCGTTGTATTTACAAATTCGATATAGATTTGGCATCTGAAATGTTAAAAGTATCTCACATCACTTTTCTATGAAATATATGTACTATTTATATACATTTGGTCTCATTCCACCGACTACATTTAGCCCGTTACGTTGGACACTTTCTAACATAATATCAGGATTATATTCTGGCCCAATTTATTTCGCATGTAGCCCCTTCCCCCTCCCGGGTTGTTCCCATCAAATTTCACATGTCGTTTGTATCTCAAATAGCTTGTTTATTGTGATTCATATGCTCTATTGATTTGGACATTTGTTGATTTTAGGGGTTAGTAAGCTAGACCGAGCCGAGACCGGACCGGACCAGATCGGTCAGGTTGGTCAGGTCCTTGAGAGGGGCAATCTGGTCCTCGGCCCAATAGATAGGTTAGACTATCGAGTGGTCCGATCTTCGGTTCTATGGTGATGTAATCGATCCGGACCGTTCAGACCAGACCGCACAATATATACATACATATATAAATATAATTAGAAAAAAGAAATTTTTGAAGAACTAGTTAACTTAATTTTTTTCATTTTTAACTTGAGATTCACTCATCTCCTCTCACTCGACGCTCACGACTCGCCTTCACAAAGCAGCCTCTGATCGTGTTTTTCGATATGCAGTCTCCGATCGTGTTTTGTTCGTGCTTTGTCTTTTCTATTATGCAAATCTATTGTTTTGTGCATATTTGAATTCAGTAAAATAGAAGTGTAATTCCACTTTGAGCTTGATTCTTTTCACCTCGAGAAGAATAATGTAAAAAGCATAATCCGGTTTCAATTGTTTTAAGTATTTTTTTCTTCATAATTGAGTCTTATCTCATTATTTTAGGAATATAAATACTCATTTGATGGTTGTATGATAGTCATGTGTACGCTTATTAGGTTGGATGGTTGAGATCAGAAGTTATTAATTTAGATCCAAGAGTTAGGTTTTTATAAGTAGCTAGTGTTAGCGTTCCCGCTAGAACCGGACCGGATCGGACCACCGATCTTGGGCTATTCTGGTCCCTATCCGGTCCTCGATCCCGAAAATTTGGGGAATAGGACTACTGGTCCGGTCTTTGATTTCATATCAGGATCAGATCGACCCGGACCATGGACACCCCTAATTGATTTTTACCAAGATAAGTTATAATAAAATCCCTGGGGTTGGACTCCATACCTGCCTTGTTCACATTGCTTCCCAACCATTCTCTAGTTGAGATCTCACACCATCTCATCTTCAAAACTCACACTTTGGCTCTTCCCCCAACCTCAATAGGCTTAGTCGCTCTTGCCCTTTAATTAATCGCGGGCACATCTTCCACCCCTTTTGTCTCTTTTCTAGGTAAGTGGTGGGGGGAAAAACATATGTTCATGGGTTGCTTGGTTACTAATTAAATCATGTTTGTCGGGTAATCCGATAGTAATAGCACGTCAATCCAACGCTAGTCCCCCTCCCAATTGGTCACCAAAGCTTCGAATCGAGTTTAGTGATCCGGGTCGATCTCAACAGTAAACGTTCACACTTATCCATGGGGATTACTTAATTAATGCCCACCATGTAATTTAAGTACCTAATCATATGCCGGCAGGCAAGAGAGCTGGCTCCAAGTTGACGCTAGACCACGAGAAATCTTTCTTTAATTGAGGTCTTAATGAGAGGTGTTGACATCGTTTTCTTAAGCGGGAGACTCACAACTCACAAGATCCAAGAACGCAATATTAAATTGGTAAATTTGAAAATGGGGCAAGTCAAGTTGGTGAGGTGATGATGTCTACACGGAGCAGATTTGCAAAAGATAGTGGGGAAATCCCAATGAGAAGGAGGCCCTTCGTAAATGAGTTAGGCAGGCCGGTGATGAAATGGGCCTTTGGGATCGGCTCATTAGACTTTTGCCATAGTCGATGCACTAAACTTTCAATTTCCTGTTGCAGTGAATGCGATGACCAAGTAAGCTGGTTGACAGAGCATGGCTTCTCCTCGAGGATGGAGATCCAATTCAATGTCTTGTTTTAATCATATAAAAAAGAGCTTCTTATTGGCTCATTTGAGTCAGGTTTGAAACCAAACCTCTCCCCATAAGGATAGAATATAATTAATTTTTCATCGAAACGCTGAATTGTCAAAATGTGTGACCAATTTTATGAATGGCGAAAAATTCATGGGCTTCGGTCAAAGTGTATCAATTATGAAATGATGAAAGTTTAGTGCATAAAAATGAAAGTGTAAGACCTTCATGGCAAATTCCATTACTATTCGATAACCCAGCTTCGTAGGAATGACAAAATATTTCCTCATCATGTCCTCGTGTGCTCGACATTCGATTAGTCATTAGTTTCTTTTATTGCATTCTATTCATGGCATAGCATCTAGTAATACGTCATATGACATGCTATGTCATTTTTTCATAAAGGTCAGGTAGTGTCCGAGTCAATTTTTACGCACCATGAGTGTCTGCCTCTCCAAGTGATCTTACTTCTTGCAAGCTCACTTTACTATATCGGCCTGGTTCATTCAATATTCTACTTTTAAATGCTTTTTACAAGGTTTGAACCAAGGCTATTAGGAAAAAAAAAATGAAGCATTCTATTTTCTTATCATTCATCCTGTTGCATGCTATGCCATTCGTGGATACTTGTCATGTCATTTTCATTTTATATTCTGCCATGTTAGCCTTGTGCATATACTTGTCGTCTGATCATTCTTATATTACAGAATTTGTCATTCATGCATCTTATTAAGGAAAAATTGCACGAGCAATCCAAAATCTTGCGTACATAATTGAATCGACTCCTAAACTTTTCAATTAGTTCAATTTGGTCATAAACCTTATTCCAAAAGTGCAATAAAAAAAAGTGCTTGTTTCTCACTAAAAAAATGCTGATAGGGGATTCTTAAATTACACTTTTCAACATAATATGAGGACTTCACTGCATTTTGCGATAAAAGTTTAAGACATAATTGAACTAACTGAAAGGCAAAGAAATCGTTTGTACTTTTTCGTAAAGGGACATGGTTTGATGGAACCAATTCAAATATTTAGAGACCAATTGCAATATATACATGTGGTTTAAGACTCGTGGTGCATTTTTCCCACATTCATGTTACCCAATTTTCTTTTCAATGAAAAAGATGCCTTCAAAGTTTGTGAATCTATATCGCCATATGACTTGTCTGCTTACCTTGTGATTTAGGGTGCACTCAAGGAAAGTCTTACTTTGATGATAGGGTAATCAAATGGGTGAGTCGGGTCGGGTTGAAAATTGTTCAACCTAAATTAATCAATTTAACTTTATTTAACTCATTTGCATGCGATGAAAATTCAATAACTTGTATTTGACACACACTCAACTAGACCCATATTACCAAAAGTTCCGGGAAACCCCATGCTTACCCATGTAATCCACTTTAACCTCTTCACGTGAATATATTACTTGAATAAAAACTCCACCTTAAAAAAAGAAGCAAATTAAACAACACAAAAATTATTAAATAAAATTAAAAAATTGTATTTAAAAAAAAACCTAGAAATTGAAATACTCATGAAGAACTGTAGGGTGGCCAAGCCAGACCGATTTTCTAACTCAGAATTTAATGAGCCCAATTTCATATGAGTAGCTCATTTTTTTTTTTTTTTTCATGTTGTAGGCTCCCAAAGAAGTTCATTCCATGAAGTTGAGATTGGTGGCGTTAGCAGAGAGTTCATATTCCAAGACACTTCAAGTAGCTGCTTCCAAGTGATGTGGGGTGGACGACCCATTTCACTGGAGTCGTAGCTCAGGCTTTGGTGATTCGTCTGTCCAACGATCCGTTTTCTGGTTCCATGTCTGATCTCCATCTGCACGAGCGGTGGCGGCGTTCAGCATTTTGGACATTGGACCATGGTCAGATGTCGCAGCTTCGGCTTGAGCAACAGTCCGTCCCTTGCCTCCGCCGCCGCGAATACGGTTGCACGGCTGCCCGACCACAGGAGCTCGTCTTCGGCTGTGGCTGAGGTTCTGCTCCTTCGGTCGTGGATGAGGTCGCGACTCAGCTCACTTGGTCGGTGAGTATACATGCGTTTTTATTGAATGATCCCGATTCACATATTCTCGGCACGTGAAAACCACTGTCGAATTTTCCAATCCCATATTAGATTCACGTGATTTAATGACTGAATAGTATCTGTGTCGATGTGATCCAAAGCAATGCAAGAATTCCTCGATTACTTGGCCTTTCTCTTCCGCACACTTGATGCCCCAGACCCGCTGATGAGTGATATAAATGAGTGAGTTAACATAGGTTCCATTAAATACATCATAGTAACGTGTCGCATAACATAGGGGTCTCAAAAAGTCCCGGGCTTGATACTCGGGCCAGGCCGACCCGATGCCCGGATGTTTTTTAACATCTTTACTTTTCTTTTAATTTAATTTATTCTTTTTATATTTTTTCATTCGGTAAATTTGCCAATTAATTTTAATTTTGAAAAAAATAAAATAATAAAAGAAAAATAATTCAGCTCGACATGGGTTGACCCGAATTCGGTACTGTTCACCTTCTAGTCGGGTCAACCGCCCAGCCCATTGACACTCCGAGCGTCAGGGAGGCCAATCGCGTAGCGGATTGGGTGGCTAATGCCCAATGTCTCAAGATTTTACCTTGCAATTGGCTCTCCAAGTCTCCTCAAATTTTGTGGGACCTTATATGTTTAGAGTCCCATCTATCTTGTCATTCAAGTTAAATTTGAATTAATGAAAGCTAGTTTATATATATATATATATATATATATATATATATATATATATATATATAAACACGTAGGATCCTTTTGTGGCCAATTTAAGTGATGGAAAATTCAGTCGCATTTGCTCTACTTTGTCTCCTACTTAAGATCCTTAAACAAGTGGATTTAAGATCCAATTGAGTCGAGCTCGAGCAAGACTAAGTCGAAGGGTTGCCTTCCAATCGTATTGCACCACGATCTTGCTTACTACGTTTAGCATGAGCTTGTTTTGCTTATTACTACATTTATTTGGCCAACTTTAGCTAAAAATCATTAACGTTGACACCGACGATGCCGCATAAGGCGGCAGGCACTGAGATAGATATTTTTTAAAATATTTTTAATTGTTTTTTTCTTTTTTCCATTCCTTTTTAATTTTTTTCCTTTTTTCTTTCATTTTGTTCTTTTTCATCACAATGGCCGGCCACCCACACCGACCACTTGGTGAGGGCTAGCCAGCCATCGTCGTCCATAGCGAGGGTTGGCTAGCCCTCGACGGCCGTTGGCGAGGGTTGGATGGCCCTCACTAGTTGTTGCAAGGATCGCGGCCTTCACTAGATTTGGGTGACGGCCGTGAGGTCCTTGCAGCCTCGAAAACCCTCGCATAGGCCTTTTCGGTCACGAGAAGGGCAGCCCCTCCCCGAATATGGCGTGGACTGCAACCTTTGCCTGTAATGTCAAATAAAAAAAGAGTATGAAAAAAACCAATTAAAAAGATTAAAATAATTAATTTTTTTATAAAAAATAACAATATAAAGAATTTCAGGTCAGCGTCACGTAGGATGATTGACATCCACATTAGCAATTTCCTATTAAAATTGTCTGGATGGAATGAATTGATATAAATGCAAAAATATGTAGGACTAAATTGGTTTAATTGAAATGCTTGTGACTAAATTGGTACCAATACAATAGATTTAGGACATTGCTGGTGCATTTTCCTGTCTCGATTCCTATAGATTGTGAGTTTTAGGACTTAATTTTTTCAGTAAGCTCTTATATTGTTCCACCGTAAGGCGAGAGGGACCATATTGTGGAAAGGAAGCGAATTAGCATATGATCGGGGAAAATTGTCCGAAAAGTTCCTAAATCAATTAGCACTTTTGCCAATTTAGTAAATTAAGAAACTATTCTAGGAGAATTTATATATGGCGATTTTTGTACATTTCGAATGAATTTAGGTATGTATCATGCCACGCAAAAGTCAAGTCGTAAGATACATGAAACTTTAAAAGGAGAACAAGGAAGACACGAAAGGCACTTCAAATAAATTGGGACGTACTTTTTGTCATAACTTAAACAAAATCATGTTGTCCAACACGAAACATAACCATGAAGAAAGTTTAGTTCGATGTTAAACGATTCTGGCAAACAGAGTCTTGTAGTGGTCTCTTGAACAATTAGATAAGAGCCGTCTTTTTCTCTTGTCTGCTTTCGTAGGTCAATTGTTCTTGACTATATTCTCTGAAATTTGCTCATTGACCAATTTCTTAACCATAAAGGTATGGAAACACTGGAAACTTTACAGAAAGTTATTGTTTACCTCAATGTGACTTGTGAGTTAAGGAAGTTACAGAGTCTTGAGTTTAAGTCATTATGAGGACCACCTTCTCTAGGATACATGCAATGGCGGACGATTAGAGCGAGGGGAGACAGAGATTATTCTTCTTGAAAAATTTGCTGTCTTGAATGAATAAGAACTTTCTAGAACTATGGAAGTGGGGACATCGCTATTTAGTGACATAAATACAGATGTGCCATTAAATCTGGGCCGTCTAATTTAAAATAGATCAAATCCTTGGCGAAGAAAATTCAAATAATTTTAAAAGATGGGGCGGCACTTGAACTGGTACTTTTAGAATAGATAGGCTCAGCACTTAACTCAGTGTTAGAAGTGTGCAACCGGATCGGACTTAACCGAAACCCAAATCGGCACACCCGAAAAACAGAGTCGGGAATTGGTTCATACTCAAATCGGTACAAGTACCGGTTCCCATTTTTACGAACCAGTTGAAACCGGTCTGGTTCCCAGTTCTAGGTGGAGATCCACCCTAATCATTTTTAGAACCAATTTCTAGTTACTTTTAAAAGTCCATTGTTTACGTGTTAAGCTTTAATCGGTTTCATAAATCTAGAGCTAATATTTAAACTGATTAGTATTATAAAATCGATTTTAGATTGTTGCTTTTAAAAGTCCATTTTATATTTTGGATTGTTGCTTTCGATGGATTTGAATTTTTATTGCTCATTTCAGAAATACTCATATTATTTTGATGAAAAAAATCAGATTTTCGAGTAGACCCTAGAATCCAAAGCAGGTTCTAAGACAAATATGGTTGGTTTTTTATTCTAAAAATTGATAACCGGTTATAACATGGTCGGTTTCAGGGTCTAAGTCTTTATCCGGCCCATGTTCACCCCTACTCGGGCTACCTCGGCTCCACCTATTGATCACGTCTAGCCTCGAATTCTTTAGGCCTTTGGTCATTTGGTTGTCATGCTTCGGCTCAACCTGTGCAAGTATGGAGCTCATCTAGGCAATAGCAGGCAAAGCAGTCCCAAGAAATTGGCGCGAACTTTCCCCGGGGAGGGCAGAATGGGAATTTTCCCGCCGGTAGCTTCTACAAGGTGTAACCCTCGTCGTAGAAGATGGAAGTTTGCAATAACCTCACCTTGAGAGGCAAGGGCTTGGTGAAAAAGAAGGCTTCCGGCACACGGGGAAGACCCACAAGCAGCAAAAAGGAGAAGCTTGTGTCGATGTTGAGCAAAATTATAAATGGTCATCTCCAAAACTCAAGAAAATCGCTCACCCGCTCAAGCTCAACTCAAGTTCACATACATCACTTTGTCTTAATCAATCAGCCAAACTCCACACAAACACACACACACTCTCTCTCTCTCTCTCCCTTAATGTCGGGATTCAGATTTCGTCCGACCGAGGAAGAACTCATCAATGATCACCTAACGAGAAAGGTACTTGGATACACCGATGATGGCCTCGTCCCCGAGATCGAGGACTTCTACGCATGGGATCCTTGGGATTTACCGAGAGTCTATCAAGGCAAGTTTCATTCGCATGCTCCTTTCCCTTTTTTACTCGGGAAATGTGCCGTGTGGTGCTTACTTCTGTGACGTTGCGAAAGTAATTACGCTTGGAATGAGCGTTCATCGTCTATTTTGCGCACTTTACAATGTTTTGATAAGTCGTCCTAAGTTTTTTTTTGCGACGCGTGCGTGCAGCAATATCGAATGTTCCGTCGGATGGGTGGGACTGGTACTTCTTGTGCCCTTCTCCTTACCTGGCCCAGAACAGCGAGCGCGTCAAAAGGAAGACAAGGAGCGGTAATTGGAAGATCACTAGCCAAAGGGATGATATAAGAACTCGGAACACCCGGGTTTTGATAGGCACCAAAAGGATCTTGACCTTTTACAAAAGTCGGGCCAAGACTGGATGGGTCCTGCACGAGTATCACCTAAACACTGAACTTCTCGATGGATACTACTCCATCCTCCAGGTTCTCCAATTGGTCTATCTAAGATTTCTCTTTTACATTTCTTTTTTTTTCTTTTTCCATGTGCAAAATAAACTAGTGAGAATGAGCCAATGGCACCATCGTAATTAGTATAGTTTTTTTTTTTCGTTTTGACCACGTGACATTTACTTTTAACATGACAACATGTTGTGTTTTTTCCATTACATCCCGACATTTGTACTTGAGAAAATAAGCAAATTTTTTCACAGATACCCTACATCCTCTGTCGCTTGAGGAGGAAACCAGAAGAAAGCTACGACATCACCCCAAGTTTGGAAGAAGGTTCAACCGTAACCGATGACACTCCCGTTGCTTCTCAGCATGCGCCTATAGACGACACAGATCCGGAGGTGAGTCAATCCCCCAAAGGACCAAATCCTTTATTTTCGATCGATCGAAATAATGTCCCCATGCACTGAGTAACTCGAGAGTCTTTCGACACCGTAATTTTTCCCGTCCAGTGTCAGACGTCGTATGAAACGGCTCTGGAATCGCTCTCCCAATTAGAGAACCTCGGCAACAACCCACCGGATTACCACTCGTGTTACTCCTACAATCTGCAGCCCATCGTGGACGGCAACGGCCAGGTACGACGCGCTCCGTTTCACGCTGTGTACCGTTGATGTGTTTGATCAATCGGCCAAAGAGATTAGCTGTTCTCTTATTCCTAATCAAACTATTGATCGATCACTGCGCTTGGCACAGGGCAACGGTTTCTTTGATCCTTGGAGCTGGGAGTCACCACGATGAGCTCTTCAGACACCGCGGCTTTGCAGGAATCTTTGTGTTAGAGAATTTTCATGTAACTCTTTTTTTTTTTTTGGGTGTGGGTAAAAGTAAGTTTTAATGTGCCGTAAGCGTGTGTTTTTCTGTGTGCCTATGTAATCTTTTTGAGAACTTTTGTGCTGCATATTATGTAATGGGCTTGTGCCAACCAGATGGTTGGGCTAAAATTGCTGGTAAGAAACTGTTAATGGTCATCGCGATATCGATCTTCGGCTTGCAGCGGCTCCGGCAATTCCACGGCAACCTGTTTCGCCGAATGCTTTTATCTAAGTCGATCGGCTCGGGGAAAACTGGAAATATACATTTATAATGTAAAGCTTTGACGGTATCAAAGATTAGGCGTCGGCCGGCGGAACCGACCCAGCTTCAATTTGGGCCTGTTCTCGTAATCTCATGTGTTAGGCCTGTCAATTTGGGCCCAATAGGCCCATCGAGGAACCTACCCAGCGTCACGCGCGAACTCGCGGGTCCCTGGTGGCTCAGCGAGTCATCGAATCCCACTCACTGCATAACAAACCAAAAAAAAAAAAGAACTGCGAACGTTGATTAATCCGCCAAAATCCGAGGATCCGACGGCCAGTATCGATCCAGACACGTCACCGCCCGTCTCCAGAGTCGCGCACATCGTCTCCTCCAGATTTGGTCACTCCACTCAAAGACCAGACCTGCCCAAAGTACTCACAGAAAACCCTCACTCTCTCCCTCCGTCTCGTCGCGCGACCGCCATTTTTGGCTACACACTCGCCGCCGGCGAAAATGATGCCGCCGGAGCTCCAGCCTCGGTCCTTCCGGCCGTATATCCCCTCCTCCGTCAGTGCGCCGACCTTCTCCTCCTATGGCAATGGATCCCCGGCCTACTCCCATGGCCCTCACAGCTCTAGCCCTAGCTCCGGCGATTTCTCCGGCGGGGGATCCCGATCGGCGAAATCGTCGTCTCGTTTCGCTCCTTCCGCCTTTTCTCACAACGCCCGCGTCGCCATCGCCCTCGTCCCCTGCGCCGCCTTACTTCTCGACCTCGGCGGCACGCCAGTGGTCGCCACCCTCACTCTCGGCCTGATGGTCGCCTACATCCTCGATTCTCTCAGCTTCAAGGCTGGCTCCTTCTTCGGCGTCTGGTTCTCTCTCCTCGCAGCTCAGATCGCCTTCTTCTTCAGCTCCTCGCTGATCTCGACGTTCAATTCGTTGCCTCTTGCGCTCCTTGCGGCCTTTCTCTGTGCGGAGACGAACTTTCTGATTGGTGTGTGGGCGTCGCTTCAGTTCAAGTGGATTCAAATCGAGAATCCTTCGATTGTGCTCGCGCTCGAGCGGCTTCTCTTCACTTGCGTGCCAATTGCAGCCTCGGCACTCTTCACTTGGGCGACGGTGTCCGCAGTTGGTATGAAAAATGCCGCATATTATCTAATGGCGTTCAATTGCGTATTCTATTGGCTTTACTCGATCCCTCGAGTATCATCTTTTAAAGCTAAGCAGGAGTTGAAGTATCAAGGTGGAGAGGTTCCAGATGATAATTTGATCCTCGGGCCGCTTGAGAGTTGCATTCACACACTGAATTTGCTCTTTTTCCCTTTTCTCTTTCATGTTGCATCGCATTACTCTGTGGTTCTCTCGTCAGCTGCTGCAATTTGCGATTTGTTTCTGCTTTTCTTTATCCCCTTTTTGTTTCAACTGTATGCGTCGACAAGGGGTGCACTTTGGTGGGTGACAAAGAATGCCCATCAGCTGCAGAGTATTCGCGTGGTGAATGGTGCAATATCGTTGGTGGTGGTTGTGATTTGTTTGGAAGTAAGAGTTGTTTTTCACTCTTTTGGGAAGTACATTCAGGTTCCCCCGCCATTAAATTATCTTCTTGTAACAACTACGATGCTTGGAGGGGCTGCTGGTGCGGGTGCTGGTGCTCTCGGTATGGTTTCTGATGCTTTTAGCTCAGTGGCTTTCACTGCTTTGGCTGTAATCGTCAGTGCTGCTGGTGCACTAGTTGTGGGATTTCCTATAATGGTATGTATTTTAATTACCCTTTTTTTAGATTTGAAGTTTAACATGTGTGAAACATGCATCATTTGTTGACATTGAATTAGTGTCATCAGTTAGTATTTCTTCAAGCATCCTGTTAAGCGCATAGTTGTTAGGGCGACAAGGCGAGCTAGAGGCCTCTAAAACGTCTAGGCGATTAGGCGCCCGCCTAGTCGTCCGCAAGGCGACAATGTCGCTATATATATATATATTATATATATATAATGGGGCAATAAGGCGACAATGTGGCTAATTTAAAGGGGCGATAAGGCGACAATGTAGCTAAATTTATATATATATATATATATATATATATATATATATATAATGGTATATTTTATATTTGTACTTCAAAACTTACATTCATGATTCAACAGAGCAAATTTATGCATGAAATATTATTAAAAATAAACAACTATCAAATATATGCATGAATTTAATTTGATCGAGAGATATAAGAAATGGGTTTTGTTGTTATGGAGTGAAATCATCGAAATACAAATACTACAATCGATAGAAATAGAAAAAATCATCACTTGTCAGAAATGTCCAAGGCGTCACCTAGGCGTCCAAGGCGCCCAAGGCGTGTACAAGGCGACGCCTAGACAACCAAGGCGCCCGCCTTGAGGAGAACCAGCATGACGACAGGATACCTTGGGCATCCGAGGTTGCCTTGTTGCCTAGGCGACACCTTGATAGCAATGGTTAAGCGTTAAACAAGTAACTGGAAGCGTTGTCATGGAGAAAAGGGAAAAAAGCAGATGACTTCAGTGCCAATGAATGACAAGTTGTTTACAGGTTTTCATTTTTTTCTCTGAAAGTGTATCATTGCTTTCAATAAAATTTCTTTAGCACGTAGCTTTGGACTTCTCTCTTTTGTGGCATTTTGGTAGTATATAGGTGCTTCACAAAAAAAAAAGTACTGGTTATTTTCTCGCTTTGGTAATATGCCGAATAATTTATTCTCTATTGGCCAAAGCTATGCTATTAGTACAAGTCAACTATTTAGTGAAATCTTAGTTAGCTTGTCATTACATGAGCATTTAGTAGTCATGGTTTGTCTCCACTTTAACACTGACACTAATCCCAATATGGTAAACATGAAACTCAGTTTTTGCTGGAAAAGCCCTCTCCCACAATCCCATGCCCAGGACGCAACGACCCTTTACCGTGTGCCTTGTCCTGCCTAACCATTGCTTCTATGGAATCTATGACATTGCTGATGTGGTGCTACATATTGGCTGTTGCATCATTCACTCTAATGATGTAATGGTAAAAATTGCACAACGTCATTGTAGCTGCTTCCTCTTAATTTTGGAATCATGTCACTCCACCCCACCATTTCAACTGGTGCCTGAACTCTAATACATGATTATTCAAAATAACTGGATCCCATTTTCTGTATGCTCCCGCTATTATATTCTTTTTCCGGTCAATATGCATCTGAGGGTGGTTGACAGAGTTGGCGATGTTCTGATTTTGACAATAATGGGGTTTGGTTGTGCCTTTCTTTTGTTCTTTTTTTTTATCTATTTATTTATCTTTATTATTTTTTTGGGGGGTTGGGGGTGCTTGGTGTATAGTGAGGAAGGATACAACAAAAAACTCTTGCTGATTGTTGCTTTGTTTGGTATGGGATGTTCTACTTTGGCTTCTTGCTATGGTGTTTGAAGAGATAAAGGCAGAAGCTTCGAAGGACACGTCTCTTTGCAAGATTATTCTGGCACTGTGAGATGGATAACAGATCTCTGTATGGCTAAGAATCACAAAACGTTACGTAGATAGTCATGTAACCTTTTCTTTCCCATACTGAAGGTGTTTCCCCCTTTGACTGGTGGTTTAAGGAATTGATAATGTAGTCCCCTAAGATTCAAGGTTCAAACTAACTTAATCTATCTATAGTATTGGATGAAAAGAATAAACTTCCTCGTAATGTCTGCAATTGGACTTTACGCCTTTACAATCTGAATCGAATAGCATACGGAAGGTGGCTCAGTCCTCATGTATAAGTGATGGTCCATTCTATTACTCTTATGTTGCATATTTGATTTTTTCCTAACATTTTGCCGCATGAACGGTTCATTCTCACAAGGGAGGCGACTTCACGTAGGCACTACCTAGACGAGTGTTTCATAACATTTTGGGGGGCTTGCCCCTATGCGCTGAAGCTAGGCAAGTCTGGGCATTGACGCCTTGCCTGGTCTAAAGGGGGGCGACTTCACGTAGGCACTACCTAGACGAGTGTTTCACGATGCCTAACATGACTGGAGAGAAGTTAGAACTTGGACCTAACTTAAAGGTGGCCGGGACTGTCATCTTGAGTGTATGGAGAGAGAGAGAGAGAGAGAGAGAGAGGGATAGATGGAGGTATGCCGCAGATTAGAGTTGTCTGGTACAGTGCCCTATTGGCTAAAGGTAAAACGATCATGCAGCTTCTGTGTTTTATCTTACTGTTGGCTTGTCTCGGTAGTGTGGCCTAAACTCTGATCTTTTCTTGTCTTCAGGCCTAAAAAAGGTCGGAATATGTAGAGGACTTTTCCAACTTAAAAGCCCCAGTGATATTCTGGAGCATAGTCCTAAATTAAGATGCAATTGAACTCTTTTTCTCTTGTGATATAAAATGGACAAGTTTGCTAACATATGAATCGGAACCTTTTAACGTATAGCCTCCCATTGCTCTGGCAAGTGCCTTGGGCGTTTAGCCCATCAAACACTGTGGTTCTAGTGCCCTATGAGCGCTTGGCAAGTCCTGATTTGATATCAGCAATTCCTTAAGAAAATAAATTGTGCGCTCTTGCAATCTGCAAGTCCTAATTTGATAATTGAACATTGAATAGCTGGTTGCAGTTGGACTTTTCATTGCTTGGTTATTTATCAATAGGGAGTTTCACTTGGCATTTACAATCAATCATGGATATGACAATTTATTATTTTTAACTTTTGATCTTGCAGTTTCTTCCATTGCCGTCAATTGCAGGCTTCTATTTTGCTCGATTCTTTACTAAGAAGAGCCTCCCGTCATACTTTGCATTTGTGGTGCTTGGAAGCTTAATGGTCGCATGGTTTGTTATGCATAATTTCTGGGATCTGAATATCTGGATGGCCGGCATGTCATTGAAATCCTTTTGTAAACTCATTATGGGAAGTGTTGTTCTGGCTTTGATAGTTCCTGGTTTAGCTCTTCTGCCATCTAAACTGCATTTTCTGATTGAGGTTGGCTTAATCAGTCATGCCTTGCTCCTATCCTACATTGAGAATCGGTTTTTCAGTTATTCCAGCATATATTATTATGGGTTTGAGGAAGATGTTATGTACCCAAGCTATATGGTAATATTGACAACTTTTCTGGGTTTGGCTTTGGTGAGAAAACTGTCTGCGGATCATCGTATTGGACCAAAGGCAGTTTGGGTATTGACTTGCTTGTACTCTTCAAAGCTAGCCATGCTGGTCATTGCATCAAAATCTGTTGTCTGGACGTCAGCTGTCCTGCTGCTGGCAATGTCTCCTCCTTTGCTTCTTTACAAGTACTGATCTTAGTTTTTCCTCGGATAATATTTCAGGTGTTTATCATCTTCACTAAAATGGTATAATTAATCCTTCTGTGTTCTTCCTTATGCATTGCAGGGATAGGTTCAGAACTGCTTCAAAAATGAAAGCCTGGCAAGGCTATGCACATGCTGGAGTAGTCGCTTTATCAGTTTGGTTTTGCCGTGAAACAATTTTTGAAGCCCTCCAATGGTGGAACGGAAGAGCTCCATCTGATGGTTTACTTTTGGGTTTCTGTATTGCCTTGACTGGATTGGCTTGTGTGCCTGTCGTTGCTCTCCACTTCGCACATGTCCTGGTAAGGATTGTGCTCATGGAGTGGGAACATGCTCGTTCTGTGTGGCTTTTTTTGCCTGGTTAAGTGTCTGGTTGGCATGTTTCTGTACGTGGATTACTTTGGTTTGCTACCGTTCAGGAGCGTTCAAACTTCCACTCCTTTTCAGTGATCTATGGTGACCACTTGCCTACGTTTTTTTGTCCTTCCCTCAATGAAACTAATGTTTGTTTCCTTTCGCCTTGCAGCCTGCCAAGAGATGCCTAGTCCTCATTGTGGCTACTGGTCTGCTGTTTATCTTGATGCAGCCCCCAATCCCTCTGTCCTTAACTTACCGATCTGAATTAATTAGAGCTGCCCGTGAATCTGCTGATGACATTTCGATATACGGATTTGTGGCTTCAAAGCCCACATGGCCATCATGGTTGCTTATTGCAGCTATTTTACTCACTCTTGCTGCTGTAACATCCATCATACCCATTAAGTACATTGTTGAGTTGAGAACATTTTACTCAATAGCGTTGGGAATTGCCTTGGGCATCTACATATCAGCAGAATACTTCCTCCAAGCTGCTGTCTTGCATGCCCTAATTGTTGTAACTATGGTTTGCACTTCTGTATTTGTGGTGTTCACCCATTTTCCATCTGCTTCAAGCACAAAGCTCTTACCATGGGTATTTGCGCTACTTGTTGCTCTCTTCCCAGTGACTTATCTGTTGGAGGGCCAGATGAGACTTAAAAACATCCTTGGAGATGGTATTATTGGTGAAATGGAAGAGGAAGAGAAGAACTTTACTACTTTATTGGCTGTCGAAGGTGCAAGGACATCTCTTCTTGGTCTGTATGCAGCGATCTTCATGCTCATAGCATTGGAGATAAAGTTTGAATTGGCCTCGTTGATGCGGGAGAAAGCTGTTGAAAGGAGTGGGATCAGACAGTCTCGATCTGGCCAAAGTGGCTCTGGTACTTTCCCTCCTAGAATGAGGTCCATGCAGCATCGACTTGCATCTAATGCTCCGACCTTCACTGTCAAGAGAATGGCTGCTGAGGGAGCTTGGATGCCATCTGTTGGGAACGTCGCCACTGTGATGTGCTTTGCCATATGCTTAATCTTGAATGTCAATCTCACGGGTGGTTCAAACCGTGCCATTTTCTTTCTGGCACCTATTTTGCTCCTGCTCAACCAAGACTCTGATTTCATCGCCGGATTTGGGGACAAGCAAAGGTATTTCCCTGTCACGGTAGTTATATCAGGATACTTGGGCTTGACTGCCTTGTACAACATATGGGAGGATATTTGGCATGGGAACGCAGGTTGGGGGGGGTTCCACGTTGGTGGGCCCGATTGGTTCTTTGCCGTGAAGAATGTGGCTCTTCTAATTCTTACGGTTCCCAGCCACATTCTTTTCAACCGGTTTATTTGGAGTTACAGAAAGCAGAACGACACCATGCCATTACTTGCAGCCCCTCTTAATCTGCCATCTATTTTGATAAGTGACGTGCTTAAGATTAAGATATTGGGTTTGTTAGGTATAGTGTACTCCTTAGCCCAGTATCTAATTTCTAGACAGCAATACATATCTGGTCTGAAGTATATTTAGGCTTACACATGTTTTTTGTACCATATGATTTGGCAATTTTCAAAGGAGATGTGAAAGGTCAATTTTCTTCCCACTTTTCTTCATTGGGAGTTTTGATGCTCCAGAATTGCCCGGACACTGTGAATCCCTGAGTTATGATAGCTTTCCTTGTTACTCTTGAAAATTACTATCCTTCCGCGCATATCTCCTGGTTGGGGATGCATCACAAACTTTTTTCCCGATCAAGCAGGCAGACTAGCAATCGCAGGTAAAGTAATCCATTACTCCTGATGAGGGTTGTAATATCACGTAGGGATAAGGCCTCGCCATCTGTTCTGAGTTTGAGCTGTGGCAGAGCTGTTATGTTATCCCTTGAGGACGAAGTGCTGTAATGTAGCAGAAATTTTAGATGGGTTGGACATCCTTGTCATGCAGGTTTTGTGCTGATTGGTTAGATTTTCGCTGATGCCATCAAAGGTACCGTTGATGTGGAGATTTCCCGAAATGTTTTAGTACTCTTCTTCACCGCTTGTCTTTCTCTCCCTCTAAGTGCCAGCCTGCCCATTTGTGGAGTTTGTTACGAACTACAATAGGATCTATAGGGATTGATGGGGAGTGTTCATCTCATGTTTGTCTCGAGAGTTTTCCGTAGGATAAAATACACGGCATGAGAGAGGATGCTAGTATTGAATTGAGAGAATCTCATACGCATTTTTCTAGTCGAATCTTTGTTTTTGTTCTAATGTTTATACTTGCTATATCACTGTAACCAGCTTGCACTTTTGAAGTATTCAATTATAATTGTTCATTCAAATTTCAGCGACACGATACAGATCCCCGTCTGATCAACAACAGTAGATCGATGGCCGCAGTTAGGGATGTGCAAACTCGACCGAATCGGCCCAAATCAAACTGCACAGGTTGGTCTTGTCCTTGAAGGGGGTGGTTTGGTCTCCAGTCCTAGTAAATGGAACCGTTGATTAGGCGGTTCGATCTCCAATTCCATAATGGATGGGTTCAAATCGGGCCACTCAAAATTTATATAAATATATAGAGAGAAAAAATTGAAATTTTTCGAAGAAATAGTTAATTTAAATTTAATTTTACCATCTTCATTTTTACTGGACTATCGATACTTGCTCCTCTCGTTAGACGTGACTTTACATATCTTCATCTTTTACTCAATAGTCGACATTCATTGCTCTCACTTGATGCTTGCGTCTCACTTTCGAAATGCGGCTCTATTCAGTGCTCGTTTCTCTTGTTTTTGCCTCTTCGCTTACTCCTCATTAGCCATGTATGTATTTCAAGGGTTTATTTTTATAAGCAACTGGCGTTAGCGATCCCATTAAGATCGGACTATCGGTCTTAGTTAGGTCCCTGGTCTCGAAAATTTGAGGATTAGAACTACTAATTTAGGCCTCGATTTCATACCAAGATTGGATCGTATTCGGATCATGCACACCTCTAGCTGTAGTCATGAAACAATCCAACATTGACTTTCATAACTATTGTCACGAATCATCACAGGCTCAGATAGCCAAGATTGGGAGGTGACTGGGGCAAGATTGATTTCCATATATATCGTCGTTGATCTTGCGTCAACTTGGTTAGGGGTGTGCATGGTCTGAGCTGGTTCAATCCCGATATGGAACTGGAGACCGAACCAATAGTCTCAATATGGAACCGAAGACCGAATCGGTAATCCGAGTCCTTAAATTTTAAGAGACCAAGGATCGGAAAGGGGCTGGACCGATCGCAATGGGGTCGGTAACACCAATTACCTATAAAAATGTAATCCTTTGATCTAAACTAATAAATTTCATTTTCAACAATTCAACATAATAAAACATACATATGAGCATTGAATAACCATCACATGAGTATTTATAATCCTAAAATAATGAGAAAGACTAAATTAGGGAAAAAAAACACTGGAAACAATTGAAATATGATTATACTCATGAGTCACGGGCCGACATATTTCAATCGTGAAATTAGCCCGTGCGGCACTTGGCAAAGCCATGCCAAGCCAGGCTTTCCTCATAAAGCACGTTGGATCATATCACGTTCCACTTAACTTGAGCATTCGTTACATCGAGTAAGACGAGTATAACCATTTTAGCACAACAACTGGTTTCGACCTGCCATGGCCTCATCAGGAGAGCCACGTCAGCTCCCAACCAGTTTGTACACGAGAGTCCAAACCCACCTTCAGAGCTTCTAAGGAATGTATTCTCTTTGATCCTAGAACTCCTAGTACAAATCAATCTGACATAACCTTCTGACCCAATTGTCTTCTCCCATCTACAACGCATACTCCTTATAATGACACCCCAAGCTTTATCCACAAGGGAACCCGAGCATGAGAAGAACTTATCCATCAGGGATACGGAAATCCCAGACCATGTCATTCTCCCCCACTCATCCTCAAACGCCCTCATTGTGTGTTATTCTATCGCTTCCCTACGCCACTCGCTCACTTAACAGAACAACAACACTCCACTGGTTGCTTCCCTCGACCAAAACTGTTCGCTAATCTCTAGTCACTTGTACGTCCATCGACAAGTGTGGCACCCCATGCCAACCACACACCCTCGGCAGTACCTTCTTTCGCCTACTAGGCTACTTCTGACCTCAGCAAACCAATAGAGGTTCCCCTTTCGATGAAACGTGGCAGCGGGCCCTTCTTTAAATACAGGATCATTATCCCCATTCAACGAGCAATTCGATTCCTTCCTATGCCCCCATTAGCATCTTCGAAGCTAGGCGATAGCCGCACCTTGTCCGAGCCCTTTGGGCTCGGTGATCACTCTTCGCTCTCAAAGGACCAGGAAGGCCATAAGATTTTCCCGAACTACCCACCTACTAAAGGGACCCCGTTCTGATACCATTTGTCACGGGCCGACAGATTTTAGTTGTGGAATTAGCTCGTGCGCCGCTTGGCAAAGCAATACCAAGCCAGCCTTTCCCTATAAAGCACATTGGATCATACCACACTTCGTTTAACTTGGGCATCCGTTACATTGAGTAAGACGAGTAGAACCATTTCAGCATAACAACTGATTTCAACCTGCCATGGCCCCATCAGGAGAGCGGCATCGGCTCCAGATCAGTTTGTACATAGGAGACCAAACCCGCGTTCAGAGCTCTTAAGAAATGTATCCTCTTTGATCCTAGAACTCCTAGTGCAAACCAATCTGACACAACCTCCTGACCCATTTGCCTTCTCCCCTCTACAACGCCTACTCATCATGATGACACCTCAAGTTTTATCCACAAGGGAACCCAAGCACGGGAAGAACTTATCCATCATGGACACAGAACTCCCAGATCATGTCATTCTCCCCCACTCAATTCGCAAAAGCTCTTGTTGCGTGTTGTTCTGTCGCTTCCCTGCGTCACTCGCTCGCCTAATGGAACAACAACACTCCACTGGTTGCTTCCCTCGATCAAAGTTGTTCGCGAATCTCTAGTCACTTGTACTTCCGTTGACAAGTGTGGCACCCCATGCCAACTGCACACTCTCGACAGCACCTTCTTTCGCCTACTAGGCTCCTCCTGATCTCAGCAAACCAATTGAGGTTCCCCCTTCGATGAAACGTGGCAGCGGACCCTTCTTCAAATACAAGATCATTTTCCCCATTCAACGAGCAATTCAGTTCCTTTTTATGCCCCCATTGGCATCTTCGAAGCTAGACGAGAGCCGTACTTTATCTAAGCCCCTTGGCCCCGACGGTCACTCTCCACCCTCAAAGGACCGGGAATACCATAGGATTTTCCCGAACCACCCACCTCCTAGAGGGACCTTACTCTGATACCGTTTGTCACGAGTCAATAGATTTCAGTCGTGAAATTAGCTCGTGCGGCGCTTGACAAAACCACGCCAAACCAGTCTTTCCCCATAAAACATATTAGATCATACCACGCTCCGCTTAACTTGGGCATCCGTTATATCGAGTAAAACGAGTAAAACCTTTTTAGCACAATAACTGGTATCAGCCTGCCATATTCTCATCAGGAGAGCGATATCAACTCTCAACTAGTTTGTACAATGGAGGTTAAACCCGCCTTCAGAGCTCCTAAGGAATGTATCCTTTTTGATCTTAGAACTCCTAGTACAAATCAATCTGACACAATCTCCAGACCCAATTGTCTTCTCCCCTCTACAACGCTTACTTCTCATGTGACACCCAAAGTTTTATCCATAAGGGAATATGAGCACGGGAATAACTTATCCATTAGGGACACGGAACTCCTAGACCGTGTCACATGCATCATTCTCCTCGAGTTAGAAAGATTCATTTTCAAAGTGGGATTACACTTGTACTTTACTGAATCCAAGTGCGAACAAAACAATGGACTTTCATAACATAGTCAATACAAAATACAAATTGAGTCAAGATAAAAAACAATCGAAAATTGCATAGCGACAAAGACGGGGAATGCGAGAGGAGTGAGCGAATAGGCAAAGGCCACCGAGCAAAACTGCGTTGCGAAAGCGAGAGGTGGGCGTCGAGCTATAGAAGATGAGTGAATGTTGAGTAAAAGATGAGGAAATTAGGCTAACTAGTACTTCAAAAAATATATATTATTTTTTTATTATTTTGTGTGTATGTGCACGTGCCTGCGTAGGCACGTGTGTGCGTGTGTATATAGAGTTTGGGCAGTCTGGGCAACCCGTTCCAGTTCTATCCATCATGAAACTAAGGAATCCTTCCTCTCCCGAAGGATAGCATCAAACTCGGCCAGTCCGATTTAGTTTGCCCTTTCCTAATCACTCAAACTCGAAATCTAGTCACTTTCCTCAAATGCGGATGAATCAATATACCTATTGGGAATGGGCAAATGGTGATGGGCACATAACAACATCAACGGAGTGTCGGAATGACACGTGGCAACGGCCTGATTCGAGAAATCCATTTCTCGTTTTTCTTTGTCCTTGTAAAGTTCAAGTACATGCACATGTCCAATTAAATCGTGCTAGATATCGACAAATCGAAAAGAATGGCACTTTTTGCGCACCAGTTGGGAGGAATGTACATTGTAGCGTAGTTTTTATATTATCCAAAAAAAAAAAAATTGGAGGTCAAATAAAGATCACCGCATCAGTGTGCATGATACCCATTCTATTTCTCTATTTTTTTTTTATTTTTATGTTCTAAGGAATAGCTTTGGAACATAAATGCATTTGACAACGTAATGTAATTTTTTTATTCATCGACCAAATTTTTGGCTCAGAAATAAGTTTAGGTGAGACATGAAAGTTAAAAAAGCTACTTTTTTATTTTAGAAACAAAAATTCGCAACAATTTATTTATTTTTCGTCGTTTCTCTCTTATCACCGCCTGCCGCCGATTGCCGGCTGGCGCATGTCGCCGGCTGTTAGCCGCTGCCGATCGCCGCTAGACGCCGGTTGCCACCGCTTGTCGTCGTTCGCCGGTTGCCGTCGTACACCAGTCGCCACCGACGATGGCGACGCCTGGCGACGAAATGCTCGTCCAGAAATATAAAATTTTTGATATTGTCAAACTAATTTTTTTTTCAAAAATAGAAAAATTATATTGTTATCAAACATATTTTTGTCTGAAAAACTTATTTAGGAATAGAAATAAAAAAATCTATTTATTACAAAAAATAGAGTCAGGAGAGAAAGTAAATCATGCACCCTTAAATACTGTGAATTCCACGAGGTAAATTGGGTCAAAACGACGTCCTCCCAACTTCTTGATCTCTATGAGACGAGAGTCGGAGTCCATCAAATTCACATTTCCACGCCACGCAATGTCGTCCTCACAGCTCCAACCCATCTTCACCCTCTTCCTCGTAGTCGTCTCCACAATCGCATCTTCTCTTCTCTCCGTCGCCCCGATCCGATGCCAAGACCTACCCTACCCGACCCGACCCCGACCCCGACCCCGACCCCATGGCCGCACCAATTCCACGCGGCGCTGTTCATGAACAACTTGGGGTCGCTCCAGCTGGTCGACCTCTGGTACGACTGGTCCAACGGCCTCAACCTCAACGTCATCCGCGACCAGCTCTCCTCGTCCCTCCTCAACGACTTCGAGTGGGACAACGGCATCTCCTTCTTCTACACCCTTGGTGACGGCGGAAGCTGCCGCACCCTCCACTTCGAGGTCGGGATCCTGCGGCCCGACTGGCTCGACGGGGCGAACTATCTGGGCCGGCACTAAGTGGACGGTTTCCTCTGCGACGCGTGGAAGAAGGTGGACTTCATCTGGTACTACGAGGACGTGGCCACCAGGAGGCCTGTCTTCTGGGCCTTCTTCAACGGTGAGTGCCCGATGCTTTCTGGGTCTGAATCAAGATTTAGCTTCGTGCTCATAGTCATGGCTTGTCTTTGTTTGATTTTTGTTAACACGTGTGTTAACCAGGATTTAATCGCTTGTTTCTTCTTCCATTATTCAAGTGATAAAAATCATGTTCATTCTTCTTGCCTTTCGGTCTAAATGCCCGATTACAAACCTGGGTTTATTATGATAAGTGTGTTTTGTATTTAATTTCGCGAAAATCAATGATTTAAAAAATAACTTTTTAAAAGTAATCTTTTTTATCGCTTATAAAAACGAACGAAGAAAATGTTTTTTTTTTTACAAAAATATTTAAATATAAATTGTTGTTCATATAAATCAAACGAATGATTTGAAAAAGGTTGCTTATATCATTTAGGCCTATATGGTAATGATTCTGATTCGAAAAATTGATTCTTATTAAAATATGGTAATGATTTTTTCTGATTCTGTTTCTGAACGAGGTTTCGTGATGATGACGTGCCAGACCCTCACATAAGGGCTGGCGGAGGTCACTTGCAGCCTCCTGCTAACCCAAACCGAAAAGATAAGATAAGTAAAGAAAATTGAAAATTATTTAAATGTTATTAAAAAGTTATCACGTTAGTACCGACTAATTAAATGAACTGAATTGACATAATTATAAAAAATTTAGGACTCAATTGGATTATAATTAAATTCGCATAATTGCATGGTAATTCTCCCTTACATGTTGGTACCAAAGCATATTCATTTTGAGCAAGCTGGATGCCGGTGCCATTGTTAGCAACAATTAGACATGTCAAAATGGATTAAAAATTTATTTTTTTAATCTATATGATAGATTGAGTTGTTATATGTATTAATTACATTCAGTAAATAGGTTCAAAGATAATATAGGCGTTAAATGAATTATAAATAAATTTACAATTTACTTAGTTCAAGTCCATTTATATGACTTTTTTTTTTCATTCTCTCTCGCCTTTATTCGGTCTCGCATTCACTCACCCTCATTCTCACCTCATGGATTTTTCTTAAATTTGATTAAATATAAAAGCGTATTAACAAATGGATCGAATTGGGCATGAGCCACTAGATTTGCATTGTATAGATTTATTTGGGTCAAATCATTTTTAACACAATTCACCAGTTTGACCGTCTAGGAGTGATTTTAACGACAAAAGTTGCCTACTTCGCCACTCACATCTATTATATTAATGGGAGTACCGCGTTGAATAAATAGTTGACATAGGTTGTGTAATGTCACTGTGTGAAGATATGAGAGCTCATGTGATGACATTTGAAGTCGGAGCTATGCTGGAAGGTGCAGAGTGGCAAAGCCCCTACTTATTGCTTCAAGGGGAAGGAAGGAAAAGATGGTGCCAAACTCGCCGCTGCTTCTGGCTTTTCTGGTGGGCATCCGTTGGTCGACGGGCTCGGAGCGCTGAGGCGTTCGATGAGTCTATGAACGTGAGCGAGCGAGCTCTTGGCCGTGTAATAAACACCTGTATTCTGTCATGCTGAGAGAAAGTCGTGATGTTTTTTTGATAACGTTTGGCTGAATTGGTGTCGGCGCGGCACCGCCAAATTATGCCGTAGCGAGCATTGCGCTAATAATGAAAGATTACTATGATAGCGGGTGATTATGATGATTACCCTTTTAAAAATACAAGGACCGGAAAAATTACAATGATGATTTTGAAAAAGAAATATAAAAATCATTAATTTCCCGTCTTTAAAATTTAATAATATTTATCATACTTGATTCGGAAATCCAAACGTAACATATGAAAATAAAACATTTGAAAACTATGGAGGTCACATTAATTGGCTCGTAAAAAATTCCAATCTCATAAGATGTTTCCTCCTTTATCAATTTACAAGGCAATGTAACATCGCTTGTATTGTTTGTAAAAATGATTGAATAATAATATCATTATTTATGAAAATATTTAGATATCAATTATAATCTATGTCGAAAATATTTTTTATTAATTAATCATTTCAAAAAAAAAAAAAGTTAACCGATCATTTTTAGAATTTTTTATTATGAATTATCTATTTTTCGTCAAATAAACGAGCCCAGATCTCGAGAGTTAGGTAATCCAACGAGTGGAGCTCGGATAGCTTCACGGACGGCCTTAAATCATTGGAAGCAAAAAGCCATGGCCAAGAATCCATCAATACTCAAATTTTCCCGAGCCCCCACCCACCCGGAAGAAAAATGCCATCCTCATTCCTCCTCCTCCTCCTCGCTGCCGCCGGCGCGCCACCGACTGGAGCCTTATCCTGGACTGGCGAATCCGACCCGACCCCGACGCCGTGGCCGCACCAATTCCACTCGGTGCTGTTCATGAACTACACGGGCTCGCTCCAGCTGATCGACCTCTGGTACGACTGGCCCAACGGCCGCAACTTCAACATCATCCGCGACCAGCTCTCCGCCTCCCTCTTCTACGACCTCGAGTGGAACAACGGCACCTCCTTCTTCTACACCCTCGACGGCGACTCCCCGAGCTGCCGCACCGCCCAGGTCGAGGTCGGGATCCTCCGGCCTGGCTGGCTCGAGGGGGGTAGCTACCTGGGTCGGCGCCACGTGGATGGGTTCCTCTGCGACGGGTGGGAGAAGGCGGATTTCATCCGGTATTACGAGGATGTCGAGACCAAGAGGCCTGTCCACTGGCGTTTCTACACTGGTGAGCTCTCGGTGACTTGGGAGGCTTTTGACTGAGAATTTGGGAGTGTGCTTGTTCCTAAATTAGTGGGCCGATTAAGTTTACGCTTTCTAATAATCCAACTTCATTTTGATCTTTAAAGAAAGAATTTGACATATTTTAAGCAAGATTAGAAAACTCTAAGCTTATCAACCCACTAGATTTCGAGTCCCAAATGGGTCAAATCATCTAAATTTATTCATAACCGTGTCAATTTTAGTATTTTAAATTGGAGAAGAATGTGAGGAAGGACAAGTGAGCTTGAATTGATTGGAGGGGGCGGGAAAAAACCTGCGCTTGTTTCTTTTCTTGGTGAAATCAGGGCCTGTGAGTTGCTTCATGAATTCAATTCTGCTTCTCAGTTTCTGATTCTTGGTCTTGACTTTCTGAGCATGTGCATCTGTAACTGGGTAGTGTTAACTTGCTTGGGATTTGTATTTTGTATGCCGTTGATTGAAGGGAGAGAAGCTCACGTGATGACATTCGAAGTCGGAGCTGCACTTGAAGACGCCAAGTGGCAAGCCCCTGCTTACTGCTTCGACCAGAAACAAGTGGAAGAAGATGATGAAGTCGAGGTGCGAGGAGGACGTCTTGCTTCTGCTAGTCTCTGAAACGTGCAAAAGCTTCTGTTTTGATCCCTCCCCACTACTCTCTAGCTGTTTCAAGAAGGCTAGTGATCAATTCACAACAGCTTTAGTTCTGTGACTATTTATGTCATCTGCTGTAGTTCTTTGTTCAAGTCTGATGCGAAAGCTGACTTTAAATATCACCACCTGAACAATAAAACAACCTGAAGAACAACACATCCGAGGTGTGGTCTTATGAGGAGTTTTTGAGTCTTGTTGGCCAGGACTAGGGGAATTCAAAGGAACTGGGAACTGTCCGAACCAGGCGATTTTTGGCGGTTTCTGTGGGAGCCAGTCCAGTTCTTGGTGGGAACCTCCCACCCTGGAACTGATTGGTCCAGGCCCTGGACCATGGAGAAAGCCGGACAACATATATGGAGTTGGACTGTGGCCATTCAAGGAGTGGTGACTTTGGGAACCAAGATGGGGTCATTCTGATTGAGCTGCTTCAATGGACTGCGAATGCTTCCATCCTTTGTCTGTTCACACGGGCTGCCAGGCGATTCACCCCCTCTCTGCACAGCACAAGTGGCGAACGATGAGCCGCTTTTGATGGAACGGATCGAGAATAAATAGGTTGCAAGAGTAATGTGAAAGGACACTCAGTTTTGAAAAATAACACAGGAGATGCTCTTGCATTGATATGCTGATGGTACAGAGCGATACCGATGGATCTAAACCGATCCGAGGCAAATCTGATAAAGAAGCCATTGGAAAGGCATGTTTAAGCTTGTTTATCCGTTTCAGACTCCGCCATAGAGTGATGAAGCTCACAGTAACTCTAGGAATAATCGTGTGTCTTGTGGTAACTTGCTCCTCTAGGACAAGCTAAATAGATTTCTTAACGGATTCTCACTGTTAGCTCGATCGAGACGGTCTTATTCTTACTTTCCGATCGAAGTAACCTCAGTACATCTCAAATCGAGACCAATCATTCCACATATCGAGTTGCAGTTAGGGTGGATGAACCTCAGATCAAGATCGAACTTGGTTCTGTCGAACTTAACTCTTGTACCAGACTCTTTCTTCATAGGCCGTTCTATCGAACTTGGCTCTTGTACTGGACTCTTTCTTCTCGACTTATGACTTAACTTGAATCTCATCATTATATTTACGCCGTAGATCGACACCACCAACATTTCCTGAAGAATATGAAGTCTTTCTTTTACATTTGGGACGTTACAACTCATATATTGGATTTCTAACACAAGCTTAACCTTGGGATAAAAAAAACCTCGTACGTTGTTCTTGTAATTGATCCGCGTATGATAAAACCTCGTCACCTAAAACCCCAATGATCTACCCTAGAATGAAACAGAACAAAGAGGAGCTCAAACCCTAGAAGTCTTAAATCATAGATTTAATGCAGCTACCAATCGATGCATCTGCTGCGTCGTCGTGAAGCTTGCATTGCTTCGGTCTACAGCATCATCTTCCTGTCCAATCTAGTGTTTCTCGGTTTTAACCGGTTCCCTGGTCTCGGCTTTGTGCCCTGCCCTGTACTTATATCTCCGCGCCAAGTACAAGAAAATGCCGAAATTGATCAAGCTCAAAACCGTGAGCAGCCAGTAAAAGTAATCGAATCTTCCGGTGTTGATGTTTTGGGAAAGCCACGATTGTCGCCTTTCCTTCTCGTTACCTGTGACCGATTTCACGATGTTGTTCAGTATAGAGGCTGCGAAGCAACCTAATCCACCAGCCAGAGCGGCATAAGCTGACCCTATGCTTTTCATTGCATCCGGTGCTTCCTCGTATAGAAACTCCAACAACCCCACGATGCAGAACACTTCGGCTATACCAATCAGGCAGTACTGAATCAACAGCCAGTACGCACTCAGGTTCGGCATCGGGCTCAGGAAGCTAGCCACGTATCCGTGCTCGATGGCATAATTCCTCCTGAACCTCTCGAAAAGCCCTGCCCATGCCACGGACAGGATCGACACCGCCAGCCCAATCCCTACCCTCTGGAGCTGAGAAACGCCGTGCGGATGGCCCGTGACGCGTCTGCACATTGGGACCAACAGGGAGTAGTACAGAGAGAGTACGAGGAATATGCTGAGGCCCGGAAATACCGGCATGCATGTCACGGGAAGCTTGAGATGACCCATGTGGGTGTTCATCGTGTAGGCCTGCTGGACGGAGAGGGTCAGGTATTCGGTCAAGACCAAGCTGAGCATGATGGTGCAGGCTGGGATTGGGATGAGCTTGATCAAGATCTTCACCTCCTCAACTTGGGTCACAGTGCAGAGCCGCCACGGACTAGGATCTGGACCATCCTCTTTCAGCTGCAGAGCCGCCTTGTCCAAGCACCTGCGAGGTGATGAACACGTTATTTATCGAGCACACATTGATCGTTCCGGCCCTGAAGATCTAAATCAGTAACAAGTGTCGGCTTGTCTAAGGGAGAAAGCGGCAGAACGTTTCTACCTGAAATCATCTGTGTGGGCAATCTTTCCACTACCCTTTATGGTGGATTGTTTCCCGAGAACTTCATAGAGGCCTACGAATTCACTGCTCGAGAATTCAGCTTTCCTCTTCCGGAAAGAGGCGACCAGAACTTGGGCGACCCGAGTCAAGGGACTGCCTCCCGGCAACCTGTGCCGATACAAAGGAGTGCCCACGAAGAACACCATGTTCGATATTCCCATGGCGATGGCCAGAGAACCAAAGGCCAAGCCCCACCCGCGTTCCTTCTGGATATAAACGACCAAAGTGAAGGCCACGATCGCACCAACCGTGACAGAGAGAAAAAAGAAGTTGAAGAACCTATCCAAGTGGGACTTGTAGTCTTTGCTTCTCTCGTCAAACTGATCAGCCCCGAAAGAAGAGACGCAAGGCCTGATTCCGGCAGCACCGAGCCCGGTTATGTAGAGCACAGTGTATAGGTAAAGCATCTGCCAGGGTTTGGCGGGCTCGCACTTTCCTAACAGGAGCGAGAGTTGATCGCACCGCTCTTGGTCCGGCATGAATATGCCCATAGTAGCACATAAGGTGATTCCAGTCAAGCCCTGCACAAAAATATTTTAAGCCAAAGGAAGACAATCATCAGAATCCTGATGCGGGTCGTAGCAAGGAAACTCAGAAATTCACACTGACGTGCCTAGCTATGGAATGCACCAAGAAATTTGATCTCGCAACAAGATAACGCTATAAATCGAGCTAGGACAACTACATCTGGAGCAAGATCATGCGCTCACCGCAAGATAAATAGTGGTGAAAATTGCTATTGTCCAATATCGGCCTAGGTACGCATCGGCTAGGAAACCTCCTAGGATGGAGGACGCTTGCGATATCCCCAGGAAATTGTTAACCGCGTTCGACGAACTGGAAAATGGTTTGTGCATAACGTAGAACATGAAAGCTACCATGTTCACCGAGAGGCCAAAGTAAGCCATTCTCTCTGCCATCTCATTTCCTGCGGAGACAAAACAGTTAAGCTCCCACAAAGTTTGCAACTAAGAACAATAACCAGAGCAATCCTGCCTAGAGACTACTTAATTTCTCATTGGCTTAGATCCGTTGGATTCACCGGACATCCTTTTCTCCTTTGAAAGACATTCATTTTGCTCACCGAAGATGAAGAAGGCCGCGATCCAGCCACCCGTCTTCGACAGTTCGGCGATCGGCTTCCCGCGGATATTGACGGGGGTAGTGCCGCCGGTGTAACCCCGCCCGAAAGCCGTCCTCCTGTCGTCGGACTCGACGAAGAAGTTGGCCAGCTTCTTCCTCCTAAACGACTCGGAGTTCCCATCCGCAACCGTGCTCGTGCTCGCACTCACGCTCGCTTGGCCCCCCGGGAGACACTCCGGCGACTTGATCTCCCCGGTACCCATCATCCGAAACTTACCGAGCAGCAAAAGAAGAGCAACTACCGACGCCCACAAACCTCGTCACTTCCTGAACAAAATAAAGCGATTCACGTCATCAGAACTCGTCCAATCAACAACCGCAACTGAAACGAAGAGAAAAAGAGCATAAATTCCAGCTGCAAGAACAGATTCACACACCCTTTTAAGTGGGGAAGATGAACTCTTTAACTATTCCATTCTAACCAGTGCACAAAAGCAAGTGCAACGCCGAGCCATTGCCTAAATATCCACCGATGGCTACAGCAGCCCCAAGCCTTTAAAAGGGCTTATTCGGGACGGATGGCCAGGCCAGTGCAGCGACTATTTCTTCCCTTCCGGAAGTAATTAGCAGGGAGGCAGACAATTAAAGGTGAACCAGCTAACTCTGCACATGGTGACCATTGAGATTTGAAGGAGCCTCCATTGATTGCCGCACAGAGAAAGAATGTGGAATCGGTACAGACAGAGACCGGGGGGTGCATTAATGGCCACCACCGGTCTCGGAGGCTGCGTCCATCGTCATGGTCGATGCTGTCTTTGTCCGATAAAAGCATTTCACACAACCGACTGATGTTCATTCGTTTCCATCGAGTGTTTCTCTCGTGTGTTGCTGTTTTTAGAATGAATGTGCATTGATAATGATCATTCTTGGTTAGAAGTGGGGGGGCGCATCAATATCAATATCATCATTATCACGGTAGAGAAGGCGTAAGGTGGCAAGATAAGATAATTATGGTGGATTTGGACCCTCCCGTATAGAAATGGAGTTGATTTGACGAAGCAGCAAATACCGAACGAAGGGCATTTATTAGAGGTGCGCATGTCATTGGCCCAACCACCATCGAACTTTGAATTCTCGTGCCTGCGCGAAAGTAAATAGAGATGAGGATCGCGACCTTGGATGCATGTCATCCGCACTCAACGTTCGAGTAAATTGGGATCTTAAACCTATTATACAGATATCAATTCAGTTTTGAACTTTTTTAGTTCTGAACATTTTAGCGATTTATCAATGTAGTGATCGGCCTTTTCACATGGCACTCATCGCTGATGTGGACTTTTTTTTGGACTTTTTTTGTAATTTTTTTTAAAAAAAATCTGTATTTTGATTAGGTCTTTCATTTTTTTTCCTCTTTCTTCTCTTTTTTTACAGTAGAAAAAAGGAAAATTAAGAAAGTATAAAAAAATAAAAATCAATGAAAATTTTATAATAAAAGAAGGCAAAATTTGTCCATAACAACCATCGTCACTCAAAATTGGCAAAAAGATTACATTGCCAAATCATCAAGGCATAAACTAAATTGACAAATTAAAATATTTCTGACTTAATTGGCACTGATCCAATAAGTTAAGATCTTTTTATATAATTTTTCCATAATCGAATTGGCATTATTAGTCGATATTATCATCGGAAACCGTCAAGTTCTTAGTTTACTTTCAAGTTTGGCATTAGGTTCTAGGAAAGAAATCATCTAATCTTTCATTAGAATATTAGGCACTAACCTTGCAATCAGGGCCGTTCGTATTATAAATGGATATCTCAAATTAAAACTAACAAAAATATATTTAAAAAAATTAAAAGATTGCCCTCCTAAAAATTGGAAATCTGGGTCATCCGTTCAAAAATGGACGGCCCAGATTGCAAGGTTAAGTGACTAACCTTACGAGTAAATATTAGGTTTTATCAATTTACAAAGAAAAATCATTACTTCAAGATCTGACCCATGCAATGGACTCCCTTCAAAATGATGATCTGTCCAGTTCAAGCAAGGGATCTGAATTGTTTAACCTTCCCTCAAAATGTTAGGCACCTAATCTTAAAATCTGGACCGTCCATTTTTGAACGAACGGTCCGGATCTCCGATTTTTATAGGGTAATTTTTTGAATTTATATATACTTATTAGTTTTAATCTGAAACATCTATTCATAACACGAACGGTCCAAGTTAAAAGGTTATTACCTAACCTTCTAAAGAAATTCATATGATATATTTCCTCAAGCATGTGTCCACAAACTGCACAGCCACTGAGGTGGGAGAGAATTTACTCGAGGGAGGATTTTCTTGGTGGCTTTTGATGCTGCATGAGTCGATCAACGAATGCCCCAAATATCATTTACATTTTCAGAATTGATGTAGATGTTGTTACTAAAGTTTGATGAGCTCAGAAGTGACGATTGTACTATTCCCTTCTAGAAGGTTGTTTTTATATATATATATTGCGCGTACGTATTATTGAAAGATATGGTAAGTGTCAAAAACTATTGGTTTGCGTCATGCGATGTCTTATCTTGCCTATTTTTTCTAGCTTTTATGTGAATCCCATTTCCCAGTCAACGCAATGCATCCGAGTAAATTCTTCTTTTCACTTAGCGGGAACCGGAAGCATTCATGGCGAGTAGAAGCATTATTTATACAATTACCTTTTGAAATTGAGTTTTTCCCCCTTCGCATTTTGATTAACATTGCAAGTCCGAAGTACATTTTCGAGAAAAGTATGGTACCAATGGTTGGTAATCTAATAACGTATTTATTGCTCTCTTGAAGGTTATATGGACTGTTAAATAATCACTTGGAGAAGAGAGAGGCGTTGGCAGCCTGGCTTCATCATCTTACGTACTTAGTAAAGGGGGTAGAATGTCTCGGTCAATATTGAATCGACCTCCGTGAATCGCCATTGCCACTTTCTTGCGTTGACTGCAGAAAGAGACAGGAACAACTGTAGAGAGTGGACAACCTTTGGCAAACGAGAGATTTCCCTTCTATGTCATGAATTCAGAAACCTTTCCAGTTACTTGTGGTTCCTCTGTAACAAGACATGCCATGTTGTCAATTGTCGGGTCGGGTTTTCATCATGCCTTGGGTAGGTACGAGTCGGGATTCGGGTTTCTTTTTTCATAGCCATTTGCAAGACATCGTCTTACGCACAAACGAGATGGAAAAATGACAAATGAATTTAACTGTTGGATGGCGTAAGATGGCAATTAAACTCGCCGCTCGTCTAATAAATGGGAAAAAAATAAACATTGAAAATTGAAGTCCATAATATTAAGTTGCGTGTAATTAGATATCATCATTGGACATAACGTGGTTATCAATGTATATGAATTTTCTAAATTTGGCGGTTTAATGTCAATTTTCTTTTTAAAAATAAAGAAATGAATTTTTCGTTCTATATAATGTGCACTTTAAAGTAGAGATGTGCATGGTTCAGGCTGGTCCTATTCCAGCATGGAACCGGAGACCGGACCAGTAGTTTCGGTTTCCATATTTTCGGGACCACGAATCGGACCAAGATCGGAAGGGACCGGGACCGGCGGTCCGATCCGGTCCAAATTCCTGACCTAATAAGACTGCTAATTATAACCTCATACAGTTTTGAGCTCGATGGATTGATCACGGAAATAAAATTTTCTTATTTTTGAAATAATTTTTCAAGAATAATAAGGGACGAGGGAGGTTGAAGTATATATTGCATTTTAATATAGGTAAATTTTTTTAAAAAAATATTATTTTATTTTATTTTCAAGTATTTTTATTTTTTATAATTGTATATAATTATATATTATAAACGGTCTGGACCGGTTCGATCCCAATACATAGAACTAGGGACCGAACCGCCCACTTCAAGGATTAGATCAACTTGGCCAGTCCGGGCTAATTTGCACACCCTAAGAACTGTTTTGTTGATCAATAATGACTATTATTACTATTATGTTACTCTCAATCGCTTGGGTTATATTTGGTTTATAGTATGATTTCTTTTTAAAAAAGGAAAAAAAAAAAAGGTAGGTAGGTGGGCAATGAGCGCGCCACTACAATACCACTGCCCACCAACGTCAATGGCTCCAAGGGTCGAGCGGTCCTCCGTTGCCCCCTTAATTTTGGCCCAAAGGGCTTTTGACACCCAAAGTCCCTTGAAAAAGCAGCCATTGTTGGGCTTGGGCAGTGCAGTGGCTAACACATGATTAAATATTTAAATATTTTATCATCCCCCTTATGCTTAGTTTGATTTTTTGTCTAGTAATAAACATATGCATATATGTTTAGTTTGATTTTTTGCCTAGTAATAAATATGTACATACTTAATTGGAAGGCCAATAGAGCTTGAAAAGTTTTGGACACGTGGCCTAACAATTAGTAATGGTACTATAAAATCTCACGGACACTACCTAACCCAGCCACTTGCTTTTTTTATGCATTTTTCAATTATCAATTTTGAAACATTGTCTTCTTATGATTCTTTTTCAACTTAAATTTTTCCTTCTCTATTTTTACCTATCTTGCTTTCGACCTTTCTTACGGTGTGTTAGTTGACTGTTATTCAGTAGAAAAATTACCAAAAATGTTTTAAACCTATTATAATTGTGACAATTTAGTCATACACTTATTTTTTTTACTAATTGAGTCATAAATATTTTTTTTTATTTATGCCAATTCAATTCATTTGTTCAACTTTCCTGGCTAGTACTATTGTGGACATCTGCGCTCGAATTATTTATTTATATTTTTGTCGTCTTTTTTTCCTTCTCTAGCGATTTAGCGACTTGCTAGAGATGAGGACTTTGTTGGCCACTAGCGAGAGCATGGTTGACCTCGCCTAGACATGGTGAGGCCCAGTCTCGCCTAACTAGGCTCAACTTTTCCATGGTTGGGCCACGCTAGCCTGTCCCTTGTCTTTGGCGGTTGCCAATCTAGTGATAATTGGCAATTGGTTGAAGGAAGAAGGAAAATAAGAAAAAAAAGAAGATAAGAAAAATTATAAAATTATAAAATCTTATTAAAAATTATCAAGTCAATGTCGACAACACCACATAAACACTAGCTAGCATCCACATCAGGGTTCACTTACCAAAGTTAGCCACATGGACTGAATTAATGCAAATACAAAATATTTAAGACTCAATTAATTAAAAAAAATGCTTAAGATTAGGGTTGTCTGCAGTCTTTGGGTGATGTGGCCAACTCTGAATGTTGTGATCGAGACTTGATTTGTTTTGTGAAAAGCGATTTTGGAAATGCTTTTCTTTAAAATGATTGGTTATATCAGCCACCAAAAGTATTTTCATTATGAACAATAATTTATGCCTAAACGATGAAAATATTTTCATTCATACATTTCGTAAACGATACAAGCAATCATTTTAAAATATAATATAATATAATATAATATAATATTATATATATATATATATATATATATATATATATATATATATATATATATATATATATATATATATATGCACACACACACATGAGTTTTTTGCAAAACAAATGGACCAAATTTCATTTTGTTTTATTTTTAAGTATTGGCATTTTTTCAAAACAAAAGTCATAGTTGTAGGAATCCTTCTTTTTTCTTTTTTTAACCTTAAAAAATAACATATTCTAATTGTATCAATTCAATCCTAAACATTTTTTGAGGTCAATTGAGCCTTAAACCATTTGCTTTGTGCCAATTCAATCCATAAGACCAATTTTGACCGACCGATACTAACGTGAAGAAATTTTTAATAATATTTTAGTATTTTTCGACTTATTTATTTATTTTCCTATTTTCTCTTTTTCTTTTTCCTCCAACAGTCGCCGGATCAGCGACGGCCAACGAGTCGACCTCGCTGTCCTGGGCAAGCTTGACATCACCCTCCCAAGACTGGATGAAGCAGAAAAAGGAAAAAGAAGAAGAAAAGAATAAATAAATAAATATTTTTTTTATTTTTTAAAATATTATTAAAAATTATCATCACGACTACGCCAATCCGACCAAAGTTGGGCTGTTGAATTGAATTGGCACAAATGCAAAAATTTTAAGATTCAATTGAAAAAAGAAAAGTTTTGAACTGAAATGTAATTTCAATAGGTTTTGGACTTTGTTGGCAATTTTTCCGTTATTTGGCATAATTGATTCATTTTGGTCACTATTTCACTCATGGAAAGGACATATTATTAACAATAATACGTTCTACTATGACTGTTGTTACTACACATGAAACTTTTACCACAAATGAGACTCATTTGCTGTATAATAAATATGTCTACCGGGAAAACTTACTTTTACTTAAAAAAGAGGAGCAACCTGAATAGCACGTTAAAAAATAGACAGGTTCATGAATGGCTATAATGATGTCCTGGATGGCTCTAAGGGGGACAATCTTCAACGGTCTGGGCACTTAAGACATACAAATGGCCGCATAAGCTAAGTGTGAAGCCTTTCCTTAGTTTTACTGAAGACATCATCATAGATGTCCGAAGCACTTGTTCACTCTGGTCATGCTTCTCTGTAAGATCATAGAACTTAGCTAAGCACTCGCAGTAAGCTATCGGAAAACAGAGACAGGATACAAAGCAGCTAAGTCGGGCAGATAGATAAGGAATTCATACTTCCTACAATGCAGCTTACAGAACAAAAGAGCCTCTCCAAGACTGATTTTAAAAAAATTGATTAGGTGACTTCCTCAATTTGCCTTCGCTTGATAGATGACTTCAATATTATTGGGGGGGCACTGGACTAGATAATGCACTCTATTCTACAGGAAAATGCCCTCTCCATCACTTGTTGCCTGGATTAAGTAACTGGTTCAATTACTCTGCGAACAAAGAACTTTTCACCTCAGCCAGGAAGGTACACTGCAAAACAAAGACTAACCTCATGCGTCAACTGAAGACATGTTTCACGTGATCAGCTCTGGATGATTTTAAGGAGCTCAATATCAAAAAGGAGTGTCTTGTCTATCAGCCCTTGGTTCCTCAGGACAAAGTCCAGAGCTCGCTGACCCTGTTAAAAAAGTTGTTCTTAAGATTTCGTCAAGTTGGTAGACTAACCATTTAGATGTTAGCGGAAAGGATATTAATTTTACCGAAAAGGTAGTGGGCTTTGGGCCACTTTTGTTGAAATCATTCTCTGGATATCCCAGTTCTGGTGGCACTATGATCCTGCATTGCTGTGAATAAAAATGTGAATTTGAATGTAACCAGTAGAAACAGTAGAAGTCTGACCTTGGCCATTGTTTCCATTTAAAGGTAATAGGATGCAGAGGAGAGGATCTTCGCTCAGCATTCTATTAAATAAACTGTCTAGGAACTGCATCATCGTATGCTGACTGAACTTTAGAGGAAACCATAACATACCTTGAGTATTGTTCTCATTGTCAAATAACCCAGCCATTTAAAGAATATAAGAACTGAAGCTGCCATTATCTTTAGCAAAGACTTCTTTTAATTTTTTTTTGTCCTCTCTTCTTGGCATCAATCATGATGCATTACAGACATGCAAAACTAACAAGCATTTGGATCATCAACCCAACGAGAATATAGACAAGATACAGATACACTACTGCATTCACTTGATCAGGAACAAAGGGAAAGACTATATAGCCAAGATACAGATGCAGCACCTTCTAACACCCCCAAGGGCCATGCCAGCAACAGCTTCTTCAAATGCTGGTATTACCTGAAAATGTGAATGGTAAGGATGCTTACCCATCTAACTTACTTCAAGTATTAAACAGAAGCACTTCAAAAAGTATCACATAGTTGGGATAGATTAACATTATAAGTACATTTAAATATTTGTTAAACTAGGGACATGCATGAATGACATAGAAGACAACTAAACATTATTCGATCATGCAAAATGCTATTTGATGAGGGAGTAAAATATACTTTTTGATTCCTCTCTACCATAGCCTTAAAACCATAACTAACCTCTTGAGATCCTATCTTGAATTTGAAGAAGTCCTTATCGTTTCCCTGTATTAGAGGAACAACAGATAGTGTTTTAAGTCAATAACCGAGAGATGGAAAGACTAAAAAGGACGCCCATATACCTCAAAGGAACCGCCTTTTGTCTTGTTACGAGCTTCAAATATGCGGCCATAGTATCCAATAGTATAACCATCCCAGTCAACCTGTGATTTATTCAATTCGTCACTGACATCATTGACATTAAAAATCAGACAATCCTGCTTATATCACACAATCATATGGATAAAAAGGCCAGTTTTGTCCGCTCATTGTTTCTTCTAGATCGATTTCACAACTCCAGATTGAAAGTATCAAATGTACGAAACTTTATCATCCATTCCATAAAAAATTAAACATTCTCCAGCATACGTATGGGATAAGGCAATAAAAGCTTATCCGGTTTGCAGACAACCCCTTCTATCAACCAGAAATAAAATGAGTGCATCACGAGCTATGATGAAATTAAAACAACATAAGTAAAGGATCATCACTCACCACTACAGTCTCCCCTTTCTTGGGGGTGGGACCATCTCCAACTCTCAAGTCCTGCAGTCCTTTAAGCAAGTAATTAAGATAAATGAATGAATTATGCCATTAAGCAATGAATTAAGCTACACAAATTAGAACAAGTGCTTCTTGATGGAACAAAAACAGATTTCAAATTTAACATTGGCGTATAAATGACCTTGTACTGAAGACCTGAATCTGTTTCTGTGTAGTCTGGATATCGCATTTTTGTCTTGCCATAATCCTTCCCTCTAATTGCCGGCACTGTGACATATAGCAATGAGAAACTAGAATAAGACTCGCAACCACCTTGAATGTCAAGTCTTTAAAACAACTGAAGCAGGCGTAAGCAGTCTCATAAGACATTCATTTGTTAGCTCTTGATGAAGTATGTTCTCGTCGAGAACAAATGTCACGATACGTGAAGCAAAACCAGTTAGCATGCACGTCAATCTACACTAACATGGAAAGCAGAAAATCATGCCCCAAGCTCGTAAAGATGCCATGACATCAGGAAATGCATCGTATCAACGCACATACTTACACCAGCATTAGAGAACCCCACAGGCCAGACACTCCTTTAATTAAAAAAAAAAAAATCAACCAAAAGCCAACAGCATCCAACAGGACCAGCCTTAGCGCAGACAAACAAGTTGTAATCACGACCTTATTCACCTCCATTCCACATCACATGGTGGAGCAACGTCTCGACAAAAGTCAGCACTCTCACACAAAAGCCTCTCCAATTCGAATGGAAACACAGAAGCAGCGAAACGACATTGAGAGAGAGAGAGAGAGAGAGGAAAGGGGAATAAAATTTACTGTCGGTGAATTCGGAAGCGAGAGCAACTCGATCGCGACAAACGCTCCACAAGACTCCAATTAGCGTCCCCGCGGCCGATGGAAGCAGAACCTCCCGCCGCCGAAACTCGCGCGCTCTTCCACTGCAGCATGGCTCTATTGCAAAGACAAGATTGAGCTAAGCTAACAAAATTTAAGTCAATGCTAGCTCGTAATGAGCGGAGCAGAGACTGACCGGAATTAGAGGACAGATACAGCCGGGGACGGGAAGTGGTTCGCGGTTGCTGCGGAGATTGAGACCCCACGGGTCCGTTTCGTCTCTGCACAGGTTCAAAGGCGATAGGGGAAATGCGTTGACGTTCAGCTTTTCCGAATAAGGAAGAAGGAAAAAAAAAGGGAAAAAACTGAGGCCATTTCCAGTAGAAAGAGGGGAAGCACCGTCGCGGAAGGTCTTGGAGATGGCGGCGCGGACTTTGGCAGCGGTCTGATGGCTGAAATTGACGCCATTAACGCACCGAGAGAGACGCGCTTCCTCCTTTTGCTAGGCAACGTCCACAGAGAGAGAGAAGGAAGGAAAGACTTGCGTTTCGCGGGAAGATAATGGCCTCAGCTTTCTGGACCTTCTCCAAAAAAAAAAAAAAAAACAAAAAAGGGGAGGCTTTCTGGACATTTCTTTTGACGATTCTGACCTTTACGCATTTCCTCGTCAACTTTAATGGAAAATTTCTAGTTTAGCCGGGCGTGGGTACGCGCTTTAACTTACGTGCCCCGCTGGGTGAGGTGGGCTCCATATGGGAACCACCAAATTTTGTTAAAGGGAAATGATTATGTAACACAACATTAAGAATTTGATTTTGAATCATAATAGAATAATGGCAAATTATTATGAGATCTGCCTCTTAAAAAAATTGTGGCCCTAACTCTCATAGTCTTGTAAAAATTGTTATGTTAACAAAATCCTTTTGCGAAATAAGCTACATTATTCTGGTGCACCCGATATTTGTTCATTCTTGTAAACCTACTGTGAGCTAAATAAGTATCTGCAACAATAGCGTTATTCCTCCATCGCTGCATGAACCATGCCACCAATCGCCTTCTCACAGCCGGCCGTTGCTCGACCATTGCCCTGCTCCCCCCGTCTCCACGCTCTATACACAATGACAAAGGGACCACGACCACAGATGTCATGGCGAAGGCCGAGATTGCCGCCTAGTCTCAAGCAACTCCATATATGAGTTCACTGAGGCGGGCGCCCTCGAGGCTAAGGTCACAAAACTCGGATGGAAGATCAAGGCGTTGGGGGAGGCTTGACCGGTCCCAATAGCCAGTGGCAATTTGAGAGATGTGGGAGGGCTCACGACGAGGCTTCTATGGCCGACGAAGTCCACAGCGGCTCACGTGAGGTTCATGGCGAGGGCCTAACGACAGTGGCTAGACAGGGGTTCCTCCGTGCTCATGAATTGAACAATTGGTGCCCAATTGTCATGACTTTACCCATATACCACCCCAAACTCGAAACCTAAACTTGATGTTCTAAACATGACGATAGACAAGCCCCATCATAATCCCATGCTGCCTGCTGGATACATCGTATGGACTTCTAACAGGGGTTGTTATGCAATCTCTCCTATTATACCCCAGCTTTTTTTTTGGTCAAAATACCTCCAACTTAGTTAGATGCCGCACTTACAATAACTAGGCCAAGTAAACAGGACATGACATTACCCGCTCGCAGTTCCTCGCAGTTATATTAGTAACAATAACAGTGGCCTCAATGTTGTTGACCAACGAACGTGTTTCAATCCATAGGTCTATGAATTACCCGTCCACCGCTCCCCCGGCTATTTTTGCTCTTTTACCCCTTTCCCAACTCAGCACATTATGGTTCTTAAGCCTCACTAATCTCGAACCAAATGAGCATCCATTGGGGTCAAGATGATGGAAATGGCGATCCAGAAGATAACGACCAAAAGAAGCAGCAGCTCATCAGCTCTTAGCCATGCAACATATGAGTGTTCCGAGTGTGTACAGCTCACTCAAATTCAGACAATCCTTCTATAGCAATGCAAGACATAGTAAAGACTCCAGAGCAAAGAACACGAGAAAAAATGGAAATCGGGTAAGGAAAGGACATCTCATAGTGACAGCGTCAGTCAAGTGACATTGTCGCCGTCACTGTTTGAGATCCCTCCCTTGGCCACAATAGCGCCCAAGATTTTGGTCCTCCTTTCATCCTTGAGCTGCCTATGCTTCTCAATAAGATCTTGATGTGCCTGACAACCGTATGGTATAAAATTGTCACTCAGTCCTCCATTTTCTGTCAATGTTTTTACAGTTCTAGGCAGTGTGAAGAAGAATCCGGTTTTTGACCGTGAAATTTCTTGAAACCTGTCTCAGAAAGGAAGATAATGTCTAGCCCATGTAACAAGCCAATCAATGGACTGTAAAAACTCGACGGAAGAGCAAAGCTCTATTACTGTGCTGGGTAATCTTCTCACAACATTTAAGACTGAACACAAGAGAGCCTTCGAACAAGATCTAGACAGACTTTCTTTAACCACAGCTGAATATAAACCACTTGAAATACAATATTGCCTTTGAAAGACACTCATCTACCCAACTATACAGCTGGAGCACTTCATTCACTAAGCTTTTATTGAACCACATTACAGCAAGTACAGGAACAATAAAGATTACAGGCTAACCAGGTTGAGAGAATTTGCCTTTTCTTGCAGGGTATCCAATAGGCTGTCAAAACTCTTCTTGAAGGAATCCACTCCTTCAATTTCAAGCTGAGTCCCAACATAGTTCCAGTCGATTCCCAATTTCTCAAGAGCACTGTAAATACCTTCAGCTTCAGAGACATTAGAATCAATTGTCCTTGATACAATGCCGTGATCAATAAATGCTTGGAGAGCTTGGTCGGGCATGGTTGAAACCTGTTGAGATGATACACAAGACGAACATTATACAAGACTTAAAACTAGATCACTTCTCAACAATCATACAACAATTTTGAGGTGAAGAGGTAAAATTCTTAGTATACACTAATTTACGATCCAAAATAATGCAACATTATTTGATGTATATCCTAAAGAGTGCAACATAAAAGAGGGGGAAGAAGCAACTGACAGTGTCTCGTCCAATTAGAGGAGCAACATATAGGGTGTCGGGATATGCTGGGTTCTTTACACTAGTGGACGCCCAAAGAAGCCTCTGTTTCTTTGCACCTTTCTTTACAAGAGCCTCCCATCTTGGACCAGAAAATTTCTTCTGGTAAAGATTGTAAGCTAGAGCTGCCTGGGCCACTGCAGCCTACAATAATCAATGCATCACAACATGAGCATATCATTGCAAGCATAACTTAGTTGCATGTCCTGAGAATTTATAAATGGTTATAGTCATGTACCTTCCCTCGAAGATCAAGAGCCTCAGGTGTTCCAATTTTCTCAAGCATCTTGTCAATGAGGGTGTCCACACGACTGACAAAGAATGAAGCAACACTTGTAACCCTGGAGAGATCAGCTAACCCAGAGGCTTCAAGGCCATCCAAGTATGCATCTATGACAGCTTCATATCTAGCCAATGAAAATATCAACTGCACGTGAAAAGAATAAAAAGGCTTACTTCGTAAGTACATGGGATGTGTTCATATTACTGCATGGAAGGCACTTGCGAAGTTGAATACAGCAAAATTAATATGCAGTCTGCAAGGTTTTTACTCTTATGGTAAACTTTCCCTAGTTATTTTACATAACTTATTCTAAGTGCTGTAATACCCAACATCAAAGTGTCAATACATCTAAAGCACAAAGCAGAAAGAGAACTCTCGTTCAGATAGGTGTCAAGGGTCAACATTTTTATAGCAAAAAGTAAAAAATGTGAGCACACTAATGAATTTAATGAAGCATCCATCAAAGTATGTATATCCCAAAAAATGTGAGCACACAGATGAATTTAATGAAGCATCCATCAAAGCATGTATATCCCCAGAAAAAGAGAAAGGGTCGGTCAAGGTTAGGCATCCACCATCCACTAGAATGCAACACTTTGATTGTTTCATGAGAACTCTGGTCATGTACCTTTCCATTATATACTCAGGACCAGCAAAGGTAGTACCCACATGCTTCTATTTCCAAATGAATACAAGAGAAGATAGTTTCTCAGGGTTTGAGAGCACTGTTGCCCAACTGTTCTACATTATACTTTGGGTCCTATATTACGTAGACAGCCCCCAGTATTTAGAATCCTTCTAGCACAGCATCCATGGAACTTAGGACAACTATCCAAGATACACTCGTTTTGGCCTTACATATGACATGCTGTCCTACAGATCTAAGTACCATAATTGATACAAATACAATGAATAGAACGACTTACAGTCACATTGACACTGATTCCGTTTGAGATGACTTGCTTTATTGAGGGAATGCAAGGTGCTGTGGCAGGGATCTTGATGTAAACATTAGGGCGATTAACCACTTTATGAAGCCACTTTGCTGCCTCAACAGTCCCTTCAGTATCATCGGCCAGTCTAGGGGAAACTTCAACAGAGACATAGCCATCGCCACCATCGGTTTGATCATATATTGGCTCAAAAAGCTTGCATGCATCTTGAATGTCCTTCACCACAAGCTCCCAATATGCACTTTCAATGTCTTTTCCTGATTGCACAAGCTCTCTGCAGAATTTAGCATATATACGTAAAACAACAAGATTGTCAGAAATAGTTTGCCAGGATTACACACAACGATCAAGACGATCCAAGAACAGATCACTCTCCTCCTTAAAAGGGAGCTAATACTAGGTACAGTCAATGGTTCTGAAAACATCCCATAACAAGCACCAAATTAAGGAACAGAGGACTGCCAACATACTCGAGCAGGATTTTCTTAAGACAATGAAGCAGATAGACATCCCACATATATTGATCTCAATGCAAGATAACTAAAAATGACATCTCAATTTCCAGACTCCATTGTCTCATAATTTAAACTAAACCACAATCTCCATTTAGAACGACCATTCAAGATAACAATAGCCTCAGCTTTTGAAGCTTTTTGTTAGCTTGCTAAAATGACAGGTTTTGAGCAACTCCCACATGACTCTTCGTGTTTATTTACCCTTAGTGACAGTTAAAACGGCAAAGAATCTCCATTTTGAACAACATTCAAAATAACAATATACTCAGCTTATGAAGCTGTTTGTTACCTTTCTAAAATTGATAGGTTTTGAGTATCCCCCACATGACTCCTCATGTTTACTCACCCTTCAGTAACAGTTTCAACAGGGAAGAACTCATTACCTGAACTGGTCATTATAAGCATTCGAAGACGATATTGCCTTCTGGAAAATCTGCAAATTAATTTTCATATGTTGTCAGCATGGATAGATACAAATACGAGAATAACCACAACACTGATGTAGCTTCAAGAAAATCCTGCCATCGTCATCAACTTGTCAAGGTTTCATTCTCTTTAACTTGTTATGCAAATTAATCGACACTTACAAGGAGGGAAAATTTCTGCAAAATGAAGGCCATAAACGAGCACAAACACAGGAATTCTTCCCCTAATTCTCCCAATACATGTAAGAACACAGTCAAACAATGAGAATCGCTCCAATTACCGCAGGGTTGCTGGTCACCCCTCTAACGCCACTGGCGATCAGAGGAAGCAGGTCGGTCACAGGTCTGCAGAGGTTGTCATACCAGGGGCTCTGGCCTTCTCGCTCATACAAATCATGCAGCACAGTTCTCTTGTCTACACTGCCATTTGCACCGTTCTGAGAGCACGTGACCCTGCGACAAGAAATAGGGGAATATATATCCTCGGGCCAAAGCAAATGAGGAATAAGATGCAAAGAGCGACTGATCAGCTCATGCAAATCGAATCTAATTCCAGTGGCAACTTTCAGAAAGCAAAAATGCAGAAAATCATATATTTACCGTAAGGCATCAGAGGATCCTAATAGTTACAATATCGAAACTTGAGGACATCTAACATAAGTTACACACTCCACACTAACGTTAGTCCCTCGAAGACACTATCAACCGTGCAAAGAAAGTCAGGTCACCGATACGTGGTCGTCAAAAAATACAAAGAGAAAAACTTGCTCAAGAAAACGAGGAAGCAAAGTAGCCCGCATTGGCCACAACAACGATATAGACGCAGAGATCCACGTCGAAGTTTACGAGATCGGTCACTCCAGCACAAAACACACATCCAATCAGCGCACAGAGAAGCACCACCACTACAGACAGCAGAAATGGAAGGGAAAAGCATCAAAAGATCGGGAACCAAAAAGAGCGAGCTCCGGATCACGAGCAGAGAGAACACAGAGGCACAAAATTCCCCGCGGACACGCCACGAGCGAGAGAAAAAACTCACACCAAAGAGCTCCGGGAGCGACGGTTGCATCCCACGGACAACCCGGAGGAGGCGGCGGCGACCCGGGAGTGGAAGGCTGTCCGGGACTGAAGGTCGAGGAAGCAGAGAGGCCGCGACGACCGGGGGCCGCCAATCGAGGGCCGCGGCGAAGAACAAGGGCTGGAGCTCGAGAGCTTCGAGATCGTAGCCATAGCAGAGAGAGAGAGTGTTAGGTGACGGGGAGGTTCTGAGGGGTTTTTCAGCTACTCGTATCGCGATGCGAACAATGACGCTGAGCGGAGCGGAGAGGGAGAAAGCGAAGAGGAAGGAAGACAGAGGAAGAAATGGGGTGGGTGAGACGGTGAGAGAGAGAGAGAGAGAGAGAGAGGCGGGGCTTTGTTAACGTGACCCTGCCGTCTCATTTTTTATACGCCACAGGCGGAGGAGAGACGCCTCACCTTTCCCGTTTGACCCAACGGGGCAGGTGGCGAGAAGGATGGTAAAAAAAAAAAAATTCCCCCTTTTTATTTTTTCACTGTGTGAACATTTGGTGGACCTTTTTATTTTATTTTTTTTATGGTGTTGGTGAAGATCACAATTAGGGATGTTTTCTTTACCAAAAAAAAAAAACAATTAGGGATGGTCACGCTGCATCATTGCTGATGCACGAGCCATGGATAATGTCGATGACCTCTCTCTTTCTATTCCTCTTCCTCTTCCTCTTCCTCTTTCGACGCTAACGCTCACGAGGTCCAAAAAAAAAGGGGGGCGATTCGAGGACCGGGGGGTCGGATTCCATCGACTGGTGCCGAGTCACATGTGGAAGTCGAGAACATAAAAATCCCCCCGAGCAGATTTGTGAATTTTCATGGGCTATTAATGAAAATTTTTAATATAAATATGACACACGAATACAAGTTTGGATAAACGTATCGCGTGAGTCATCTTTATGCAATATGTACCTCACTGGCTAACCGCGAAGCCGGTAGAATTTTCAAATGCAACCATCGCGTGAAATCAAACAAGAAGGTGGGGTGAGGTGAGGTGAGGTGACGTCGGAGGCCAGGTAGAACAGATGGGGACAAGAGAAGGGACTTTCGGATGATGCTACGATCATCCGGTTGGAGAGGAGAAGTTGACAGAGAGTTTGACACTTGGGTGCGCCTCAAAAACATCCGGAAATAGTTTTTGGAGTAAAAATCTATTTTCGAAATAGGTTTGAAATAGAAAGTAACGCAATTATATTTTTTTATTTTTAGAATAATTTTGATAAACATAAATAGATTTAAAGTAAAAATAAAAAATAAAAAAAATTATCTTTTCGAGAAACAGAAATCTCCGTCGACAACCAACCCTACTGGTCACCGCCCGCCATTCGCCGTTACCAACATTGCCGGCCCGCCATATTTTTTGGAAGTAAAAATTTTTTACCGTTATTAAACAAATTTTCATTATAGGATCAGAAATTTTATGCCGTTATCAAACGCATTTTTTTCTTCAAAAACTCATCTAAAAAAAATAAAAATAAAAACTACTTTTGTTTCAAGAAAATATTTCTGGACATGAATGGTTTTCATGCGCACCCTTGGATTAGATAGACTAAAGAGGAATTTAATGCGAGACGATGATGGTTTGAAAAATGTACAACGACAAAACAAAATTGGAATGGAACTCTACATGCATGCCGTGGTGGTCAATGGTCATATGAGTATTAAGAACGGGATTGGAATTTCGGTTTGGAGCCAATTTATGTGCAAGGCCGGTGCCGAAAGAGTGCGTATTTTTTTTAAGATCGTCCGGGAAAGTGGATCAGTCGAGGAGGTTCGAAACAGCCCGAACCCTTACCTAACTATTTCGACAAAATAAAAAAACCTTAAATTATGACCACTGCGACATCAATATTCCAAATTATATATATATATATATATATATATATATATATATATATATTTTGAGTCATCAAAACCCAAACTTATATGCATATTGTCGATACCTAGACTTGTACCGATAAAACAAGAATGCTCTGTCTATCACAAGAAATCTTAAACTAAGTCACTTGTGACATCGATGTCATAATGACCTAAAAAAAGTTGCGATATCATAATTGAGCGGTGTTTAAAGATTTTTATGGCATTAATCCTTAAAAATATTGAAAAATCCCGAGCTCCTGCGTGGCTTAAGCAAACCCACCTCTCCCTTTTTTTTTTTTTGGCATCTTATAAAGGAAGAAATGCATGACCCCAGTAACATGAAATTACTTAAGCTGCTCTATTGATTGTACAATCTTTCACCAACTAGAATGATGACATGATTACACATGAATGATGATGACAGGTTTACTCGAGGATTGCACATATTATTTACCTTTTTTGTTTTGGGCGAAGGAGACCTATATAATTTTTTTTTGCTATGACGAAATCGTATAGGCGAATTAAATCGATTTTAGTTGCGCATGTAGTGCAAAGTCTAGCGAAATTGGTACATCAATTCTTTTTTTTGTCTCGCCGATCCTATTAAACTTGTACTAGCAACTCAAAAAATTGGTCCATAACAACCAGTTAAAAATCTGACGTGACATCATTTGTGGACAAAGACGGGCAGAAGAAGAAGAAGAAAGTCCGAGAAAATTGGATGCAATTATCCAACAAGAGAGGAACCCAACACCATCATCTTCATAATCATCCATAGATACTCATCCTCAAAGAAACTCCTACCGAGGTTTCCAATGAAAAAGATTTGAAATGCGGTTCATCATGGGGTTGGGAACTTCATTTCAGTTGCACCCAAATTGTGTGAGGTTGAGCTGGTGGTCAAATTAGCCAAAAAAAAAAAGAGATTTAGTCAACATCCACCAGTCCCTCAATCCTCGTTTCGAAAGCTTAGTCCTATGACAAAATGTGCAAAAACAGAGTATGCTCTGTTTTGTATGATATGCTGTGCTGTTCTGCCTTGGATCTTGGTCCCATTGATTTGTTTAAAGACCAGGAATCGATGATTTGTAGTGTTTTTGCCTAGGCAGCAAGTTGTCTGTATTCTGTTCTGTGTGCTACCTATCTACCAAAAATGCATTGAGAGAGAGTTGGTGGGGATAGTGAAAGCATTAGTATATGTAGATCTTGAGAAGTGGAAGAGAGGAAGGCCAAATGTTGAGGGGTCAGTGGGGGTAGATAGCAATTTGGCCTGTCCTTCTCCCTTAGTGGAAAGTTTGCTTAATCATCCATTATTCTCCACCCTTTCTGCACCTCAAGGGCTGCTCTACAGTCATTTTCACTAATCTTAATCATTCGCCTGATTTTTTTTTTGACTGCTCCTGCTGCTGGTATAGTACTGTATCATTTTCTGGAATATATATTGTGAGATAAAGCAGTGCCGGCCTTACTTTCTTTTTATAGATAAAAGGGATTGGAAATGAGCGAACGGTATCGGCGACAAGCGTTGATATACGGTTTGAGTTATTGTTACTGCTCGTTTTGACAGAGCATTTCACCACCACGGAGTTGTCCTATGGCCGATGCACACCATGATTTTTAAAGATCAAGTAGTGATCGGGGGAATTTCGAACTCGTGACCAGAGCAACTCCAAACTGCATGGGAGTGAAGTTCCTTCCAACTCGGTCGTACTTACATGGGTTTTGGTGGGTAAATTTCCCCACCCGTACATGATCTAACGGAGCCCTGCCACTGCGCCTAAATTTAGGGAGGATCTGAACTCGGCAACCGAAGCAGGTCAGGTTTGGCTCTTATCGAACTCCGATTCTCAAGATGGATTAGTGCACAATGATCTGACCGCGACTCAGTTGGATCATCCGAAGCATCGAATTGCTCTTCGGGAGATGATCCACATCGAAAAGAGTCTCCAGAAGAACGGGACGAAACCAACTCCAAACGCGGAGGCAGAGCAAGGTCGCAGCCCAAATTTAAGGAGCTTTGAACGAGCCCCAAGCTCGAGAAGAAGCAAGAGATTAGCAAGAGGACGAGGCTCATTCTAGTTCATCTTACGCTCTGCTTGTTCGACAAAAAAACAAGCGCTTCACTGCCGATGTGAGCTGCTCAAGTGGACTTTCCGTTCCCGCTACATCAGGATTTGATCATATTCTATGATGCACCGGTCCGTGCGATGGGATGAAAGCCGCGGCCAAAGGGGACGATCGACTTCAGGCTTTACGACCGAAACGCGAAAGCCAGAAGATGACCGTCTTGTCCCGGAGAACACCAAAAAAAGACATGCTAGTTTTAAGCAGGTAAAAGAAAGATCGGACCAATTTAAGAGTGCTCGTATGTCCGAGAGGCTTATGTCTGCAAGGAAAATTAACACACAAACAAAAAAAAAAAGTCCTTAAATTTATTACACTTATTCTTAATTGAGTCCAAAGCATTTTAATTTGTCCAATTGAGTTATGAACCTTTTCACAATTCGCCAATGTAAAGTCCATCCGACCAGTTTTATTCGAAAATCACTAACATAGATGTTGGCCGCCCACGTGACACAGCTGGTCCTGATGCTAATAATTTTTATATTTTTTAATCTGAATTTTATTATTTTTTTAGTCTCTTAGTTCATTTTTTCCCCTTCTTCCACCAGAGAAAGGAGAGAAAAGAAATAAGAAAATAAAAATTTACAAAAATTGTCCGAGTCAACATCGATTATGACATTATGTCACATAAAATGGCTAGCATCCACATTAATGATTTATGACCAAAATGGACTATATTGATAAATTGTCAAAATTTTTATGATTAAATTAATTAAATTAAAAGTTTTAAGATTAAATTGACACAAATATAATAAATTTAAACTCTTTTTAATATAATTTTCGCGTCTGCAGTGTCACATCACCTGCTCCATTGACTATACGCTGAAGAAAAAATATTGGGTGGGCCGAGACCAACACGTGTCCATGCGCTCCGGCCAATCACGAGAGGACACATGTCCTATGCTTTCATAATCCTTTGGAACCGTCGATCGCCCTTCGCCGTCCACAGCCACTGCCGTCAACGCCACTCGCCACTGCAATCGTGTGGTATTTATGCCGTCACCGCACCGCTCTCCCGAAGTCATTCGGTGCCCTGTCACTGTCGTTCGCAGCCTTCACTGATTAGTTCGTTTGTCCATTCATTCAATCGATCGTGGATTTCTCGAATAATCGAGTCAAGTAGATTTATAGTCCTTATTACTAAATTATCTATGGTTTTGTTGTTGTGAACATCATTTGCCAATTTGTTATGGTTGTGATAACTTTGATTTAGGATTTTCTGAGATTCGGAAATCTTATCCTTGAATATCCTAAATTATGGTTAGATAGATCTTGAGTCGTATTACTTATGACTCTAATTTTGTTTATTTTTGGATTCTGATTGATTTTATCCTTGGATTCTAGTTTGATTATGAGATTCTATAGTTTGAATACCTTGGAATCTGTCGTGGTGACTTTGATTCCAATTCTGCGATTTTAGTTTAGTTGTTCGGCTTAGGAATCCTACTAGTGGAGGAGCTTCGGTTACTTTCATTGATTAACTGTTTTTCAGATGAGCAAGTCAAACAAGGAATTGTTATGGAAAGTGAATATCATGGACGGAAATGTGAATCGAGAGTATATTACCTTTCCTTTGTAAATCCTCCCATTTGAATTTGTATAAATAAAGAAGTATTGTATCAGACAAGAGTATGCAGTAAGTTAATGTGTTGAACGATCTCGTTGTTCGAGATATGTGTGGTTTGGTTAGTGAAAACCACGTAAGGCCATATCTTTTTTTTTTTTTAAGGCGCGCCTGTCATTTGATGTTATGCATTCCACGCAATTGTGCTCATATGGCCGCCCTGTTTGATTTTCTATTTAGAGGTTGTGCATGCGCCAAGATTACTCGGAAATATCAACTAGCTCAAGAAAGAACGCGAGCATAGCAACACCCTCCGGTGTGGCAGTATGAGAGGTCACACATTGAAAGCTTCTCTCTATGATTTATGGATAGCAAAGAAGTACAAGTTGTGACGGTGGGGTACTCAACAATGGACCCTATCTCATCCATCGCAATTGGTACTAAAGGAAAAACCCTAGCCATCTCACCCACTTGAGTTTATTTTTCTATTGAGAATTTTGTCTTGTGCCTAGTTAGTAGTTTACATTCTCTCTCTATTTTTTTTTTTTGGACTGGTTTATTCATTTTCTACACGCGGAAAGAAGACCACAACAAATGCCACCGTGTCTCCGGTGCCTAAGCTGATTCTACAATAGAATTCAAAGGTAAAGTTGTTGGGTTTGCAGTAACACAATCCATAAATTTTAAGATTCTCGAAGATTGTTAACAAGGGGAATAAGCGAGATCCGCACTTTGAGAGCTTCTCTTGTCACACATGGAGAACAAGAAGTCAAGAAGTATAAGCTTAATAGCAATTGGTAGTCTAGAATAAAACCCTAACCATCTCGTCCTCTGGACTTTATTTTTCTATGGGAATTTGGTTTTGCCTTATTTATTCATTTTCTACGTGCAAAAAAGAAGACCACAATTTGTACCATAGGATTGAGAAGTAAATTGGTTGGATTTGCACTAACATAAACCATGAATATCAAATTCCCGAGGGAAAGAACTATCGATTTGCGCCTTGAAAGCACTTCATCCCACATTCTGAAAGCTTCTATCTTCGTAGGGGGTAAGCGGTTTCAGGAATCTACCCATCAAAATAGGCTCCTCATTTTTTGGAACCTGAAACCTACCGGTCATACCCTGGAACCTATCTTGTAACGGGCTTTACTGTCATTCCTGGGTAACTCGAAAATCTGTCAATTATCTTTTCTTTTCATTTTTCATTTTCAGTCAAGCAAAATGAGAGTGAACGCTACAACCAATTCGCTCGAGCATGTTCCTCATTTTTTGGAATCTGGAATCTAAAAATTTGTTTGGCTCCATATTATATACTCATCATCGGACTCCATAAAATATTGTAGGATCTTACGAAAACATATACCATGTAAAATACAAAGTTTTGATTCAGGATTCAAGGTCTAGATTCTAGATAATGGATTCTGAAAACTGTTCGTTGGAACATGTTCCTCAATTTTTTGAACATGAAACCTATCTTACATATTTTGGAACCTGAAACTAGACCGATTTATGGAGAACACAAAGTATGAATTTGTGGCAATTGGTACTCGAGAATGAACCCTGGCCATCTTAGTCACTACACTTTATTTTTTTTTTCCGGTGAAAATTCATCATGTCCTAGTTACACTCTCTTTTCGACTTATTCATTTTCTATGTGTGGAAAGAATATGACAGGGTAAATCACCGCGTCTCTGGCTCACGGCTGATCCTACCTTAGAATTCAAAGATGAAGCGATTGGATTTGCACGAACGAAAATCACAAACGTCAAATTCTCAAATGTGGTTATCGAGGAAAAGTACCATTGATTTACACTATCAAAGCTTCTCTCTGGTAGTTATGGAGAGCAAGAACTATAAGCTTTGGCAATTGTTACTCACAAATTATCCTTGGCCATCTCGTCCAATGCACTTTGTTTTTCTGTGAGAATTTCGTCTTGCCCTAGTTATATTCTCTTTTTTAATTTTATTTATTCATTTATGCATGTGGAAAGATGACGACGAGGTAAACCACCGTGTCTCCGCCCCGTGGCTGATTCTGGCAAACAATTCAAAGGTGACATTAGGGGTGTCTAACGGGTCGGGTTTGCCAAACCCAAAACCAGACTAACAAACTGGATAGATCGTGAATTTCAGGCTGATTCAGTTTGGTTTGTTGATTTCCCTTGAACATCATCGCGGTCTAGTCCAAGCGCTAACTAAAGGCGGAGTCGGTATTTCCGTATAGTTTCTGCCTTGTTGTATGAAGTGTAATCGAACCGCTCTCAATTGTATACGTCTTATGTACCACGCAAAATGATGTGCCAAACAAAAGCGCTGACAAGTTTTTACCATGGTTTTAGATCCCCAACCGGGCCGGCCGTCCAGTTCAAGGACCTTTCGCCGGTCTTCAGGTAAACACTCCTGTGGTGCGGCAACTTTCGAGCTAGCCCGTTGAGTATCTGGTGGAAGGCGTCTCCTGATTGAGCAGGTTGAGGGAACAGCATCGCCCGTTTCATCGAAGGATTTGCAAGCAGCCTCTGCTTTCTTAAGATCACTTCGGGCGAGATAGATGTCAGGATCGTGTCTAGGTCGGGGACGTCTTCCTCGGCCACAAAGACTCCGATTTCCTCCCATGGAATAGCATCCGCAAAAGGCAAGACGATGTCGTCCGCTATGATCACGGGGATGCAGCCGAACACGACCGCTTCCACGAGCCGAGGGCTCCAGGGGGCCCACCCCAAGGGGCACAAGCAGAATACGGCCCGTTGCATATCTTCGTAGTATGTTGTTGGATGGTCGGTTGAGATGTCGAAGAGTGGATTGTCCTTGAAGTTCTCCCAAACAGCTGCCCTTGCTCCTCTATTGGGTAAACCAAAGAAAAGGTCAAGGCAATGCTCACACTCAACCAACGTATAAGACGACTCATAAGAGAGTAACAACACTTTAATCACCATGTAAAAATTGCAAAAAGAGAATTAGATTCGTACCTTGCATAATAGCCACCTTCAGGGTCATTGTTCACGTCATAAAATAAGCCACGGAAGTACACAAAGATTGAACGAGGAGTGTCTTGAGGAATCAGGTGAGCCTGCATTTTCTGAGGAGGGGCGTAAGGAGGAATCGTTATCGAACCTTCCTTCAAGCAGACATGGTTTCTCTGTCCAAAAGTCTGGACTAAAGTCGCACGCCGGAGTAATGACAGAATTCCACGCTCAATAGCTTTCTCTTCCTGCGAAAAAGATGCCCAGCAACAACCATAGACGTTTCTCATCAAGACCAAGACACCAACTGACCTTACAAGTTCAAGAGACAGCAATCTACTCAGAAAAAACCAACGTGTAGAGGATTTTCAATTGGATCATATCAAGACAGCTACCAAAAAAACAACATAAATGATAGATATCCATCAATCTCATCCCAGTCCCTTTCTTCTTTGAGTCAAAAACAAGGGTAAAGCTGAGGATAAACTACCAATATCAGAATTCCTCTTTCACTACATCTAACTATTACGTCAACTAAACCTCAATTTTGGACATAAGTATTATTAACATTATAAGAGCTGGGACTTCTTATCGTCTCTTTCTGCCTTCAAGAAAAAGTTAAAAGGCTTTATTCGTCATCCAACATCTAAGTACAGTATTCTAAAACAGGAATGTAAAGACAAAATTATACCTGATAATGAAAGCAGGCTCCAAAATCGTGTGGTACAACAAAGAAATGATCTGCCCCTTCTGTCCGATTCCAATGTGGCCAATTTGAAGAAATGAGTTGGATTGCACTTCTCATCATCCTAGGAGATTTGAAGGGCAACGGCAAGCCAGTGGGCGTAAGATCACATGTGGTGTATATAGGGGTGTAAAACCAGTCTGCTTCCTCAGGGTTAAGAGTGCGAACAGGGCTTGATAATAGGAATCTATGCATGAAGATTTCAGCAGCAAACATATGGTTGAGGCATCGAGCGTCCTTCTGGAGGAGTTTTTTGTTGTATTTGCTTGGAAGCTCGTAAACATACACTTTCAACCTTCCCACAGGATTATCCTCCAGGACGTCACCCGCGCTTCCTGTCAACCATTATCCAAAGCACAAATAAATTCTCAGCACTCAGAAATCAATCATCTCACATCGAAGTGAGAGTCCAAGTACTACCGATCTTTACAAGATTTTAGCAACTAAGCTAGAGTTTCAGGAAAAAGCAAATTCACAATTGACAGCACCCAGGAAACAGAATAATGTCCCCAATTCATATCGATCGGTTCATGTAGTCAAAGAAGCATTCTTTAACAATCCGAATAAGTCAAGGTGAAAATTGTTCAACAACACTATTCATGCTCCACCTCAAGAAAAAACGATGTCTTATAATTGACATATGTCCAGGATATGTAGGTGAAATGCGTTGAGTGATGAATCTAGTCCTATGCACATTACATACGATGCATCTCATCCATAGAGGAACACAGTCAATCAGTCATCTCTTATGTCTCCTATCACCGGTCTCAACACCCTCATAAGCTGCATCTGGGACCACCCTTAACTCAACATTCTCCAGCCCTCTTCCAACATGAAGTGACTACACATTAGCCGAAGTATCATCTTTTACCGAAGCTTGGCACAATGACATACATCACGCAGAACAAGACCAAACTCACGCACATTCAAACCATTACGGAAAAGAAAAAAAATCCCATCCCTCAATCCGGATCATTACCTGAAATCCGCTCCGTGTGCACCCTCTGCTCCGCACCAAAACTCCGGGCAAACGCCCCAACGAGAGCGACCGCGAAAACCCACAACCAAGCCCTCATCTTTCGACCTCCAACCCAACCCTGAGGGCCAAAATCGGAATGGGTGTCGAGGTTTTAGGTGAGAAGGACGACCATGGGATCAGGGCATTATATGAAGGGTCCTCGTCGCCGTGTGCCGGTGGGACGTCAAAGGACGGGGGCAGTAGTTGAGGGGTTACCTTAGAGTTTAGTCTTCAGTCCCAACGGGGACTCTCGCTGGGAATATGAAATGGACTAATGGAGGTTTCCAGGTCAGGGGATTGATGGGGAGAGTTCAAGGGAATTTTGCTTCAAGAAACAGAGAAGGATGCGTTTGGAACGAAGCTTGTTTTCGTTTTCAAATGAACCAACAACGTATTAAAAAAAAAAAAAAAAGATTTCAGCTTGGGTTTTCCATGAAAGCTGTGTTTCTTTTGCCAGTTTGATGGCAAGTCCATCTCATGAGTTCCGACAGACAATTAAGCAAATACGCGTATAATTAATTAATTAAATCAATTTATTATTAATTAAGCACGTTCTCGCCTCCAACGGTCCCTTACTATAAAATACAGAGGGAGGGATTTGCTTTTTACCTTTTCTTTCTCTTTTGCTAAAATTTATTAATAAGTAATCTTGGAATTTTATCTATTTATGGCTAATTCATGACCCATTTAGGCTCCATTTGTTTAATAAAAAAATAAATATTATGAAAAATATCTTTGTAAAAACTATAACTTATATTAATTGAAATAATCTACCAAACAACTCATGTCTCAACATCTTGTAGAGGGCGAAAGAAATTGTTTTCTTTTTATATTTGTGAGCAATATAAGTAATCACTTAAAAAAAAAATCATCCGAATTTTTTTTTTCCGTGAAACAAACATAGCTTTGATTTATGTTCATATTCATAAATACGCTAGTGCTGTGACTCACTAAAATTGCTCGTGAATATGCCTCGCGACATCTGAATAATCCGTCGAAAGCGATTTTTTTTTTTTTTTTGAATGCATATGCTGTACAGTTTAAGCCATATGTGGAGTTATCCGTGCGTATGTCAAATGTCAAAGTGTAACAGGATGAGAACACGTTCCACGCCTGGGCATAAAAGGAATTTACAAGAAGCGGAGATTGGTGGAGACTTGGGAGGAATGGAGAAAGGAGGCGAAGGTGCGAGAGTCAAAGAGAGCGTTGGAAGTAACTACCTAATCAGGCTAATCTAACAATTAATATTAATTATTGATATTCTATTTAAATTAATTATTTGATAACTAAATCGTGAGCCCAGGTCGCCCGTCAAGTCCTGGCCAGGCCCAACCCATTCATTGTTGGGCCTCAAGGAGATGGCCAGCCTCGCCCCCCAAACGGTGCCCACAAGCAGCCCAAGTCACTCCCCATGCTTCTGGCCGTAACTGGCTGCCTGCTCTCTAAAACGAAACAAGTTGAAAACTTCAGCCACTTGAGTTTTGGCTCGCGTTTTATACTATATTATTTGCAAGATCAGTACGAGTATTTCATGAGCTTGAAATCTACCCTATTTGGGTGTAGGTTCCCGGGGTTTACCGAAATGATAATCTAACTCGCGTGGACGAAATTGATCGACGGAATAACTAGGGATTGAAATTTCTAGTTATTTTGTTTTGCACTTGAGGAAAAAAGATGATCAGGGTCACAAAGAAAACCATATTACAAGTGGAGTGCATGCCTCTAGTAACTGTGACCTTTTTATCAATTGGTCACGGTTAACTGAAGAATTGACAAAAGATAGAATTTGGTATTACTGGAGACAACTTTACAATCGAAAAATTAATTGAAGAATTTTTTTTTTTTTGTCGGTTGGTCATTCAAAGTTGGAATTCACATCCATCTAGTTAATTCAAGAATCCAAGTGTCAGGGGACATTGTCTCAATACGACCACTCGAAGTTTCACATCAAAGTGATAACACGTAATCTAAGGTAGGGTTTGGCCAAAGTAGATTAGAGTCGGGTCATCCCGATGCGGCAGCGGGGCTCTTGGAAAGCTAGAGAATCCACCTTCACCATTAGATGTTAAAATTCAACCATAGTAACCAACAAAAGCAATGGAAGACAGTAGTGTAGGATACGTAAGGCGAAAGGCAAACAGGGGAAAAAAGGTGGGAAGAAGAAAAGAAAACGAATAAAGAATGAAAAGAAAAGGAAACAAAAGAAAAAATTCATTATATATATATATATATATATATATATATATATATATATATATATATATCCACTTGAGAGTCAGCTGATGCGAACTAAATCGCCATGAGGATCAAATTGACAATTCGTTAAAAAGTTTATAAAAGAAGCCTTGTTACATAATTAAGTAAAAGAAAAGTATGAGGAAAATTGTCCCAAAAGTACCAAACCTATTATTGCACTTTGGCCGATTCATCGCAAATATTTTTATTTTGACAATTGAATTCTAAATTTTATGGCAATTTATCAATTGAGTCAGTCCGCTAACCAAAAGATCGATGACTTAGATGACTATGGTACCACTTATGGAGTTTGTCATTGACTTGAATAATTTTTTATAATATTTTTAATTTGAGTCCTTTTATGTTTTTCTTTTTTGTTCTTTTTGACTTTTCCTTTTCCTCTTCTTTTTCTATCAAGTTCGGAGAGGGCTAAGCCCTCGCTAGGCTTGGAGAAAAAAAAGTAGAAACCTTTCTAAAAAAAATTAAGAAATTGGATAGACTCTATTGGCAAAATGTCAAAATGTTTAGGACTGAATTGGCCAAAGTACAATAAATGTAAAAAATTTTGAACCTTTTTTTAGAACCTTTGCATAAAAATATAATATTAAAACAACTGCCCATTGTTCACGAGTTATTACCTAAGTAGTATTGACGCGACACGACACATGACACGCCGGCACGTTATTCTCAAATATAGAGAACTCCGACATGTTGTATATAAACTCTACACACACACACACGAGATAAACTATATCGGCAATGAGTCCTTTCTTTCTTTCTTCTTCTTCTGTTGTAGCACAATTATTATTATTTTTTTACTAGCTAAGTATATTAATTTTGAGGTGACCAGGTATATGACTAAAATATATGTATTTTTGATAAATTTACCTTTTTGGTCCTCAATTTATTGAAAATACTTAAAATTGACTCATGCGTGTCAAAATGGCATGTCGGGATACTGGAATTACGAATTGCGAGTATATCTAAAGTGCTGACTACGAGTCGAACGTATATTTGAGAGTATCGGACACACGACACGTAAACCTCCAAAGAGTGTTCGGTGCTACATAATTCATCACACGAGATCACTAACGGACTTAGTCAAGCAACATTTTTTTAATGCCAATAACGATAATCGGTCAAGGATTACTTTCATCTGAAGTGAAAATTTAGGTTGACCTGCTCTCGTAGCGGAGGTCTTCTCGTTAGGTTAGATCATATTAGACTAAGCTATATAGACACTAGAAGGCTAGTAGGAGATTGTTGGCAAGTCTACATCGGTCGGTTGTTCGTTACAATTTAAAGCTCGACGTATTGTCCGCGTCAACTTTCGAGTAGCCATCCCCGATTCATCTAAGTTTCGATTGACCAATACGACACGAGATCAAAGCCCACTTAAATGGGGGGAGAAAGCCTACTTAAGCTTAAGCAAATGTAACGGATAGAAAAATTCTCAGGAAAGTTTTGAGGTGATGACGAAAGCATGCTTTGGGCAGATGGGTCATGTCATGGCAAAATGCCGGATGCCTCCTCCTTCCTTTCAGATCATGCAGAAAACGCTTCCGATGACGATTGCCAGTAGGGCCTGTTAAAAAACGATTCCAGAACACATGCTGCCTTCATGTTCCCGATTCGACCCGAATCACTTTGACGTTCTAGAGGCACATCATAGCGAAGTAAAGCGTAAGACAGCGAGAAAGAGAGATCGAGACAAGAGATTTTATCTTGATTCAACTTTAAATGAAGACTATGCCTAACATAGGATTCTGCTATAATTAGCACACCACACCTTTCGTTACATTTCTCAATTATAAAAAATATATAACTATGTATATAGGCCAAAACTACTAATTAAAAATGTGGACTTAAATCGTAAAAAGTCCTCTGGTGTCCACGTTCTTTCCTGTCGTTGGGGAGTATGAACCACACTCAATAATTTATTGAGCCAGTACAACAAAATCTCCTCGCGTGACAACACTAATTGAGCTTTTCAAGCACTATATCAGCATGTCTTTCGCCCGATTTTTAGGTCGTGCTGCCAGTTTTCGAGCTGATGAGGCACACATCCTTGTCGAGCTAAGAGTCTGTTCCACAACATTTAAGAGGGGGGAGGGGGGGCATGAATATTTTCATCTACATAAGACCAGGATGTGTGTCTTGCTGTGAAGCATTCTTCGAGTTGCGTCATGTTTCATATGAATCTACCATTTTCGAACAACATAAAATCGGGATAATGAGCTCATATCATATACAATTATATGATACAGAAACTCGATAACAGTAAGAAAGTTCCTTGACACGAGAGACAGGAGAATTTTAATGTGCGGCTGCCAAAATTATTGTGGAGCCGAGAGATAGGAAAAAAAAAACCTATAAGGAAGTACTTAAGGAAACGAGTCGCATGGTCCTAGATAGATAAGGGTAAGCAAAAAAATCATGATTCAACTAAATTGGACCGTACCCAACCGGCTCATTTTGGATGGTAATCAGCAGGTACGGATCCTATTCTCAGTTTCAATTTTTTATAACCAGTGGGTACCGATTCGATTCTAGATTTCGGATGGGCAACATTCCAACCGCTCCAATCAAATCGGTCCTTTTATGTAATATAAATATATTATTTTTTAATTGAAGGTTTTGAACCCACCTTCATCAAAGACCCAAAGTCCACAGTCCAGAACTCGAGAAGTTTATGTTGATGACATCTCCCGTTTTTTGGTGTCAATGTGATTCAATTATAATAACTCAATTGGTTATGGCTTAATTGAGATTGTGTGGTTAGGCGCACTGGTCCTAAGTTCGATTCTCCAACTAAGCACCTGTGATTTAAGTGGGGGGTTATGACGGTAGGTTGCTGTGCTAGTTTCCCTCGAGGAATAATTGAGGTACGCGCAAACTGGTCTGGATACCTCGGTTATAAAAAAAAAATTCTACTGAAAAACTCTAATTTGCCATGGATTATAAGGATGAATTTCATCCCATTATGTCCTTATATTTTTGGCTGGATGACTTTTATCAGTGAATTCCATAAGTCTGGAGATGCCCCAGTTCTAATACCTATTTTATGTAATTTGGTTGATACAATAGAAGGTTAAGAGAAAGATGAAAACCTAGGAATTAAAATGGTACAAGATTGTTTTTGCAATCTAATGTCATGTATTTGTAGGAAGGTGCAATTTAAGTCCAATGTTGATGCCTTATAGAAGGCAGACCATTAAGAAGCCAAGGTAATAGAAAGTTAGTGAGATTCTGATTTGTCGTGGTAACGTGGGGTAGATTGATGCATCCTTAAAATGCCATCTTCGATTTGTTTTTTTTTTTAATTTAATAGAATATGAGATAATATTATTTTAGTTAAGTTAGTAGTAGGAGATTTGATTATGAATATCTTTAGTGTGTTTGCCCCTCAAGTTGGACTGCAAGCATCAGAGAAGAGCAAATTTTGGGAAGATTTGAAAGAGATTTTAAGGCGGATATTACACGAGGAGAATGTATTCATAGGAGTAGATCTAAATAGTCATGTCAATCAGAGTAGTGGTTGTTTTGACAAAATTCATGGAGGTTTTGGATATGAGACTAGAAATGAGATTGGCGAAGATATCTTGAGTGTAGTATTAGCTTATGATTTGATGTTGGTAAACACATTTTTTAGGAAAAGAGAGTCACATCTGATCACTTTTCGCAGCGGTAAAAAATTGTAACCATATTGATTTCTTTCTTGCTAGAATGATAGAGCATCGTATATAGATTGTAAGGTATACCATGGTGAATGTGTAGTTACACAACATAAGTTGGTGGTCTTAGAAGTTCAGTATAATAAAGTACGGAAGATGAAGAGAAGTGTGCAACACCTCAGAACAAGATGGTGGAAGTTACATGAGGATAAACAAATAGAATTCAAGGAAAGAATACTACATGAAGGACCGTGGCGACTGGAGGACGAAGTAAATATAATGTGAAAGGAGATCTAACTGCATCCAAACAATGGTAAAATGGGTGTTAAGAGAAAGTAGATGAAATGTACGTTAAACAAAAGAAACCTGGTGGTGGAATGAAGAGATGCATGAGGCAATTAAGCAAAAGAAGGAGTGTCTCAGATGCCTACATAAATGCCATAATCAAAAGAGTTTGCAAAAATTTAGATTGACGAGAAAAAGTGCCAAGAAAACTGTCCGAGAGGCTAGAAACAAGGTTTTCATCGATATGTACAACAAACTTGGGAGCAAAAAAGGAGAAAAATATATTTATAAACTTACAAAGTCAACAAGAAAAGTAAAGACTTGACACAGATTAGATGTATCAATGATGAAAATCAAACACTCTTGATAAGAGATGAAGACGTTAAAAGTAGTTGGATGAGCTATTTTAATAAATTTTTTAATGGGGAGAGTGATAGAAGCAAGGTGGATTTGGAAGATACTTCTGATTATTCAAACAAAAAGTTTGTGCGTAGAATTAAAGCGCTGGAAGTTAGGGAGACATTAAAAAAGATGAAAACTAGTAAAGCCTTAGGACCCGATGGTATCCCTATTGAATGTGGAGATACTTAAGAGATGTAGCAATAAGTTGGTTGATTAGTTTTTTTAGTAAGATCTTTCACACTAATAAGATGTTTGATGAATGTAGGAAGAGGAAGAGGAAGACTATACTTGTGCCTATATACAAAAACAAGGGGGATATCCAAAATTATTCTAATTATAGAGATATCAAGCTTATGAGCCATACAATAAAGTTGTGGGAGAGATTTATTGGACATCGTTTGAGAATAGAAATCAAGGTTTCTGTTAATCAATTTGGATTTAAGCTAGGAAGATCGACCATGGAGGCTATTTTTTTTATACGACAATTGATAGAGAGATATCGAGAAAGCAAGAAGGACCTCCATATGATGTTTATTGATTTCGAGATGTCATATGATAGGGTTCCAATAAAGGTTTTGTGGTGGATTCTTGAGAAGAAAAAAGTACTTTCAAAGTATGTCGAGACAACCAAGGACATGTATGACGGTGCTACTACATGTGTGAAGTCTTATAATGGCACATCAAATTATTTTCCAATCACAGTAGGCTTACACCAAAGTTCTGCTTTGAGCCATTACCTTTTTACCCTGGTTATGGATGAGCTAACAAAAGATATTTGAAATGAGGTGTCATGGTATATGCTATTTGCAGACGATATTATGCTTATTGATGAGATTAGGGCTAGGGTTAACGTTAAGTTAGAAGTATTGAGAAGCACGTTAGAGTCTAAATGATTTACGCTAAGTCGAAGTAAGACGGAATACTTGAAATGTGAGTTTGACACGGTAGGAAGAGAGGATCAAGAAGCCGTAAAAATGCTCGGACATGAGGTACCCAAGAAAGATATATTTAGATATCTGAGATCAATATTGCAAAAGGAGAGAGAAATTGATGATGATGTAAGCCATAGAATCAGGGCAGATTGGATGAAATAACGCAATGCATCGAGATTTTTGTGTGATCGTAAAATTTCTCTTAGGTTAAAAGGAAAATTTTATAGAATAGTAGTCAGACCTGCCATGTTATACAAAGCTGAATATTGGCCAGCATAAAGGAAACATGAGCATAAAATGAGAGTAGCAGAAATGAGGATGTTAAGATGTATATGTGGTCATAGAAGGAAGGATAAGATAAGGAATGAAGAGATTCGACGAAAAGTTGGAGTAGAACCGGTGGCGGAAAAAATGAGAGATCATAAATTGAGATGGTTTGTGCATATCCTCCGAAGTTCCTTATATACACCGGTACGAACAAAAGTTTGCTATCGATAGCATAACACAAAAAAAAGTAAGAGGTCGGCCGAAACTTAATTGGGAGAAAGCAGTAAAATAATATTTAATGGAGTGATAAATAGATTGACATACGATTTGTCTCAGGACAGAGTGAAGAAAGTCTATTAGTATTGTGAATGAGCAGTGCATAGATAGATATATATACACGCACATTTATCTCTTTTTCTTCGCTTGATTTTACTTTTATTTTTATAATTTTTTGGAGTTCATTGACCGCCAACCCTAACTAGTTTAAGATAAAGATGTTGTTGATGTTGATGTACTCGATAGTACCGTAATCAATATCCAACCGGAGAATCAAATCGAACTGGACTAGTGGTTTGGCTCTCGAGTGGATCCATGGGAGTGGTTCATAATTCACATTTTGCAGAACCGATCTCTTAAGGTGGGAACTACCCGTATTGAAATCAATCATCCTGATCCTAGGATAGTTATGGCGAAATTTTAAAAAAAAAATCAATGTTCAGAATGTCAACCGCCAACTTTTCATAGCGATTTCTCGGACCCGTTACATCTACGGAAGAAGATCATCAATGGCATTAGGCATTTTACTCGGGTTCAAATTGACCGGGTCTGTCACTCGTAATTACCCCGAGTCAACTTTGCGGTTATTGTTATTCTTTTTTTTTTCAATGAATTGAAAAGATTGGAGACCAGCAACTAGGAAGAAAATATCGCCACGTGGAGGGGAGGACAATCCCAGAAAAATTGCCAAGAACCCTTTGACTTTTCTCCCCCGACAAAACAGTCGAAAAAGAAATTTCTCTTCTTTCTTTTTCCTGGCAACAAACGACTCCAGTAGCCGGCAATTGCGTTGACCAAAAAATCTTCAACTTCGCAGACATGTTAACTTCATAAACCAATAAAAAAATAATAATTCTTTTTTAGGTTATACTTAATAAGTGTTTTATTTAGGAGTGCTTTTTTGTTGAATAATTTAGAAATATTTTTCTAAAAAACAATCGCTTATATTTTTTGTTATGTAATTATTTCAAACGATATCAATTTTCGAATAATATTTTTAAAATTATTAATTTTTTGGCAGCCTAAATATTTAACTAAGTTTTTCCTAAAAAACTAGTGCATTGCGGTCCATCAACGGAATCTACGAAGTCCGTTAGAATCGGCAAGCCGCGGGTCGGTCCACCGTCTCAACTGCACTGCATTTAAAGGTCTTCGTTCACTCATTTAATATCTTCTCCTCCTCCTCCTCCTCCCCCCTACTTCTCTCTCTCCCCTCTCGCGCTCTCTCTAACGGACGCTGAAGCTCGAGCGATTCCTCCGACTCGAGCGTAGAGAAATGGAGTTCGCCGACGCGACCGTGGGCGGCGGAGCAAAGGAGGAGGCGCCTCAGGAGATCAGCGAGGTCGAGAAGAGCAAAATCGGCATCATGCGAGCCGTCGTGGAGCGGGAAGATCCTTCTGCCAAGGTTCTCTCTCTCTCTCTCCTTTTTTTTTTTGCCGGATTCTTCGTTCATTTCCGTCGCCGCGTTTTCTTTGTAAATCGGGCGGCTCTGCTGTTTCCCGTGTTGCGTTTGGGGAGCTACATTTGTTTTGTTTTGTTTTTTTTTTTTTTTGCTTGAATTTGAAGCTTCGGATTGGCTTAGTCACTCTGGACTATGATTTTAGATATTCTGGGATATGAAAAGTGGAATGCGTGTCCTGATGATAATTACGAGCGAGGAAAGTGAACTGATGCTGCTCTCTGTGTCTTTGATTGTATGATTCCTCTTGCTGGAACGAAGCTGGAAAGCGACATTGACTGTGATTCAAAGTTGAGCTGTGGTTCTCATCAGTAATCCATTGTTTTATTTTGTCGGAATCGGAGCTATATTATCCAGTGCTGTGCAACTAGCTTCCACCTCACATGGTTACAATTTCTCTAAAGTAGCAAAATTAGAGTTTAGGCGATTCTTGTCGATCACTTGCACGTGGACCATGTTGTTATTTCTAACCTATGGATCGACATGGCTATTGCTTCAGTCTATACTCAATTTAGCATGAGTTGGCAAGTCATTAATATTACTCACATGCGTGTCCATCAAAAAGAAAGAGAGGAAAAGATTTCCTCTCGCGTGAGATTTCTAAACTCTTGTCTTCCAATGTACGAAACGCCAGTGGATCATAAAAAATTGGTGTCTTAGATCATGTCTGTTTTTAGATTGCAAAGTCAGGTCCATGAATTTAATTTACATCGTCACTAAAATATGATTTTTAGTTGCAGGATGTTGATGATTTTATGGTCCGGAGGTTTCTGCGAGCTCGCGATCTAGATATAGAGAAGGCTTCTAAGCTATTTCTGAAGTACCTAAGCTGGAGACGGTCTTTCGTCCCAAATGGGGCCATATCGGCTTCAGAAATTCCCAATGACCTTGCTCAGCAAAAGTTGTTTTTGCAAGGTCTTGATAAAATGGGACGGCCTATAGTGGTTGTATACGGGGGTAGGCATAATCCTTCCAAAGGAAGTCTTGAGGAGCTCAAGCGTATGTTACTTCTTTTATTCTTCCAGATTTTCTTCTAACCAATATGAATTCATCGCTTCATGCAAGAATTACCATCATCTAATTAAAAGTAAGTTCAGGCAGAAAAGTATTGAATTTTGGCTAAGTCGAGTTGTTTTACCATGTGCAGGTTTCGTGGTCTACAGTCTTGACAAAATATGTTCCAGGTATCTCTTCTCCTTAATGTGACTCTGGACAACATGCAGATCCGAAAATATTGGAAACCGAGGATTCTTTCTGTTTTGGGTGCCAACGCTTTCAAAAAAGAATTCCTTCAGAAGCATTCTGGTTAAATTGTCTAATCCTGTGAGGCACAAAAATTGCACTGCGTCACCTTATCAAATGATTGAAAAGAGCAGACCTATTGCTTGCAACCTTAAAGACTATATCTAGAGCCATCTTCCTCAACGGGAATAGTGTTGGAAAGTTTCTATCATAGGCCCGCCCCTTATTGGTTTCTCAGTTCTCAGTTTCCTAAGAAACTGTGATCAACCCAGGTCTTTCTTTTGCATTCACTTACCATTGTTTGTAAAAAAATTTAGCCGATAACTTAAGCTGATTGGTGGGTGTTGATCTTTCAGAATGCCTGGAGGACAGGAGAAGTTTGTGGGCATAGCAGATCTCGAAGGGTGGGGATACAAAAATAGCGATATACGTGGATACATAGCAGCACTGTCAATCTTGCAGGTTCAATCTTCTGTCTCCTACTTTTCTTTTGTATCAAGTTGATGATGATGAAAACATTAACTTGAATCCAGTCCCTCCTCCACTGTAGAAATGTGAAATTTTGTCTTAAGGATCGCCTTGCACCCTACATGAAACTAAAGTTTAACAGAACACAGAATGTGCAAACTGCAGATTATAATAACTATATTGGTTGGTTGATGCCAGGACTGCTATCCAGAGAGGCTGGGCAAGCTCTTTTTTATTCATGTACCTTACATATTTATGACTGCATGGAAGATGGTTTACCCATTCATCGACCCTAAGACGAAAAAAAAGGTATTGCTGGATTTATCACTTCTTGCTCGCCATTATAGTTGTCTATGTTGACTTAGTCTCGGAGTTCTTAAATGGGATTAGCAAAAGAAGATTGGAACTCTTGGAATTCTCCTTAGTTTTTAATTGGAAGAACGCATACACAGAGCGTAATGAACTCCTCTGCTCGAAATCAACTGATGATAGGTATATTGAATGTACGAGTCTAATAGCTAATTGACTGATTCTGATATTATCCCTCAGATTGTTTTCGTCGAAAACAAAAAACTGAGAACTACTCTACTCGGGGACATCGATGAAAGCCAGCTCCCAGACGCCTACGGAGGCAGGATGCCACTTGTTCCCATTCAAGACTGCTAAATTCGACACATACAAGAATTTTCTCCTCCTTTCTGTTCTTGCCGTGGGCCTGTACTATAGAATATAAAGAAGGTATTATATGGCAAAAATGTGGAACAACGGCCAAAATTCATGGCTGAACTGTCCTGATGATAGGTATATCTCACCGTATTTATATTTTTTGATTGAGCGACTTATAGTGTGGTCGCTTCAAAAATTTGTCGGGTTAATACACCAGATAGTGTTGTCCAATCCAATGTACTTTACTCTTCTGAAAAAAATGACTGGTTATGGCCGCTAGGTGCATACAATGAGCGCGTTTGAGATAAAAACCGGCCAGAACCGGCTTTTTCCTTTGATACCAAGTCAGTTCTTACGAAAATCTTTCTGATTCAGGATCTTCAAGAACCTAGAATCGACTTAGGACCAGTTGACTTCTAGATTTCAAGGTCGGAATCGTCGGCTCCACCTAGGAACCTACGATCCTGCATAAACCAGTTCCCTCTTTATTGAAGAAATAAATTTTGCACTAGTCGATATTCAAGTCATGGACTACAAATCAGTTAACTAAGGAAAGTCCTTGATTAGGCAAACTTTTTAAATTATAAATGCGGTAATCAACTTTTAGTTCTACAAATTTAAAACAAAATTCGATTGGCTTCGGTACCTAGGACTTGACTTGGAGCTAAGGTGTATACATGCGCATGCTCCATATGCGTATGTATGTCCTGCGAATTGGGAGCCTAGCCAAGAAAGACAATTATGTTTTATAAGCAACACTTACAAATTAGGTTGAATTTACTTATTCCAACTAAAACTACGCATCCCAACTATGAATCTTGTCTGAATACCTCTTGACTATCTTGTTTCACCATTATACCATGTTGAGCTGAGCATCTCGTTCGAGCTCTCTTGCGTGTTCGACCACCTGAAAGGCTCTTCATAGATTACTCGCCAAATGCTCTGTCTAAACTCAATCTTGCTGCCAACGGTTATATCCATCACCAGAAGTCCCTGCACGAGCACGACCCTTCACTAAAATGGTGGAAACGGTTCTGATCTCGGACAACAATCTCTCTTTGGAATACATCCGACACGTGCTTCATAAAAGAATGGCAATCATGACAAATTAGGATGTTCTTCGTGACCCGAATCGTCCTCGCATTTTCGAAATGCAGAAGTCCGAAAGCAATTGCCGACTTCTCACTGTGATAACTCAGATTGCTCTCCTTCTCCTCCTCTTCAATACCGGGTAGCACGTTCAACGTCCGCGGCATATAACGTCAAAGCTTCAATCTGTCGATTATCGAAGTCAGTGCGTCCCTGATATTTTCCCACTCGGGATGAGAATTTTCCCCTGAAACAAACTCGGGGGCTGAGGCCGCGCATGATAGCAGGAGGCGGCGGAGGGAATCGGCATCGCCTTGGGGGCCGGTCTTGATGACGAGGGAGTGGAGCTTGTAGACATTGTTCATGGATGTTCTCGCATTGCATTACCGAGTCTTGTCGTGTATCTAGCCCCACTTTGATTTATTCATCGAGTCTGCTAACTTATTTGACGTTTGCAATCGGATCCTTTTTCCCTCAGTTGCATAGTGGTAGGGGTGAGTATGGCCAGGTGTACCAGTTCCAGAACTAGATCCTGAAATTCATCATGTTATAATTAGTTCTCCGTTTATTGAACCGAGAACCGACTTTGTTTATCTTGGAATTTGTTGTGGAACCGACTCTGTTTTTCGGTTCGGTTCGGTTCGATTCCAGGATGTATCCAAAAACTCATTTTTTTTTTCATTAAAATAATATAAGTATAGATAAAATGATCAATAAAAATTACAATCTATCGAAATGAGCAATCCAACAAATAGAAATTACAATTCCATGAATGAATCACGTGGCATCTCTTTCTTATTGTGATGTTTTACTTTGACCTATTATGCCATCTCCACCTCAACCCCCCGCCTTCACAAGGTGGCAACAAGCTAGTATTTAAAGGAAGCAGTAAAGGGAAGGCAAAGAACCAGCACATATTTCGGTTAACAAAATGCATGACAATTTTTAACTATCCCCATAAGAATAATTCGATGAAATATTGTAAAAACAGCAAAATATCTCGAAGAATGAGTCATCTGAGCATGACTCCTACTCTAAAAGCGGTATCACGAGCCAATTTACTTGGAATAAAATCTCTCACAAAGACCTGAAATTCATACATAAAGAAAAATAAAAAAGAATCCATGCTCTAGATACAAATGCAAAAGTGATGATCAATGAAGTCTATTTGCTTATCACAAAATTGTAGTTGTACAAAATGAAGTTTATCTACCAATGATAATATTTTCGGTAAGATAATCCTAATTTAAAAATCAAAAAAGAGATTAGAAAAATACTCATTCTATTAATAGATATGCGAATGAATCACAAGAGAAAGAAATATACACCACTTCGGCGACAACGTGAGAGAGCGTGCGACGAGATATAAAGAAATAGAGGAATGAGAGCAGGTGAGGAGCCGAGGGCCGTGAGCAATGAACATGAGCAATAAGGGCAGCGACGCACTAGGGAGTTGGGACCTAGTATTTCTTTTTTTTTAATAGCAACTAAAAACCGGTTATAAAAACCAATCCGAGAGAACCTACGCCTAAAATCGAAAACCGAATCTGTTTAGACCAGTTTCCAAAATTTAGAACTGGTATCCGGACCTATTTGAGCAGAAACCGATTCCCGACCTTATTTTTCGAGTGAGCCGATCTGAGTTCCGGATCAACCCGATCCGATTGCCCACCACTCCATATCGGTTACCGGAGCCCTCTACTTTCCCCACGATACGTTGTTTATCAACTGTTGTATCAAGACAAGCGGAGCTTAAGTCCTGTGTGGCATTAACGTCAGCAACATGTTAGAAAAACATCTTTATTTGTTGGTAAAAAAAAAAAAAAACATCTTTATTTAACAGGCCGTAGTAGTATTCCTAGAGATAAGTCGGCCCTATCTCACAAGATGACAGGGCGACCTGGTCCTCTCTGGACTGCGAACTAGGCAATTACCATGATCTGACCTGTATTGGCGAGTCCAATACCTAATATTCTTGCTAAATTTTTCGAAAATAAATCGTCTAATATTTACTTAGAAGTTTAGGTTCTAACCTTACAATCCAGACTATTCGTGTTATGAATGAATGTCACAAATTATAATTAATAAAAATATATAAAAAAATTCAAAAAATTACCCCATAAAAATCGAAGATCTGGGCCGTCCGTCCAAAAATGAACGGCTTGGATTGTAAATTTAGGCGTCTAACATTCCGAGGAAAATTTAGGCGATCCGGATCCAACTTTTTCTCCTCGTACCGTGGTTTTCACATTAATATTCCATAAATACTCAAGCAACATTTTTTTTAATCAAAAATATTTTCAGTAAAATCGAGAACAAGCGACAATGAGAATCTTCCAATGTCGCCGCCCCCTCCGGTGATAATTCTTTTACCTTCGTCGAGGGCACCATGAGCAGTTGAGCACAAATAGATCAGCCACCTCTCTCTACCTATCCGGCATGCGCATGAGTAAAATTTTTATGGACATGTCGTTGTTGATCCCAATCGACCCGACCTTAGGTTGTGACGTATATGTTTTTTTTTTTTGGGTAAGGATATGTTGTGACATGTATTTTCATTACACGTGGAGCGATAAAATTAGCGGTACATATATAGATTACATATGTGATTTTAATCTGAATGTATAAATTCAATCGATGGTCGACATAGCATCGCCATCGTGTCGGAGTCAGACTTCAACAGATGCAACACCGCCTCTCCAATCACTCTCTTCACTAATTCGCCGGAGGACCACGCCTTCAACACCACCAGGACCGTCCACTTCATATGCACCCACAACTCTCATTTGCTCACAGGGCCAAAAGGTGGCCGTCACGGTCGGCTCAGCTTCTGGCCCCGCCACCGCCGTGACTAGCATTTGGCAGAGCAACAGCTTGATTCAGGGGTGGCCGTATATATGCAGATTGAAAATCTAGAGGAAACCATCGCAGATCTGCAACTTGCTGTCTGTTTTATCTCCGTGTTACAACAACAATAGAACATCCAACAGTACCATATTTAGCCAGCAGAATGCATACGGAAAGTATACCGTTTGTTGACCTTGTATACCCCTAAAAATGTGACAAATTACATTGTACGTTCGATCCTTACTGATGTAAAGTTAACCATGATTTAAGTAACTCAACTATTAATCTTTTTCAGTAGATGCAGATGCAGATGCATGATGTGGGAAACACGACCCTATGTAGGGACCAGGTCCCGTGCCCGGCGTCAATCAAGCTCCTTCACAACTGAGGCAGCTTCCCCCCTCCTGCTTACTCGAACTTGATCTTTGCTGTCCCTCTCTCGAATGGTCTCACATCAACTTGAGAATTGACCGTGATTGCAAAGGGCACACCGAGCTCGTCGGTTCTCGCATGTCTCTTCCCTATGCCGTTGCCTGTATACAGCTCGATAACAAAAACAAGTTCTCATCTAAGTTATTTGTGCTTCATTGAGACCTGCTAACGTGACACCAACCTTAGCAGTTTCCACGAGTCATAACACAGATTTTAACAAGATCAAAAAGGGAAAGAGGAAAGAGAAGATGCCAAGTAATGGAGCTGATCCTAGCGTTAGGATAAAGGAACACAATCTTAGAAAAATAGGCATTTAAAACCCCTCTAGAAAATCCCCCGACATTGCGAACAGGACACAAAAAGAGTGATCAACATAGGAAAGGAAAACGCAGCAAAGAGGATAAAGATGTCCGTCAAAACTTTGGAGATGATCCTGGCAAGAAGATAAAAGAAAACAAGCATTCCCTCTCCCAACCCTCGATAAAATCCCGCTCTATGGTGAGTAGAGAGTAGTGGAGTCGCTCTTGTGGCATATGATAATTTACTGCCCTTTGTTTGTGAATTCTTGAGCTTGTCATCATGATATGGTGGTTGAATCTGTTTACTGCCCCTCATCCAAACCTGCTATTAACTAGCAAATTTAACTAGTCTGAAGAATTACCTCCACTTCTCTGCGTTCAGTAAATTTTTCATGAGCAACAAGAGCAACTTCACTTTTCTCCGAGCTTTTTTCCAAATGAGAATTTTTTAAAAAATATATTTACCAAAATATGATAAAAAAAATATATTACCTAATTAGGTGTTGCTCGTCGTTCGTTGGGCCGAGCAACACCTGCTCGACAGTCCAATTGCCAAGTGGGCCTCGAACGAGGCTCGCTCGGCAGTTGAGCTGCCGAGCATGGCTCGCTCAGCCATTGGGCTGCCGAGAGGGCCGCTTCTGAGCGAGGCCCACTCCATGACATGGTTATTCTGGGCGAGCCCGTGACTCGCTGCAAAGGGTGATAACTTATCGCTCTCTCTAGGGGTGTTCGGTTCCTTATCCGGTATGGTTCTCCCTAAGAATCGGGAACCGGAAAGGTAATCTTAGTTCCTATTTTTTGAAACTGTGGACCGGACCGGCCACCCCCGAGATCGGGAATATGATCGAACCGTTGTACGGTCCGGTTCTGAGCGGTATCCAGGATCGGATATGACAAACTTTTACGAATCTTAGACTTGAAAATTTTCTTTTTATTTTCTTTTCATTTCAATATTTTTTGTTCAGGATCTTATTTACAATAAAATTTACTTATGTATGTGTGTATGTGTGGGAATATTCATCTTTGATAGATGAAAATCAGTTCTATACAATTTTATTATAAAGCTTATTCTGCCAATGATTAGAGTTACTTTTAAAATTTTTTTTAAAAAATTAACCAATCTGGTCCAGTTTTATATCTTTGGAATCGAGAACTGGACCCCCCGGTCATCGGTTTCAATTTTAAGAATCAGGAACCGGACCGTACAGCTCTAGAATTGAGAATTGAACTACCGATCCCGATCTGGTCCGGACTATCCCGATTAGGCGGCCTCATTTGCACACTCCTAGCCTTCTAAGTATCGACAATACCGCCGTCCTTAGTAGAAGACCGTGCTACGACGTCAACATCTGTTTCGGTCGCTTCCTGCACTCTGAAATTGTCAGTCTCCTTGTTTAGCCTCCTCTGCTTTTGCAGGTTCGCGTGAGGCTGGTCCAATATTTGATGAAGTCAAAATAACAAGCCCACAGAACGCCAAAAGGGCAAAAAGTCCATTGACTTTGTGCTTTCACAGATTCCAACCGGACCAGCCACCAAAAGGAGAGTGCCCTTTTTGTCGTCTCTCTCTGTTGGTCAATGAAGGGCATGAGCGAAGACTCCCCACGCTGTCTCCGATCCTTTATCCGAGATTTCAGCGGCCCAGGCCCGCTTGGCAGCCCAACTGCCGAGCGGGCCTTGCTCGAGGCCCACTCAGCCGTTAGACTGCCGATTGGGTGGCGCTCGGCCCAATGACTGCAGAAGGGCACCCAATTGGATAAATTTTTATTTTTATGCTATTTTTGGTATTTTTTCAAAACAATTTTCAATTTGGAAAAATATCCGTTTTTCTCCCATCAAATGATAACAATCATCACTCAAAGCGAAAAGGTTAGTGGGGAAGGAAAAACTCAAATCCAAAAGATAATTCAAGCTTTAAACTTTGAAGTTGCTTCATCAAGCCATTTGTTGTACCCTGGGACCAGAAAAAATTTCCAGATCTACAACTTGAGAAAAACTTGGAATGGGATTCATCTTCCGGTTCAACCAAAAAAAAAAAAAATGGTGGATCTTAGAGACAGAGGAAGATGCTAAAGAGAGAGCGAGCAACTGCGAGCAACTGACTCATGCTCTGGCTTCTTTCTCAAAGGGAAAGACTGACATTTGAAAGGTGCTATAGACAGTATATTTATTATTTATGCATCCGAAGCCACCATCTTTTTTTCATTTCCCTTAGAAAGGCAAGACCCAGTTCCCAAGAACACTGCTAATGTCCGAGTGAGTCCTGCGGGAGAGGTCGGGGGAGCCGAAGAGAGAGAGAAGAGGCGACAACCAGAGCAGTTGAATTAGGATTTTTGAGAGGGGTGCGAGCGGTGTGGTAGCCGTGGGAAGGGATCGCATGCCCTTGAAATTCGGATCGTTTGTGTTATGAATGAACGGCCCAGATTATTATTAAAAAAACAAAATACTCAAAAAGTTGTCCCCTAAAAATAAGTGATCTGGGCCGTCCGTCCTAAAAATAAGCGCTTGCTCTTTTGAGGAAAGGGCAGACGATCTGATATCTGTGGGTCCCTTTTTTTTTGGGAGGGAGAGGGGGAATTGTGATTGTTTCCATGGATTGATTGGGCCATCTTAACGAGAGTTGTGCATTGGTTCTGAGCCCGAACCTAGGAATCAAAATGAAATGAACTAGCTGATTCTACTTGGTTGTTGCATAGATCGTTTCAGTTCTCGATTTCACAAATTTGGAATCGGAGTTTGATTCCTGATTCCGTGTGCGGTCCACATAATGTGGTTTTCGGGTGGACAAAGTGGATTCTCGGCTCCAGAAGTCTAATCATGTCCGGTCCAGGTCCTAAAGTAGAACCGACCCAAGAAATTAATCACTGCCCAACATTAATCTAATTAAAAAAAAACCTATTGTTTACCGTTAGTTAAAAAAAATAATTGCATTTTTCCTATTTGAGGAGTGACACGTGTGCTTGAACTTAACTGTCCTGTCCAATGCTCTCAGACATGAATAATTCGGTGAACACTGTGCAATTTGTTTGATTAGTTGTCTAAAAAAGCCATAAACATATGGCACCGTGGTCCGTGACTAATGTGAGCAACGCAAAGACACTGCCCGATCCCCGCCTGTGGCCAGCAGACTAAAAACCCAACGATGGGTAGAGGAAAATAGATAAGAAAATGAAAGAAAGAAAAGGAAAAAGAACTTTACAATAATAAAATAAATATTTGCTAAAGTCATCCACATCGATAGCTGACCGTGTCACGTAAGGCGGGTGGTGTTGATAGAATTGCCGCATCAGCGATTTTATGAAAATCATCACATTGTTCACGACTAAATTAGCAAAATTACAAAAAATTTAAGATTGAATTGGCCACTTTACAACAGATTTAGGACTTTTCTTTCTAGAGATTTTCCCCGTAAATTATTTTGTTATTCTAGTAGTGGACCTAATAAAAATCTAAAAATGAAATAACTTTTACTTAACATTGCTCGCATTGTGTGCCCGCCAGAAAGAAAGGGATGGAAATCCTCTCCCATATGTTTGGGGGGGGGGGGGGGGGGGGGGGGTCAATAATCTTCTACCGGATCCGGATCCGGATCCGAAAGAAAGAGTGGAAAAGAGATTTGCTCTTGCGTGAGATTTCTATAAACTCCTTATCTTCCTATGTAAGAAACGCCAGTGGATCATCCAAAATTGATTGGATGCATACGATTACAAGCAGAAAACTTGGCTAATTTCCATTGGAAGACTAGCTTTGGTTTTGGTTTCATTAGATTTTCTTCTTACTGATATAAATTCTTGCTTCATGTAAGACTTAACAGCATCATATTACTGAAAGTAAATTTAGGAAGAAAAGTACTAAACTCGGATGATGTTGTCGTTTCACAAAGCACAGGTGCTGTGGTCTTCAGTCTCGACAAACTATGTTCCGGGTATCTCTTATCCTTATTGACTCTGGATGTCAGGGAAATCTAAGAACATTGGCAACTGAGGATTCTTCCAAAAATGGGGCTCCTTCAGAAGCATTCTGGTTAGGTTGTCTGTCCTGTGAGTCACGAGATTTGCACGTGCCGCCTTATCAAATGATTGGTAAGAACGGGCGTTTTTACTAGAGCCCCCTTCCTCAGTGGGAATAGAATTGGAAAGTTATTCTATTTTCGTAGGTTGGCCCCTTATTGGTTTATCAGTTTTCAGTTTCTTAAGAACTAGGATCAATCCTGGTCTTTCTTTTGCATTCGCTTATAGTAGTGTTGGCCAAATTTTAGCCAACAACTCAAGCTGATTCTGGAGTGTTGATCTTTCCAGAATGCCCGGAGGGCAGGAGAAGATTTTGGGCACAGCAGATCTCGAAGGATGGGGATACAAAAGAAGCGTGTTCGGGGATACTTAGCAGCGTTGTTGATCTTGCAGGTTCGGTCTTCTGTCTCCTGCTTTTCCTGAGGGCCAAACTGATGCGGATAAATACATCAAGCTGGAATCAAATCCTCCTTGAACTGTGAAAATGTGAAATTATGTCTTCAGGGATTGCTTGCACCTTACCTGGAACTAGGTGTTGAACAGTATACAGAATGTGCAAAAATTGCAGACTATAACCATATTGGTTGGTCTGGCATCCAGAGAGGCTCGGAAAGCTCTTTCTTATTCACTTAAATCCAGTAAGCTGACTTTCTTTCAGAGTTCTTAAAACTCGATTAGCAAAAGAACACGCAAACAGAACGTAATGAAATCCTGTGTCCTGATGATAGCTGTATCTCACTGTATTTATATTCTTTGTTTGAGGGATTTATAGTGTGGTCGCTTCAAGAAATTGTCGGTTTAATATACCAGTAGCGTCGTCCAATCCAATGTACTCTACTCTTCTTGAAAAACAACACCAACCCGGTTCTTAGGAAAATCGAGTTGATTCAGGATCTTCAAGAACCTATAATCGATTTAGGACCCGTTGACTTCTTGATTTCAAGGTTGGAACCGTTAGATCCATCTAGCAACCTAATCCTGCATAAACCGATTCTCCCTTTCTTGAAGAGAGTTGTGCCTGGCCAGGCCAAGAAAGACATACGTCTGTTATAGGCAAAACTCAAAAATTAGGTTGAATTTGCTTATTCCAGCTAAAACTACATATCGCGGCTATGAATATTGTCCTCACTATGACTACTTTTTGACTTTCTTTTTTCACCTTTGTACCATGTTGAGCTGAGCATCTCGTTCCAGCTCCCTTGGGCGTTTGATCACCCGAGAGGCTCTTCGTAGCGTACACTCTGTATGCTCTGTCTAAACTCAATCTTGCCGCCTGTGAGTTATATCCATCACCAGAAGTCTCTGCACGAGCATGTCCCTTTGCTAAAATGGTGGAAACGGTTCCGATCTCGGACAACAATCTCTCTTTGGAATACATCCGACACGTGCTTCATAAAAGAGTGGCAATCATGACAAATTCGGATGCTCTTCATTATCCGAACCATCCTCCCCTTTTCAAAATGCAGAAGGCCGAAAGCAATTGCCAACTTCTCACTGTGATAACTTATATTACTCTCCTTCTCCTCCTCTTCAATATCATGTAACACGTTCGACGTCTGCGGTGTATAACCTCGAAGCTTCAATCTGTCGATTATCGAATTTAGCATGTCCTTGATCTTTTCCCACTCGGGATGAGAATTTTCCCCCGAAACAAACGCATGGATCTCCTGGTCTGCATTGATCAAACTATACCCTGGTATTTTGCTAATTCTCCTATCTTTCATTAAAATTCTCATATGAGCTTTTCGGTTCCATTTACCAACTCCCCCGTACGCATTGGATAAAAGGACATAATCACCATCGTGATGAGGATCCAGCTTATGAAGTCTTCCTCTCGCTTTTTCAGCTAAAGCCAAGATGGTTATGATTCACACAGGCTCCAAGTCGAGTTCTCCAGACAACTGAATTTGGCCTGATCGGCATCTTTTCAACAAATTCATACACTTCTTCAACCAGCCCGGCTCGACCAAAAATGTCGACCATACACCCATAATGCTCGAGCGTTGGTTCCACCCCATATTCTTTCCTCATGCTTTCGAATATCCCTCGGCCTTCTTCGACAAGTCCTGCATGGCTGCAAGCCACTAAAACTGCAGAGAACATTATAGAATCCGGTTGCATTCCCGATTTCTTCATGTCATTGAAGCATTTGAGGGCCTTGTCACCACGGCCATGCACTACAAGCCCGTTGATTGCCACAGTCCAAGTCAGCACGTTTCTCTCGGGCATTTTGTGGAACACCCTCATCGATTCGTTGACCGAACCGCACCTGGAGTACATGTCTATCAAAGCGGTCCCAACAGAAATCTTCCAACTCAAGCCACTTCTGCGAACGTAACAATCCACCCACCTACCCAATTCCAAAGCCCCTAAGCTGGAAACCGCCGAGATCACGCTGAGCAAAGTGATCTTATCCGGCTCAAAACTCTCCACCAGTTGCATTTCCCGAAAACAAGCCAAGGCATCGTACCCAGATCCATTATTCGCGCAACACCCAATCAAAGACGACCAAGACACCAAGTCTCGCTCAGGCATTTCGTCAAACACCTTCTGCGCCGACTCCACCGCACCAACAAGCCCGTACGCACTGATCAGCGCGTTCTGGACATAAATGTCGGAGTCGAACCCGAGCTTCGCGATCAGGGCGTGAAGGCCGTCGCCCATCTCCCGGAGGCGAGAGCAGGCCTTGAGGACGAAAGGGAAGGTGAAATTATCGGGTGACACGCCGCCGCGGAGCATCTGGACGAAGAAGGAGAGGGAGTGAGGAGGGGAAGAGTGGGCGTGGCATCTGATGATGGTGTTGTAAGCGACGGTGTCAGGAGAGGAGATACGGGCGAAAAGAGAGCGGGCGTGGGCCAAGCTCTCGGGGGCCGAGGCGGCGCATGATAGCAGGAGGCGGCGGAGGGAGTCGGCGTCGCCTTGGAGGCCGGTCTTGATGACGATGGAGTGGAGCTTGTAGACATTGTTCGTTGATGTTCTCGCATAGTCGCATTGCATTACCGAGTCAGCAAAATATGTTTCCGAGTCTCGTCATGATCTGACCCACTTTGATTTATACATTGAGTCAGCTAACTCATCTGATTTTTGCAATTGGATCCTTTTTCCGTCAATCGTTGGTTACCGGGTCCTTCTAAGTTGCTGACAAGACTTTATTCTCGAACCGAAACTTGACAAATGGAGCTTGCGCTCTTTGTGAGCTGTGGGGGAAGCAGACGACCGTAGGATTGACGAGCATCAATGGGGATTCCCGGGATCGGTCGGCCCTATCTACTGAGAGGGCCAGCTGGCTTACTCCAGCATAAGACGCGTGGCCATAATAGTCTTCTGACGTCGCCGCCACATTCGGTGATACCACCTTTAACTCATCAACGGCACCACGGGCACAAATAGATCGGCCAGCTCTCTCTACCTGTCCGGCATGCGCATGAGTAAATTGTTATGGTTCCGATCCGCGGTCTGATGATCCCAATCGACCTTAAATTCAATGTCCATGTGAAATCGTTGACCCTACTCCATCCAGCATTTGGTGGCAGCGGGATGCAGAATGGAGGAAGGGGAAACAAGGGTTTATGTTGATGCGGATCTTGATGAGATGTAACTTTGAAGCAGAGAAGCTCAGAAATATATTTTCACCATCTCAAGAAGCAGAATTTCCATGAAAACTGAGCGATCGGAAATCAAGAGAAGAGACCAACGCAGATCTGCAACTTCCCGTTTGTTTTATCTCCGTGTGTTACGACACTAATGGAACATCAACAGCAACATTTTTAGCCAGCAGAATACATATGAAAAGTATACCGTCTGTTTCCTACCTTGGATACCCCTAAAATATGAGACAACTCACATTGTATATTCGATCCTAACTGATGTAAGTTAACGATGATATCCGTAACTCAACTACTCATCTTCTTCAGCAGATGCAGATGCATGATGTGGGAAACTTGACCATATATCCGACCAGGTCTTGTGCCCCTCAATCAGCTCCTTTACAACTGAGGCCGCTTCCCCCACACTTACTCGAACTTGATCTTTGCTGTCCCTCTCTCGGATGGTCACATCAACTTGAGAATCGACAGTGATTGCAAAGGGCACACCAAGCTCATCAGTTCTCGCATATCTCTTCCCTATGGTGTTGCCTGTAAATGTAGCCAGGGTGCAGTAGCAGATGATCATATCCAATGTAAATTTGGTGCTTCCACCGAGGGCAAAAAAGTAACTCTCGATCCAAAATATACAGCTCAATAACAAAACAAGTTCTCATCCAAGTTATTTGTGTGTCATGCAGATCTGAAATCCTGTCAACCTCAGCGGTTTCCACAAATCATACATAGCTCAGATTTTAACAGAAAAAAGAGAGAGAGGAAAGAGAAGATGCAACATGAAGCTGATCCTAGCATTAGGAAAAAAGGACACCGTCTATTTAAAAAAAAAAAAAAGACAGGCATTTAAACCCCAATTACATTGTGAATAGGACAAAAAGAGTGATCAACATATTGTATTCATACACATGCGAAAAGGAAAACACTTCAGAAATCATAGCTTCATCTAAGAAAGAAAAAGCAGAGGATAAACATGCCAGACAAACTTTGGAGCTGATCCTAGCATAAGGATAAATGAAAACAGTTTCAAGGAAACAGGCAGTCACTCCCCTTCATCAAATCCCGTTTTACGGTGAGAGAAGAAAAGAGAGTAACCAAGATATAAGCTTTCATTCTACGCAAGAAATTAAGAACCTAAACACTTTATTGGATAAGTACCTGTAATGTCAATCTTGTTTGAAACACCAGCCACAGTCAGTGATCTGCTGATAAGTTGAGCAACTGACTCATACTCTTGTTTCTGTATCAATGGGAAAACTGTACATTTGATAGGTGCTACAAGTGGAGGGAAGCGGAACACATTTAGTTGTTCATCCCCCGCTTTGCTGGGCCTCGTGTAGAAAGAATGCTCAAAAAGGCAGTATATTATACGTCCAATGCCAAAAGACGGTTCAATAACAGATGGTGTAAAAACCCTCTGGTGTTCTTTTATCTTCTGCTTAGAAATCTTCACCATGTTATCCTTGATTATCACACTCTTCTCCATTGTGCATACGAGAAACTCAGCCTCTCCTTTGGATTCTAAAGCAGCCTTCAACTGCAAAGCTTCCTCCTCACCCATAACCTGGTATTGACAAGACGAATGCAAGCATTAAGTAAAGGATAAGATTCCTGCTACACTTAGCAAAAGAGGAAAAAGAAAGGAACCTCCAACATATACCTCCAGAGATTCAACCACCATCTTTTGATTTCCCTTGAAGGCAAGACCTAGTTCCTTCTTGTTTGGAGCAATTACCAGTTTCTGCATTGATACTTCGATCAGTCAAGTCATGATCACAAACTCAGGCATATGCAAAAATAAAGGGCAGAAACCTACTCACCTCCACTTCTCTGGGTTCAGCAAATTTTTCATGGGCAACAAGAGCAACTCCACTTTTCTCCTGTCAAATA